>CM076576.1:933234899-933835716 GCA_034641835.2 Pinus albicaulis
AAGTATGCTACGAGATGACGAGTGGTTTTTCCAAGATGCTGATTAAGGGTAATAAGAAACCTTGGCCTACCCTCCCACTCACCATTGGTGCATACACAGTCAAATAATTCAAGGAAGTAGAGGCAGAAGACAAAAACATAAGGGGTTTCAATTTCATGTGTTTGGATTTCCGATCCTATGACCCAGAGAGGATCGTCCCTGCTCACTACAAGCGAGCTAAGTTTAACTAGACATATCAACACACAGAGACCACCTTGGAGGATGAAGTGAGGAACTGGTATAACACGCTCAGGGAGGCATCCCCGGAAGAGGAATTTGATTTAGATGGAAACCAAGGAGATCGGTCTCAAAATGACCATACCCTGCAGGAGAGAGCTGATGCCATGAAGCAAAAGACACCAACGGGAGGAGAATATACTTATCGATCCAATAAACCTAAGAACACCTTGGGTGAAAAGCCTCCGGAGAATACACAAGAAAAGGGAGAAGAAGAGACCGAGGAACAACAAAATGTCAAGAAAAAATGAAGGGAAGAAGAGCTTAAGAAAACCCAAGATGCTCTGGCACAGTAACAAGCAGAAGAGAGCCGAAGGCAACAAGAATAAGAAGAACACAAGAAACAGTAGGAATAAGAAAGGAGGGAAAAGCAGCTGAGACAGGAACATAAAAGAAAGCAAGAAGAAGAAGCTCGCAAGAAGAAAGAAGAAGAGGAAGCTAAAGCCAAAGAAGTAGAATAACAGATAAGAGAAGAAGAAAGCATAATGAAAAGAGAACAAGACAAAGAAGAAGTAGAGAAAAGAACAAAGGAAGAGAAGGCTCGGAAACAATGGGAAGAGGCAACCAAGGAAGCAGAGGGAAGCAGGTCACAACCCTTGCAAATAGGGAGATGAGCATACCTGCCACCTATCGACATACCCCCAACAACTCCCATGATAGGAGGGAATTTCCCATTCTCAAAACTTGGTGTTAGCACTCTGCAATTCTGAAGGCTGAAGACAGAACTACGGAGGGAAACATCAAACCAACTTTGGAGTCTAGGACCTAGCCTTCTTGGGCTCAGAGAGGGATTTCTTTGTTTTATGACTTAAATTGATAAATGTAAGTGCTGATATTAGGCTAGTTATAGAAATGAGGGTTTGTTTGAAGATTTGGTTGAGGCAGCAGAAGAGGGCCATTAGGCTATGGATTCAAATAAGTGTAAACGAACTCAAATATATGAATAACTGAGGTCAGGTGAAACAAGGCAAGCTAGCCATGTCAATGGATCTATACAACTTGTGAAATGGAAAAGAGGAGGAGATCAAGGTTAAACAGGAATGTAGAGCATACCGTATCTGAATTCTACATTCCCGTCTCAGCCTGGTTGCAGAGCAGACTATCTCTAAATTCTGAATCCAAGTCTTAGAGGAAAACATAATGTTCTGTTTGAAGACTGAGCAGGGTGGTACCCTATGGTAAATCCTACACAAAAATTTCTTTCCGCAGTAAAGAAATAAAACAATATGTAAAATAGAAGAATCACAAATTACATGGGAGAAGCACTTCACCACAGATCATAACACAAGAATCTGGAAAACAACATACTCATTCATTCATCTAAAAGAGAGTGATTACAACCAACATAATCTATTACAATGGTTTTTTCCCCTTCCGAGCCTCTTCATACTGTTGATGCATACAATATTTATAGAAAACTTGAGTAGGCTAATCTGTCTACTGTAGTAATTACATTCAAGAAAAACTGGACAAGTGGAAACACACAGGTAGTGATGAGACAAGCCTTGCTTCCAACAATGGCTTTTGGCAGTCTGTTATTGATTACATAGTGGTTAGAAACTAGCTCGAGTAATGCCGAAGAGGTAGCAAATCAAGTATTCCTGACATCTGGCCCTGCAGCGCTAGCTATTTTCATTGATTAGTGACTGTGCTGATGTGTTGTCTGCTGCTCCTTTGGTTTCTGCTATTACATCTCTACCCCAAAGCTTGAATCGACATGTCCTATCTATTTCTTTGTGGCGTTCAGCCTCCCTTTTCCTTTTGCGACCCGAGTCCTTTATTTTTGCGTTTAACCCTTTTTCGAATGAAATAGCGTAAAAAACCATTTACTCGGAATTGAAATCTTATAGACTTTACTTCTGAAGCCGCATCACATATGCACACTTCGCAATATTTAGAGTTTAAGTTTTAAACAATATAATAGGATATGCGATGCAAAGTGATAAATGACGTGGAGGGAAGGTGGGACCGGACTGCATCACAAATTGCAAACTTTAAGTTTAAGCTATGAGCGCGGGGGATAAACTCTTAAAAAATGTGAAGTGTGACATGCGGGGATGGAAGAATGACGTGGCAGGTAAGGTGGGACCAAACTACATCGTAAATCGTAAACTTTAAGTTTAAGTTATAAACAGCGGGGGTTTAAAATATAAAACTTGCAAAGTGCGGGGAGAGGGACCCACCCGCATCACTCATCGCAAAAATTAGCATTTTGGAAATAAGGTAAATGCTTGAAATCGTGAAGTGCGATTTGCGTTGATTAGAGGATGATGTGTGAGGGAGAAGTGGAGCCCATTGCAATCTGTGAGGTTTATCAATTGGCGATTGTTTTATGCAGTAAGGCAAAGTTTTATGATGTTGTATATGATATGTGATATGTATTGGAGGCGGCTGTGCAGTGAGGGGTGGAGCTTCTGTGGTGGGCCAATCGCCACATCGCAAGTTAAACCAAATAGATGATGCAGGGATTCTGCACAAAACAGATCCTTGAACACAATAGAGTGTGTGTTCCCTTTTTATAAAAATATACACACAAAAACCCATATAAACTACTTAGATTTAATACATAATATGGAGAGGGAGTCGAGACAAATAAAGTGCTTGCTTATAATAAAATATGAAAATTACAAATTCAAATCATTTTTCCCGAATATTACATTTGTGGGCCTCTCGGCTCTCGGCCTTTACATGAACTCTCACACCATTTCTCTATAAATCTCTCTGTCCTATTCCATTCTCTGTGTCTCTCTATCCTCACACAAAGCTTCACATTTATACATAATTATGAATTAATTTGAATCCATGATTTCCTCCACAAATATCTCAACCAAATCCTAAAATATCTTTATCCCTTCTTTGACTCAACCAAGTTCCATTTAAAGAATTCCTAATCCCTAAAATATCTATCCAATCCAATTCCAACTCATATTCTCAATTTATTAAGAGAATACTTACAATAAACCTCACACTCATATTTTCCTCTCAATTTATTTTTAAAATGTACATAATTTATAAAATAATTAAAAAAACATCATCCCCTAAATCACACAAATAAATAATGAAAATTAAGCAGGATGCTCCTACATCAGACACCCCATGTAGAGAAGTTTCCATAGACTCCTGTCTATGAGGTCTGTCACTTTTTTGTAATAATGCAACAACTACAAGTTTCAATGACTTGCTCCCTCCAGGATTCCAAACTCTGTTTTTCCGCTAGTCTTTTAAAGTATCAACTCCTTTTTGTAAATTTGCACAAAATTTCCAGAATAGTATTTTCAGAATACTATTGAATGTAACTCTCGCTTTTCCATACCACATCATTTTTATTTCGGGAATTATAGACTTGTGTAGAATCACTGATACCCATTCTTCTAGTCTCCAAACTCTGAAAGAATCTTGAACAGGCTGAACATCACCATCACTCATTCTATCAATCACATTCCATCGGCCTCTCCAACAATTTCATTTGCCAATTCTTCGAAGTAATTCCTATTTGCCTAATGCTTCTGTCTCCAATTGTGCTGAACACTCAACTTTCTGAAATGAAGAATAATCAAGAACTTCTCCTTGATCACAACTATAGTCATTGATTGCCCCTATAGTAACAACTTTCTCATCCGGTGTTGTACCTGCATTCATCAACAAACTATTAGTTTCAAACATACAAGACCTTTTGGCCTCTTTTGATGCTTCAAGCACCAATCTCCCATCATAGACTTTCTCGATTTCAGCAAATCCTGTTTTGATTTGCTGGCTGCTTTCATCTTTATCCTGCTGGTTCAATACTTTTGTTTCGTTTATGTCTATAAAGATATAACTTTCTTGCTGCTCCTGATCTTTCATCTCATCTCCAAATACTTTCTGCTCAATTTCTCTGATTTCAACATTATATTTATTTATGTTTCCTTCTGTACCTACAACCACATTATTATTTGAAGAGTTAAAACATTCACTTAACTCTATAAATGTTAGAAACATTTCATCCTTATCATGCATGGTAACTGCAATCTCTTCTGGATTAGGTTCTGCAAGTTTCATTTCTCCTTCAGGTTCCTTAAGACATCTTTCCAAGAATTTTATTTCCGTGTGAAATCTTTCCAGCATTTCATCACAACCTTCATTCTTAGTTTCATTCTTCTTCTGGCAATCCTCCTGAGTTGTCCTGTTTTCTGTATCATCACATTGCAAAATTCTTTCATCAATTTCATTAAAAAAATTCATTTGTTTAACCCCTTGGAATATCACTACGACATTTTCATTATACTTCTGCTCCATAACAGCTTCAACTGGATGTCTTACACCAAACATGAATTAATTTATGAATTCTTTCTACTGTAACAAATCAATACCTTCCTCCTCTAAAAGGCATTCTCCATCATACTTCACCTCAAGAGCTTCATTCATCTCTGTGACAGTTTCACCAGACTGTCCACCATCTTCTACACATCCTTGTTATAGCATCATTTCTCACCTTCATATGATTCATGATTGCTTTTATGGCTTTGGGCACCCATTCCTACAGACTTGGACAAAATTCACTAAAAAACAGTGTTAAAATTCCCATACGCGGGTATGCCTAGACTTTTCTGCGTGTATACGCGAGTCCACATGTACTTTCCCGTGTATGCCATTAAAATCATTAAAAAATATAAAAAAAATCCCTATTTTCGAGTTGGGTTGATGGTTACTCTGGTAGTTCAACCACCCCAGCACGTGGCCAACTGTTTCCAACTGATGAAACTACTTTGAGGGAGTATAAAAGCCCCTCATGTGTATGGCCTAAGGGAGAGAGAAATTATTGATATTATACTCTGTTGGAATCCTCTATCCAAGTCTGAATTCTCGTGCCTCCTGCACTTCCCAGTTCATTACAGGAAACTCTTGTTTCCTGGAGATGCTCATCTCTCTATATGTCATCTCGTATGCACCAGTTCGGAAAGAATCTTAGCGAGGCAAGGGCGGGACGGATCCGGACGACGGTCTGCTCGAAGATCGTGGAAGGATTCAGGTGATCTCTCCACTCATTATTTCTGTACATGCTATTTATAATACAGAAGAACCATCTTGTTCCCGAAATATACGTGTTAGTGTCCACTTGGATATATGAGAATATTGTTATTTAAGCATTTATTATGGTTTATCTAATGTTTCACATGGATTTCACTAACAATTAGAGTAGATATATGCTGTACAACCAGTTCTTCGTGCTTGTTTCTTCTTGTCTTTCAGGTTAAGAAGGAAGAAGGGTTGCTGGGGGTTTGGACCCCGCGGGGATCTGCTTCAACCGTAGGACCTACGGGTAAGTTCCTCGATCTGCTCTATTTAGTTTTTCCATGAACATGTATGGTTGTGTGAGTCCTTCTTGAGTAGCATGCCCTACTCTGTGGAGGTTTTTAGCCCAACAAACCTCTAGGGTAATTTTCCCCAAAACAGAACTGGCGACTCCGCTGGGGATCGCATTCTTGTGATTCCCCTATTGGGTGGTTTCAACTGTTTGATAGGTTTCCAACAGTTTTAACTTTTATTTCTAGTCCAATTTACTCTTTCTCAGTCAGACTGAAGTCCTGGTTTCTTATCCAGGCTTGATCCTTTTTGTTTTTCATTTTTTACCTTTATATACGTGGGTTTTTCTGCACACAGTCGCGTATACACGCATTTTTTGTTAAAAGGAGTCACGTATACGCGAGTTTCCTTTAACACAGTCGCGTATGCACGCTTGTTGTTGAGCTGTAAAGTTGCGTATACCTAAGTAGATTTTGAAATTTTGGATTTCTTGGCTTTTTAGTCCTTTCTGTCTGTGGAGACCTATTCCTGCAGTGTCTTTGTATCCTCTGGATTGTGAAGAAAGTGGTCTTTGGTCTTTTCTCTCTCTTGTTTGATTGAAAACTAGTCTTTTTGGCAAAGTATTGTTTCTTGTGCTGGCATTTCTGGTTCGAGTACCAAGATCTCTTTCTGGGGATTCTTGGCTATTATGCTTCATCAGAACAGAGAGCTCCTACTCATTTACTCATTCCTACCTTTGTGTCTTGCTTTGCACTTCGATTTTTGCCCATTTCTTGGTTGGTTTTCTTGAGTTCAGTCGGCTAGGTCTTGTTGCAACTTTTGAAGAGTCTTTCTTGGTTCTTTGAAGTTTTTGTCTGCGGCAAGGTTGTACTATTCTTCTAGGCTGAGTGGTTGAGTTTTCTTGTCTTCTGTTGCTCATATTGATCTTGCTACTAGTTAGCCCTATAATATTTGGAGCATTTTTGAAGTTTTTGCTTGAAATTTAGTGTTGTTTGGCTTGGGGTTTTATAGTTTTGCTTGGTCTTTTCGAACTCTTCCCTTATAAAATTCAAAAGCTCAAAAAACATTTTTCTTTGTTGTTTGCTTTTGTTTTTGCATTTTTGTTTTCGTTTCTTTGTATATTTTGAAGCTTTGTTGAGGTTTCTTGCCTTTGGATTTTGGCTTGATTTTGGAAAGGAGTTGTCATTGATTTCTTCCTCTTGTTTTTAAGCGTTTTTGGTGTCTTCATATTAAGAGTTCTTGATTTTAGGAACTAGCTTTCTCGACAACCAAAAAGAGATAAAACTTAAGGATCTTTGGGAAATTTCACTCTGCTTTAAGAGATTTTGCATCTTAGAATTTGCATGCTTGTAGTGATTTGCATCAGGTGCACTTAAGCATTTAATCATTTTCATAGTTTTTGTGAGTGTGAGTTTGTTATCTGAGAAGAAAAATACAATTTTTAATCTCGTAGAACCTGTGTAGAAGTTACTTTTCATCGAAAGACAATAACTGCATTTGCATGTAGTTTGGTTTTTATTAATTTCTTTCTGCGTCAAAACACCATAAGTTTCATTTCCGCATCCCTTTGACTTAACATAACAGCCGATTAAAATAAGCGATATAATTTAAAATCAACTAGCAATTTTTCTAAGTGTCATACACCAACTAGCTAGGTTGTAGGGCCTTGGATTAGGTGAGTGGAGAGTTAACTCTCCAAGGCCGCTCAAAAAAAACATAGAAGTTGATTAATTGAGCGAAATCCAACTCCGTTAGGTGGACCGGGAAAGCTCTTCTCCAGAGAGTCAAGCGCGAGGGGAAGTGAAGGCTGAGAAGAGGGATACCCCCTCTCTAATTAGCTGAATCTAACCTCAAGACCGTTTCGCCCAGCTTCTAACACGGATTGGTGCCCATAGTTGCCACTCCTAGGTTCCACACAGGTGACTGCGGGGGGGAATACCCGTGGTACCTGACGCAGATGTCGCATCACTTTCAGCAGTACTTCTGGGGGGTGCCCTTGCGAAGCTTGGGTGCTTGAGCCGGCAAAGGTTGTCGTTAGGAGGTCGGCGTAACTGCTTCTGATACCTTCGCTAGTAGGCCTGGGCCGTAATTATCCCAGACTGCTTTCGGGAGGTCCTATATTTCGCTTTCCTGTATTTTGGTGTCCGGTCCTCATCACCCGGAGTGGAAATACTTGAAGGCTGTTTGCTTGATTGTATCTCAGGGATTTTTCTTATAGTGAGTTCTCTTTGCTCCTAGCTTGCTTAGCTTTATATTTTTTGAGTTTAATTAAAATTTTTTAAAGTGGTTGATCAAGCGCCTCGTCGATTGAGGAGAATCCGGGGGTTGTCTCCCGAGAGTCCAGAGCCTTCTTCGAGAAGGCGTAGGAGTGATTTAGCAGGTGGTTACCACCCTGTGATGTCTGATGCAGTGGAGAGAGATCCTCCACAAGGGTCTGAAGGTTTCATAGCTGATTCTGGTGTTGTTTCTAAGAGGAGCATTCCGCTCACCTCGCGAGTTTTATTTCCTCAGGAAGAAGATTTTCAAATTGAGGAAGTACTTGAACCTCATGTGTCAGGTCCATCTCCTCTTCCTCCTGATTATCCGTTCGTTGTTCAATACATTGGACCTGAGTCAGAGAGACCGGAAGATCCTCCGTATTATTCATACCTTTTGATGGCCACGACTGGGAACACGGCTTCTGCTGTGAGTGCTGCAGGCATTTAGACTCCTGCTTCTGTTGAAGGAGGGGGCACTATTGCTTTATCTTCGATTGCTTCTAGTGCTGCTGTGTTTGGCTCTGGTTTCACCCAAGCACATGCTTCTCATTCTGGTCCCTTCTGTTTCGGAATGCCCACTAGTGGGATTCCTTCTTTTTCCTTTTCCGCTGCTGCAACTGGATCTACACCCATGTCTTCCATGGCTAGTGGATCAGCTTCTTTTCAGGGGTTCCCCTTTGGAACTGGGCACATTCCTAGTTCCAATCCTTCTTTAGGGTCCTTTCCATTTACTTCTCAGACCCAGAGTTTCAATCCTTGGTGTGGAGGTCAGAATTCGACCACTTTTACAGGATGGAACCCTGTATTCACTACAGTGGGGGCAGGGAATCAGTTTTACGCTGGTCACCAAGGGAATACTTCTTTCCCTTCTTCGAGTGCTTATCAGACCTTTTCTCCTCTTTCTAATGCCTGGAATCCCTATCAGGGGCTTTCCTCTTCATTTCATACTTCAGCGGGGGGAACTGGTCTGGGCTTTGGTAACTTTGCGTTGGGAGGAGGTTCCTCTCCTTTTTCTACGAGTCCTTTTTGGCAACCTGGTGCCTCATCAAATCCAGGGTATTCTTTTTAGAATGTTGGGAATCCATCCCATCAAGGATTGAATCCTCAGGCTCCGCCTCGTTTACCCTTTCTGGCAACGTTAAACTTGCCAGATCTGTCGAAGTTGACTAATGATCCGATTCGTTATAGTCTGGGGTGGCCTCCGGTTCCCACCAAAATTCCTTTAGACATTCCAAAGTTTGAAGGCAAGAATGGAGAAGATCCAGCTGACCACATCACCACTTTCCATTTATGGTGTTCTTCTAACTCCCTGATCAACGATTCAATTAGGTTGAGATTATTTCAACGCACCCTAACTGGAAACGCTGCCAAATGGTATATTGAGTTAACTGGGGGCAGTTTTGCTACATTTGGAGAACTGGCTGTTACATTCCTAAACCATTTCCAGTTTCCAGTCCGTTATGACGCTGGGACTGAACTCCTAGCTAATTTTAAGCAGGACGACGCAACCCACATTTCTGACCATATTCAGGAATGAAGGAGAAGGAAGAGGCTTATTAAAGCTCATATTCCAGGTGAATTCTTTTTGGAATGGTTTCTGAAATCCCTGCAGTCAGATATTTCGAAAGATGTATCCCTCTCTGGGGTATTTTCTGAGGAGCAGGCCATTTTTAGGGCCCAGCAGCTGGAACAGATATATTCTCAGTCTGGGGTCCTTCACAAGTATCTGCCCAATGCTCCTCGCTCCAAATTAGATTTATCTAAAACTAAGCCCGGTCCTCATGGTGACGGACTGATTGGATCGATCAATAGTGGTGCAGCCAGCCTGCTTACTCAATTGCATCAGTTTTATTTACAATCTGCTCCTTCTGGTCAGGCTGTGCCTGCTGAGTCATCGCCTTCCCCCTCATTGTCCATAAATGCTGTCCAAGCTTCTGATCCCAAAGGAAATCAACAATCCGAAGGGAAGAAGAAGGGAAGAAATAATAAGAAAAAGGGAAAGAATGGGAAGGGTAATGCGAATAAAACCAACGAGCATGTTGGTGAGGGTCCAAAGGAGAAAAGGAAAGTGAAGTTTACATGCAAGCTGTGTGCTGGAGACCATCTTACGCACCTTTTCCCTAAAATTCAGGATGCGCAGTGCTTGTTAGCCCAGCAGGGTTCTTCTAGTTCCCAGGCTGTGTTAACAAACCCTTTTCCCCAAGGGCAACAATTAATTGTTGGCGCGAATCAAAATCCTGGGGCTTCCTCTGGGGGCACCCAGGAGGGGGAAATTCCATCGAACATTTTCATGATGAGTGCTCACGCGGATATCGCTACGAGATCCCGTGATTATGGCGGAGAAGAGTCTTCGAAAGCTAAGGATATTCCTGATGCTACTGAGCCGCTTCACATTACCAAGCCTACTGTTGAGTCTATGCCTCGGATGCCCAAAGCATATTCTAAGCGATCGACGATTAATCCAAATGTTAGGGCTGCCCAGAACTACTCGATTGTGGAAGATCCGGCATAGAGTCCTTGTGCTATGTCATCTTTAGAGGTACTCCAGTCTTGTCTGGCTCAGCGCAGTGCTTTGCTCACTGCTATTGGGGCTATTGATCCAAAAAATTCTCTTCTGATTACTTTTGATATGACTAATTTTAAGAAGAGACTCCCCCATCACATGGCTTTTCATATTAAATCATCGTACCAGAAGTGTAATATCTTCCGAACGGTTGTTGATGAGGGTGCTTCCACATGCGTGATGTCTCTCACATGTTGGAAGACAATTGGATCTCCCAAAGCTGTTCCATCTACCACTCTTCTGACTGCGTTCGATGATCATTCTCACAGACCCCATGGTATTGTCCCAGCTTTGCCCATCTGTGTTGGGGGAAAAACTGTCAATATAGAGGTTGAGGTAGTTGACGCAAGCTTGGACTACAACCTTCTGTTGGGGAGAAACTGGATTTATGAGATGGATGCCATTGCATCCTAATTATTTCGGATTATATGTTTCCCCCATGAAGGGAGGATTGTTACAGTGGATCAACTGGACTATCCTCCTGTAGACCCGAATGCGTCTACTGACTCATCTGTTCCAAAGTTGGATAATACTAAGGCGCCTGTTGAGAATTTAGGAGTTGGAATGTATTCTTCCTTGATGGGTACTTTTGATATTCCTCCTCCTACGGTTCATATTAATGCAATTTCATCCTCCAAGGCTCCTCTTCGAAGAGAGTTCTTCAGAACTCATTATTTTTTGGACCCTTGGACCTTACCTTCCCCTACTGCCACATTAGCGGAAGGTCAAGTGGGTGGAATGGCATTTCCTATTTCTGCAGCTGAGATTGCTTATCAGTCTATTGTTGACTCTGCAGAATCCATCCCAGCTCCTCTTTCACCGGAAGAGTTGGATGGCGATGTGGCTCCGGCTTGGACACTTAGTTCTTCTTCTGCCCAGGATTGCCTTGATACCACTCTTCCATCTGAAGAGGCCATCCTGGAAGCTATGACTGGTATAGATAGACCGTGGGATGATTTGCATCATCGGTCTTACTTTTTACCTGATTTGAGCGAAGTTGAAACGAGTTTTCCAAGTCCTCCGTCTCCTGGTCCTGTTCGCCCAGTCTTGAACCCTTTAGCACCAACACAGGTTTATGCTGAAGGGAACATGGTTGTGATTTCTCCTACTATCCCGGTGAACATTTCTAGGGATCTCAATATTATTGAGAATGTATTCATCGGAGCTGAATGTTCCGATGAAGAGATTCAGATTTACACCGAGCTCTTTAAAGAGTATAGGGATGTATTCGCTTGGTCTTATGAGGAAATGCCTGGTATATATCCATCTATTGTCCAGCATGAGATCAAGACTTATGAAAAAGCTAAGCCTGTGAGGCAAAAACTTCGTCCGGTCAATCCTAGGAAGGCAACAGCTATCAAAGCTGAGGTGGAGAAGCTGCTTAAGGCGGGATTCATTTTCCCTGTTCCTTTGACTGAATGGGTTTCAAACCCTGTTCCCGTAGATAAAAAAAAAGGGAACAATTTGAGTTTGCATTGATTTCAGAGACCTCAATAAAGCATGTCCTAAAGATAATTACCCCACACCATTTATAGATCAAATCATTGATGAGTGTGCCGGTGATGAGATTTTCTCCTTCATGGATGGTTTCTCTGGATATAATCAGATTACTATCCGTCCTGAAGATCAACATAAGATTGCCTTTATTTGTCCCTGGGGTACTTTTGCATACAAGAAGATGCCTTTTGGTCTTAAAAATGTCGGGGCTACCTTTCAGCGGGCCATGTCATATGCCTTCCATGACATCAAAAAGATTATCGAGGCGTACTTGGATGATTTAGCTGCTCATTCTCGAAAGAGGATGGATCATCCTGCTCACCTCCGACAGATATTTGAACGATGTCGGTTCTATAAGATTAGGTTGAATCCGAACAAGTGCGTTTTCGCAGTTACATTTGGTCGGTTATTGGGATTCATTGTGTCTAGGGAAGGGAT
The DNA here is from genome assembly GCA_034641835.2 of Pinus albicaulis. Lineage (NCBI taxonomy): Eukaryota > Viridiplantae > Streptophyta > Pinopsida > Pinales > Pinaceae > Pinus > Pinus albicaulis. The sequence goes on from CM076576.1 coordinate 933,247,215, forward strand.
TAGGGTAGATCCCTTCAAGGTTGAGGCAATAATTTGGTTGCCTCCCCCGTCCTCTATCCGTCAGCTTCAAAGTCTACAAGGAAAGTCTAATTTTCTTCGGAGATTTATCGTAAATTATGCTGAAGTTACAAAGGGATTTATGAGATTGTTGAAGAAGGGAGTTCCATTTCTTTGGGATGACTTCGCTCAACGCTCATTCGATGCTTTGAAGAAAACATTGACCTCTGCTCCTTTATTGAGTCCACCTGATTATAGCAGGGATTTCTTTTTGTATCTGGCAGCAACAGAATCTACTATTAGTATGGTTCTGGTTCAGGAGGATGATGCTCTTGCATATCATGTTATATACTACCTTAGTCGAGGCTTGGTAGGACCTGAACTCCGGTACACTCTGATAGAAAAGTTAGCTTTAGCAGCAGTTCATGCTGTGCAGCGACTCCGTCATTACATTATTCTTCGAAAAACTTATGTTTTGGCAGCAGCCAATCCATTTCAGTTTGTCCTCAGTAGGCGAGTGATTGGGGGCAAATACAATAGATGGATTGTGATTTTTCAGGAATTTGATCTTGAGTTTATGTCTGCCAAGTCCAAGAAATCATTGGTTTTCGCGGAATTGATCTCCGAGTTGCCCTGTGGGGAAGAGATGATCTATGATGAATCCTTTCCGGATGAAAATTTGTTTCTTATCTCTTCACGGGATCCTTGGTACGGAGATATCATTGTGTATCTCCAGACTGCGAAGTTTCCCTCTACTTTTTCGAAAGATGAGCGTCGTAAGCTGCGTCACTTGGCCAAGAATTATTTGATTATTGGTGATGCTTTATACCGTCGAGGGGTTGATTCAATCTTGAGACGCTGCTTAACTCTCGAAGAAGCTGAGGCTGTGCTGAATGATTCCCACAGTGGAGCTTGTGGGGGTCATTTATCTGGGCTTGCTACAGCCCAAAAAATCTTGTGTGCTGGGTACTTTTGGCCCTCGATTTTCAAGGATTGTATCGAATCGGTCAAAAAGTGTCATCCGTGTCAAGTCTATACTCGAAAAATACGCGCTCATCCAGCTCTGCTTTTTCCAGTCATTACTGTCGGTCCCTTTACAAAGTGGGGTATTGATTATACTACTTGTAACCCGCCTTCGGCTAAAGGTCACAAGTACATTATTGTAGCGGTAGACTACTTTACGAAGTGGGTCGAGGCTATGCCTACTTTTGGGAATGATGGTGAGACTGCAGCTCTTTTTCTTTTCAACCAAGTTATTGCTCGTTTTGGTATTCCTAGAGAGATTGTCACTGATCATGGCAGTCATTTTCAGAATAGCATGATGGCTGAGTTGGCTCTCAAATTGGGTTTCCGGCAGGAGCATTCATCTCCGTATTATCCTCAAGCCAATGGGCAAGTGGAAGCCGTGAATAAATCCTTGAAGACAATTCTTCAAAGGACAATCGATAAAGCTAGATCCAACTAGCATATTATGCTATATCCTGCACTTTGGGCATACAGGACGTCAGTGAAAACTGCAACTGGCTTTACTCCGTTTCAGCTAGTGCACGGGTTGGAATCCGTATTTCCCATTGAATGCGAGATTCCTTCTCTTAAGTTAGCTGTTGAACTTCTTCCTAACACTACTAGTCTTGAAGAACGGCTCCTTCATCTGGAACATCTCGATGAGCAGCGTCGGGATGCTGCCACGATGAATGAAGCGCATAAAAACCGAGTTAAAGTTCAGTACGATAAGGCGGTCAAACCCAGGGTTTTTTTCGGAAGGTGACCTTGTTTTGGTCTATGCCCAAGAAAAAGATGCCCTGGGGGCAGGAAAGTTTAAGTCTATGTGGTATGGCCCCTTTATCGTTAAAAAATTCCTTAAAAAAGGAGCATATACCTTGGTTGATTTTGAAGGGAATGAGTTGCCGGAGCCTAGAAATGGGCTCTATTTGAAAAAGTATTATGCCTAGGCTTCGGCCTGACATTTTGCTTTTGTATATAGTAGTTTTGCTTTGTACATATCTGGTTGTTTTTCGATTTTTGATGGGATGGTGATGTTTTTGATCTGCTTTGGCAGTTTGTGTCGGATGTCATGAGTCATTTTAGTTTCGCCGATGGTGCTAGTAGACACACCTGGAACCTGGCTTCCGCGGCTTGGGTGCTTCATCATCCATCCGGTCAGCTGTTAGTATCAAGAGGGGTCTGCATTGGTCCTGCTTCCAATAATATAGCAGAATACACTGCAGTTGTTTATCTACTCTCAGAGGCAATATCTTTGGGTGTTGATTCGTTGGTAGTTTTCTTGGACTCTCAGCTGGTGGTGTCGCAGTTGAACAATAATTATCGGGTTCGAGATCCATTTTTACTCTGGTTTTTCTTGAGGGTATGTTTGTTACAAAGATCATTTCAATTTTTAACTTTCATTCATATTCCTCGAGCTGACAATTGGTTGGCAGACTCATTAGCTAATCAAGCAATTGATTGGCATATTAATCATTCCATACAATAAAATTTAATCATAAAAAACATCATACATTTTGATACATTTATCACATCACATCAAACATCGTTGTATATATATCATTAGAGTGTTCAAAAACTTTACAAAATTTGGATCCATAAGGTCATACAAAATTTGGGCTTATGCCCGATCATGTTCAGTCTCAAAAATATACAGTCATCTGATACATCATATCTATCTACTCCTGAGGTCCCTGCCCAGAAGTCGTGTTCCTATAGAACATAATCGCGGTGGCAACCCGGCGGAATAACCATACCTAATCTCGGGGCACTCCTACCACCCGTCTCTGGATGGCTTCCGGCAGATCTTCCACGGCAGCCATAGGTACTTGGCGGGTTAATCCCTCCAAGTTTCTCTGTACAGCCTGGAGGGTCCTGTCTGAATCCACTGTATCCACTTCGCCTCGGTGACGCTTGTGTCGCAGGAAACCCTCAGGTCGAACTGGTCCAATATCTATATCATGATCATGTTTACATTGTAAGTCATTATGAATCCAATCAAAAACATGTTTGTTTTTCATTTTTTCATACATATTGAACAAATCCAAAAAATTATATAAGTCAAAAAAAAATTTCAAACTTACCGACTGTGCCCCATGCCGTGCCTGGTGGAAGGACAAGATCTGGATCTCCACGAAAGTCCATCCCGGAATAGGGATAGTCGTCCACAACAATGATTTGTTCTCCCCACCAAAGGAAGAACTCATCATCCCAAGTGGTCCGGGGAACTTCACTTCCCCCTAATCTCTTCATCATGTCTGCTCAGCGGGCAATTCTTGGGTCTCTCGGGCTGCTGATGGTAGAGATCACTCTGGGTCTCAATGCTTGTATCTTCTCGAATAAGAATGCCATCAAAATTGTACTGTATCCAAAATTTTTTGTCTTTGTTTGGCGGATTGAGGTCAATTTTTGCTTCATGTTCAGTAATAGGGCTGTGCACCAATCATATACATGAGTTAAGCATTCCACTGCTATGCTCATTTGCGTCCTGGACGCTTGGTGTAGGGAGGCAGATCCTGCCACTCTGCCAATGGTGAAAAGGAGGATTTTCATGTGCAAATCCCTTAAATCTTTAATTGCAATTTGAGTTCCAACTTTCTTGGAACCCTGTACGCAGTACACGTGGACGTAATCTTCCACGGTTAGCCCCCCCAAGGGCTTCCCGTGCAAGTCTACTGGTTCCCCCCTCCGGGAGAGTCCAGTGATAAAATATATGTCTTCCACTTCAATGCGTACTGGAATCTGATCTATCATAAAGAAGTCCTCTTCCGGTTCCCAATAATTCACGAGCATTTCAAGCAACCGGACATTGCTTTTCATATTTGGCATTTTGAAAAACTTGAGCAATCCGCAATTCCGAAGAATATTTAGCGATGCTCGATCTCGCATGACTTGTTGATCAATTGCATTGTGTTCACGCTCTCTCCATGAGATTTTCATCCTGTCAAAATTCAATAAATCCTTCATTAGCTACGCATTTTTCATTTGGGCCTGCACATACGCGACTTTATTTCTGCACAGTCGCGTGTATACGCGACTTTATTGTTACCAACCCGCGTATGCGCAAACCCGTGATTTTTAGCAAGGGTTTCTATGGTGAAAATCACTAAATTTTAATTTATGAACGAACAAAATGATTTGCAGGGATGATTGATGAGCTTACCTGACAAATTCGGTGCGATTTGACGGTCGGTTGCTCCTGATTTGACGAAAGAAGTTTTTTGCTCCAGAGCACTTTTTTCCAAATCAGCAATGTAATAATGAACCAAATATGAGGAAATTTGTCTATTTATGGCTAAAAAGTTGAAAATTTTCGCAAAAATTTGTTATGCTTATTTTTTCGATCTATCTTAAGTTGCATAACCCGGATGCTTGGAAGTGCCTAGTTTGGTATGTTTTCAGGTACATTTTGACGAATTTGAGATTTTTCCCGGTTTTTTGATCCGTGATTACTGACTCGTCACAGCAGGTATATGATCTTCACTGGCATATAGGTTAGGGAAATCACTTTCCGCTGCATCTTGCATACTAGCCTCCATACTGATCACTTGCCATAGGGTCGATCCCATCAGGTCATGACTATTACACCCATTTCACTCACCGATTATTTAACCATGACTTGGTGGTAGAGCCTTCCTTTACATGGGCTTCCTAGTTAGTTCCTCGCTATCACTTGTTGCCCATGCTGCGTTTTATGTAGGCTCGGGAGTCCTCTTTAGTCCTGCCATGACTTATGTGTTGAAGCTTCATTCTTCTTCTTCCTCACTATTATTTTTCTGGCTATTACCCTAGAGGCTCTCTGGTGTTGTTGAGTTGTATTACTGCATTGCATATTGGCTACTTGTTTATCTTGGCCTTTAGCCGGCTTCATTTGGACTCGATGTTTAAGCCAACTTTTGACCTTGACTATCTGTACAAGTTAACCATTGCATGCACTTTAGCTATCGCGACTTGACACCCTTTTTACCCATGGATGGAACATTCCTCTGAGTATCGCTTACCAGTTTCCGCCACCTTGCATTGAGCATAGGATCGTTCCAGTCCCAGGAACTAGTGCATCTGTTTCTTGATACTCGTTCTATCCATTGTACCATAGCATTATTTTATTCTTTTTTAGGCTTATTATATGAAAAAGACAAAAAAATCAAATATAACAAAAAGAGCGGGAACGGGATATATCTTCGTTGTTTTGATGGCAATACAGAGTCAGTTTTTCGCCCTTGAACAAAGCACATATACTTATATATATTTCCTACATTTGGGATGGTTTTAGTTTTTGACCTAGGTTCAGCCTTTACCTTGTTTCACTTGTCAGTCCTCCCTCGGTTGGTTATCTCTTCCAATCATATGGAGAGTTTGTTCTGCCTCCTGCATAACAGACTTATACAGTGTCACTTTTTACTGCCATGGTCATCATGAGTCGTGCTTTTGTTCAAGGGAAGTCTAACCAGAGTCGGCCATTCTACGGTGTCTCTTGACTCATTATCAGTTGGCCTTCCCGGTCTTGTCGGTATCTTGTTCTATCACATCATATGTTTTGGTCTTCTGCTCGTGCTGGTTTGAGAAGGTCCCCATTGACTTCTTGCCGGCGGGTTTGTCTCTTATCGACTACGACACATTGCTCTGAGAGCAAACCTAGAGCCGCACCCTGGCCCTATTTCCATCATTGATAGGTGACCTTGTGCTCAACATTTGATCATCATTATGGGTCTTTGACTGAGTGGTTTCCCCTGTGTTCGACGTCAGCATACATTATCACACTTGGGATTCGTGCAGTACCTTGATTTCCATTTGACCTTATCGGTGGATTTCTCGCCTCTGTGTCAGCTTTCATTATTGGTTGGTTCATTAACCGCTTGGAATATCACTACGACATTTTCATTATACTTCTGCTCCATAACAGCTTCAACTGGATGTCTTACACCAAACATGAATTCATTTATGAATTCTTTCTGCTGTAACAAATCAATACCTTCCTCCTCTAAAAGGCATTCTCCATCATACTTCACCTCAAGAGCTTCATTCATCTCTGTGACAGTTTTACCAGACTGTCCACCATCTTCTACACATCCTGCAAACATACACAAACTATGAGTTTTAAAAATATCAGGCTTCATAGCCTCATCTGCTTCTCTTGTCAACATATCTTCCAATTCTTCTGAACTATTCCAATAGTCCATGAGATCTTTCTCATTGATCTCTTCACCCAAAATTTCACCCTGTTCTAGGCCACAAATGGAAAGTTCCATTTTCAACTCATTTTCTCTAAGTTCTTCACATCTCAATTGCACACTCATCATCTGCTCGAGCTCCCTCAACTCTTCTGTCAACTGTATGTTTACCTGTTGTTCCCTCTTTCCGTGTAGTCTCTGCCATTTCACTTTCTTCCTTATGGTCTATCCATGTCTCTGGTCTTTCTTGTTTCTCTGCAACAATTCCATCAATAACTCAAGGTGAACTATTATCTCAGCTTTCTCCCTCTCATACTCTTCATCAATCAACTACTTACATATGCCATTTGCCTTGGCATATTCCTTCTTCTTTCTTCTGTTGCGGTCTTTCTCAGAACCTCTGAAATGACTATCAACAATCATCTTATCCTCTTTTGTGAACTTCATTTGTTCACTTGTGGAGTTAATTCAAATCCCCTTTTCAACAAGCCTTCATACTTGCCATCCAACAATGCAAGCTCTCTTCCTGTGCTTGGTATATTTCAGTTCTCTGTCTTGGAATCATTTCTGGAAACTCTTTTGCTCCTCTTTGCTGCAAACAACAACTGCAGTAATTCTTGCATTAAAATGACAAAATCTTTGGGTGTCGGGCTCCGTCGATCATGCACCCAATTACATTCAAACCTTTGAATTGAATTACGACTCTTTGACTCCATAATTGACATCGACTCTTCATCTTGGATGAGAAATGCGCTCTCTTGTAATAACTCAATGGTTTAACATGACCCAAGCTATCCAATTTATTCATTGACCTTAACATCTTATGTGACTTCAAAGTTTGACCCAATAATTACAATAGTGGGTATTTTGACTCTAATTCAAGTTATACAATATACCAATGAACATCCACCCTTAATACATTCTCATGATGTAAAATATTCACTCCACTAATTCTCTTTCATACTCCATTCTTATGATAATATCATAAGTCACTAATTACATCATGATACTTTAGCCTTTAAATTGAAATGCAATCCACTTTTCCCAAGATTTTTTTTATGATGAAAATAAATAAATCATTTAATTTTCAACATTTAAAATACCTTTTTAAAATGAATGATCATACCTTATGCTCTCTTCAAGGTTATTTAATAAACCTTTTCTTTGCAATTTCAACTCTTTGGATTTCACTCTTCTGTGTCGTTCTTATCACTATGAATATTCCCATGCCCTTCATACCATAACCTATTCAACACGCTCATCATCTTAGCACAGGCAGTATTCCTGCCCTTCCATGCAGCTCCTTCTTTGTAGTGACGGTTCTCATGCAACACCATCTCTCTTCAATGCACAAACAATTCCTTCATAGGAATTTTCCAAAACTTTCTTTTAACATGGTGGCATCAACATATTTCTCCGGCAGCAACAAACACAAACCACACTCGAGCCATATTTGCACATCAACTTCTGAGATGAATTCCGATTCCATTCCTTATACTTTGGATTGATTTCACTCTTTCGTAAAATTTACAAAAAGATTAACTTCTCTAGTATGGCAAGGGAAATTTAATCATCCAATTTTTAAGAACACCTTTAATAAATGAATATTGATTCATCCAATGAACATTTACCAGGAGTCTCTTTGCATTCTTCACACGACCAACACAACCCTCAACAATCACCACCGATATTCACGTATTTCTAATACGATTTCTCATACCAGCAACAATTAGTGAATTCTCTGGGGTATAAAACTCTGAAAACAAAAGCTTCCACAAGCAAAGCAATGCTAGGTTTCTTGGAGTTGTGTTACTGCAAACTCAGTTATGAATTTGAAATTAAAACCAGCTTTGTGTTATTGCTTACGCAATTACCGCATCATAACTCCACTGTGATAGCATCATAACTCTAATGTAGTCTCGACAACAAGCTTGCACGTCGACGCTGGTTACAGTCCTCTGTTCCCGATTTGCCTTCATGGCATTATCTCCAGCATTCTCTAATGCCTACGTTCGACATTCTCTTCCTTTGCACTCAGTCCACAGTGTTTGATTGCCTCCTACGCTGCCTCTATTGTTGTTGCTCCTTCATTGATTGGATTCTTGTCAAATTCAAGTCATGGTGCCATAAATGCTAAATTCAGATAATCCCATGTTAAAATTCCAACGAGCGAGGAGAACAATAATATTAAAAAACTTATCAGTGCTAGCTGGATCCTGAAAACATCGCCTCCATAATGCTTTAGGTACATAATATTTCGATACAATTAAAGCTTTGCCAACAATTATGCCAAGGAACTGAATCATATGCACCCCATATGCACGCCATCCAAAAAAATGGATCAGTGTAAATGATCTCCCACATGGCCGGAACCGAACCCATGAGCAGAAAAAACCGAGGACGCCCACCTGCACGAAGGATCGATCGAGGTATTATACACAATCTTTGTTCTGCGTGGAGGCACCACAGAACACATACCAAAACACCAAAGGATCTCGGCTTCAAATGTCAAAGGATCTAGACGCTCACCGCACCAGTGATATAAACAACGATCTCTAACTTAATAACAATGCCATATGATCAAAGCAACGTCGAACTCAAAAGACGCCGGAAGAACAACCCACTGAATAACACATTGTCCCGTGTGTGTATTTATTTTCATTACCCTCTGGATCTTCCTAAATGCTCGAATATGTTCCCATGGCTGATCTATATAGCAATCCTACAGTATTTCTTTCCCAAATTTTGAAAGGGGGAAAATTCTCTCAACTATAATAAGCAATCGGAAATATGAAACTACTAACGAAATGAAGGAGATAAAGAGAAAATGTCTCCACTGCCACGAGAAATTGATCAGATATCCATTTCTGCCTCACTGTGCTAGTTGAGAGTATTTTTTCCCTTCCCATTTTTTGTTCTTCTGTAATTCATTCCAACCGGTCTTCGTTAAAAAACGTTTTTTGCCTCATCCATCATCGAAAGATCTTCGGATCGATCCAATCCATAGTAGAGAGAGAGAGCTACTTTTCAACCCACGTAGGCTCGAACTTCAGCCCAACATCGGCCTGATTCACTCCTCATGAAAATAAGCCCACACGTAGTCTCTCTTATGTGCTCCCACGAATCTTTAAAACAACACTTCACACAGATCAAATTTTTAATATAAGGTAGATCCACAAAGCAGATCAGTGATAGATTGACTCTCCAAACACAACAAGTCGATGCACCAATCCACCACGCCTTACCAAAGCATTACCACTGCTCTCACACAACCCAACATCTCTTACCAACTCCACACTTCACCAAATCCATAGCATAAATACGCAGCGCCTTCATCAAGTCATCGGACTAATGATCATCACCACACGCACCAACAACCTCCAACAAGTTCTCCACCCAACTTCCGCCTTCAACTCTGATACCAAATGATGCAGGGATTCTGCACAAAACAGATCCTTGTGCACAATAGAGTGTGTGTTCCCTTTTTATAAAAATCCACACACAAAAACCCATATAAACTACTTAGATTTAATACATAATATGAAGAGGGAGCCGAGACAAATAAAGTGATTGCTTATAATAAAACAGGAAAATTACAAATTCAAATCATTTTTCCCGATTATTACATTTGTGGGCCTCTTAGGTCTCAGCCTTTACATGAAATCTCACACCATTTCTCTCTAAATCTCTATGTCCTATTCCATTCTCTGTGTCTCTCTATCCTCACACAAAGCTTCACATTTATACATAATTATGGATTAATTTGAATCCATGATTTCCTCCACAAATATCTCAACCAAATCCTAAAATATCTTTATTCCTTCGTTGACTCAACCAAGTTCCATTTAAGGAATTCCTAATCCCTAAAATATTTATCCAACCCAATTCCAACTCGTATTCTCAATTTATTAAGAGAATATTTACAATAAGCCTCACACTCAGATTTTCCTCTCAATTTATTTTTAAAATGTACATAATTTATAAAATAGTTAAAAAAACATCACCCCCTAAATCACACAAATAAATAATGAAAATTAAGCAGGATGCTTCTGCATCAATAGATTGTAGGCATTTCAAAGGTAAGTTGAAACAAATGTGATGCGATACATCACAAGTCGAAGATTGCGGTTTTTTAAGTTTTAGTTGTGATGTGAAAGGTTTATAATATGTGATCTGCGATGAAGGGTGGGGAAGAAAGGGTGAAGTGGATGGATGGTCCCACTTTAGTCACAATCGGCGAATAAGGAAGCGGATGGTAAACGAAACCAATGATATGCAATGGAAAAAGGTAAAGTAGCAATATAAAGTGAAAAAATGGAAAAGGTAAGGTTTATGTTGTAAATCATGACTGCTAGTGGGTGGGCAGAGCTATGACAAGGGTATTGCAGAATTTAACATAAAAGGGTTTATAAAGCAAGTCCCAAAGATTATACATGTGGGTTTTTGGGTTTGAATGGGATTCAAAGCATTTCAGAATATGGAGGAAATGAGGGGGGCAAAGAGGGTGAATGAAATTAAATGGAATGAGGGAAAAAATGAAGTTTGATCCCCATCACACCTTATTAGCAACACTTCCTTCTGTTTACTAGACAGAAAGGCAGATTGATTCCTTTGAAGCTCTTTACAGTCGAGAGTTCCCTTTATTTCTCTAAAAATAAATGATAGCCATGGAATATTATGTTCAGTAAAAAATATAAGCAATAATCAGTCACCTTGTGATACTGTAAATTACAGGACTCTAACACTTGATATCTCAGGGGAACAAGAGGATGATGTACTGGATCTAACGAGGCTATCTTATGATCAATACACTCACAAGATCAAGTAGGAGAGGAGAAAGTGTCTTGCCCAAAACCCGACTGAGCCTCTGGCAGTAACCACTGAAAAGGACATAGTACTGGACACCAGGACAAATCCCATAATTATAGCATCTGCCAAAAACTCTTTTACAGTTACCACAAAAGAAAAATTTAGTAGAATGAGCAGAGATATCTTATTATTGCAAAATAGGCTCTGTATATCTTAGTAGAGGGCCACTCAGGCAGAAGAGGAAAATAAATACCTAGAAGCTGAAAACCAAACGCTCCATCTTGTAGTCACCCAAGCCGGTGAACTACAAGCTGCCATCCAAGGAGAGTTGGACATCTTGGGTAGGACCACGATACAAGTCTATGAATAAATTATGAGGCTGAGGCAAACAATCACTCCCTTGGCTGGGGTCCAATAAGAAACAAGGAAGAAGTCCGCCTAGCTAAAAGAGGCCTCTACGGTGCTTGACAACGTCTTAGAATGGTCTGAGAGATACCCACAGGCCCCTGCCGCTCTACCAAAGAAAGATTGGATCCACACCGAAAATGACAAGGTACAAATGTGGATGAAGCTACAATCCAGGGATAAACTCGCGAAGGATGTAGCCAAGGTAATGACCGCATATGAGCATCTCATCAACGGTATCGAATCGATGGCAGAAGTGCATCACATACCTTCCATGGGTAACTTGACCCTGACCCAAAAAAATGCACGAGAAGAAGTACTGCAAGATATTCAGTAATTTCTAGATCTGATTCGACAAGCATCCAACTCAAAGGACCTCCCAATTACCAGGGAGAACATCATACAATACGTCGTTGAACCAGTCAAGATCTACACCAAGCTGGCTTCGTTGTCAAATCATATCAATACAAAGAAGCACACGCTAGTTCCAAATGCACTTGAATGCTTGCATAGGCTAGGTGAGGACATGCCTCAAATCACCCCAATAGCCACTGAATATCAAGCCTGGCAGACCTATCTCAAGGAGCAACAACAGGTGGAAACCCCAGTCCTCTCTATCAGAAAAATTCTCCCATGAAAGTAACTGGAAATACAGGTCTTAAAATCCATCAGGTCGCAAGTTGCGACCCTACTCAGGTCGCAGGTCTTAGTTGCTCCCAAGTCACAGGCCACCCCAACAGTCAGGGAGGCGAAGAGACAGGGTAGCCAAAAATTCGTTTTTTGTTCTATATGTACTCCCTTAGGAGAGATTGTAAGGACCTATTTTTTGGACTCCAAAAGGAGAGAGAGATATAGTTGTACAACATTGAATGTATGTTCTAGAAATTAATAAAAATGAATGTTTTGGATCTCACTATTGGATTTGATGGAGGATTTCGTGTATTGGCACCATGAATATAGTTATTTCACATGTTTGATACTATTAGTAACTGACTGGTCTATATTTTTGTTCGTACATTGTTTATATGTTTGAGATCTTTTGATATGTGGATGATGTATGATGGTTTAATGTAGGGATATGTTAACGACCTAGTTTTTTGATATGTACCTAAATCTCTTCTAAAATATGCTTAGGTAACTAAAGGAAATTTGATCATAGTGAACTGTTTCTCTTATGTTCAAGTGAGACTCCGTATGAGTATGGCCCTAACAAAGTTTTGCTAACAACACTCCTTATGGGTTGCATGCTTTAAATTTCTCTTCGCTATTCATGGTGTTTCATTTGCAGAGTATCCGTCAACCATTGATTTTGCTTCATCTAACAGCCGTACATTCTCATGATCACGAATCCCCTCTCTATCCAAGAAAGGGCACATATATCACTAGTGTAATGGAAACCAGGCCCACATACCGGATGGGATCCCTATCACAAACGATGTAGAGTCTAGTTGGGATTTTAACTAGGGATATCCCCTTATTGTTGGCAAGAAAATTTTCCCCATTAAAAGAATTGGTGCTAGAAGGAGGGCCTGATGGAAAACTCCCACCAAGATAGTAACATCCATTTGCAAACCCCCTAATACCTCTTCATAGGTTCAAGCCTGAAAATGGGAGAGATCGGGTTTGATAACACTGGTCCTCCATCCCTTGAGAATATTCCCCAGAGGAGGACCCCCCGTTCTATGAGGTCACGACATATCAACTGAGAGCTTTGCATCGGCTTGCCCATGATCTCATGAGAGGCCTCCAACGCCTCCCTGCTACTAGTTCCCTATCCAACACACGAACCCTCAACACGCATCACACTCTCCAGGGTGTCCTAGTCAACTCTATGCCTCAAATCATAAGCATGATGCTTGAGGACTACGCATATGTGGTCGACTGACTCTTAGCAGAAGGCCCCGATAGCCCCCGAGGGATTGATGGAGGAGGCCCTAAAACTATTGCTACTAGAATCCCCACCATTCCGCAACAGAACACCAGACCCCAAGTTAATCCTCCTATAAATTAGAATACCCAAGCGAACAACCCACTAGGGGGAGGGGCTGCAATAGGGCAGGGAAATAGAGGATGGGGAAATGGTTGAAACACAGACCATACCCTGTTGAGATTGCAACAAGATGATGAGCTTAGTGAAAAGAGGCGCCTTCACTAAGTGGGCTCGCAGGCTATTTTTGGCGCAAAGTCTATTTTTAGACATGTCGATCATATTATATGAGTTACAAGATGCTATTTGTGGATGGTTGGTTAAGTTGGAAAAATAGATAGACTTATATTTTTAGACATATTGGGTGGAATCTATTTTTATATTTCCAGTCTAAAAATAGATATGTCGAATATTATTAGCTCTTAATAATATTTGGACTCTAAACATTATCTTATTCTCTTGGAGCACTTTAGTTAAGTGCACAGATGTGGCACAAGAGCTGACAGAAGGAATTACGCTATTCCTGAGGGGTAAGTGGAGCTATTGCATGGAGACTTCAGTTAGAACTCATGTGACATGGTTTTGGGGTACGATGGTTTTCGGCCCCTGGTATTTTGTAGATCCGGTCAAGGGAACTACGGTTATGTTCTAATCCAGGGTTAATGGATTGGGGTTTATGTATGCTTCATCATGTATATATATGTGTTGTAACACTAAAAGGAATATAATAAAAAATCAAGCTATTCGTCCCGATTTGGGATCCAGGGGAAAATCTCTGTGTTTATTTGTTTTATGTTTTATGCTCTTGCGTTTATTTTCTGTTATAAGATTCGTGTGTAGATAATTTCTGTTCAGGGTTAAAACCTACAAGAGCGACCAGAGGAAGTTTGCGCTCAAAGATAAACTTAGGAAAATAAAAATGGAGAAAGACGACAGTATATCCAAGTACCTCACGAAGTTTGTCCAGTGCCGGGATGAGCTGGGAAGTGTGGGGGTTACTGTAGATGAAGAGGACTTGGTGAGCTTGGCTCTCCTTGGGCTTCCAAAGAGTTGGCATTCCTATGAGGACTCTGTCAATGGTTGGGAAAAACTGCCGGGATGGGAGCGACTTTGGTCGGATCTGGTGCAGGAGGAGATAAGGCGGATTACCAGGGATGGATCTTCATCGAAGAATGAAGATGAAGAAAATTGTGCTTTGGTTGCCAAAGTAAGGAAGGGGAAGGGAAAGAAAAATCCTTCTCAATCTGGTGCGAAAGGAAAGAAGCAGGACATGTCCAAGGTGAAGTGCTTTCACTGTCACCAACACGGACATTACGCCACTAATTGTCCACAGAAGAAGAAAAATAAGCAGGTTTCTGGATCTGTAGCTGGAGAGGCCTTAGTCTCACAGTTTGAGCTGGGATTTTCGCTAATCGCATGCTTCGTCTCAAGTGTGATGGGATCAATGTGGTTTCTTGACAGTGGTGCGTCTTTCCATATGACCAGAGACAAAGATTTGTTTGCTGATCTGGATGAGAAGGATCTTGGAGTGCACATCGATATGGGTGATGATGGTAGATACAGTGCGACCTGTATCGGGACCATTTCCTTTGATAGGGAGTCTGGTAAACCCTTCATATTAACGGATGTCATGCATGTTCCAAGATTGAAAAAGAATCTGATCTCTGTGGCGATGTTGGAAGACAAGGGATATGATGTTGTCTTTAGTGAGGGAAAGGCTGATCTGGATTTATGCAGGAACGCAACAGAATAAACATATAAACATAAAGACAGAGATGCAGCGGAAATAACACTTCATTTCATTAATATCAAAGAACTAAAATTTGCTTACAGACAGAATGGAAATAAAACTAGCTAGGGCGCTGGTAGCTATCTCTGAGAAGAGATGTGGCGGCTACGGAGCCTACGAGCGTGTTACAATGAGGCTCGAGGGCCTATTTATCATTTAGAAACAATGGGAAATCCTAAACGACCAAAAAACCTAACCCTAGGAGATGAAGCGCCAAAACTATGGGCCCCGTTTGGGTAAATTGGTGTTTCAACGCCCCAAATGACTTTGGCATACGATCTCCGTTTGATGCGTACCATACCTCGTTAGAAGATCTGTCCGAGGAACTACAAATTTGGAATGGGAAACATTGGTCCATAGACCCATGTTGCTCTCCGTTCCCAAAAAACATCGTTTAGGGCCTCAAAACAGCTCCAGAAGTTCAAGACCTGAAAAACTGTCAAAAATAGTAAGTTGTGCTGAAACTACAAAACTGAATCAGACAATGGTGGGGCCCCAAGTGGAATAGGTGGGTGGCTACCAATATCCACCTGGATCATTCCTCCCCCTTAGGAATCAATGATCCCCATTGCGTTGAGTTCCTCCATGAGATGAGTAAAATTCTCCTGAACTTGGTCCATGGTGAACCACTTGCCTTGGTGCATGAGTTGGCCAGCTTTGACAACCCAATATAGTTGGATCTTCTATTGGCGAGTGTTCTTGATTTGCATGTCCATGATACAATCTGTGGTGGCCTGTTCCATGCAGTCTTTGTTTAACTCTGTTGTTGTGAGTTGTTCTGCAATGTTAGAGGTGTCCAGTAGAGGTGGGAAGTAGGGACGAAGGTGGTCCACATTGAATACCAGGTGCAGACCAAGGAATGGTGGAATACTGAGCTCGAAGGAATTGTTCTCTACCACCTTAGTGATGGTGTACGGCCCATATCGAAGCGGGCGAAGCTTGCGGTGGGGTCCGGTGAGGCGCTCCTTCTGCAAATGTAGCCATACTTTGTCACCCACCTGGAAGTTGTGTGGCACCCGGTGTTGATCATGGCGTTGCTTGTACTTGGCATTGGCTCTGTCCAATATATCATGAACTTGTTGGCGGATGTGTTGAATGCGCTCGATGAAGCTACTGGCTTTGTCAACTTCAGACTGGACATGAGCTGAATTGGCCTGAGCAGTTGCAAATGGCATGGCTACGTCAATGGGGCATAGTGGCTGGAATCCCAAGCCCACCTGAAAGGGGCTATGGCCGATTGAACTATGGAGAGCTCGATTATAACTATGTTGTACATAAGGGAGGCTCTCGTCCCATGTGCGAGGATGCTTTGAATTGTACATGCGCAGAATGTGTACAATCATTCTGTTGACGACCTCTGTCTGGCCATCGGTTTGGGGATGGAAAGCTGTGGACTTGGTGAGCTTTGTGTCCAACATTGACCAGAGGCTGGACCAAAATGTGCTGAGGAACCTGCTATCTCGATCTGATATGATAGACTGTGGGATCCCAAAGTGCACCCACACTCGTTCAAAGAAGAGTTTAACAGTGGCTTCTGCTGTGATATTCTTCTTACAGGCCGCCATGATGGCCATCTTCGAGAATCTGTCAACGACCACGAAAACACAGTCATTTCCATTCTTAGTAGAAGGCAGGCCCGACATGTAATCCATGGAGATGGATTCCCAGGGTCGACTAGGGGTAGGTAGTGGAGTATATAGGCCTTGCTTCTTGATGGTCGGTTTGGCAATGGCACAAGCAGTGCAGGATCTGATGTGCTTCTCGACATCCTTCCGAAGGTTCGGCCAATAGAAATACTTCTGTAGTATTGCTACTGTTTTCTCGACCCCGAAATGCCCAGCGACTCGACTGTAGTGTGCTTCCCATATCATCTTAGCACGCTCGCTTGAAGGAACACAAAGGTGTCCCAGGTGACATAAAAGTGCATCTTGGAGGTGAAAATTTGGAACTTGCGTGCCCCCCAAGAGTGCCTTGTAAGTGTGGCCGAATTCTGGGTCACTCTCATAGAGAAGCGGCCAATCAGAAGTCTCGTGCCCACGAGAGTTGAGCACGGTGGTGAGCGCCACGATCGGTGGTCGGCTGAGGCAGTCTGCAACATTATTGGTGCTACCCTTCTTGTACTTGATGTTCAAATGAAACTGTTGCAGATATGTGGACCACTTCTGATGGCGATCATTCTGCAACTTCCCTTGTGTCTGTATGAACTGCAAGGGCCGGTGGTCGGTGTGGATGATTGTTTCCTTCCCCAAAATGTAATGCTTCCATTGTCGACAGGCTTGCACAATGGAATACATTTCTTTGTCATAGGTGGGATACTTGCGAACTGTCTCAGACAATGTCTCACTGTGATATGCCATTGGATGTCCTTGTTGAGTAAGAACTGCCCCAATAGCATAGTCAGAGGCATCTGTCTCGATCTCAAATGGCTGTTGCAAGTCTGGTAAAGTGAGCACTGGGGCAGAACAGAGGCGGTTTTTTAGTTCTGTGAACGCCTTCTGTTGAGGTTCTAACCAAAAAAATTTTGCTCTCGCTCCTCCCTTGGTGACTTGACTAAAGGGCCAAGTGATATGAGAGAATCCCAACACGAACCTCCGATAGAAATTAGCAAGACCCAGAAAGCTGCGAAGCTCTATTATAGTGGTTGGGGCTGGCCAATCTCGAATGACTTGGATCTTGGCTGGATCCACATGCACCCCCCTTTCATCAATAATGTATCCCAGATATTGAACCTGGGTCATGCCAAACGTGCACTTCTCCAAATTGGCACACAACTTGTGTTGCCGCAGTGTCTGGAGGACTTGTCGGATGTGATGAAGGTGCTCTTCCCAAGTCTTGCTGAAGATCAGAATGTCATCCAAGTACACCACTACGAATGAGTTGGTGAATGGCCGCAAGATGTCATCCATCATCCTCCTGAAGGTTGCGGGAGCATTCGTCAACCCGAAAGGCATGACCAGCCATTCAAAAAGGCCTTCCTTAGCTTTGAAGGCAGTCTTCCACACATCAGAGGGTTCAATTGGTGCCTGGTGATACCCAGACTTCAGGTCGATCTTACTGAAATATTTTTCACCTTGGAGTTGGTCCAGAAGGTCATCAATCCGTGGGATTGGGTACCTATTCCGGATAGTGATCTTGTTCAGCGCCCGATAGTCAATACAGAGTCTCCACGTCCCATCCTTCTTCTGTACCAACACGATCGGGCTCCCACAGGGCGATGAACTTGGTCTGATGTGACCTTTCTGCAACAGCTCCTGAATATGTCTCTTGATTTCATCATTCTCCAGAACAGAGCGCCGATAGATCGGTCCATTAGGTAGCAGCGCACCGGGGGTCAGATCAATCGGGTGCTTGACCTGACAGTGCAGAGGAACCCCTGTGGGTGAGGTGAATATGTCCCTGTACTCCTCCAAAACCTTATCCATTTGTTGTTGTTGTGCAGAGGAGCCCTGTCTGGAGGTCGTGGCCACAGTCTTCTTCTTGCCCTGGGGGCGGATCATCAGGAAAACGAATTTTCTGGTTTGGGAAATGAGCTTACTGCATTGTTTTGCAGTAACCAAAGAGATAGCAGCAGGAGGTGGTACCTCTGGTATCCTGTACAACTTATTTCCCAAAGTAACAATAACAGCACGAGGCTGAGACTCATACACAGCATGACGCTTCCACAAGTATGGTTGTCCTAATAATACATCAGAAACATCAATAGGAGCAACGTAACATAATACCTCATCCGTGAAGGGCTTGATGCTATAGGGAAGGCAACACTACCGGCTGACGCGGAGATCTCGTCCTTGGTGAAGCCACCCAATGGTGTATGGATGTGGGTGAGTTGTGGTCGGCAAGCCCAACCGCTTCACGACGTCTGCTGAAATGAGGTTCTTTTGGCTCCCATTGTCGACAATGAACTGTACCGGGGAGCCCTTTACCCACATTTGGGAGTGGAAGAGACGTTCCTCCTCCTCTGGATCTTCCGGTTCCTCCTTTTGGATCTTTGCAGTGGCAAAAATGGCGTTGGGCTTCGCATCAATAATCTGTTTCCCTTTTTCATTCGCCTTTTCAGGTTCTGATTCGGAGTCAGAGCATGCATCTGACTCAGAAGCCCTCATCTCGGCCACTAGCGACTGCTTGGCCCGACACTCACTTGTGTTGTGAGTGGAGCTCTTATGGAACTCACACCACTTTTCCGTGTCCTTCTTTGGCTTTACGGTGTTGTTCTTTTCTTGTGGCTTTGACGGGTTGTCTTTAGCCGCCATGCCTTGGCTCTGTCCTTTGTTTTGCGGTTTGGAAGCACCTTTTCCTTGCTTTTGATTCGCAGATCCAAAGTCTCGCTTCTTCTGTTTGAATTTCTGCTCAATCTTGGCAGCATACTGGTATGCCGTACCAAGCGAGGAGATGTCGAGGAACTCCATTTCCTCCTGAATGTATCTGTGCAGACAGCTGCGATACTTTAGCACCAAATGTTTCTCTGAATCTTTGATACCCAACTTTGTACGCAGGGTATGGAACAGATTCGTCAGCTCATGCACATCTTGATCCCTTTGTTGTCGCAGCGTGGTCCATTGTATGTACTTGTCCTCATAGCTCCCCATGGGATAGTACTGTTCCTTGACGGCGTCTTGGAAAGAATTCCAAGTTGGTACGGCCGAGAACAGAGAGGGTTCTGTCTGGTCCTTGTTCTCACAGTAGGTTTCCCACCAGTCCTTAACATGTGGGGTAGCTTTGAGGAGTGCAAAAATAATCTTTTCCCGGTCTGAAAAGTCATGAACCGAGAAATATCCTTCTAACAGATTCAACCATCTATCTACGGCATCTGCGTCTATTTGACCCTCAAATATGGGAATGTCAAAATTTACTTGTACCTTAAAAGGAGTCGCGCCTCCAGAGTGGTGCTGGATGCAGATGCGCCGCCGGTGGGTAGCCGTTGAAGGATCTAAGCAAAGTTATCCATCATCACATTCCTTTGTCTTTCGAGGGCCTCCTCGAGCAATATTTTGATAGGATCTCCTGCTCCCTCATCTTTCTTTTCGTCCCCCATGGGCGTCCGTCGAGGTTTGCGAGGCTGATCTTGCAAAGGTTCCACCGGATCAAGCCCTAGCTCCTTATACCCCGACCTCGTTGGGGACATGCAAAGAAGGATCGAGAAAAAGCAGACCGCTCTGATACCACTGATCCGGATTTATGCAGGAACGCAACAGAATAAACATATAAACATAAATACAGAGATGCGGCGGAAATAACACTTCATTTCATTAATATCAAAGAACTGAAATTTGCTTACAGACAGAATGGAAATAAAACTAGCTAGGGCGCTGGTAGCTATCTCTGAGAAGAGATGTGGCGGCTACAGGCCTCTGAACTATATTACAATGAGGCTCGAGGGCCTATTTATCATTTAGAAACAATGGGAAATCCTAAACAGCCAAAAACCTAATCCTAGGAGATGAAGCGCCAAAACTATGGGCCCCGTTTGGGTAAATTGGTGTTTCAACTTCCCAGGGGCGTAACTTTGGCATACGATCTCCGTTTGACGCGTACCATACCTCGTTAGAAAGATCTATCCGAGGACTACAAATTTGGAATGGGCAACATCGGTCCATGGACCCATGTTGCCCTCCGTTTTCCCAAAAAACGTCGTTTAGGGCCTCAAAACGGCTCCAGAAGTTTAGGACCCGAAAAACTGCTAAAAATAGTAAACTGTGCCGAAACTGAAAAACTGAAATAGAAAATGGTGGAGCCCCGAGTGGAATAGGCGGGTGACCACCAATATCCACGGATCCAAAGGATTTCACACGGTAAGGCAAACTGGTGAAACCGGAGGATAGGGGGTTCGAGTTAATAGGGGTTCGAGTTAGAACCTTTATCAATTACGGGTAGATGGGCACTGGCCTGTGTGTCGCGGAGTAAGGCGAAGGAGTGGTGGAAAGTCGGGATGAGGGCGGGCGTGGCACAAGGGTGGGCCATCTTCACCATGGTGCTTTGAAAATTTTAACAGTTTCTGCGGGCTTCCCAGAGGTACACTTGTGTAGTCGGATCAGATCAGTGCAAGGGGTGTACCTTGGGAAAATTTGTGAAAGCCACTTTTCATGAGAAGGATAGTCGCGCCACGACGATCCTTGAGAGAATTCACACAGACGTGTGTGGACCTTTCTTAGTAGCTTCGACAACAAAGCACATGTATTATGTGATATTTGTTGATGATTTTTCTTGTAAGTGTTGGATCTTCTTCATGCAGAAGAAGAGCGAGACATACTCAAAGTTCTGTGAGTTCAAGGCACTGGTTGAGAAAGAATCAGGGAAGCAGGTGAAGGCTCTTAGGAGCGACAATGGTGGTGAATTCATCTCTGGCAAATTCAAGGACTTTTGCAGCGCAGAAGGAATTCGAAGAGAGCTCATAGCGCCTCATAGCCCGAGCAGAGATGGGTCATGGTGCGAAAAGAATAGAACGTGCGTGGGTCTTTACTTACGGGTGATGTTGCATGATCGGGGCCTACCCATACACTTTTGGGTGGAAGCATGCAACAACTGCAGTATATGTGCAGAACCATTGTCCTCACAGGATACTTGGCATGAGTACACCCGAGGAGGCGTTTTCTGGTAAGAAGCCTGATATTTCCCATTTGAGGATTTTTGGTTCACCCGTTTACATTCATGTAATGAAGGATGCCAGGAAGAAGCTGGAGCCGATTGTGGAGGTTGGGATATTTGTGGGGTACACTGATACACCCCAAAACTATCGTGTGTATTTTCCAGACAGTCGCAAGACTGTTGTGCGACGGGATATCAAATTTCAAGAGGAGAAATCCATGAAGTGTTCGCTTGAGAGGGAGCCACACTTGCATGTAGATGAGGAGCTATTAGTTCCTAAGGATGAGCCTCGGGATGTGGATCAGCCACAAGAGGAGGTTCATGGAGTGGAAGAGACCACTCATGCAGTGCCAACCATCAGAGGGCGGAAGCGCACTTCAGAAGCTGAGCGACTAATTCAAGATGTAGAGAAGATTGTAGGAGGACCTACATCACAGCGCAGACAGAGACAGTCACCTGACCGGTATACTGGATACATGGCTCTTATGAGCAAGTGTATCGTGACAGAGCCATCCTCTTTCGAGGAAGCTATGGAGGATCCCGCATGGGTAGATGCCATGGTGGAAGAGTATGGTCGGTGACGGAAACAATGCATGGGAGATTGTCCCAAGGCCGGAAGGGAAATCAGTGGTAGGTTCAAGATGGATCTACAAAGTGAAGCAAGAAGCTGACGGGAGCGTCAAGAAGTACAAGGAAAGATTTGTTGCCCGGGGCTTCTCACAGATTGAGTGGATCGATTATGAGGAAACCTTTGCACCTGTCACGAGGTATTCTTCCATACGGAGCATCCTAGCTCTCTCATCTCATATGGGTTGGCACATTCATCATATGGATGTGAAGACTGTGTTCCTCAACGGAGTCATTGAGGAGGAGGTGTATATAGAGCAACCTGAAGGTTTCAAGATCTTCAGCAGCGAGTCGCATGTGTGCAGGCTCAAAAGAGCATTTTATGGGTTGAAACAAGCACCTCATGCTTCGTACACATGGATAGACGGTTATTTCTGATCTTGGATTGAAGAGTGAGCGGATCAAACCTATACCCAGATAGTGGTGGAGGCTAAGTTGTTGATCATTGTACTTTATGTAGTGATTTGATTTTGACGAGTGATGAACTGTTGATACTCTCATGCAAGGCTGATCTTGTAAAAGAGTTTGAGATGAAGGACTTGGGTCTCCTTCATTATTTCCTGGGATTGGAAATTTGGCAGCGCAGTGATGGATTGTTTGTGTCTCAAGGCAAGTATGCCCGAGAGATACTGGAGAAGTTCAACATGCATGGCTGCAAGCCTATCAACACTCCTCTTCCTCGTGGATGGAGGAAAGAGGATGCTACATCGACAGAGGTAGTGGATGCCACTGTTTACCGATAGTTGGTGGGGTCTCTTATGTATCTGGTCAATACACGACCCGACATATGCTATGTTGTTAACCAGCTTTCACAAGCTATGGTTAAGCCTACCAAGCTCTGCTGGAAGGCAGGCAAGCATGTATTGAGATATCTTAGAGGCACATCGGGAAATGGATTATGGTACAGACAGTCGGATGAGGTGAAGGCTGCGCCCAGCTTCATAAATACGGGTGGGCGAGGGGAGCCCAACGGACAGAAAGAGCACATCTGGGTGGATTTTTAGTATCGGGTTGACAACAGTTTCTTGGTATAGTAGGAAGCAGAGATCCGTGGCACTCAGTTCAACGGAGGCCGAGTACATGGCAGCGAGTTTGGTTGCATGCGAGGCTATATGGATGAGGAAGATCCTGGTCGAGTTGTTCGGTTCACACTTAGATCCTACTGTGATATATTGTGATAATCAGAGTTGCATTATACTCTCGATTAATCCAGTATTTCATGATAGATCTAAATATATTGACATATGGTATCATCATATCAGAGATTGTGTGCAGCGGAAGATCATGTTACTTTCTTACATTCCTACGGAGGATCAGGATGCAGATATTCTAACGAAGGCACTCACCAGGAGTAAATTTGAATACCATAGAGACAGGATCAGGGTGGCAGATAATACCTATCTTGTTCAGAGGGAGTGTTGATATTCAACAAGATGATGTGCTTAGTGAAAAGAGTCACCTTCACTAAGTGGGCCCGTAGGCTATTTTTGGCGCAAAGTCATTACATACATGTCGATCATATTCTATGAGTTTCGGATCTTGTTGTGGATGGTTGGTCGAGTTGGAAAAATAGATGGACTTATATATTTTTAGACATATTGGGGCGGAATCTATTTTTAGATTGCCAGTCTAAAAATAGATATGTTGAATATTATTAGCTCTTAATAATATTTGGACTCTAAACATTATCTTATTCTCTTGGAGCACTTCAGTTAAGTGCACAGATGTGGTACAGGAGCTGACAGAAGGAATTAGGCTATTCCTAAGGGGTAAGTGGAGCTATTGCATGGAGACTTCAGTTAGAACTCATGTGATAGAGTTTGGTGGAGTTGTAGAATTAGTTGGTGGAGTTGTGTTCAGTTTAACTTAGTTAGACACAGTTGAGCTAGTTGTATCTAGTCTAACTGATTGATACACTAGTGAGAGTGGTGTGAATTAATTAATAATTAATTCACTAAATATTAACTCATTAATCAACTAAAGAATAAATCAGTTAACTACAGTGCATGGACAGTTTTAGTGGAGACCAATGGAGAGGTAGGTGAAAGAGCAGGTTGAATATCAGTTGTGACTATAGTGATGCATTGATTACATCCAACACAGAGTAGAGTTGCCAATGAGGATTGCATGAGCAAGGCTGGACCAATTCGAGTTCATTCAGAGCCATTCTTCAGCAAGGATTGTGCAGTAGAGGCAAGCTAGCAGGTGGCAGAGATCGGTGCATGGATTTGCTAGATCGGACCTGATTAATGTGTAGCGATTGTATTGTACTGAGAGCTTGTGAGAAGCTTTGCATGAGGATTGTTACATGACCTCTATGACATTTATTATATACATATAGTTGGGGTTTTTAGCTTCAGGCTTTCCCGTTAAAACACTGTGTTCATATGTGTGAATTTTTATGGTTTCAATGTGTGCATGCAATTGATTTAATTTCCGCATATGATGATCAATAGTAGAAGAGATTCTGTATTGTGCATGAAGTTGAAATAGTGTGTGATTAGTTATATAATCTCTACATACCCATTACCTCCACCAAAACGAAAACCGACAACCTTTTCTTTTCAACGACAACTTCAATGGCTTCAAAAATTTAAGGAATTATAGAAATATTGAAAATATGAGAGTTCCCCGGAATCAAGACATGCCCTCCCAACATGAGGGTGAAGCCTCCAGGTCTGGCACTGGGAGTGAGTCTAAAAATGAAGTTGAGCATGTCATAATTCCACCTTTGCACAGGGCAAGACGGGTGGAACCCCTGGCCTGGATGGCACAATCCCCTTTAGGTGTTCGAGGTCCACTTCATGCCATGCCCCGACACCCGAAAAAGCACCTACCCAAGTTCGATCCCGAAAAGGGGACATTATCCGAAGATCACATTAGTAAATTCTACCTCACCCTACAAATGATGAGGGTGCAGTACGATGACATAGTGTGCCAGATCTTTTCACACACCTCTGAAGATCACATTAGTAAATTCTACCTCACCCTACAAATGATGAAATGCAGTACGACGACAAAGCGTGTCGGATCTTTTCACACACCTTAGACAACAAAGCCGCTACTTTGTATCACTAATTTCCTATCGCCTCCATCTAGACTTGGGAATAATTTTGTCGAACATTCCTTGAGAAATTATCTGAGGACAAAACCCCCTCTATGCTCCTCACGAAGTTGAGCACATTAAATTGCCAAAAGGAGAACGTCAAATATTTCAATCAGTGCTTCACGACCATTCTGAACAAGTTCCCCCTGAACATGGTCCTTGATGATTCAATCATGATAGACTATTACACAAGGGCCCTACTGCAAGACATCACTGTGTTTGTTAAAGGCGAATCCAGAGCCACCCTGACTGAGAATTTCACCACGAACCTCACTGTTGAGAAAGATATGCTTCCCATAGGGGCTCTAAACCATGACAAACGAGATGAACGAAAATCTACCGGGAAGAAGGCGCAACCCTCAACTAGTAAATCCAGAGACAAGGATAAATACCCTTTAGATTTTGAGAGCATAGCCAAATCCCTAAAGCTCTTGAAAAACAAAGTATTTGATTTGAAAAGGAAAAACAACGATCCTGCCTCAGGTAGAAAACCCCAAAATCTATTCTTTAGGAAGAAAAATAGCATGCCCAATTGTCCTCCACCCAATCCCAACACAAACTTCAACGTAGAAGAGATTGGAAAGATAACTTCTGCTCGTTCCATCAAGATTCCAAGTTTGAGAGGACTTTCCCCCAATGGATCAATATAATGACTGCAGTAGTGAATCATGTTGAGATTTCAACAAGATGAGGAGCTTAGTGGAAAGAAGTCACCTTCACTAAGTGGGCCCGTAGGCTATTTTTGGCGCAAAGTCTATTTTTAGACTATGTCTATTTTTAGACATATGGATCATGTTCTATGAGTTGCAGGATGCTATTTGTGGATGGTTGGTCAAGTCAAAAAATATAGATGGACTTCTATTTTTAGATGTACTGGGCGGAATCTATTTTTAGATTGCCAGTCTAAAAATAGATATGTCGAATATTATTAGCTCTTAATAATATTTGGACTCTAAACATTATCTTATTCTCTTGGAGCACTTCAGTTAAGTGCACAGATGTGGCACAGGAGCTGATAGAAGGAATTATGCTATTCCTGAGGGTTAAGTGGAGCTATTGCATGGATACTTCAGTTAGAACTCATGTGACAGAGTTTGGTGGAGTTATTGAGGTAGTTGATGGAGTTGTGTTCAGTTTAACTGAGTTAAACATAGTTGAGCTAGTTGTATCTAGTCTAACTGATTGATACACTAGTGAGAGTTGTGTGAATTAATTATTAATTAATTCACTAATTATTAACTCATAAATCAACTAAAGAATACATCAGTTAACTTCAGTGCATGGACAGTTTTAGTGGAGACCAGTGAAGAGGTAGGTGAAAGAGCAGTGTGACTATCAGTTGTGACTATACTGGTGCATGACTTTGCACCACACATTAATTGAGATGCCAATGAGGATTGCGTAGTGCATACCAGAGGGATTCGAACTCAGATTGGGCTATTATTCATCTTGGATTGCGTAGTAGAGGCAGGCTAACAGGTGGAGCAGATTGGAGCATGTGTTTTGCTAGATCTGAGCTTGTGTAGTGTGTAACAATTGGAGATTGTACTGAGAGCTTGTGAGAAGTTTGTACAATGATTGTTACATGATCTCTATCATTATAATATACAGATAGTTGGGGGTTTTTAGCTTTAAGATTTCCCATAAATACTGTGTTTATATGTGTGATTGTTTATGGTTTTAATGTGTGCATGCGATTATTTATATTTCCGCAATTAATGATCAATAGTAGAAGAGGTTATGTATTATGCATGAAGCTCAAATAGTGTGTGATCAGGATAATCTCGGTGAATAATTTAACAGTTATTCAAATTTATACATGGTGTCGGAGCGATATTGATCATTGGAGCAATTGCAGAACATTGAAGCGGTTGAGTTTTGAGCTGGTGGAATTCGAATTTGCAGCAGTGTTTTCTTGGTGTCGAAGTTGAGATGTATTTCAACGGATTGCGATTGGAGTATGCCCTTGAGGGAAGCTCAAATTATATTGCATGGAAGGACAGGATGGAGGCAGTGTTAGATGAAAATGGGTTGAAGGAGTTCATAGATGATGAAGTCCCAAAGCCTACTTCTAGCGATGTTGCCGCACTTGACGCATGGCAAAAGAAGACAACAAAGTGTCGAAGGATTCTGTTGGAGGGCGTGAAGGATCACATAGTGTCTAGCCTGCATGGTAAGGCTTCTCCATTCTTGATGTGGAAAGCCTTGACAGATTTATTCCAAAGCAAGAGCGACCAGAGGAAGTTGGAGCTCAAGGATAAACTCAGAAACATAAAGATGGAGAAAGGCGACAGTATGCCCAAGTACCTCACGAAGTTCGTCCAATGTAGGGATGAGCTGGGAAGTGTGGGGGTGACTGTTGATGATGAGGACTTGGTGAGCTTGTCTCTCCTTGGGCTTTCGAAGAGTTGGCACTCCTATCAGGACTCTATCAATGGTCGGGAGAAATTGCCAGGATGGGAGCGACTTTGGTCGGATCTTGTGCAAGAGGAGATAAGGTGGAGTACCAGGGACGGATCTTCATCAAAGGCATCTGATGAAGAGAATTGCGCTTTGGCTGCCAAAGAAAATAAGGGGAAGAGCAAGAAAGCTTCTCATTCCGGTGCGAAAGGCAAGAAGCAGGACATGTCCAAGGTGAAGTGCTTTCACTGTCACCAACACGGACATTATGCCAAAAATTGTCCACAGAAGAAGAAAAATAAGCAGGCTGCTGGATCTGCAGCTGGAGAGGCCTTAGCCTCGCAGTTTGAGCTGGATTTTTTGCTGATCGCATGTTTGGTCTCAAGTGTGCTAGGTTCAGTGTGGTTTCTGGACAGTGGTGCGTCTTTTCACATGACGGGAGATCGAGATTTGTTTTCAGATCTGGATGAGAAAGATCTTGGAGTGCACATCGAGATGGGCGATGATGGTAGATACAGTGCGACCGGTATCGGTACCATTTCCTTTAAGAGGGAGTCTGGTAAACCCTTCGTATTGAAGGAAGTGATGCATGTTCCAGGATTGAAGAAGAATCTTATCTCTATGGCGATGTTAGAAGACAAGGGATATGATGTTGTCTTTAGCAAGGGAAAGGCTTTCCTGCGCAGTAAGGCAACTGGTGAGACCCAGAGGATAGGGGTTCGAGTTAAGAACCTTTATCAATTGCAGGTAGATGGCTGCGCAGCAATGGCAGGCAAGGCAGAAGGAGTGGTGAGCCGGGATGATGGCGAGTTATGGCACCGAAGATTGGGCCACCTTCACCATGGAGCCTTGAAGATACTACAGCAGATTTCTACTGGGCTTCCTAAAGGCACTCTTGCGTAGTCAGATCAGTGCAAGGGATGTACCTTGGGAAAATTTGTGAAAGCCACGTTTCACGAGAAGGATAGTCGCGCCACGACGATCCTTGAGAGAATTCACACAGATGTGTGTCGACCTTTCTCAGTAGCTTCGACAGCAAAGCACAGGTATTATGTGATCTTTGTTGATGATTTTTCTTGGAAGTGCTGGATCTTCTTCATGCAGAAGAAGAGCGAGACATACTCAAAGTTCTGTGAGTTCAAGGCACTGGTTGAGAAAGAATCGGGGAAGCAGGTGAAGGCTCTTAGGAGCGACAATGGTGGTGAATTCATATCTGGCGAATTCAAGGACTTTTGCAGTGCAGAAGGAATTCGAAGAGAGCTCATAGCACCTCATAACCCACAGCAGAATGAGGTTGCTGATCGGAAGAATAGAACTATCGTGGGTGCTGCATGGGCGATGTTGCATGATTAGGGCCTACCCATACACTTGTGGGCGGAGGCATGCAATACTACAGTATATGTGCAGAACCGTTGTCCTCGCATGATACTTGGCATGAGTACACCCGAGGAGGCGTTTTTGGTAAGAAGCCTGATATTTCCCATTTGAGGATTTTTGGTTCACTTGTTTACATTCATGTGATGAAGGATGCTAGGAAGAAGCTGGAGCCGACCGCAGAGGTTGGAATATTTGTGGGGTACACTGATACGCCCCACAACTATCGTGTGTATTTTCCAGACAGTCGCAAGACTGTTGTGCGACGGGATATCAAATTTCAGGAGGAGAAAGCCATGAAGTGTTCGCTTGAGAGGGAGCCACACTTGCATGCAGACGAGGAGCTATTAGTTCCCAAGGATGAGCTTCAGGATGTGGATCAGCCACAAGAGAAAGTTCATGGAGTGGAAGAGACCACTCATGCAGCGCCAACCATCAGAGGGTGGAAGCGCACTACAGAAGCTGAGCGACTGGCTCAAGATGCAGAGAAGGTTGTAGGACCACCTACAGCACAACGCAGATAGAGACAATCACCTGATCGGTACACTAGATACATGGCTCTTGTGAGCAAGTGTATCGTGACAGAGCCATCCTTTTTTGAGGAAGCTGTGGAGGACCCCACATGGGTAGATGCCATGGTGGAAGAGTATGATTCGATTTTCAGAAACAGTGCATGGGAGATTGTCCCAAGGCCAGAGGGGAAATCAGTGTTGGGTTCAAGATGGATCTACAAAGTGAAGCAGGCAGCTGACGGGAGTGTGGAGAAGTACAAGGCAAGATTTGTTGCCTGAGGCTTCTCACATATTGAGGGGATCGATTATGAGGAGACCTTTGCACCTGTCGCAAGGTATTCTTCCATACGGACGATTCTTTCTCTCTCAGCGCAGATGGGGTGGCACATTCATCAGATGGATGTGAAGACTGCGTTCCTCAACGAAGTCATTGAGGAGGAGGTGTACATAGAGCAGCCTGAAGGTTTCGAGATCTTCAGCAGCGAGTCGCATGTGTGCAGGCTCAAGAGAGTGCTGTATGGGTTGAAACAAGCACCTCGTGCTTGGTACACACGGATAGATAGTTATTTCACCGGACTTGGATTCTCCAAGAGTGAGGCGGATCCTAACCTATACCAGATTGTGGTGAAGGGTAAGTTGCTGATCATTGTACTTTATGTAGATGATTTGATTTTGACAGGTGATGAGCTGTTGATACTCTCATGCAAGGAGGATCTTGCAAAAGAGTTTGAGATGAAGGACTTAGGCCTCCTTCATTATTTCCTAGGATTGGAAATTTGGCAGCGCAGTGATGGACTGTTTGTTTCTCAGGGTAAGTATGCCCGGGAGATACTGGAGAAGTTCAACATGCATGGCTGCAAGCTTGTTGATACTCCTCTTCCTGGTGGATGGAGGAAGGAGGATGCTACTTCGGCGGAGGTAGTGGATGCCACTGTTTATCGACAGTTGGTGGGGTCGCTTATGTATCTGGTCAATACACGACCCAATATATGCTATGCAGTTAACCAGCTTTCACAAGCTATGGTTAGGCCTACCAAGATCTTCTGGAAGGCACGCAAGCATGTATTGAGATATCTCAGAGGCACATCGGGATATGGATTGTGGTACAAACAGTCAGATGTGGTGAAGCTATGTGGCTTCACGGATGCAGATTGGGCAGGGAGCCCAATGGATAGAAAGAGCACATTTGGAGGGATTTTTAGTATTGGGTCGACAATATTTTCTTGGTACAACAGGAAGCAGAGATCCATGGCACTCAGTTCAGCAGAGTCCGAGTATATGGCAGCGAGTTTGGCTGCATGCGAGGCTATATAGATGAGGAAGATCCTGGTCGGGTTGTTCAGTTCACACTTAGAGCCTACTGTGATTTATTGTGATAATCAGAGTTACATCAAACTCTCGGTTAATCCAGTATTTCATGATAGATCTGAACACATTGGCATCCGATATCATCATATCAGAGATTGTGTGTAGCGGAAGGTCATGTTACTTTCATACATTCCTACGAAGGATCAGGATGTTGATATCTTGATGAAGGCGCTCACCAGGAGCAAATTCGAATACCACAAGGGCAGGATAGGGGTTGCAGATAATCCATATCTTGTTGAGAGGGAGTGTTGAGATTGCAACAAGATGATGAGCTTAGTGGAAAGGAGTCGTCTTCATTAAGTGGGCCCGCAGGCTATTTTTGGCGCAAAGTCTTTTTTTAGACTATGTCTATTTTTAGACATATGGATCATGTTCTATGAGTTGCAGGATGCTATTTGTGGATGGTTGGTCAAGTCGGAAAAAATAGATGTACTTCTATTTTTAGACATATTGGGCGGAATCTATTTTTAGATTGCCAGTCTAAAAATAGATATGTCGAATATTATTAGCTCTTAACAATATTTGGACTATAAACATTATCTTATTCTCTTGGAGCACTTCAGTTAAGTGCACAGATGTGGCACAGGAGCTGACAGAAGGAATTACGCTATTCCTGAGGGTTAATTGGAGCTATTGCATGGATACTTCAGTTAGAACTCATGTGACAGAGTTTGGTGGAGTTATTGAGGTAGTTGATGGAGTTGTGTTCAGTTTAACTGAGTTAAACATAGTTGAGCTAGTTGTATCTAGTCTAACTGATTGATACACTAGTGAGAGTGTTGTGAATTAATTATTAATTAATTCACTAATTATTAACTCATAAATCAACTAAATAATACATCAGTTAACTTCAGTGCATGGACAGTTTCAGTGGAGACTAGTGAAGAGGTAGGTGAAAGAGCAGTGTGACTATCAGTTGTGACTATACTGGTGCATGATTTTGCACCACACATTGATCGAGATGCCAATGAGTATTGCGTAGTTCATACCAGAGGGATTCAAACTCATATTGGGCTATTATTCATCTTGGATTGAGTAGTAGAGGCAGGCTAACAGGTGGAGCAGATTGGAGCATGTGTTTTGCTAGATCTGAGCTTGTGTAGTGTGTAACAATTGGAGATTGTACTGAGAGCTTGTGAGGAGTTTGTACAATGATTGTTACATGATCTCTATCATTATAATATACATATATTTGGGGGTTTTCAGCTTTAAGCTTTCCCATAAATACTGTGTTTATATGTGTGATTGTTTATGGTTTTAATGTGCGCATGCGATTGTTTAATTTCCGCAAATTGATGATCAATAGTAGAAGAGGTTATGTATTATGTATGAAGCTCAAATAGTGTGTGATCAGGATAATGTCGGTGAATAATTTAACAGTTATTCAAATTTCTACATGGTATCGGAGCGATATTGATCATTGGAGCAATGGCAGAACATTGAAGCTGGGTTGAGTTAGATTTGAGCTCGTGGAATTCGAATTTGCAGCAGTGTTTTCTTGGTGTCGAAGTTGAGATGTCTTTCAACGGATTGCGATTGGAGTATGCTCTTGAGGGCAGCTCGAATTATATTGCATGGAAGGACAAGATGGAGGCGGTGTTAGATGAAAACGGTGTTGAAAATGCAGCAAGATGATGGAGCTTAGTGAAATGAAGTCGCCTTCACTAAGTGGGCCCGCAGGCAAATTCTGGCGCAAAATCTATTTTTAGACTATGTCTATTTTTAGACATATGGAGCATGGTTCGGGGATTCCAGTTTGAGATTCTTGGAGCATTGGTCATGTTGGTAAAAATAGATGAGACTCTATTTTATAGGTCGAAGAGGTCGAAGTCTATTTTTAGACTGCCTCTCCTAAAAATAGGGAAGTCAAATATTATTTACCCTTAATAATATTTGGACTCTAAACAACAGTTTACTCTCTTGGAGCACTTCAGTTCGAGCTACAGAAGTGGCTCATGCATCTGACAGAGGAATTACGCTATTCCTAAGGGTTTGATGGCATCATGCATGGTTGACTTCAGTTGGACTTCAGTGGCAGAAGTTTGGAGGAGTTAATGAGACAGATAGTGGAGTTGTGTTCTGTTTATTTTAGTTGAACTAGTTGAGATTAGTTTAACTAGCTAATCAATTAGTTATGAGGGAGTGAATTAAATATTATTTAATTAATTAATTAGTAACTCATTATTCAACTCAAGAACACATCAGTTCACTACAGTGCATGATCAGTTCAGTGGAGACCAGTGAAAGAGGTAGATGAAAGGGTGGAGTTAGCTATCAGTGGGTATTCACATATAGCTACCCGGGTTAGTGTTAGAATTTCTTTATCAGTATTTAGCTTAAATTAGATAGTTTTATTTCAATTAGTTTAGTCCCATTTCCACCCATCCAATCCAATCCATTTAGTTACAAGGAAACTGGTCCTTTAAATCCAGTCGGAGCCACCATACCAAACGGAAAAGGAGCTGCCTTAAGGTCCCGACCGGGTGGTTTTCCCCGATGTTTGAAGCAGAGATTTTCTAGGCTTCAACACCATCATACATGCATGCCAAACATACAATATCTGTATGAAGATCCACTTTTACCTTGAGGTCCAGTGCTGCAAACTCGCTCTAATAATTTGCATCTCCTGCTCCATCTCAACCAACATATACATCATAACATACCAACAACATCATGATGACAAAAACTATATAATGACCACCACGATGGATGTGTGACCAACTATGCATGCATAACCATATACATTTATCCCATCTAGTCGAAGTGTTTGAACTTGGAAGCTGTGATACCACCTTGTGGTATCAGATATCACCGAAAGAGAATGGAAACCCGCTCTGATACCACCCCTCCTAAATTTACCCAAATTCACAAGCTTGTTATGGTAAACATGAGACGAGTGTCATTATGACATGACTCGACCTCCCAGTTCTAGTTAAGGAAGTGGAGCCTATAAACTAACCACAAACCGACATCCTATAGGGACTATATATCACCCAAGAGTTGAACAACCACCCCAGGTGGTCAATCCCTGAGCTAGAACCTTGTTTCACTAACTTAGACCCACAACTGCACCCTTGACAATGCTTGCATGTGGTTACGAGGTTACAACCACACTCATAAGCCTAGTTGATAGCAGTTATGACCTAAACTCTTCAATTATGAGTATGTGGTCCCGAGATTTGTGCCACCTTTTCAGGCCAACCTCCAGATCATCGTCCAAAATTTCCTGAAACTTTTCAGAATGCACTTAAAGGTACTGACAATGCTAGTCAATCAAAACTCAAGCAAGAACTTGACCCAAATATGCCCAATACATAATAGACAGTTCGTCAAACATATGGAAAACATGTCAGCTACAAGTCATGAATGCATATTTGATCATAAATTGAGAATATTCATATGAGAATCACCAAGAAGGCTCTAAGACCTCTCTATCTAGCTGCAATAACACCTGTTAGTTCATGGATTCATTAACCATTCATATATTTATCAAAACACGTTAAGGGCCATAGGTAGGTTACATCATATAACCAACTAATAAAAAACATAGAAACCATGACAACTTAGCCATAATATCACCAACATAATCATTATAAGTATTTATGAATCACAGTAGAAAAATAACTCATATTAACATATGAAAATACCAACCAAGTCAGGGACTTCCACGTACCACCCGACCATAGATTGGGTTGAACCAAATATCTCTTTTAGCTAATCACCCTTGCCCCATATTCCAAGAATGAATGTGGGATCATATGGATTAAACCAAAACAAACCAAACTAGGGCTTCCAAAGGCCAAACCACCTCAACCCTCATCCACTGTGATTCCACCTCTATGGTCCATAAATCACTAACATCACCAAATCGGTATCTACCCGAGTTGTCTAAGGCTCCAGGAACTAGTAAATCAAACCACAACGTTCTAGGGTTCCAAATCGTTTGTCTAACCTGACTCTAGGGACTAGTAACTCAACCCACCAAAGGCTCCAGAGCGTTTGTCCCAACCTAGGCTCCAAGACTAGTAACTCAACCCAAGTTTTTCCAGGGCTTCTAGAGCACTTGTTCCAACCCACAACCATTGAGAACCTAAGCACCAATCATAAAAACAAGTGGAAAAACACACAACACCATGTCTATCAAGGAAATGTTAAGGTAAGTCTAAAACCACCGTTAATCCAAACAAATTTCCATGCCAATGAAAACACATAACTATAAAATCACATGCATATACCATGCATCAAAAAATCAACAAGGAAATCACACATGCAACCTGTTACTTGCAAAAATACTCAGTTGTAACTGCTACCTTGTGTTTTTCTACTTTCCTTTGCCCTCTTTCTCCAATCCAAGTGAATAATAGAGTGCTCCAAGCATTCTCTGATCCAAGCATTCTCTTAAGGCTTCTAAAGGCTTAAGGCCTCTATTTTCTTCAATTTCCTTCATTTTCCCTCTAATTTCCCTTACATGCAAATTTGTGTCCCTTCACCTTCCTTTTCTACAATCTTCTTCTTCTTCTTCTTCTTCTTCTTCTTCTTCTTTTTTCTTCTTAAGTGCTAATTATTACCTCTTTGCCCACTACAAGGAAAAGACCCTCTAGCAGATGTTTCTGAGGAACCCTTTATAAAAATATCCCTGATATCCATTTTTAGCAGAGGTTTATAGAGGAGTGTTGTACGGATTAATCAATCTTGCGGACAAGACCGATCTCCCTAGTACCAAAAAGGTAATCTAGCAACAAACAGCCAAATGAACTAATCTTTCTCTAAGCATATATGATTTACAAAAAGCACTATAGAGGTGTAAAAGACTTACCGTAGGTCCAACGCTTGTTTGAAGTCGTTGTTTTCCCTCGTGCACTTGAAGGAGTTATCCTCGTAAACCTGCAGTCACAAACAAGAAAATATTAAATAGCACCTGTATAGTAAAGATCGTGAATCATGCTTATCATGGTGATCAAGGAATCCATTAAATAAACAGTTTAACTAACAGCTTATTGAGAAAAATGAATTCATTTGTATTAACTTTAACAGAAAGAAAACCTTACAACGTTAGCCTTGATGTTTAACAGGCCTTCCCGGGGTCCGAAGCAGGAATCTCCTCTACTCTAATAAGCTCTACACTCCTCCAACCGAGACAAATAGAGGTATGTGATCTCTCCTCCCAAAAATCTCAGTTAAATGAGTTTGAATCCCAACATCACTTAACCTCAAATATTTCTAAAGCTTGAACTCCCTTTGAGGCTACCCAATGCCTCTTTTTATAGTGGAAAAGAGGAGGTTTTCAGTTCCAACTATGAAGGGATAGAATCCTCCTTCAAAGGGATAAGCTCCTCAAATCAAGGGGTTAGCTCCATAAGGTAAGGGATACATGAACCTCATAAGAGCAGTTCTGCCACCGCAAGATCTTTTCTAGAGGCTTCTAGAATTTACTAAAAATGAGCCTTTTTGAGTTTACTTGCACCTTTTTACTACTTACAGGGGTTCGCACCCATAACACAGAAAAAGTGCGTTCAGGTACACATAAGACATGAACATTAGGTGCGGGACCGCAGGCAAGATATAGAGAAAGTGCGACACCAAAGTTAAGGAGATTTTTAGGAACTTTTCTCTAATTTTCAAGGCTTGACATGAGGAACTGATATGTTAGACTTGCAAAGGAGGAAGTATGAGTGATAATGAGCTCATACACATAGCAGAATGTCAGGATGACAATTTTGAGTGTAACAAGGAGGTTGGCGGGTGGAGGTTTTTGCGGATGTTTTTTGTCCGGTGCGTTTCTCATCCTAAACCACACCAGTGTGTTCCACTAGAAAAACACCGATGCATACTACAAATTGGCACACCGAGACACCATGTGCTTGGTAAAAACCAGCCCGATGCATCTAATTACAGTAGCGCACAGGTGCTCTACACAGATTCAACCCCAATGTGTCCACACAGATTCAACCCTGGTGTGTCCTAAAAACCTGCCCCAAAACTGAAACAGCCCAGTGCGGTTGGAAGAAACCGCCTAGTACGCCTAAAAAAAATTATGGCAAAAATTCCACATTTTCACTTCTACAGTGCTTCAGTGCTCTAGAGCTCCCAAGCACCGATGCTAATTTCCCTTGTGTGAGGCGCCCTGCCATCGGTGCTCCCATTGCACGCATTGCTGCCATCCATTGCCCACCATCTCGATTTCGAATTTTGGAAAACTGTGGGAAAATTTAGTTTTCAAAATTCTACAACAATATGCCTCCTCAATGCCCAAATGTATAGGCATTTTACTTGTTTCTCCATAATTAAACTTTTTAGTGGATTATTTTTGTAAAAAACACTTAAAATTCACCATTTTTTTTAAAATAAAATTTTACCATGCGATGCGCTCGAGCCATTAGGCTCGCACTGGTTTGCAGTGTTGCCTGTAAATTTACAGGCCACACCGCGACCGATGCTAATGGTAATCGCATCGGTTATGGTGCAGTACCGACACGACGCACTGTCTATTTTTAAAAATACAGAAATTACGGTGTGGTCAGTTACCCAGCCGCATCGTTGACTATGTTCAGGTTTGGGAGGGCGGTGCGCTAACCAAAATATGTGCCTCGAGGTGAATATTTTGGTCAGAACACCGCCCTCTCGAACTTGGACATAGTTAATGGTGCAGCCGGGTAACCGATCGCACTGTTGACCATGTACTGATGTCAGGAGGGCAGTGCGCTGACTAAACTATACGCCCCGGGGCTCATAGTTTGGTCAGCACACCACCCTCTCGATACTACTACATAGTCAATGGTGTGGTCATTTATACCACCACACCATTGACAATGCAATAATTCTAGGAGGGAAGTGCGCTGATGAAACTATCTGCCCTGGGGCAAGTAGTTTGGTCAGTGCACCACCCTCCCAAATTTGTACATAGTGAATGGTGCATTCGGTTAAACGACCACACCACCCTCCCGAATTTGTACTTAGTCAATGGTGTGATCGGTTAAACCACTGCACCGTTGACCATTAACTGATGTTTTTTGGTGCGTTGACGGAATTATCTACCCCAGGATGGATAGTTTCATTTAATAGCAAATTTGTATTTAATATGTGAATCATTTAGCGGTGTCAAAGGAGAGAAGAGAGGGAACAACGAGAACATATGGCAGACCAATATAACGTGGTTCGTCTATGGGAGGCACAATAGAGGGAGAGAGATATGTACCCGCACCCTATTACGGCACCCACCCAGGCGCTCCTAAGGGAGATACGCCTCCTAAAGTTCTATGAGGAGGCTACATCCTTGAAGGGCCATGGTGAATTATTGTGACAACTTATCTTCAGGTGGAATGCCCACCGACAAGCTTTCTGGGTTGGTCCTAAACAATGGTATGTGCCCAATAAGGAGGACATCGATTTTATTACTGGACTATCGAGGAGAGGGCAGTATTTTCCGTCATTCCCAGAGGTCCCCATT
Source organism: Pinus albicaulis (assembly GCA_034641835.2). Taxonomy (NCBI): domain Eukaryota; kingdom Viridiplantae; phylum Streptophyta; class Pinopsida; order Pinales; family Pinaceae; genus Pinus; species Pinus albicaulis. The sequence continues at coordinate 933,285,731 of CM076576.1, forward strand.
GGCTATGCAGAAGAGAGTCAGTTGGTGTACTCCCAAAGATACATTAGCGCTGATATACTGTCTCCTATAGATTTTCAGGTCTCCGGTGGTCAGTTACGTATTGCTTCATTTGGTGGAGAGGAGGTGAGGTGCCTCTCACTACTGATTTCGACCATTGCACACCATACAGTGACGGGAAACACATTAGTTTCCCGTTTTTATTTTATGTTGATTCTTTATTACATGCGCCACTACTTGTGAGGTGGTTTACAATTTTTTTGTGGCAGTTCTGTACAGCTTTAGATAGATGTCGTGCTCAAGCACAAGGGAGGGTAAACTTCCCTTTTTATTCAGAGCTATTTTGTTTATTTTTTGAGAGGTTTCTAGAGACGAGGCCTACTTTTGTTCGAAAACATCGTAGGTCGATGCTGCATGTACGGATGCAAATGTGGGGACAGATGATGCCCAAGAGGGGCGAGTCAGAGTTTTCTGCAAGGATATCGCATGATGCACTGAAGTTGCTAGCCAATATTGATGATCATGCCTTCGTTCTGGTCCCCTGTCTGTATGCTGGTTTGAATTGGCGAGGGTGTGCCAACATCCTCTTCACAGATGATGAGTCACCGAATGATAGAGGTAATATTAGTGTTTTCTTTAAATTTATTCTAACATGTTATTTAACTTGTTTTTATTAAATTGTTTAATGAATTGGTCTAATTATTGTTGTGTACTTATATATATTTTGTAGATATTGGTTCATTTGATGGGGATGAGATGCCATCGCCACCAAATGATCCAGGTGTAGATCTTGATGACGATTAGGAGATGTCCGATGTGGAGGATCACGCGGGTGTAGAGAGACCTAGTCCTCATGATCATGCACAGGTACCAGACAGTGTGAGGCATAGGCCTGACACTAGAGTTAGGATGGAGTTGGGTGACCAACTCTGTTGACTGCTTGTGGAGGAGGGAGCTAGGTTGACCACTATCAGAGAGATACAGGTCGATGATAGGCTGACAACAATGTGGAGAGGCATGCCACGTGATATGTTGACCCTGATGCGACATGTCGTAGGAGCTACCAACTTAGTGGCATGGTTGAGGAGGGCCCTTCGACGTAGGAGTGGTTGAGATGCAGTATGTCGACAGTCGAGCAACGACACAACATCTGATGATCATGATCAGGGGAGTGATCATCGTTCACCTCACGCCGGAGACGAGCAGTTTGCAGCATTGACCAACGGTCATGATCATGAGTAAGCTAGACCATCCATGTCGAGTTATCATGAGTAGCCTGCAGCATCCAACAGTCATAATCACGAGTAGGCTGGACCATCCACGTCAAGTCATCATGAGCAGCCTGCAACATCCAACAGTCATGATCATGAGAAAGTTGGACCATCCACGTTAAGTCATCATGAGCAGGCAGTTGATCCTGATAAGCATGAGGCACCTCCAAATCAGCAAGCACATGATGATCGACATCTATCTGAGCTTGTTGAGGCTGCACCATTTACTGAGCAAGCCTCGACTAGTACTACTATTGATGTACCACCAGCTGATATTTCACTTTTATATTACAGTTGTATATTTTTGACAATATATATATATATATATATATATATATATATAGTCCATGTATTTTATGTTCATGTTGCAGTTGTAATTAATTTACATGTTGGTGATCATCTTGATGTGTATATTGTTAGGTCATGTTAGATATGTTCATTTAATGTGTAGCTTGCAGATATATGTGTATGTGATAGCAATTATTTTACATGAGATGTATATTTGATGTTTGTGTTGTGATGATGTTATACAATGCTTGTGTTTTGTTAGATGATCATGATCATGATGATTAGATGATGTTAGCGAATTTGAATGTGTTTTTTAGTCGAATATGATGTTTGTACGATGGTTATCATGATCGTGATGTTTATTTTTAATATCAAATCATGATATTTATTAATTATTATGTCTTGATTGTAATTGAAATCTTAATTTTAATTGTATGTAAAATTGTAAAATTGTAATTGTATGTAAAATTCTAAAATTGTAATTGTAATTGTATGTGAAATTGTAATTGTAATTGTAATTTTAATTTTAATTGTAATTGTATGTAAAATATTTGTGAAAATTTAATTATATTAATGTGAAATGATTTTATTAAAATTTGTAGGTTTGTAAATTTGTAAATAATTGTAAAATAATAAATCTAGAATAATATAATTTTTTGTAACATAATAAAGTTTAGAAAATAATGCAAATAAATTCATGTACTTTAGAATTATTATTATTTTATTATGATCTTACATACAAAAAAAAGAGAACTTTATACAGTATGTCATTGTTTTCGAGATCAACATAATTGCAAATTATCAAGTGAAATGATTTTAACATTAACACAATGTAAATTACCAATTAATTCAAAATACATATTATAATGTTTCGAAAAAAAATGTCTTAGTTATAAGGTAATTAAGTCCTCTTCTTTATAAAAACCCATCTTAAAAAGTATAAATGATGAAATAACACATGTATCATATCACTTTCGGTTCTCATGATCACCCTCATTATCTTCCAATTCTCTTGGCATGATAACACTATTGTTCTCCAAAATATGTTTGATCTAGGGTCATGTCTCAATACGAACCACCAATCCCTATCCAACACATATGGGTAAAAAACACTTGGTTGCAATGTTTGGGGAAAACATAGGTCTCCTTAGCTTCATCCCACAACTTTCTAGAGTTGATACATATCAGCCTACTATCGCGATCTTCCTTTACATTATTCCAATCAAAGGTGTCCCACCACTTGCACCTAAAAATAACACATTGGAAAGAAGAGAAATCCACTTCAATGATCTCTTGTATCTTTCTGACGTAACCTAATGTCCCTCGTACTAGGTCTTGATCACAGTGGCTAGACTTCCACTAGATTGACGAACTCACTTCTACCCACAGCCTTGTTTCATGTCCATCATCGACATCATGAAAATGGTGTCCATATACCCACATAGATGGGAACAAATGCACCTATAAAAAAGTTAAAAAATCATAGTGTCATGTCTCTTATAATAACCCAACAGTGAAAATATGAAATATAGAAGTAATTACATTTCAAAGGTTCATTATTAAGTTTAAAATGTACATAAATAGATTATTACCAAGTGGGTGCACCCAATCCCTACGTTTAGCACATCCTCTTCAGAACGCGAGTAATGACTGGTTGCACCGTATTTCTCTTTGACTTGGTTAACAACCCAACTGTTGGGGCATATTTTTGGCATATTTTATTTTAAATGATCAAGATAAGGCACACTTCTACCATTCAACCGTTTGAATTCTTTCCTGTCACTATCCCATTTCATCCAATTTTATTCGTACAATGCGACCCACAATTGTGTCACTTTAGAATTGTAAAGAACGAATTTATTGATTTCTTCAATTTCTACATTCGTTGATGAAATCAAATCGACATATAGTACATGTGAGATCAAAATATACATTATATCAAAGTTCAACATGAATATTTACTGTGTAAATTTGAAAATTATAATCCACTTACTCTTTATCAAGCGCATTTTTCCATTCGTTTGGAGCATCTCACCTTCTCTTTTGTCTTCATCCCTTATATCATCCCAAATCACTGCACCTGGTATGTTGTCGATCTGATTGATGTACTCACTGGCATAATAGAAAGACTCATATGATATGTACCCCTCTGCCATAGTCCCCTCGGGTTTTTCCCTTTGTCTAACAAAACATTTCAATTCCTTCATGTACCTCTCTAAGAATAACATCTAATGACAAGAAACCACCCCAACTAATTCAACCTCATCTACTAGGTAGATTGGAAGATGAACCTGCAAGTCCATGAAACTCGTCGGTAGTTCCTTATCAAACAAACAAATAATCTCAACTATCTCTTGATGCCACCATGGAATTCTTGCCACATGAATCTACTTTGACGTGATCCAACGTAAAAATGCAGATAATTTAGATATGGCACGTCCTAGGTATTGGGGGAATTCATGTTTCACACCCCCACACACGAACAAAGGATAATGACACTACAAAGTTATAAACACGTGCAATAATATACAAAATTAGTTATGTTTTATAATTTGTGCAAGGGATAAAATTTATTAATATAAAAAATAATAAAATCATGCTTTTGAAATTATATGTACTCTTATAAGATTCAAATGGTCATGCGATTTCAACCTCGACAAATGGTCATCCATGGTGAAGCAACGCCGTAGTGAAGACCCGTATGAAGATGGTACCCTCACACCCATTATAACTTCCTTTGCCAAAGAAAGACCCTCTTTTTTTAAAATCCATGGGACATCACCTTCTTTGAAATACCATGAATTAGAGGGGCCAACGCCTGCCTCTGATCCTATACTTTCTAATTGTCTTGGCTAATGTTTATTTTTAGTTTTTGAAGCAATAAGATCTTTCCTAACAACCAATGTGTCACTTTGTTTCGATGATATGTGCCTCCATAAAGAAGATGAAACATTTTTAAATATATGCATGGGATCTAATAAGTGGGTAATCTTAAGATGCTCCCAATATGAGAGGTTATAAAAGATAGATTTCCTTTTCATCCCAATCGAAAATTTCTCAAATATAGGTGTCGAAGAATTTTGGATTATCGAACATAGGCTTCCCATTTGAATCGAACATTTTTATGAACTTATTCTCCTTCTCTCTCTCTCATATGCTCTAAGCCATTCAGCTGGTGTCATTATTGGAGGCCTTTGGGTTCTCTCTCGTTTACCATTGAAAACGGATGTTGCTCTTCTATAAGGGTGTTCTTCTGGGAGGAATACCCTGGAGCAGTCATACACTGGCTTTCATAGGTCGTTGGACCATCTAGCTTTCACAGAAGGTCCACAACATTTACATCCAAAATACCCTTTTGTTACAAGACCTGCAAGATTATTGTATATTATTTATATGCATGGCACATTAAAGAATATCATGAAGATCAGAACAATTACAACGAATTAAATAACTAATATGCGAAAGAATATTGTTACGTATATAAACAAATAAATAAACATGTAATTTACCAGAGAAAACTCCTAAGCCTAGATAATCATGTGTCATGTAAGCACATATGCCATAAAACATAAAACTCCTCTCTGCTGTGATGGGTCTTGATAGATCATATACTGATCTCATCCCATAATTCCTTCAATTCATCTACCAGTAGTTGTAAGTAGACATCCATATTCTTTACTTGTCTTCTACCAGGGACTATGAGAGGCAACATAAGATGTTCATTCTTCACGGAAAACCATGGGGGGATATTGTTATTGATCACTACTACATGCCAAACATAATATTTGGTGTTTTGGAGGGAATATGGGTTGACACCATCCATGGCTATGCTGAGTCGTAGACTTCGTACTTCATCCTTGAATTTTTCGAGCCATGTATCTTCTATATACTTCATGGCTATTGAATCTGTTGGGATTTGCATAACTCCCAACTCACTTCTGTGTGAGACATGCATCCTTGCAACATAGCTAATTCTTTGCAATGAAAGAGCCTTTGAATACTTGGGATTATATGCATGTGCCTCAATATCTTAAAAGGAGGACCACGTGATTTACCCTTCTTTTTTTATTTATCATACCTGTCATGCCCACATTTCAGACATATCCCTTTGTCTGCATATTCTCCTCTATATAGAATACAATAATTTGGACATGCATGCTATGATATGTACTCAACACCCAACATTTTCAACAATTTCTTTGCCTCTTCGTAGCTAACGAGCAAGACATTATCACTCGTAAGAACCTTATCTTTGAATAACTTGTAGTTGGTGACCATGGAAAATATTAAATGTACATTAATGATGATATAATTATTAACGTTCATAAAATTAACCATTTGTAATGTTCATTGTGTGATTATATTTCTCAAAATATAAGGGAGGACTTTATGGTAACTTGCCTCAAAATTTCCGAGAAACATGCATTCGATGAGCCAAACTTTGCTTTTGAGTTGTACAGTAACATCTTTGTCCCCAGCTGGGTCCAAAGAGAGGGGTGATGGAAGCAAATTTAAGGCTTTTGAAACAAGTGTCAGCAATATGAGCATCATCCCCTAGCCGATAATCGTTTTGGAATGCATCTAACAACATTGTCTCTATGGCATTCATATACCTTAAGTAATCATCCATACCAATCTTTATTTGATTTCTTTCGTTGCCATCTTGTGAATAATTACTATTGTTGTAGTCAATCTTAATTGGTGAATATGGACATAGTGGGAATTGAATAGGTGGTTGATTCAACCATTCTTGGTATCGTTCCTCTTCGATTTTTTCTCTTAATTCAGCCTTCTCTCGATTTGACATTGTCATGGGGTGCAACGAAAGATGGTAGATAGGTCGCTCATCATCACTCGAATCCTAATAATTTCAAAAAATATATTTGAGCATGATTAGTACAAAATATATGATATCAATTAGTAAGCACGTTGACAATATTGCATGATTAATTGGTTTGACGTTGAAATAATTACATTAATTAATATACTAAACAATTATTATTACCATCATTGTCCGAGGATTGTGGCTAGAAGATATAATATTGTTACAATTGGTAGGTTGAAGGGGTTGTCCATGTTCATCTACCAAATGCGCCTCGCGGTATGCTGCTCCTGATAAGAGCTTCAAACGTTTTGGAGCTGTTTGAATATTTTGTGCATCTGAACTCAATTCTGAATCTGCATGAACCTGCAAATTTGTATACATTATAAATTTTATTAAGCTAATTGACATGGATAAAAAAACATAAATTCAATTAGATAATGAATATATAAATAAAATATGAAGTAAATATTATGTCTCGAGATGGATAGAGAGAACTCTGCGATGGAATTTGATAAATATTATGGAACGAGCTGGATTTTGAAGAATTGTCCATTAGATATAATTATGATATTTTCTCCCTGCATTTGAGAAAAATCAACAATAAATTTTGGTGTACACACCTAAACATTAGGGGAATTTTGAGGTCTAAAATGAGCCTCCTAAGGAAATTATAAAATAATAGTGGAAATAATAAAATAAGATTAGATTACATCATCAAATTTTAGAGGGAAAAAATAACACATTATTTTTTCAACTTGTATTTTCAAATGATCTCCCTATGGGTTTACTCAAATTTCAACAGAAACACTCGTTGGATGCATAATTTAATTCTTTATCAAAGGAGTACCCTATTGCATACTTTCGATGGATCTTGATACACGAAAAATGAGAAATACATGAAAAACGTGATTGCAATCACGTTTTTTCATGTATTTCTCATTTTTCATGTAGCAGGTTTCATCAAAAGTATGCAACATGGGTACTCATTGGATGAGGAATTAAATTTTTCACCCAACGAGTACTCCCGCTGGAAATTTGAGTAAAAACTTAGGGAGATAAGTTGAAAAAGTAGTTTTATTATTTTATTATTTTTTAATATTTTTACTTTTTTACTCCAAAATTGGTGAATCATCCCTCATGGTTGACAACATCATACTGAATCCTATTGGTTCTTATAAAGTTTATTTAGGTTGTACATTTTTCTTATGAGGCCCATTTTAGACCTCAAAATTCCCCTAATGACTAATTTTGGTGCCTTAAAAATGGACTTATTGTTATCGGTGCAAACGTACATTTAACCGCACCGGTGCGTTTTAGTTACAACACACGGTGTTGTGTTAGTAATCGACGCACTGGTGCCGAATAGGTGCAAATAATAAAAAAATATGCCACTATATTTTTTTTAAGTGAAAAAAAAAAGCGGTAATTGAAAAATGGGCGGCAAAATAGTTTCGAAAGTCTAATTTCATAAAACAACTCTTTAAATAGTAAACACTTTTCATTATTTCATTAATTTTTGCAAAAAATTCAGGGAGAGATTTGCACGAGACATACCTAGAAAATGAGAGCACTATGGAGCAACGAAATACTTTCGAAGAGAACTATTCAGACAATCATAATTCCAAACCTCTGGTGATTCAAACCCTGTAGCATAGAATTTCAAACCATCTCGTGATTAAATTTTATTTTATTTTTTACATTTTTTGCAGTATTTTTTACGTAGTAAGTACAAAATTTAAATTTACTGTTCATTAAAAAAAAAAAAAAAAAAACATTTTACACTAAACCCTTGACCTTTTTTCTTTTTTTCTTTTTTTCTTTTTTTCTTTTTCTTTTTCTTTTCTTTTCTTTTCTTTTCTTTCTTTCTTTCTTTCTTTTCTTTTCTTCTTTCTTTCTTTCTTTCTCTTTCTTTCTCTTTTTCTTTTCTTTTCTTCTTCTTCTTCTTCTTCTTCTTCTTCTTCTCTTTTTTTTTTTTTTTCCTGCCCTTGCTTCTTCATGTTTTCGTGATTTCATAATTAGGGCTTTTCATTTTAGATTTATAGGGTTTTCATTGCTATATATATATATATATATATATATATATATATATATATGACATATAACCCACGGGACGACTTGCATAGTCGGATCCCAATCTATGTCGGCCCTTGCGTAAATTAACAAAAAACAATTTTTTTTAATCGATGTGCCCTGTGTAAGCGAGCCCGGTGCGATGTTTTATCACAGGGCACCAGGCATGTACTATTTGATATATATATATATATATATATATATATATATATATATATATATATATATATATATATATATATATATATATATATTTATTTATTTATTTTAATGTTTGTGTTAGTCAGTGCACCGTTTAAAATATAACGCACCGAGTGTTAGCAACCTATAATATAGGGGTCATAATTTTGACTTGACTATTGGTAATTTTGTAAATTTGTACATACTTTGCCTTCTGCAAGTTGTATTCACATATTTCATATTTTGTTTAAAAAAAAAAAAGGGTAAAAATTCCTAAAAGAATAATCAAAGGACTTAGAAAAAAATAAGATACCCCAAAAGAAAAAATGAATAAAACATGAAAGTGAGCAAGCATAAATGCCACTACTTTTTACTTTTTGACTATGGCAGAGTGTCAATAAATGCCATTAGTCCATGATGAGTTAAACAGTTCAATCTTAACTTATCATTGTTTCAATTTCCATTGCTGTAGATAGAGAATAATGAGTTGTTAGACAGTTTAATCCTAACAATTCAGTAGTTAGGTAGAAAATAAAGTGAATCCAACAGTTTAAACTGGATTAATGGATGACATAAGTGTAGAGTTAGATAGTTTTATTGCTTTCAGAAAAATAAATGTTGTGAAGGTTGCTAGCTTAAATGCACCTTTTTACAAAAGAAGAAAAAATGTTAGTATGGTAGGATGGGTAAGTAGAGGAAGGTGAAAAATCTTGTTGTAAATATCATTCATCATGGGTTCAGAATAACTAACTTCCCCTTCCCATAGTCATTAAGCACTCCAAGCTATAAGCTATCAGTCAGAAAAGCTCAAGGCATTTCCTTGACTTTTGTTAGGACCGGACCCAAGACTCTATGACTGGTTAGTTAAAAGTGTGAAATTTCTATCTTAATCCCCTAAATATATCATTCACCATTCATGCACTCGTTCCCTTGAAAATCTTAAGTAAAATCTCATTTTACATAGAAACATTTGTAATTCCTATTTAGCTAACTTCCCACATCATTTATTCACAAAAAGCCCTCAAAATCACATTTTATCCTAAGTCTAAGTAATGAAATTATTATAATGCAATTTGCTTTTAATCTTCACTTTCTTGGTTATATTAATGTGTTTTGAGTATACATTGTCCCCTTGTCATATTAACATTAATTTTATGTATTAATTCTCTATATAATTAACCTCCTCCTACTATATAACTCCTTTTATAAATAAATCCCCAAAACCCACTTATTATAACTTAAGCCAAAGTATTTTATTCCCACATGTTTAAATAAAACCCTCCTTATAACCCCTTTGGCTAAAAGTTTATCCTTATCTTAAATCCCGCCCCTATGGTAATTAAATCTTTTCGATTTGATTAAACCATATAATAATATACGAAGAAAAAGAACTTAAAACATATATTATGCGTGTTTTAAACAAATCTTGCCTGGAGTTTTGTTAAAACTAAACTTCAATGAAAAAACAACCTTTTCCCTTGTATATTTTCCGCCTCAAGTCCTTTAACCTAAGGTCTAAACCTTAACCTTACCTCTTCCCCGCATACATTATACTATATCCCAATTATTAACCTTGGTTAAATCCCTGCTTTAATCCCCTCCCAATCCATTTTTTCATTTGGAAAAGGTCTTTTTGTATATAAATTTCCTAAATCCCTTTACTTTATCGAGTTGAATTTTGACCCTATGATCCCCAATTCCTCTTTAATCCAACGGCTATAAACAAACGCGATCAAAAGCTTCCTATACCTTACATTTTCCAATCGCGTTAGTTATCAACCGTCTGATCGTCCCTTCCCAATCTAACGGTTCCTATTGAACGCGATAGTTTTAATCCATGAACTTTACCCTTCCCGTTGCACTAATTTTCAATCATTCGATCTTCACTTACCTTCAAGATCTGATGATCCTTATTTAACTCGATAATCCCCAGCTCCCGGACCCACTGCACTTTCCCCTCACTTTCCCTTTTAATCTGGACCGTTCGCTCCCAAAGGCCCGATCCAACGACGATTGTTCATTTTCGCGCTCCAAACATAAACGTTCGATGTTTCGGCAAAGCTGCGCGAAATGGGTGGTTTTTCCAAACCACCCCGCACTTACATATTGCCACCACGTTGTATTGCGTTCGAAACACATTTTACCACTTACCGCCCTTCACCAACACGAATACCACTGACGGTATTCTCTAAACCTCACCCGCTTAACCACGATTTAATGTTATTTAACTATGGTTTATACCATCGGTTCAATACGTTAAAGTTTAAAGTTTTTATTCAAATTTTCACCATTTTCCTTTAAACCTGTGAAAGCGTCCATAAACCTTTTTTCCTCGGATTTGCGCCATTAAACCCTAAGAAACCATGCAGAGCCTTTTTCAACTTACCAGTGCCATTTTTCAAACGCCCATTGCCCTTAATTTCAATTACAAAGTGATGCATTGTCCTTTGAGAAGCCATTTTCGAAGAATTGAAAACTGCGCACCTCTGCGAACATCTTCAACCAAATTTCACTGGTTTTTCAAGTATTTTTCTTTGAGCTTGCCCTCTAAGACTTCAAAATTCCCGTTACTTTCAAAATAATTGCTAAAATTATACAATTAAACTGCACAAAAGTGTCCATTTTACAGGGGAAACTCTGTCAAAATTTCCCTGGAATCTCTAATTGCCCTTTCTCGCAGTTTTTCCCAAACCCTGGTCTGTTTCACTGTTGAAATCGATCCTAATATACGTTCTGAGCTTTAAAACCCTTGCATTACGCAAAACCCTGCTCAGAAACCCCATTTTCTAGTAGAAATTCACCAAGAAACCCCTGTTTCTCGTAAAAGAACTTAGCAAACCGTTTAAGCTTGCTTCGTTCAGATTAAAAATGACAAAGAAACAGGTAACCCCCAAGAATGGAGGCCTAAAGTCTCAAAAGAAGTATTCTACAAAAATCCCTCAGCTTAAGTCCTTCAAAATCGATAAGCCAACTCCTGCACTCACGACTGATTCTACAGAAGTGGTCAGACCAGTCCAGCCTCTAGTCATTTCCCCAGAGAATAGCCCTTTAGTTGATCTGGACTATATAATACTAGACCCTAATGTAGAATTTAACCTGCTTGATGTCTATAATTGGTGCTATGGCAAATCAGTGGAAAAGGGTGACAAAGATATTCCAATTTGGGAATCCAATCTGCCTAGATATATTGTCCCTCTCACTCATTCAGTTCCTGACTTTATCAGATTATTCCAAGCCTATTATATGCCAGAACAAAGATGCATTGTAAACAAAGAAAAAGAGATCCTGTTTTACATCACTGAAGAGTCAATAAATTCCATGCTGCAAATGAATCATGACCCCAATTCTGTTTCCCTATCAATAGAAGATTTAACCCAACTATATCTTGACTTGGATTTCAATATCATATTCAAAATATACCAAACTTTTTGTCCAAACCAAGTTGATATTCCTAAGTTAAATCCTCCTTTTGACACCTTTCATTTCCCATATGAGACTAGACAGATTGTCTCAATGCTCTCCTTCATACTAGGATACACCAGTGATGAATTCACTGATGTGGCTATCCTAGGTTTTCTGTCAACTCTAAACCCTGGTCAATCACCATCCATTTTGTTCAATTTTGCTAGATTCATTACTGAAAGTATGCATTATCAGTTATCCAAATTATTAGAAGAAGGAGTCTTCAGATACTCCTCTTATCTACTCCACCTCTTCTTATATTATCAAACATATAAGTTTCCCATTGAATGTCAGAAAGTGGATGCAGAAGGAAAAGTTCTGTCAATAGTATTTTGGTCATCTATTATAAGAAAATGGAACAGAGAGTATAGTTTTGCAGATTTCAATGACTCATTTATAGCTCCTGCTATGTATCTTTTGGAAAAAGAGGAGATCCCCAGGATCAATGATGAAATAAGAAGAATTCTACAGCTATCAGAGAGCTATAAAACTAGGGATTGGTATTTATATAAAAATCACATAGAAATCAGAGTGTATGGCTCATCCCTGGCCCCATATAAATTACCGAGATTTGTTTCTACAAGAATATTTGCTTTGGAATATCTGAGACAACTATTGAATGTAGATGAAATCAACTTCATAGCTTCCAGGAAAAAGACCCAATTTAAGCTGAAGAATCAAATTGGGCCATTCATTGTGAATAACAGAGAAGCTGCCAATGAAATAAATATCAAACTTAAAGAGTACAAGTTCCCATGTAGTTTTATATGAAATTATGACCCACAAGGTATTTTGAGTACAATAAGGGTAAAATGTAAGTTGTCTGTTTACTTGCATGATCCTAAGCCCCATATTGAAAGATATGCTAAAAAAATTGAATGGGAGCCAAACACCCTATTTGATGATTATTCATAGGTAGTACAGGTAATACAGATAGACAGTGGCAAAGGCAAGCAGATTGAACAGACACAGGTGGCTTCCACAAGCCAAGAGACTGATAATGTACATAAAAGAGACAGGGAAGGAGACAGTTTCATAACTGAGACTATTGAGGACAAAAAATTCAGAATTCCTTATAGTAAGAGAAGTAAGATAACAAAAGAAGAAAGGGATAAGGTTGTAAATATTGAAAATAATGAAACAGATGATGAAGCTACAAGAATAGTCACCGAAACATTAAAAGAGCTTCAAAATGTAAAAATTGGAACACAACAAAAAGATACAATCATGAAGGAAAACCAAGCTACTGTTGATTTGCCTCCTTCTTCTAAGAAAAATGACAATGCAGAGTCAGAGATTCAGATCAGATTCAGATAGATTAAAGAGAAGAATGAAGAGATTAAAAATCAAGCATATTCTAGATTTCTTAAGGAAAAGCCTGGAAACAAAGACAGGCTTCTTTCAGCATTTGATTATTCATCTAATAAATTGGTAATGTCATTCTTGAAGCCTACAGTGGCTGAGCCAAAATCAATGGCAAATTATTCCAAAACAAATTTTGAAGTGGATGCAGATGCCATTCATGAATTGGATCAAATTGAATTTCATAGGAGCAATTCTGAAATGCTATATTCCAAAATTGTCAGTAAGACTATGAAATCAATTAGGCTTGAGAAAACAGTGCTCAACCTCCAGAATCAAATGAAGTTGGACAAGGCCTCACTATATGCTAATAATTTGAGGATCAAAGCACTAGAAGATTTGGTGATTGAAGCAGGAGCTGATCCTGCTAATATGGAGATTGCAAAAACTTTGATTAAACAGAAAAAATGAGGATATAGCTGCCCTAAGAAAACAACTAAAGTTGCCCCAAAATGAAAACCCTCAAGCAAAGGAGATTCTTCAACAGAACACTGAAATTGATGAACTCAAACAACTTGTTCATGAGATGACTGCACAAATAAAAGAAATGGAAAGCCAATTGGAAGCTTCCATAAGGGAAAATGAAGTCCTAAAGAAAACTCAACAGGTTCATATTCCTACAGTAATTCCTACTGTAAGTACTACTATTCCATCCACATTAGCTGAACACTTAGCGCGACATGGAGTAATGGCCACTACAGTGCAAATTACTTCTCAGGAAATATCTGCCTCTTCTTCTTCATCCTCACAGATGAGCACACAACAAGACCAAGCAGCCGTGATCAAAGCCATGGAGGACATATCTATGAAAGATAAAGAAATTCTTAGTTTGAAAGGCATTATCAAAAATGTAGAAAGTTCCAAAAATGGTGCCTTGATTACTTCTAGAGGACATGAGCAAAGGGCTGATCGACTACAAGAACAGGTAAAGATTCTGCAAGCACAAGTAAACCTTACAGATCAAGTGGCCTATATAAAAATCATTTATGGACAAAATTATTGAAGGCATTCATTCTTAATGGCCTTCAATTCGGATAATTTATGAACGGAGAGAGTTAATTCAAGTTGCTCGTGCAGAGATTGACAAGACTAAGAGGGAAATTGATAATAAACCAGCCCAAGCAATCCAACTCATAGCTTTTTTGAACAGCAAAAACAGGGAAGAGTTGGAAGAATTGAAAATTGTTGATAGGACAGAAACCATTCTTCAAATAAAAAAGGTCCTGAACAAAAGAAACATAATGAGTAACTTAGAAGACAGGTGTAAAGACATGAATGTATCCATCTCAAGATTTTTAACCAAATACAAAACATTATCAGAAGCAGGTTTGCCTGACATTCATGCATTGAATGATAAACTGATGCCTCAGAAATATTATGATCTAAAAATCAGAAATCATGCCAAAGAGCAAGCCAAAGAGCCTTCGCCACAGGGATCACCAACTGGCAAAATACTTCTTCAGTATTTTGAAAATCTGTTCTTTTTAGATAATGAGATCAAACATATGTTCACTATAAAGCCTAATTTTGCCAAGTATACAGAGGCAGATGAAAGTTACAGAAAATTGAAGACTATGAAGATCCCCTCTGTAGAAAAGTGGCAAGAATTCACAGATCTGCTGTGAATTTGATGGATAGGAAACAGAAAAATCACTTGGAAATTCATATTTTACAGTTACCTCAAAGGTAAAAATTACAGGGTTAAAGTGTATTAGTAGGTGAAAGAGTATCAATGAAAATAAAGTTACTGTTGGTTACTTTTTAAATACCACAGTAAAACAGCTCAGATCAGAGGAATAAAGAGTATCAACGTTTAAAGATAAAGGAAGGAAAGTTCTTCAACCACTTTCCACGATAAGATGCACCTAATGCCAGCAGTACTCACAACACATCAACAATCAGTTCAAATTAGAATAATTAGTTCTATTTTTTCTTGTAAAAATGTAACAGCTTGAAAACTATTTTGCAGCTGTCCCTCTTATTAAGTTTTATTTCCTATTTTTTATTAAAACCTTATCTCAATTCCTGAGATATTTTGTAAACATTTTTTTGTATAAATACTTCACAATTCAAAGTATTCAGGGTGAATAAAAATTTCTCAAGACAACTATAGTCTTAGTTGCTGGTCATATTGAAGTTGGTGAGTCAATTAGCGAAAGCAGCAGACTGGAAAGAGATCAGAGACATCATAGCTAAGGATTCTCGTGGTGACAAGATAAGTCTCGTTCTTTCCTTGTTTTCAGTGTATTTCTTTAAATTTTACATTCATTCATATTATGTGTTTCTTGTCTGTAATGATCAACTAAGGAAAAATTAAACAGGATTAGTGATAATAAGCTCCCTGTTTCGAAACTTGTTGGCATTTTAATGTTTTCTACTTGATAACCGGACCATAGAATTCTTAATTGCTCTAGGTCCTAGTTAGATCCCCTTCTTCAATCTTCTTATCTGTAGCTTAAGGATTCTTAAGTGCCCTTTTGCTCAGATCCCGCCCACTCCATCAAATCAAGCCTATACATAGCCTTAGAAGGTCATCTATCTTTCCCTTAGCACATTTGCATCTCTGAGCTTTATTTCTTAGTTCTGCTTTCCTAGAGAGTTGACTCCATTGCCCAATATTCTGGTAGATCCTTCTGGTTTACCTTGAAATTTCTTTATTCCCACCAATCTTTTAAAGTCAAACCCAACTGCACAATTATAGCTAGCCTAATACCTGTTACTAAAACAAAGCTAAATCATACGGAGAGATCCCTCTTTGGAGTTCAAGAAGGCTAGATCTTCAATTCCCAAAGTGGTTCTTGGTTACCTCTGGTGTTCTTAACTACAAAAATACTCATCCCACAACCTGAGAATTACTAGGGTGATAACACCGAGTCTCCTTGTTAACAGAGAGCACCGTACGATGGTCCCCTGTTTACACGGTGCATTTATAAAAATATGTCGCACCACTCCCTCCACAACATCATATGCTACAAAAACTAACACTAGAGTATTTTTATTAATTTGTATGTGATAATCGGTGTGCTAGTTAACATATAACACACCGGTGCTCCTTATTGATATAGAGCGTCGTACGATGTTTCTACTATTTTGGCGGTGCATTTATAAGAACAGGCCACATCAACATCGGTGCGTACCTAATTAAAGGCGCACCAGTTTCTTGATATATTTTTTTTAACCTGAGAAGTTTATGATTTATTTATAAAATATATTAATGAATGGTAAGGTACAGGTTTCATATTGATAAAGAAATGACTAACAAGAGATCAAGTAACAAAAATACTCATAGCACATCAAGAAAAGAAAAAAAGACAAGTTCTTTGTAAATTCTTTACAAAAATTATTATTTTTGAAATATATGTGAGCTTAACTAATATGTATTGTTTAATGTGTATCATGCAGAGCCACAAAATGACGAAACTCGATAAGATTATTTATGATCTAGGACCAAAAGAGCGTAAAATCTTGATGGAAAAATTACAAAAGGATTAATTAGGTGAATGAAAAAATACTATCGATCCAATATGAGTTTCTTTTTTTAATTTTCATTAATAATATCCTTAAAATTATTAGATAACATGTTTCAAACAATCTATTAATTCACAAATGTTTAGTGTTCTATAGGGACCAACAACTCAGAAAATGAATGTTGTTCTGAGAAAAGAAAAATATAGAACATGTAAATGAAAATGAATTGCTCCTTAACTCATCTAGAGTGGTGCCAGAGGTTAATGAAAGGGGGAAAATTTTTTACAGAACTTTGAGGAATCTAATGGAACGAATGTATAGACGTTCTTTCCACTTACAATACAAAAATCAATCCATTGATTCCAAGAACCAAATTTTATTTAAACTCCATAAAGAGTTTCCAGAGAATTGGTCAATGAGACATGTGAGACTTTTAATAGCAAAAACGTACAAAAAAAGAAGAAGAATGAAAAAGTAATATTCCTTTAAATATATATATATATATATATATATATATATATATATATATATATATATATATATATATATATATTACTAGAAAGCAATAATTTAAATATCACTTTTGTTATATTTACTTTTCATATATCAATATAAAAATTAAATAATTTATTGTCATGTTACATTTTCAGGAAGATTATGAAAATCTCATAGTATAAACGAGCTGATATCATAAATATGGCAGTAGGAATGTCCAAAAAGGTGTACAAAGAGATGGTCAGAGAAATGGACATAATTGCATCGCACGAGGAACCATCTCAACAACAATGTGCTTTAAATGTAATATGTATTCATTGAATTTTTCGATTAGGTACAATAAATAAACAATTTAGCATTAAATATTAATTTTCAAGTACTTTCTTGCACAAAAGAAAAGAAAATGGAACCCATTTAGCACGTAAAACAGGACAACAATGAATAAAAGGGTTGATATCTAAGTTTGTGAGTAATTGTTACTTCCTTATAACAACTTAACTATATTTCATTTTTGTATATTTTAAGTTGTTTTACAACAATCATCATTGAATGTCTTCAAACAGGTGCTAACATACAAAGAATAACCATCAAATGAATTGACTTACATTGAGTTAAATATGGGTTGTGAGTAAATGTTGGCATATAAGAAATTAATTGTGGAATTTGTAAGCATCTATCGATCTTGTTTTACTTAGCTCCGTCTATAATTAATAGAACAAAAAAATCTTTTATATTAAATATATGATTTGTTATGGGGTATAAAACTTGCAGGAAACCAAGTATGGAACTGCGCCAACAAATGAAATGTTGAAAGATGGCATGAGATTTTGTTTTGAAAGAATGTGTATAGTTCATGAGTCAATTGTTGCTATGGTACGTCATTTCTTTTCAATTTACATTGATGTATATTATTTAATATTGAAATTTTCACTATTCTCACCAATGTATATACACTCATTATAGTTTACTTTTATGTTTGTAGATGGAAGGCGAAGAAGAAGAAAACAATCAACACCATGAACAAAACATTCCTCAAAATAACCCAAGTCATGGAAGTAGCTCGAGCAATGACAACAGTTCAAGCGAAGAATGATAATCATTATGTTTGGATATCAAAGCAAGACGACTTATTTTTTGAAATATTTGTTTATGAAATCAGACATTTTGTTTAATGTAATGGACATAGTGTCCCAATTGAAAGACAAAGGGATACCAATAACTGTCCTATTTTGTATGACAATGAGTGTCTTATATAATAATAATATGTTTTAATTTATTCTATTGCATTCTCCATTATCGTTGTGAAATGTAACACCATTGATTAAATATATGGATGATTAAATATTATAATGAAGAGATGTGAAATCTGATGATATGATATAACAAATTAATCCAAACATCACATTCAAATGCACTAATACAAATTTAATTGATATGAATACTTTTATAAGATATGCGTTGTCTTTAGATGAATAATGAATTAAAACAAATCACAATAATTATGATATGATATAACAAATTAATCCAAACATCACATTCAAATGCACTAATAAAAATTTAATTGATATGAATACTGTTATAAGATATGTGTCGACTTTTGATGAATAATGAATTTAAAAAAATCGCAATAATTGTACTCTCACAGGTTGATTTTTCTAAAAAATACAAAATGAACAATGATGCGTGTCAGTTACTATGCACCGATGCGTTTGTATTCTAATGCACACCGGTGCGTTTCTATGACCTATGGGCACCGCACAAATACCATTACCAATTATAACTCTCGGTGCGTTTGTGCGATACTGCACACTGGTGCGTTTATGTGAAACTGCTCACTAGTGTGTTTCTACGACCTATGGCCACTGCACAAATACCAATACCAAGTAGACCAATCAGTGCGTTTGTGTGATACTGCGCGCTGACACGTTTGTATAATACTCCGCACCTGTGCGTTTGATACGACCTATGGGCACCACACAAATCCCAATACCAATTAAAATGGCCTGGTACGTTGTATCATCTACAGTGTTCCCGGTGTGGTTTTAGACCTTAACTACTTGGTGCATGCACCTTTGACCGCCCCAGGGCGACTGTCTGCTTGACACGCACTGGGACGGTGCTAAACGCCCCGGGGTGTCCTATATTTGTTTTTCATCTCGGTGCTTGGTAGGTTTGTAGTACCGGTGCGTTAACTCTAAAACGCACTGGTGCGTTGACACCTGATTAGCGCAGTGATAAGAAAAACATCTGTAATAACCTCCGACCGCCCAATTTTTTTTAGTTGTGTTGAAATTCCGTTAGAAGCTCCACCAAAACCTCCGTTACTGAAAACAGATGTTGTAGCAAATGTTTTTTTGACAATTTTGGCCAATTTTATAGCTTAAAAATCTCCGTTATAACCTCCGCTAGAGGGCCTTTTCTTTGTAGTGGCCTTTGCCAATTTCCTTAGCCATAAATAAAATGAAAGTGATCCCCACTAGGATGTCTTCCCACAATTTAGCTTGGAATGCATGCCCCATAAACTTGGTCTTATATTTTTTACATGGAAAATTAACGAGGGGTTGTTACACCAACATTTTAATTAATGGAAATTACATACATACTGTTAATGGTTTAACCAATTCAACATTTACATGCCAATATATGCAACAGGGAAAATAGGGAAAACAATAATTACATTTGATTGGGGTGAAAATGTGGATGTTACAACAAGCATATTCAATGAAGATGTTAGCAGTTTTAATGGTAGCTAGATTTTATGCGAACATTTATTAGGATACATTCAAACAAGTACCCTTAACTATATAAAGAGCTAGTAGATTTTTCTAATAGCTTGTTTGAAGTGAGCTAGAAATCTATAATGAGAGAACCCCATTCACATGGGTTCTAAACAATCTACTATATAAATTATGTAACTCTAAGAAAAATATAAATTGGCACTCATATATTACCAACACAATCTAAATTGAATAAAGAAACTCACAAGTAGACATAATATTCTTGTAATGTTATACCATTTTGACTTCAATCCAAATCGAGTTGATCACCAATAGTTGACAATGATAACAGTAAACTAAACTTATAAAGTGAACCTTATAAAGGACCGTTGGTCAAGGCAACTGTATCTTCTACATTGTTTTCATGATCAATGGTGATGAAATTCCATAATAATTAAATTATTGACATTGGAAAGAAAAACAAATTACTCAACTAAATAGCTCCATCTTTGGCATTAAATAGTCTTATAGTAAGTCACTAATGCAATTAAAAAACATTTATATAATTACCCGTAAAAATAAGTCACAAATTAGAATTTAAATAGAAATTCATCCACGATAATCTCCTATAGTACGAATTTCATAGAGTGTCACTAACCTTTGCAAATAGAATATAAAAAAAACCTTCATAAAAATATAAATATAAAACCAAATGCCATAATGACATTGCTAGTTTGGAATATAGTGCACTAGTGTTGAGATTATGGAGAACATTGTTTTGTTTGTTGGTGATAAATAGTAGATATAGAGTAATTGATATTAAATTTTAAATAATTGATATTAAATTATCCTTTGAATTAAATGATATTAGAGAACTATCCTTTGAATTAATTGATATTAAATTTTGAATTAATTGATATTAAATTTTAAATAATTGACTATAATTATGCTCACTGTAGTCAAAGAGCAACATATCACATTAAAACGAAATACCAGGAAAGTCTCAAGCCAATATCATCAACCTTTTCCAAAATCCATGGAAGGGAAAAATTTGCCCGTTCCTGCCCACATTGACTTAAAAATAGAGAGATAAAATTACAAATGACTACTGCGTTCCCTGGTGATATTTCAAGCCACGTAGGCCAACAAAAAGAGGAGGGTTTTGTGCCACGTAGACCAACGAGAAACGCCTTGTTTATATATATTTCAGAATCTCTTTCAATCGCAAATGACTGCTACCGACTCCGGGGGAAGTTTGAGCCACGTAAGCCAGCAATAAGAGAGTGAGTTTTGTACCACGTAGACCAATAATAAAAGTTGAGGTCCGTGCCACGTAGGCCAATAAGAAGCTCTGAGTTTTGCAGTTTATATATGTTCAAATTTCTTTCGTTCCATTTGATTTAATTTTGGTTAGCGTGCAATTCTTAGGAATCGATTGTGGAGACAGTAAGGGACCTGAGCGATCGATCAATCCATACGTCCATACAATGTCAGCAGTCTCGCGTATGTTTCGTCGGCTCCCCAGTGGAGGAGAAGGCGCGGGTTCGGTTCTCGTCCGCTCCTTCTCCAGCACGGCCTCATCTGCAGCAGAGCCGAAGGCATCGAAGCCACAGACCTTTTCGATATACCGCTGGGATCCGGAACACGCAGAGAAGCCCCGGCTGGAGAACTACACGATAAATACGAAGGAGTGCGGGCCCATGGTGCTGGACGCCCTGATCAAGATCAAGAACGAGACGGACCCCTCGCTCACCTTCAGGCGCTCCTGCAGGGAAGGCATCTGTGGATCCTGCGCCATGAACATTAACGGCTGCAACGGCCTCGCCTGCCTCACCAAGATCGACACCGCCTCCGATTCCGCCACCACCATCACGCCCTTGCCGCACATGTTCGTCATCAAAGACCTGGTTGTGGACATGACCAACTTCTATAATCAGTACAAGAGCATCGAACCCTGGCTCAAGAGGAAGACCCCCCCGGCGGACGGGAAGGAGAATCTCCAGAGCAAGAAAGATCGGGCCAAGCTCGACGGCATGTACGAGTGTATTCTCTGCGCCTGTTGCAGCACTTCCTGCCCTAGCTACTGGTGGAACCCCGAGAAGTATCTCGGCCCCGCTGCGCTCCTACACGCTAACAGGTGGGCATGCCCTTTCTTGGATTATTGCATTTTGTTTTCTTTTGTTTTTAAATAACATTCTGTGCTGCAGCTATGATGTATTACCTTTAAATTTTTCTGTTGATTGCCTTTCTCTTTCTTAGAAGCGATGAACCATAACTCTGTACCAAACACTATTCAATATTCACTTTAACATTAACATGGGAGTGAGAGATTTGAACTTTGCACTTCCCCTTTGAAAGAGCTGGTATGTTATTATTGTTAATTTACTAATTGAAATACTGTCGAAATACTTCTAATTATCACTGTGCGGCAAGAGTGTCCTTTCCTTATCCGGGAGTAGTACAATGAAATATAGCCCGCTTACTACACACTTGAAAGATTCCATTGCCTAAGATGTTGTGGGAAGAGGCATTTATTCTGCGAAATTCATCCAGAATTTATACCTGGACACAACAGCACGAAACAATAGGGGAGCAAAACATGTCTCTGCTGGATTTCAACCTTGTGGGGGTATGAAACACCCTCACAGTTTCTTAAATGATTTTGATTACTTGCTGTATAGTTATCTCTATAAATCTCTGCTTAATTGCTGTAAAACACATGATTCCCATACTATCCTATATCACCTATCCAAGGTTCCAATGTCACTATCTTCACCTTTATAATTTAGCTGCAAACCACTTATTCACATTTATTTGTTTGCTTGGGGCTTTAAAATGATTATAATCACATATAAGTTATCGTATATTTATCTTTTTAACTTTGATCCCTTGCCAGATTATTGTATATCATTCCCATCCTATCCTACCCGACTGATCCAAGGTTCGAAATGCACTATCTTTACCATTATATTTTACTTGCAAAGTGCAAAGTTGCAAACCACTCGTTGCTTTTTTTCCTTTGAGGGATTTTGTTAACCAAGAACCTTTCCTAAGACATGTTGTCTTAACTACTCTACTGGGTTCACTTTGACACAGTACGCCATACCATAGATCTGTCAACAAGGCATTGTTTGGTTGGTAAAACATGTGAGTGATATTCTCCCCACTAGGGTTTCGTCCCCCTAAAACATCTTAGCATCTTGTGGGTTGCGATGTTTGGGCACGTAGTTTAGACATTGTAATGGACAACGTACCTAGGCTCAACATCGACCATTTTTGGCTCAAGTGTTGATTGGGTTACAGGTGGCACTAATAGTTAAAGGAAGTGCCTAAAAAAATATACTTAAGATGCATATTGACATTGAAGATGGCATAACCTTGTAAACCAAGCACCTTGAAGGGATTGTTTGATCAATGCCTATGTGTGTGTTGCTTACATGAAATTTGGCCATTTACACAGTGAGAGCTATCATTTCTAAACAAATGATCTTACCTCAAAAATTTATTTACTAGCGTGGAATCTTTGCATTTGAATTTTTAACATCCTTTGAACGAGATTTCATTTGAATTTTTTTACATCTTTTGAATGGGATTGCATTTGAATTTTTAACATCTTTTGAACGAGATTGGAGGAATAGAGAGATTCTTTGAGTTTAACAACTTGAAGATCCTAGAAGAGTGAAGTTTGCATCTACCAAGTGAAAAGGTCATGCAACCTTGTGATGGTATATTGTGCAATTACATGAGTAGAAGAAGGGTAAATAGAAGGTAAAAGCTTGGGATAGAATGGTTTCTAAATTGAGGGGTCAACTATTCCACGTGGATGACTGTTTAACTCTATTTAGAAAGCTACAAAATGTTGAGAAATGTAACTAGTTTCAGTCTTCATAATTGTTGTACTCATTTCAACATGTATCCTATGTAACAAACAAGAAAATAAAAGAAAATAAAAATTTATTATTATTAAATCATGGGTTTCATGCTCATTATTGATGGTCTTCTAGTTAAAATCACGTTCTTCGTGCTTCTAGGGTTTGTTAGGTATTAGGATTTATTGTCATGAGTCAAAGGAGTCAACATCATGTTTATAAGACCCTTCTGGGCAATTTGTAATTATAAAAAGAATTATTTTTGAGTCTAGAATGTCCTGGAATCTCCAAGAGTACAAGTCCGCCCCGGGAACATCAAGTCGGCCTGAAGGAGGGAATTCGACCCCTTGAGAAGGCTATAAAAGGAAGCATTTTGACCTCATTTGGAGATACACTCACTCAACAAATAGATCTATAAGAAAGAGTTCGATATATAGCTGGGTAGCTGCAAGTTCGATATATAGCTGGGTAGCTGCAAGAAGGAGAGTGAAGGTCAAGAAGAAGGAAGAAGGACGAAATATCTTGGTTTTTGGGCTCTATCTCTCTCACACATGTAAAATTCTAGGGTTTTTTGGGTTGCTTATAGAGGCCAAAGTTGCAGGACCGAGTTGCAGTAGGACGAAGTGCAACATCTTATAGTTGGGAGGAAGGAAACTCTGTCTAAGACCTCACTGACCTTAAGAATATTTGTCTTGCTCTTGAAAGGTCCCACAAGGAAGCCGAGTTAGTGATTCTTCAAGAGCTACAAGGCTGAAATTGCAAGGTCGAAGTTGTAGATCGAGTAGCAGTATTGTGGTTGGCAGATCGAAGTTGTAGTGTGTAGCAATTTGGTGAAGAATCAAGATGGACATGAAGAAGGGTCGACTAGGTACTGGGAGAAGGGATTGGTCTAGGGATTGGGTCTTTGTATCTCATTTGAAGCAGATTCTAAGAAGAGAAGAGTTTCCGGGTTTTCCCCTTGGAGGGGTTTTGCCCTAGTTGAGAGCCTATATCTGTGTCCTCTATTTTGTTGTTGTTGTTCTTGATATTGTTTGATGAAAAGATCTAACTAAAGAACACTAAAGAAGATAACTAAAGATTCACAAGCACTATCAAGGTTAAGGAAAATAAGATCTAATAATTGTCACTTTACATTTTTTAACACAAAACTAAAGACAAAAAGATATGATTGTTAAGGATTATTCAAAAGAGCTATATAGGTTGTTCATAAGGTTTGTACGAAGTGAAGAAAGTGAAGAAGCCATTGTTAGATATGTGAATGGTCTCACATATGCCATTAAGTACATGATTAGTATGGTGATAATTTGCTTAGTTGTTGTTGACACCTAATTTTTAGGGATTAGGAAATTATTGTAAATAGACAAATGAGAAGATGAAGAGACATTGGAATACAAATCCTAATAGTCTTCCTCTCCTTGTATATATTATTGATTTTTTTAATAGAATGCATAATTCGTGGAGTTACCAATGCCTGGCCTGACATGGTATCAGAGCTGCAGGTCCCAATTTAGTCTTTTTTGCTCAGTAACTCCTCTCTCCCTTGACAAAATTTTTATCTTGATTCCCTGCTTTGTCCTCTGCAAAATTTGGAATGTTAATTTTTTGTTGGTGTGTACGCTGACTTATCTCTCCAGATTCACTGTGCAATTAGCCTCCTCCAACATCCCTGTGTGATTAACCTTCTCCAACATCACTGTGCGTTAATTCTCTATTGAAAGCTGTTGTAGTAGTCTTGAGAAATGTGTGAAATCGATTGTTGGTCGTATTCTCTTTGCATTGGTTAGTTGTGAATGCGTTGAACAATTTTGAAGCTCTGCGTTGAAGCAACATATGGTAATAGTGTTTTTATCCTAGGCCATAACAACAAGATTATATGAGCATTGGTTAAATGTCCATTCTTTGTGTTGATTAAAGCAACGGGTTGGTGTAACAGTGTATGGTGTAGTAGCGTATGGTGCGTTGAAACTTGAAAGATATATATGATGCATAGAAAAATCCTATGAAAATCCCAATATGTGCATATTCATATGTGCGTTAAATCCCATGTGCATTAAACTCTAGCATATGCGTTGGTGGTGGTGTCTTGTGTTGAATTGACTTATATACACACTGTTAAATTGAGCCATTTATATGTGTGTTGAGCCATGCTCTCCATAAGGTTTGATTGGTATTATATGTTGGTTCATATTAATTGTGCTGGACTGTGTTGGAATTTGTTTATATATTATATGCCTTGAACGGTGAACTTTATGTATGATGGTATAAGTTGGATGGTTCATGTATAATGGTTGGTATTTGAGGCATGTGTTGATGGTATGTGTTGGTTCATGAGTTTGTATATGCGTGTTGGTCAATATTGAGAGCATGTATCATTGTTTGCATCATTATTTGATGATTTTTTGAAGACAAAGTTGTATGCCAATTAGTTTGAATTGATTCATTCTAACTTGTGTGGCCCTATGCATGTTCCTTCTGCAAATGGAAATAAATACATGATGACTTTTATTGATGACTAAATTGGGATGTGTTGGGTATATCTGTTAAAGAACAAATATGAAGCTTTTGAAACTTTCAAAAAATTTCATGGATGGATTGAAAACAATACACAATCTCATATTGGCTCTATTCGTACAAATAATGGAAAATAATATACTTCAAATGAATTTGAAAACTATCTTTGCCATCATGGGATTCAACATCAAACAATAGTGCCTTATAATCCTCAATAGAACAATGTAGCCGAAAGAATGAATAGGACAATCTTAAATATGTTACGTTCAATGATGTTTTTCAAAAATATAAAGTTGTTGTTTTGGGCTGTTGTAATTCTATGTGCAGTGTATATTAAGAATATGTGTCCATCTCATGTTCTAAAAAATAAGGCTCCCTATGAAATGTGGTATGGCCACATTTCTTCGGTGAGACATCTTAGGGTTTTTGTTTCCACCTGTTATGCCTTGATACCTAAGGAACAAAGAAACAAACTTGGTACAAGGAGTTGAAAATGTATTTTCTTGGGGTACTCAGTTACCTCCAAAGCATATTGTCTCTATGATGAAGTAAATAAGAAGTTTATATTGTCTAGAGATGTGATCTTTCTTGAATCTTTCAACACTGACAATGTTGTTGAGTATCAGCTTGATTGCTTGGACAGGTTTGGGCATGCAAAATCTTTTCCGGAATTTGATAATGAGATTCCACATCTTGAAGGGGGGATCCCTATCCTGAAACAATTTGTGGAATCTCCTTTGAAGAACTCTCTCCCCCTCATGAAGCTTCAACCACTGATCAAGAAGACACTTTGAGTGATGTGATTGAGAGAATTGGAAGGCTAAATCTTGATTCAACCCCATCTTAGTCAGTTGAACAACTTGGGCCATCTCAGAAAGGTCCTCCAAAATGGCTCTCCAAGACACTTGGAAGTGTTCATCTTGATGAGGTTGGAAAGACAAGAACAAGAAGTTCTACTAGATAAAATGGGGGTGATGTAGACGATTATGATTCAACTATTGATATGGATGTTTCTTATGATTGTGAATTAAATTTGCGTACAGATTTCGTACTGACTTCCTTCAAAGAAGCTGCTTCTCATGATGAATAGAAAGAAGCAATGCAGAAAGAGCATGATGCTCTGATAAAGAATGGAACTTGGAAGCTGGTAGACCCTCCATTGCGAGCGAAACTGACTGCAAGTGGGTCTTCAAGAACAAGTATAAGGTAGATGGCTCACTTGACAAGCATAAAGCTAGGGTCATGGAAAAAGGTTTTGCAGAGAAGGAAGGGGTCGATTACGAGGAGACTTTTACCTCCACAACAAAATAGGCTACCATCTAGACTCTCTTTGCCTTGGCAGCTCATAACAGTTGGAAAGTCCATCAATGGATGTAAAAACTGCTTTCTTGAATGGAGATCTGAAAGAGAATGTTTTTATGTCTCAATCAAAAGGATTTGTTGTGAAGGGACAAGAGCACAAAGTATGTAAGCTTGTCAAATCCTTGTATGGCCTCAAACAAGCACCGCGAGCTTGGTACGAGAAATTGACTGAGCATTTTCTTAAGCTAAATTTCCAACACTATGATCTTGATGATGCAACTTTGTTTGTCAAGAAAGTTGGAAAAATTGTTGTATATCTTGTGGTGTATGTAGACGATCTAGTGATGGTCGGGAACAATGAAAATTACATTACATCCATAAAGAAAGAATTGAGGAAAGGTTTTGAGATGACAAATTTGGGATATGTTCACTACTATCTGGGTATTAAAGTAACTCAACATCCAAAGTTTACATTCCTCTCTCAGAAGTACATTGGAGATTTGTTGAACAAATTTGGCATGGCTGAGTGCAATCCTTTGACCACTCCAATGGAACAAAATTTAAAGCCCACATTCACAGAAGGAAATGAATTTGAGGATGCAACAAAGTACAAACAACTTGTAGGAAGTCTTAACTACCTGACTACTACTAGACTGAACATTTCATTTGCTGTTGGATTCCTCTCCAAGTTTATGAGAAAGCCTTGTGAAGTTCATTGGCTTGTTGCAAAAATAGTTCTAAGGTACTTGAAGGGAACTCAAGACTTTGACTCAAGTATACACAGGTGGATGACTTCAACTTGATTGGGTACTCTAATTCAAATTTTGATGGAGATAAAAAAATTGGAGTATCTACTTCAGGTTATGTTATGAGTCTTGGATCAGAAGCTGCCTCCTGAAGGTCATGCAAACAATCAGTTCCAACAGATTCCATAACAAAGGCAGAATAGGTGGTAGGTATAGAAGCAACGAAGGAAATTGTGTGTCTCAGGAAAGTTCTTGAAGATTTGCAGTAGAAACAATTGCATTTTACTTCTCTTTTGATTGAAAATACTTCTGCAATAAAATTGGCCAATAATCCAAAGTTCCATGATTGAACCAAGCATATCAATACAAAGTATCATTTGATTGACATCATGTTGAGGCCAAGACTATTCACCTACGCCATTGTTCCACAAAAGAGTAGATTGCAGACATCTTCACCAAAGCGCTTGGAAGAGAAAAGTTTGAAAGATTCAGAATGATGCTTGGACTCACCAACATCCTTTCAGATTAAGGGGGGAATGTTGACACCTTATCTTTAGGGATTAGGAAATTATTGTAAATATTGTAAATACACAAATGAGAAGATGAAGAGACATTGGAACACGAATCCCAATAGTCTCCCTCTCCTTGTATATATTATTGATTTCCTAATAGAATGCATCATTTGTGGAGTTACTATTGCCTGGCCTGACAGTTGCAAAGGCACATTGACTAGTCCTCTGGGTAGAAGAAAAGTTTCCAAGGAAACAACAAAGTTTTAGAGGAAAAGTAACAAAAAATAGAGGAAGAATAATGTTTAGAAGAGGATAAACAAGTGGAAGAAATCAAGAAGTGACCAACATGAGTGTTGGTAGCCAAAACCCCAGAGGAATTATGAAACCTAAAGAGGAAGAGGATCTCCTGGAGGTTGAAGAGGAAGATTTACTGGGGTATGTTTCAAGTGTGGAGCAAAAGGGCATCAAGTTTAGGAATCTTCAGAGAAATTAGCTACTGGAAGAATGAAAGAAGGAAGATCTCATATAACATTGCCCTAGATATATCTTAAGTCAAATTTATCAAGCACTTAAACATATCAAATTCTTTGAGTTGCAAACCTATTTGACATTGTAATAATTTGAGAAAAAGTTTGCACCTAGAGGGATTTGATCTCTCTCTCAGGCCTTGGTATATCATGTTTAAGATGGATATAAGTTGGTATATACATATTTCATTTTTTTATTATTGTTATTGTTATTATCATTTTTTGTGGTGTTGTATGCTAAAATCAACGTTACCCACTAAAACAGAAAGAGGATCTCCTATAGGTATAAGAGGAAGATTCAGTGGGACATGCTTCAAGTGTGGAGCATAAGGGCATTAGGCTTATGAATCTTCAGAGAAATTAACCACTGGAAGAAAGCAAGGAGGAAGAGCTCATTTAACTTTGCCCCGAATCCATCTTAACCCAAACTTATCAAGCACTGAAATGTATCAAATCCTTTGAGGTGAAAACTTATTTGACAATGCAATAATTTGAGAAAAAGTTTGCACCTAGAGGGATTTGATCTCTCTCGCTCGGGGGTTGGTATATTTGGTTTAAGATGGATATAGGTTGGTTTGTATAGATTCAATTTTTTTTTTTTAATTATTTTTTGTGTTTATGTATGCGAAAATCAACGTTACCCATGTTACACACCTAACCCAATATTGAGCTATATAATGTTAATTTTATTATTATTTTTGGGCTAATGTATGTCAATGCAAACATTACCCACATTACACATCTACCTCATATTGTGCTATAAAATGCACCTCTTGGTGCAACTAGGTGCAAAGAGTGATTGGATTTGTTGTTGGAGATGACATAGTTGAAATTCAACGGTCTATGGAGAAAATCTAATGTTCAAGATAGTGTTATTGAAGCCAAAGAAATAACTTGAAGATAAGGTAGTTGGAGCAAAAAAATGCCATTTTTTGAGACTAAGTGCAGGATTGGAGGTAAGTGTTCTTTCATTGTTGATGGAGGTAGTATTCAAAACCTAGTGTTAACTAAGGTTATTCAGAAGTTGGAATTTGAGGTGTTACACTACACCAAAATATGTGTAGTCTCTTGGTTGCAAAAGGGACATGATGTGATTGTGTTCAAACAATGCTTGGTTAACTTCAATATTAGGGAGCAATGTGATTAAATATTGTGTGATGTTTTGCTAATGGAATTTTGTTATACTTTGTTGGGAATGCGATGGCAAGTTGATTGAAATGTTGTTCATGATCACAAGAAGAATATTCATTTGCTTGAGAAAGGTGGAAGCAAGTTTAGATCACTGGAAATGAAGGACGAAAAGGGAGACAATAGTACAATGATGATGTGTACAACCAAGGAATGATGAAAAAGGAGAGAATAATAGAATAATGATGTGTACAACCAATGAATTCTTTAGAGGGAAGAAGTCCAAGCATTGTCTTGCGAGTGGGGAGATCAATAGACAAGTCTAGGAGCTACTATGCAAGGGATTGATAAGAGAAAGTTTGGGTCGATGTGTAGTACCAACGACACTGGCACAAAAGAAAGGAGTATAACGTATGATGTCACCTGTTCAATGGCCATCAACAAGACCAACATTAAGTATAGGTTCCCATCACCAAGTACATATGGCCTTATGCATTGTTTGAATGAAGAAAAGTATTTCTCCAAGATCAATTTGAACATTGGATATTACCAATTAGAATCACAGAGGGTGATGAGTGCAACACAACCTTCGAGACAAAAGGATCATATGGATAGTTGGTTATGCCATTTGGGTTAATGAATCCCCCTTGACTCTTTTATGAGGTTGATGAATGAAGTGTTGAAGCCTTATTTAGGCAAGTTTGTGGATGTATTTTTGGAAGGTATGTAAGTGTTTAAAAAGAGGAAAAAGGAGCACTTGTTGCATTTGAGGCAAGTTTTAGAACAATTAAAGTGAGAGAAGTTAATAAATCTGCATAAATGTTCTTTCTTGATGGAAGAGATGGAATAGTCATGATTTGTGATATCTCAAATTGGATTAATGATTGTTCCTATAAAAGTTATGAACCATTGTTCAGTGGCCTATTTCTAAGAGTACATTTGAGGTAAGAAGCTTTAATGGGTCGACAAGCTTTTATAGGAAGATTATTTGGAATTTTAATGGAATATGTTCTCCACTAATTACATGCATGAGGAAGGTTGAATTCGAATGGAGTGCAACAACTCAAGGAAGTTTTGAGCTGTTGAAGAAGCATGTGTTGGATTTACTAAATTTTGACAAAGTGTTCCAAGTGGACTGTGATGCCAGTGGGACAACAAATGGAATGGTACTTAGTCAGGAAGGTAATCCCATTGCATTTTTCAGTCAAAAGTTGAATGTTGCAAAGTACTCCGCACACGCACATGATTGGGAATTTTATGCAATTATGAAAGCATCAAAGAAGTGGAGACATTATTTGTTGCCTAAGGAATTTGTTTGAACTAAAGACATGTTGAGATGCCCCATTGTCCACATACCATGCATTTCTTGGAATTGTGTTGGTAAAAGGGTGAGATATCATTGAGAAAACCTACTTGAACTTGGCAGCAAACTTGTTCATTTGAGTTTTTGTGGAGACTACTACTTGCTTCTACTGATGCTTCCCTTTGCCCTTCTTCTTCATTGGACACTGTGATGCATAATGACTGTACTTATGAAAAACGAAGCACTTGATTTAACTCAAGTCCTTTCTTAGCTGTGAGGTTGACTCCTCAATCTTAGATTAGGATTGATTTCTCTTAACTTGATAATTACTTGTGAGTGTTTTGTTGGCTTCTTATTGAATTTTTATTCTCTTCATCAAGCAATTACCAAAATGTACAAAACATGAAGATCAAAAAAGAGACAAAGGACACAAAAATTAGGCTCCAAGCCAGTTGCAAAACCCCACAAGAGGTAAAGCCCAAGAAATCCTCTTCTTATAGAATTAGATCAAAGTGAGATATCCAAGACCTAAGACCAAGACCAAGACTGCCACAAGGACCCCAAGTCAACCCTCCTCCAAGTCCTCTCCAACAAGTCAAAGTGAACACCGGTCAAACCTTTGAAATTTTGGTCAAACTGTAGAAAATTTCGGTCCTGCAATGAAGGCCGAATTTCAGCCCTGTAATAGCCTTGCAAAACCTTAGAAAATCTCGCATGTGTGGACATAATTAGGGCATAAAACTTGGATTTCTCTCTCCTTTGACTTCACTCTCTCTCTCCTTTGACTTTCGCTGATTTTCTTCCTTTTCTTGCACAAAAATCAATGTGGATGGATGAGCGAATGAATTGCTCCTCAAGTGGTCGAGTTGGCTCATAAGAAGGGATTCAGATTGATAAGCATCAACATAATCAACATTGTCAAAAATAGCAAGGTCTTGACTAATAAGCTCTATCTCTCCACTAAAATTTGAGCACAATGCTGGGAGGCATAAATTTTGACACCACCGCCTCTCTAGGCACATACCTCATCCAGATGTTCACCATGTATGTCCTCACAAGACTATTCTTTTCTTGGATACACATCCTCAAAGAATATTAGTCCTTGAGACTATTCTTATCTTGGATACAAATCCTCAAAGAATATCTGTCCCAGATGCTTATACAATCCACCATTCTCCTTCGTGCCTTTACTAGGCTTACGACTGTTAGTCTTGGCCACGGTACATGGCACAAGGTGAATACCGTGTCCACCCTAACTCCCGCTCAACTAGGGGGGAGACATCCACAAGCCTAAGCTTGTCACATTCCTTTTCATAGAAAGGAACATCATCAATACATCTGCTATTTGCTTCATCAATGGAGACATATTGCAGATTCATGACTCCATCCTGCATTGTGTTACAAATCATAAAGCGCTTCGACCTTCCTAGTTCTCTGTCAATTTTTCTATATCAAGTTGTTCATCAAACGCCTTATGGAGCCAAACTTTCTTCATAGTTGATTGCACAAGCCTTTACATCTTCTTTCTTTGTATAGAATTCTGCTTCACGCTCTTTCAAGAAATCATATTAGCTCCCAATCATTAGTAGTATCTCTATTGTCATCAGTACTATCAACCAATCAACTGTCGATACAAAATCAGAGTTCAACTCCTTTCTAAATGGTGTTGTTATCGTTTTGTCATCTTGTCCTTTTTGATCATAAGCTTGTCTTTTTCTACCTCTATAGTGTTCATGCTTCTGCTATATATATTCTTTCGGGAAGCCATACCATATCCCAAACATTATTGATATCATTCCTAATTATCAGAGTTGCCAAAACAATCGATATATAATCTCAAGTCAAGTTGTAGGATTCTTCATGTCAATTCCTGTTGCTGAGTCCCTTTGAGGTCAATCATTGCTTCCTTCGCACTTCATAGCTTCACATTCTTTTAGGAAGTTATATTGAATAATGACCAACGGTAATGTCAGTAAAAGATGATGTGTTACGTTGCTACACCAAGGCAAATAATGTTTGTCGTATGTCAAACAATCATCAAGGAGAGCCTTAATGGTTGAGTTTCCTTTTCAACTTTCTGACCAAGCATCATCTCTTCCTTCAACTCCCTCTGAAGATAGGAGTCCTCTTTGTAGAAATTTTATAACCCAACCCCGGTTTTCAGTTTCTCCTTATTTCTCCTATATAGTTAAATGCCCATTCCCATAGCCATACATTAACAAGATGGAAAAATAATTATTTTCTGAAAACACAAATTTTGGAAATTTCACAATGCTGAAATGCAGAAATAAAAACCAGAAAATTAAATCAGCCACACAGAATTTTGACACGCTGATTTTTGGTCAATTTGACCCTGGAAAAACCCACTACAACTCTTGGGGAAAATCAGTTCGAAAGCTTCTTCTTATTTCTGGAAAATGTTTTTACAGAGAAGTGAAATGTACAGGAAAAATTCGAGCGAAAGAAGTACAGACTTATCTTGTTTTCCGTGCTTGCCTCTGCCTTGGAAAATGTGCCAAAACAGCAAAAAACTCAAAACAGAAATTTATTACAGCAAATGACAGTCTTGGAAATCGTGCCCAGTACTTAGCTGTACGGGCAAAATACAGCAAGCTGTCTCCTCAAAATCCGTGCTAGCTGCCTTGAAAATTGTGCACAACCACCTCGAAATTCGTGCCTTTAGCTGCTGCACCTTTGCCTCGATTTCTGTGCTGTTTCTCTCCTCGAAAAATGTGCCTCAAGCTGCTGTACAGACTGCTGCCTCGAAATCTGTGCTCTTGTATGGCCTTGCTGCCTCGAAATTCGTGCAGCCTCGAAAAACGTGCAGCCCCTTGCTGCTGTACGGACTGCTGAATCTGTCTCTCATTCACCTTCTCAAGCTCAAACCAGAAAAATGTCTCCAGCTCTCTTCCTCCTCCTCTCTCAATCTGCGCATGAAAGAATAATTGACCTTTTCCCTCCTTTTCTTCCTTTAACCTAACCCTAAGTGACTTTTGGGGAATCCCTAATTCCAATGGCTGAGATAGCTTTAGATCTAAGGCTGAGATTAAATGCTCATTTAAATCTCACTTTCTATTTTTTAATTCACTCCACTTTAATAAAGACCCACTTAGTCATTTATTTCCAAAGTCACTTTTCCTTTCTAATTTCACATTGACTTTATTAAAGTCACTGTA
This sequence comes from Pinus albicaulis, assembly GCA_034641835.2. Lineage (NCBI taxonomy): Eukaryota > Viridiplantae > Streptophyta > Pinopsida > Pinales > Pinaceae > Pinus > Pinus albicaulis. The sequence continues at coordinate 933,320,940 of CM076576.1, forward strand.
AAATTAGACTTTAGTAACTTTATCACTTAAAGTCACTTTAAAATTAGATTTGACTTTATAACTTTATAAAGTCACTTTAGGAGAAAAATTAAATTCTTTTGGACACTTTTCCCTAGGCCAAAGATCAAAGCTTTAGGGAACCACCTGTCCTCCGATAACCAAATTTCAACACTCTTTTGAGATAACTGATTGTAAGATGTTTATGAAAACTTCCTCTAGAGTAAGTGTACTTCTTCCTTCCATGTTGTTATTTAATTGACTTCTTTGATCAAGCTGCTTCTTTAGACTTCTTTGAAGATGACGTCCATGAAATGTAGAATAATGAGATTCCTCCTTTGATAAGAGTAACCTCATTTATGCTTCCAAGCTGCTTCTAGGTTGTTCTTCAATGCATTTTGATAAGCTGCTTGCTCTTCTTGTAGAATAAACTTTTGCTATGTTTCTTTGATTCTTCCATTCAAATGCTAAACTCTGGTAGTTGATGCTTGGAACAAAATATTGTGCTGGAGGGACTTCTGTAATGCTGCATAATGATCTTGACTCTTCTAATGTTCTGCTTCTATTGTAAATCTTGTTTTCCTTCCTTGCTAAATGACTGCTTCTAAGTCTTCATGACGAAATTAACATCTTTAACTGCTACGGTGACTGTAGAATACTTGTATTGTGGAATAATGTGTAGATAACTTTTGATGACCCAAACTTTTCTATTCTTGCTTGGCTAGATGATAAGATGACTGCTTTCAACTCTTTGTCATAAGATGCAACTGAGTGTTCCTTCTAGAATTCTATGTAGACTTTATTTCTTCAATGCTATATGTTTTTTCAATGACTCTCTAATTTGCGAACTCCAAGAATCTTCTATACTTCAAATGTAACTGTAACTGCTATCTTCTAATAAGAAATGAAAACAAACTGCTTGCAAACCTGGTATTCGCCAATTCCTTTCATAGTAAAGGTCCATGTTGTCTTCAACCTTGGGTTTCTTTTCGGCTTCTTCATCTTCTGCAATATGTGCTTCACTTCTCTCTTTCCTCTTGTTGTTTTTCTTGTTTTTAGGATCCTTGGGACAATCCCTTTTATAATGTCCATATTCATTGCAACCAAAGTATTGCATTTTTAAACATGTCTCAGTTTGCGTGTGGCTTGTTGTTGTTATTATTATGATGAGGTCTAAATCTTCCAAATCTTCTAAACCTCTTTTTTGATCTAGTAACAAAAGCTTGAGCATTTTCATTATTGGGTTTGGTGTCGTCCTTGTCTTTCAACCTTGCTTCTTCTAAAACACATAGAGCCCAAAGTTCTTCAAATGTTGGGAGTGTCTTTTCTTGAGTAGATGCTACTTACAAAACCACTCCAATCTGGAAGTATAGCATTGAGTACAGAAGTGATTAATTCAGAATCAAATATTATTTCTCCAAGCCCTTGAAGTTGATCCTTTAATTTTGAGACTTTCATAAGGTATGAGGCCACATCTTCATCTTTGGATATCCTTGTTCTATAAAGTTGATTCCTTAGTGAGATCTTTTGACCGGTAGTATTGACAAAATATAGTTTGACCAATTTGTCATAGACTTCTTTTGATGTGGACAGATCTGATACAAAAGAGATGAGGTGACCCTTGATAGACTCAAAGAGGATTCTTTGAGCCCTAACTTCTCCCTTATTGTACAAGGCCATTTCTTGAGCATTATTCTTGACTGGTACTGGAATAATGCCTTCAAGAAAATCCAGGACTTCATTTTCTCTAAGAACCAAATCAATTATTTTTCTTCCAAGCCTTGAGATTAGAGGCTCATAAAGCTTGTTTCCTTCCTTGCAGATAGATGCCATTTGACTAGGAGGATGAGACATAGAATGTAGTAAAGTACTTACTTGTCAAAGGAGAAGAGGTTGTTATAAGAGTGCTTCCAAGAATGTTGATGGTGCTTCCAAGAGTCTCCAAAGATGTTCTTGAGTGGTGGCTGCTATAGTGATGTCTTCAAGGATGGCTGCTACAATAATGTCTTCAAGTTGCTATGATAATTTCTTCAATAATGGGTGATGAATGAGCAAGAGCTTGACAATGTTTCCAAGAGCCTTCAATGATATCTTCAAGAGAGATATTTCTGCTTCAATGTATCTTCTTCAAAAGTGAGTGATGGCTGATTCTTCAAGTCTTCTTTTTTGGTTTTGCGAGAGAGAGATATATAACTGCTATAATAGAGCCTTCAAGTTTCCAACAAATTGTGATCTTCAAGCTGCCTTCTTTCACCTTAGCTCTGATACCATGTCGAGAAACCGAGATGCTAGTAGATTAGGATTGATTTATCTTAACTTGATAATTACTTGTTTTGTTGGCTTCTTATTAAATTTGTATTCTCTTCATCAAGCAATTACCAAAATGTACAAAACATGAAGGTCAAAAAGAGACAAAGGACACAAAAATTAGGCTCCAAGTCAAGGCAAAACCCCATTTGGAGGAAAAACCAAGAAATTCTCTTCTTATAGAATCAGATCATAGTGAGATATACAAGACCCAAGATCAAGACCAAGACTGCCACAAAGACCCCAAGTCAGCTCTCCTCCAAGTCTTCTCCAACAAGTCAAAGTCATCAAAGTCGATGTTGATCAAACCCTTGAAATTATGGTCAAATTGCAGAAAATTTCGGTCTTGCAATGAAGGATGAATTTCGACCCTGTAATAGCCTTAGAAAACCTCAGAAGATTTCGCATGTGTGGACATAATTAGGGCAAAAAATTCGGATTTCTCTCTCCTTTGACTTTGCTCTCTCTCTCTCTCGTTTGACTTTTGCTGATTTTCTTCCTTTTCTTGCACATAAATCGATGTGGATGGATGAGTGAATGAATTGCTCCTCAAGTGGTCGGGTTGACTCATATTTATAGTTGTCCATGAGGTCAAATAATTGCCTATTTAGGTCGACTTGGTCTTGTGGATGACATTTTGACTCTTTGACTCAAAACAAAAATAACTTTCCTTTTCTTATGAGAAGTCCAAATGGGACTTTGACTCAATTACATTTCTTTGAATCATAATAAATTTTTCTTTTGACTCAAATGACCATATAAGCATGAAGAACATGCTTTGACTAGAAATAAAATAATGATAAATATAATAAATGAATATAATAAACACATCAATGGTATATTTCAATTACATTATGAACACTGACACTAGTTACATTTCCAACAAGTCCTTCCCTTATTTGGCAAACCAAATAGATCTAGGTTCTCATCCCACCTTGCTTATTGGTCTTCAGCTCCATCTGAGTCTCCTCTTCGATACTATCATCCTAAAGCCTCTCAAAGTTAGGAAAATTTTCGAAAGCACAAATACCTTTGACAAATAGTTCCCATGAGGTTGGGAAACCATTCAATGGCATGTTCATTAGCTTTGCATTTGCAACCTTCTCATCAACTGCTCCAAGTTGATCACGAATCTTTGTGATCTTCATAGGGTAACTGTTAGTTTTTTGAACCTAGGTAAATTTTATGCTCAATAAAATATTACCTAGAATAAAAATAAAAATTAACATTCATTTTTGAATTTTATGACACTAAATACATTGGGTTCCTATCTCAACAAGCACAAGAGAAATAAAATAACCAGAAAACCAAGCACAAAAATATTTTGACACAGTTTTACCTTGGAAACCCCAATGCCGGAAAGCCAACAAAGTTTGGGCTTATTCAACGTGGAAATTTCGATTACATCAAGTGTACACTTAAAAAAATTACAACAACAAAAAGTACTTAGCAATTTCTCTGTAACGACCTGTCTTGTGCAGCCTATTCAACCTAGAAAATACTGTTGTACAACTTTAGGAAATACGGCTTGTACGACCCATTTATTTCAACCTATATGGCCTTGGTAATTTCAACTTGTACGACCTTGAGAAATTTTGCCTATACGACCCAAATAAACTCGGTCAGCTTGTTTACCCTAAAACTTGACTGATTTGCTATCTTTTCTTGTTGTTAGTTCGACATCCTATTTCTCAGTTGAAATCCCAGTCGCTTGTGCTAAATCAATTTGGCTCTCCAATAACCTATTTCTGTCTTTATAATTTTTGACCTAATCTCCAAAGTGATGGACGACTAAGATTGCATCTCCATACGTGAGATCTATGGTCACAATATAATCTTTCGTTGACCTTTTAACTTTATAAAAGTTGGACAATAAATTCAACAATTTAACTAGTGACTTGATGCCTAAGGTCCAAACTTAGGAAATAAATAAATAATGCTGTTGTGAGAGAATTTTGGCGATTCACTGCATGTCATGACACTTGACCAATGTAGAATCACCTATCAAGCTACAGTTTCAACACTCCCTTTTAGCGAGGGAAGTGTTATGCACCACTCCCAACTTGACTGTAAAGAACTCAAATTTGCTCTTCATCAAAGCCTTGGTCAAGATGTCTGCCACCTGCTCATCTATAGGTACATATTGCAAATTTACTATCCCTTTCTACACACAATCTCAAATGAAGTGGTACCTTATATAAATGTGTTTCGACTTGTCATGAAACACCAGATTCTTTGAGAGCTTGATACAACTCTGATTATCATAGTGAATGATAATCGACTCCATCTCCTGATCAAATAGTCCCACGAGAAGTTTCCAAAGCCAAATTGCCTCACAAGTTGCTAAGCTGGTAGCCATGTACTCGACTTCAGCATAACTTAGAGCAAATAACTTTTGCTTCCTATTGAACCATGAAACTGCTCTTGATTCCCAGCTGAAACAACACCCATAAGTGCTTTTTCTGTTAGTTGTACCGCTCCAACTTCACTCCATCCATCTGAGTATATCTCAACCCATACTCAATTGTGCCTCAAAGGTATCTTAGTACATGCTTTGTAGTCACCCAATGAACTTGTTTTGGCTCTAACATGAACTGACTGAGTGTTTTAACTGCAATACAAATATTTGGTCGAATGTTGACCAGATACATGAGAGCGCCAATCAATTGTCTATATAATGTAGGGTCTACTGCTTCTGATTTGGAAGTATTAATCTTCTTCCAGTTGGTCACTAGTGGCATAGACATGGGTTTGCAGTCTCGCATCCTAAATCGCTTCAGGATCTCAACTGTGTACTTCTCTTGTCCTAGGAAGATCTTTGCATCTCCTTGCCACACCTCCAAACCCAAAAATTAGTGCATCAACCACAAATCTTTCATTTAGTACATGTTTGGGTTTGCTTCACTCTTAGTGAAGCCCATGCTTTGCAAGTAACTGTCAATCCAAGCATACCACACTGTAGGAGCTTGCTTGAGTCCATACAACGCTCTCTTCGATATGCACACATGGTAATCCCTCCCATGCATCTCAAAGCCCTCCAATTGCTCAATGTAAATCTCATCTTCAACCACAAAAGGTTGTCTTCATGTCCATTTGGTGAAGCCTCCAACCCATCTGCGCTGTAATAGAAATCACTACCCTGATGGATGAGTATCTAGCTACTGGTGCAAAGGTCTCATTGTACTCAATCCCCCCTTCACAGAAAACCCTTAGCCACAAATTGAGCTTTGAACTTATCCATACCACCATTAGTAGCGTGCGTAATCTTGTAAACCTATCTAGAGCCAACCATAGATTTTCCCTCTAGTTGTGGTAGAACCTCCCAGACACTGTTCTTCATGATGGAAGAGTACTCTTCCACCATAACATCCATCTACACCTGGCGCTTGTTAATTTTTCACAATGTTCCATACTGTAATAATCACTTAAATAATTTCTTCTTTCAGTAGCAATCACTTTTCCAATTTATTTTCAATCAACCAATAACAATAAGCTATTGTGGATAGGACAATAAACAATATGCATAATAGAAGACAACCAAGATCAATGTGAGACAGAGATTTTGGTCGAAGACCAGGGAAAAACCCCACAAGGGCTAAAACCCAACTAGATTCTTCTTCTATTAGATGTTCATCCAATGTTCAACAAAAATACATAGTCCAAATACATTCAACAACAAGTCAAAGGTCAAGCCTTGACTATCCAAGTCAACAATCGAATAACCAATCAAAGATGAGCATAAAAGTAAAATCTGGTCAAAGTACTAGTCCTGCAATTTTTGGCCCTGTCAAAATTCAGTCAATAGAAGTCAGCGAAAACCCTAACCAATCAAAGTCAACTGTAAAATGTGTTAAGAAAAGTTCAGTCAAAGCAACAAAAAATTCAACCTCTATTGCTTAGTCAAACCTAGTCAAAGCAATCCTCAAATCTGCTTGCAAATCCAATGAACTCACAAAGTCAACTTGCAGTAAGCCTAGCTTTAGATTTGCGGTCAAAGATGGTCAAAGTGCCTAGGTCAAATCAATCAAAGTCTCCATGAATTCGGCCTTCCAAAACAGATCAAAAAATTTGGTCAACCAAGTCAGATTAGCCCAAGTGAACACTAGTCAAATATGCCTAAAACAAAAAGTCAACGTAGTCAAAACATAATATATTCTCTCTCCTTCGCGCATGTAAACTCGGCCATGCAATTTCAGAAGTTTGCAAACTAATGAGGAAGATGTGATGCCTCCAAGTGATATCATTTTAAAATTGACAACTAGGGCCAAATTCCACTTTGGACAACTCATTTGATGGAGATGATGATTGCATTAAATTCCTCTTTTCGAGAGGACCAAATTTGATATGAAGATTATCTAATTTGGACAAGCGAAAGTGTGTTTTTGAATTTATGCCCTCACATGTGCAAATTGTTCAGGTAGGCCACATCATCATGTAGGCTCATGAAGTCCAATGGACATGACTCTTCACCCTCAACGACTTGTATAAATACAAATGTCCTTTCACCTCATTTGGTATCATCATCACACACATTTCTTCTCTCTCCTTCTCTCATTGGTTCGTATAGCTATTATCTTCCCTCTCTCACACATGTGGCAGAAGGATGAATTTTATGGGCAAATTGCAGGGTCGAATTTCAAGACTGTTACAGGAGTTTGACCAGCGTTGACAAAGCACTTTCACTGTGATTTTTGTCGGAAAATTTTGTTTCTGGCAGGCCGTACAACTTGGCACAGGAACCGAGGATTTCTGGGCACTTTGACTGGAGTGTTGATTGCAGGGTTGATCACGGAGTTGACCAAGTTTGACCGTAGTTTTAAGGATTGTTTTGGGCTAACTTTGACCACCTTATCATATCGAGTTTGACTGGGTATGACCAAGCTCCAAAAAGGAATATTTGTTGTTGCATTGACCACCTTTGACTTTTTGGTTAGGGTTGAATTTGACTGCAGATTTGACAGGGCTATTTTGACTTGAATTAGGCAAGTCAACTTTGACTTTTGTACTCTCTCTCTGCTAAACATTTGATATAATAATAAGAAGAATTGATCAAAGGGTTTTCCCCACATTGGGGTTTTTCCCTGGCATCCGCCAAATCTGGTGTCCTCTTGTCTTGGCTTGTCTTCTACATTTTGTTTCATGTTCTATCTACTTTTACTGTCAATGTGATTAATGTGATTGCTATTGAAAACTAAATTGGAAATTGCCATTGGGCTGCTAAAGGAACATTGAAGTAATTGTGCTAAGCAAAGAAGATGCCATTGTTATTTAAAATTAGCATATCAACTTAGGTCAATTTATATGTGAGATAGGAGGATTTATTTCTCTCTTGGATGAGTTGTACTTTTCAAGTTGAGTTGGATCAACGTTAGGAATAATATTTTTCTTTGTGCAAATTTAATTTTTCCAAGTGCAAGAGGGGTCTCCTTAGGGTTTGTTGGGCTTCTCCAACAGGGAAATTACTCCATCAGTTGCCAATTTTCAACACTCCCTCTCAGCTAGGGAGGAATTTCCAACTGCATCATAAGTCTCATCTCGAATGTACATCGTTGCATCATCTCACATCTCGTCTCATCTCTGCTCATTTGCTGAACAATGATGTCTTGATCTAAAGAAGAAGAATCATCATAGGGGAGATCAATCTCCAACCCTATAACAATAGGGAAGATACCACTTACCATGAGAGGTATGGATCTAACACATCCTATTGTCCATTGATCTTCCCACCTTGATCCTCAAGAATAAAGTGGTAGAACACTTGCATCCACTAACTTGGGGGAGATACCACTTAGCATGAGAGGTAAGGATTGGATGCGTCCCAAGTCTCCTCACCCATTGACGAGATGGGTGGCAATCCCAACAAGCCCAACTTATGGGTAGGATGTATATTGGGGTATACTCGAGAGTTGATAGTAGGGGAGATACCACTTACCATTTATGGTAAGGATCAAACACATCCTATTGTCCATGAGTTCCCTCAACCCCAAGAGCTCCTCGACTCCATCCTCCATCCCCAAAAAAAATAAAATAAAAAATTAATAGATGTCAAAAGACAAGGGGGAAGAACATAGCTCAGTGTTCTTGATCAGCCGTGACCCCTTCTCAGAATGGTCACATCCACTAGCCCAAGCTGCTCTCTGAATACCAAGAACTTCCCTTTAGGCAAACGCTTGGTAAGAATGTCAACTATTTGCTCATCAATCGATATGTGATGGAGCCTTACAACTACTCTTTGCACCATATCCTGGATATAGTGATATCTGATCTTAATGTGCTTGGACTTGTTGTTGAACACGAGATTCTCTGAAAGTCGGATCCCACTCTTATTGTCGCAATATATCACAGTCGTATCCAGTACTTGCTCAAACAACTCTCCAAAGAGCTTCCTCAAACATACTGCCTCACAGCTAGCGATGTTAGCAACAATGTACTCAATCTCAGCCGTACTAAGGGAAACATACTTCTGCTTCCTACTCATCCAAGATATCATGGCAAACCCCAAGCTAAAACAACACCCATGTGTGCTCCTCCTGTCAACAACATTTCCAACCCAACCAACATCAGTGTATCCACGAAGTCTCAAGTCTTCGACAGTGTATCTCAATCCATGATTGATAGTCCCATGTAGGTATCTCAGCACATGCTTAGTAGCAACCCAGTGTGCATGTAATGGCTCCACCATAAATTGGCTCCAAGTGTTGATAGCAAAACATATGTCTTCTCTAGTGTTTACTAAGAACATTAGTGCCCCAATCAGCTGCTGGTACTCAGAATGATTTTCCAGATCAGGTCTCGCAGCTTCACCACATAACTTCTTAAAATTCATTTCCATCGGTGTGGCCATGGACTTGCATTTCGCCATTTCAAATCTTTCCAACAACTTGACAACATATTTCCCTTGAGAAAGGAAAATCTCACTAGGTCTCTGCCACACCTCTAATTGCAGGAAGTAGTGCATCAAACCAAGGTCTTTTATCTCAAACTCAAATGCTAGCTCCCTCTTACACTGGAGAACAAGAGGCTCTCCATATGTCAAGAATAAATCATCAACATATAATACCAGAATCAAAGGAATACCTTGGACAAATTTGGAGTAGAGATTCAGATCAACATTTCTTCTTGTAAATCCAAGCTTCATTAGATAGCTATCAATGCGGGCAAACCAAGCCTTAGGGGCTTGCTTGAAACCATAAAGAGCTTTCTTCAGCTTGCACACATTAGTCTTCCTTTCATGCTCCTCAAAGCCCTATGGTTGCTCCAAGTATACCTCTTCCTTGAGAATTCCATGTAGAAATGCGGTCTTCACATCCATCCGATGAAGTGTCCATCCTTGGTTAGCAACAAGAGCAAAAATAGATCAGATGGTAGTATATCGGGCAACAAGTGCAAAGATCTCATCATAGTCCTCTCCTTCTTTCCGGGAGAATCTCAATTTGTACTTCTCGATACTTCCATCTGCACCATGCTTAATTTTGTATATCCATTTAGAAGTCACGACAAACTTCCCTTCGGGTCTCGGAACCACTTCCCACACATTGTTCTTCATGATGGACTCATATTCTTCAGCCATAGCATCCTTCCACACTTGTTCCTTCACTGCTTCTTCCAAAATGCATGGTTCAACCTATATAATGTTGCTCATAACTACAACATATCCCTAATTTCGGCATGGCTTCTTGTTTTCTATGAAGGTTCCTCTTGCAACAACATGTCTCTTAGCATCCAGTAAGGTGTCACGAAGCCATAATGGTCTCTTTCTAGTAGAGGGAGGATCACATGGAAGGGGATCCAAGGGATCCATGGGTGCCATGGCTTCATCAACAAGATCAAGCTCATGCTTAGGCATAGGAGGCTCTTCTTGTATATCCATGGGATCATACTTTCTCTCAACATTGACAAGGGGAGGAGTGTCCCTCGCTTTCCCAAGAGCAACATCTTCATCAAATGTCACGTCCCGGCTAAACTCTATATTCCTTTGACCAGGTACATATATTATATAAGCTTTAAAATTTTCACAATAACCAACAAAAGTATCTTTCTTTCATGAAGCTTCTAGCTTGGTCCTCTTCTCCTTCGACACATGAAAGTAGATGGGGCAGCCAGAGATCCTCAAGTGTCCAACCTTGGGCGTCATACTTTTGAAGGCTTCTTTGGGAGTATTGTCACCTAAGGCTTGGTGAGGAGTTATATTTTGAACATAGACAACAGTGTTAACAATTTCTCCCCATAGAAACTTTGGGAACTTTTGATCATGCAACATAGCTTTGGTTGCTTCCATGATAGTCATGTTCTTCCTTTCAGCGACACCATTTTGTTCGGGGTTATTAGGTACAATGATCTTCTTAATTCCAACTTTCTTGCAAAATTCAATGAATTCATTTGAAGTGAATTCTCCTCCATTGATAGTCCTCAAAATTTTGATCTTCTTTCCGATTTGATTTTCCACCAGCGCCTGGAAGTCCCTGAACATGTCAAATGCCTGGTCCTTGTTCTTTAAGAAGAAAATCCATGTCTTGCGAGAGAAGTCTTCTGCAAAGATTATATAGTACAAGTAGCCACCAAGAGAGGTCACTGACATGGGTCCACACAGATCATAATGTATAAGTTGAATTATTCCATTGGTCCTGCTTCTATTTGAAGGGAATGGTCCCTTCACATGTTTTCCACTTGCACATCCTTGACAAAACCCATCATGATCTACTCAAATCTCAAGCATTCCAGAAAGTTAGAAACCATCTTTCTCACATTAGGTAAGGATTTATAGTGTAGTTGAGCGAATCTTCGGTGCCACAACTCACATTGATGACTTCAAGTATCATGAACTAAGGCTTAGATAGGGCTCTCGCAAACTCTATATAGGCCTTCATTTCTAGTTCTGAGTGTGAAGGCATCTTTCATGCTAGTTCTCCTTGGCCAAGCAAAGACATTCCCATTAATGAATGCAACCTTGAAACCCTTGTCTTCCATGGCAGAAATTAAGACAAGGTTCTTCTTCAATCCCGACACATATATGACATCATGTAGATGTATAATTTGACCATAAATCAAATGAAAAGAAACAGATCCAAAGAACTTCACAGGATATGTAGAATTGTCTCCGAGTGTTATATTTAAATCAGACTGCCTCTCAACCAAGTTTGAGAGGACTTCTCTATAACCGGTGAAATCTCTAGAAGCCCAACTATCTATCAATTGGCTATCAAAAGAATTCGGAGGAGAGGAACTAGAAAGAGTAGAAACAAGAAAGTACTCAGATTGAGTTTTAGATGCATTATTATCATACCTTGGATTTCTTGATCTCATTTGAGGACGATGACCTTCTTCATGGGTAGTAGGACCTTCTCTTCTTCTTCTTCTATTGTTAGACTTGTTGTAACCACAATTGTTGTTGTTGGACCTTGGAGCACTTCCATTTTCCGGAAAATCTTAGGCATATTGACCATGCTTGTGGCAATTGTAGCATTGAATTTATGACATGTCACTTTTAAATCTTTTATTAGAGTTCTTAGATGATGGAGCATGCTTTCTTGAATTAGATGGTCCTCGACTTTCTTTCCTCTTCTTGGCTTGGGCCGAAAAGGCAGTGGGTTTTCTCTCTTCTTGCTTTTGAATTCTTCCTCTAGAGATCATCCTGGACTCTTCTTAAGTGCACTTGCCTAGTAGCCCATCAAATGAGGGAAACTTGTCATTGTTGCTAATGGTTGTAATAAATGTCTCCCACATCATAGGAAGATCTCCAAGGGCTATCAATACCAACTCTCTATCAGATACAATCTCACCAACAGTGAAAAGTTGATCCTTGAGTTGAGATATCCTCATGAAGTATACTTGAATGGTCTCACCCTTGTTCATCTTGATGTCCTTGAGTTGATTCTTCAAAGTAAGAATATGGCTCAAGTTGTTGACCTCATACATTCCAATCAACTTATCATATATTTCCCTAGACTTTTTCAACTTGGATACATAAGTGTTCAAATGATCCCTCAAAGAATCAATAATGATTTTCTTAGCTTTGATCTCACCTTTCTTGTACTTGGACTTGGCAGCAACAATTGCATTTTCTAGAGGTTTAGGTACCTTGCCTTCAACATATTCCATAACATCATTTTCTTCCAAGGTCAAATCCACCCTAGCTGTCCAAACAACAAAGTTGGATGAGTCATTCAACTTCTCCTCAATCTTGAAATATGAGGTAGACATCTTGACTTATGAACTTAAATAATAGATAAGATCTCTCCAAAGGGGTGGTTGCTCTTGTCTCCTCAACTCTAATACCATGCTAATTTTTCATAATGTTCTATGCTGTAACAATCACTTAAAATATTTCTTCTTTCAATAGCAATCACTTTTCTAATTTATTTTTAATCACCCAATAACACTAAGCAATTGTAGATAAAACAATAAACAATATGCACAATATAAGACAACCAAGATCAATGAGACGAAGAGATTCAGCTCAAAGACCAGGGAAAAACCCCACAAGGGGGAAAACCCAACCATATTCTTCTTCTATTAGATGTTCATCAAATGTTCAACAGAAATACGTAGTCCAAGTACATTCAACAACACGTCAAAGGTCAGCCTTGACTATCCAAGTGAACAATCCAATAACCAATCAAATATGAGCATAAAAGTAAAAATCTTGTCAAAGTATCAGTCCTGTGATTTTTGTCGTTGTCAAAGTTTAGTCAACAGTAGTCAACAACAACCCTAACCAGTCAAAGTCAACGGCCAGATGCACTTAGAAAATTTTTGTCAAAGCAACAAACAATTCATCCTCTCTTGCTCAGTCAAACCCAGTCAAAACAATCCTCAAATCTGCCTGCAAATTCGGTCAACTCACAAAGTCAACCTATGGTAACCCTAGCTTTAGATCTGCGGTCAAAGATGGTTAAAGTGCCCAGGTCAAATTGGTCAAAGTCTTCCTGAATTTGGCCTTCCAAAACAAATCAGAAAATTTGTTCAACCAAGTCAAATCAACCCAAGTCAACATAGGTCAGAGATGCTTAAAACAAAAAGTCAACGTAGTCAAAACATAATCTCTTCTCTCTCCTTTCCACATGTGAACTCGGCCTTGCAATTTCAGAAGTGTACGTACCAATGAGGAATATGTGATGTGTGATGTGATGCCTCCAAGTGATGTCAACTTAGGTCTATTTATATGTGAGATAGGAGGAATATTTTCTCTCTCTAGGCCGACTTGTATTTTCAAGTTGTCTTGGACCAACATTAAAAATAATATTTTTCCTTGTGCAAATTTAATTTTTCCAAGTGCAAGAGGGGTCTCCTTAAGGTTTGTTGAGTTTCTCCAATGGGGAAATTACTCCCTTAGCGACCAATTTTCAACAATGCTCAGTTGCTTCTTGAAAGCCAAAAGGCTTGGCCTCAATCAATTCACTCATCAATGCCATATAGTCGGAATATCGTTGTGGTGCACTGCGCTATCTAACTGAATATCTCGGAGTACCCACGTACTCCTTAGCATCTGTTAGTGTCTGCTCTGCCCACTTGGCCCTCTTCCTCCCCGTGTTAGGAGTTTGAGCTTGAGTGAGAGGAGCCCTCTGCCCCTCGTCATATTCCTCCTGCTAGGCTTGCTCATTCTACTCACCACTTTTTGTCACAACGTCATAAGTTGTCTGCATTGCTTATATCTTTGGTGTCTCTTGCACCTTAACCTCACCTATGAAAGGATCTGTGCTACAAGACCTAAGAGCCCTTTGCTCCTGAAATCTCACATCCCTGCATATCACTTTTTTCCTAAGTGCAAGAATGTAAATTCTGTAGGCATTTGAGGCCTCACTGTACCCCATAAGAATCCCCTTCTCCACAATAAGTTCTAGGCTTGTGCTTTTTTCTTATGGAAAATGGCAGTATACCAAACACCCAAAGATGCGGATGTGTGCCAAATTTGGTTTGTTTCCCGTGAAAGCTTCCTCAGGTGTCAATCTTCCCAACACCTTATGTGTACTTCGTTTCTACAAATAAACAATAGTTTTGCAAGCCTTTGTACATCAAAACATAGGCGATTCTTGGTCACGTTGCATAGACTTGGCTGCTCCAATAATGGCCTTGTTCTTTTGTTTCGCAACCCCATTCTGCTGAGGGTTATAAGGAACTGTCAGCTCTTTTTTGATACCCTCCCTTGCACAAAATTCCTTGAAGGCATTCGAGGTTTACTCGCCTCCATAGTTAAACTTGAGTATCTTGGTCTTTTTCTTGGTCTGGTTTTCTACAAGGGCTTTGAACTCCTTAAATCGACAAAAAACTTCGTCCTTATTCTTCATGAAGTATATCCAGGTCTTCCTAGAGAAGTCATCTATAAAGGTCACATAATAATGATCTCCACTTAAGGACACTATTGACATGGACCCACACAAATCTGAATGAATTAGGTCCAAAATGCCCTTAGGCTTAGTATCACTACTCATAAAGGTGGTCTTGACATACTTAACCTATGCGCAATCCTTGCACACTCATGCTGCTCAACCTTGAACTCTAGCAGTCCTGTCACAATCTTCTTGAGCACATAAAGTGCTCCATGGTGCAGATGGGTCATCCTCCTATGCCATGACTCCCCCCAACTCTTGGTTGCAATTCACCATTGTTTGCTCTAGCTCAAAATCTAAATAAATAACCGTTTTTTATTCCTATCACCTTGGTTGTCCTAGAATATTTAGGCTAAATGTACACCTTGCCATCCTCAAAGGTCACAATGTAACCCTTGTCTTCCAAGGTTGCAACAAAAATAAGATTTTTGGTCATTCTCGGAACATACAACACATCTTCTACCAGCGAGGGTTTACCAAGCCTACTCCTGAAACATGATAGTTCCAATTCTAGCTGCCTTGTACTTGGCATTGTCACCATGTCCTATATAGAGGTACATTTCATTCCCCTTCAAGTTGGTGAAATACTCCTTAACTCCCATCACATGGCAAGAAACCTCACTATCAATGTACCATATGTTGGTGGTTACTGAACTCGAGAGACAGACAATGAGTGAAAATTCATTTTCAAATCTGGTTGCAAATTCATCCATTTCAGCTATTGCAACAAACTTTTTCTTTGTTTGCTCCTTTTCTTGTTAGGGCACTGGCTGGTGAGAAGTAAAATATTTTATTTTGCTATGGTATTTCTTTTTCTCTCCTTTAGAAGTTGACCCATCACTTTGCCCTTGGTTTGCCCTTACCAGCTAGGGCAAGATTTTCTTCCTACTCAAACTTCTTCTTCTTGTCCCCATGTTGAGCCTCTTCTCTAATATCATCGTAGATGAAGTTGTCGCACATTCTTTCCCAAGTGGGAAGGTGCTCTTGACCCACAATGCATTTCACGAACACATCCCACTATTTTGTAAAGCCATTCAAGGCTATACGCACCAATTCTGGTTCAGAGATTATCTCCCCTACAACTGCCATCTCATCCTGTAGCTGAGTGATCCTTGCCAAGTAGGAAGCTACGTCCTCACCCTTGGACATTCTTATGCTATATAACCGGTCCCTTAGTACCATTTTTTGACTTTGGTATAACTTGGTGAGCACATCCCACATTTCTTTAACTGTCTTCTTCTCAGACAGATGTGGAATCAAGTGGTCTTTAACCCCATCCAGAATAATCCTTTGTGCTCTCACTTCTTTCACCTCATGAAGGTCTAGGGCAATTGGATTTGAAACTGGTGGAAATATTGTGGTGTTGACAAAGTTCCACAATTTTTTCTCATTGAGAACAACTATGATTCGAGCCCTCCACTAAAGATAGTTCGAGGACCCTTCCGGTTTGTTTTCATGTCAAACATTGGTGGCTACAGTGGATTAAACCCTTGAATCACTTGTTTGTTGAAAGCTTGAACTCCTTTAAGTTGGTACCTGTGTCAAACGTCCTTGGTTTTGTACTTAGAGACTATTGCTCTGATACCCTGTTGGATTTCATGAACCCAGTGTTGAAGATTTTAACTAGGTTCAGTCTTCATAAATTGTGCTTGAGTCAAAATATAATGTACTTGTCAAAAGAATAAAGAAAATAATTTATATTATTATTAAATGACTTATTAAAGCATGGGTAATCATATTTAATGTCAAAGTCCCCATTGTGGACTTCTAGGATTTATTATGAGTTTATAGATCCATTGCAAATTTAAATTGACCCATCTCGGGCTTTTGAATCATGTAAAAAGGTTTAATAGAGTCAAAAATGAATTATGGAACCTCCACACCAAGTCGGCCTTAATGTGATCAAGTTGGTCTCAACTCCAGGAATTCGAGCTCACCTCAAGCCTATATATACAAGTAGATTGAACTCATTTGCAACATCCTCTCACACACAGAAATTTGATATCTACTGTTGCATTGGAAAAAGTGCGAAGTCAAGGAGGGGGCCAAAAGGATTGCGAGTTTGGACAAGCTGAAGGAGTGAAGGAATCAAAATTTTGATGTCTCTTTTTCTGTCTCTCACGTGCCCTAGATTGGAAGATCGAAGTCTCATTGTTTTGTTGCTGCCAGCTGCTGCATGTCGCTGTTGCCAAGAGAAGAATAGGTCGAAGTCACTTTTGCTGGATGCTGGTGCCTTGAGAAGTTGTATTAGGTCAAAATCGAACTCCCTTAAAGCAAGATCAAAGACTTTTCTCCAAGATCGAAGTCCTAGAAGCAAGGTCAAAGTTTCTAGGTCGAAGAAAGTGCTACATAGTGCTGCTGCTACCAGGTCGAAAGGAGGATAAAAAGGAAGGCTGACTTGATGTGGAGGGAGTTTGAGTCAAGGTCTAGAGTCTCAGGAAAACTATTGAAGGAAGAATTACTGACTGGGTTTTCCCCTAGAGTGGGGTTTTGCCTTGGCTGCTGGCCTATATCTGGTGTCCTCGATCTATGTGCTATTACTTTGATATTTTCTTGATGAGCTAAGAAGAAAGAAGATAATAAGAAATTAATAAGAACTAAAGGAACTTCACAAGTAAAATATTAAGAACAAGAAAATCTTTTTGCCTTTCTGATTTTTTAGCGCCCAGGTCAAATTTTATGCCCAGTAACTTGTAAGATTATACTTGGAACAGAAAAAAAATTAACTTTTAGATTTGAATTTTATGACACCAAATACATTGCATTCCTAACTCAGTGTGCACAACAGAAATAAAATAAGCAGAAAACCAAGCACATAAAAGTATGTTGACACAATTTTTCCCTGGAAACCCCATCGTGGGGAAAACCAACAAAGTTTGGGCTTCTATTCACCTTGGAAATTCCGATTATAGCAAGTGTACTTTTCAGAAAATTACAGTAGCAAAAATTGCTCATCAATTTCCCTGTCATGGTCTTCCCTGCGCGGCCTATTTGACCCAAAAAATATTGTTGTACGACTTAAGGAAATACGACCTGTATGGCCCAACTATTTCAGCCTAGACAACCCTGGTAATTACTGCCTGTACGACCCCGAGAATTTTAGCCTGTATGACCCAGATAAACTTAGTCTACTTGCTATCCAAACTCGGTTTGTTTGCTGCCCCTGAAACTTGACCTGTTTGTTGTCTTCTCTTGTTGTTAGTTCGACCTCCTGTTTCTCAGCTGAAAGCTGTGTCACTTGTGCCAAATTGATCTGCCTCTCCAACAACCTATTTCCCTCTTTATAATTTTTGACCTAATCTTGAAAGCGATGGAGGGCTGAGATTGCATCTCCACACTTGATATCTACTGTCATGATATAATCTTTCGTTGACCTTTTTAACTTTATAAAAGATGGATAATAAAATAAAAAAAATTAATTAGTTACTTTATGCCGAAGGTCCAAACTTTAGGTGATAATTAAATGGTTTTGTTGTGAGAGAATTTTTTTGATTCACTGCATAGCACTTGACAATGCAGAATCACCTACCAAGCTACAGTTCCAACAGTAACTGGTGACTTTGTTTGATTTGGTCATCATTATGGATTTGAGTTTGGTTACAAATCTTTTTCATCTTCATAGGGTAATTGGTAATTGTGTTTGATTAGGTCATCAATATGGATCTGAGTTTGATCACGAATCTTTGTGATCTTTATAAGGTAATTGGTGATTGTGTTTGATTTGGTCATCTTTATGGATTTGAGTTTGTTTCATCTTCTTGTTTATGTTCTGACTGTGGTGGTTACTAACCAGGGCATCGAACATCTCCTTCGCAGTCTTATGATCAAATACACGAGGGAGTAGATTGTAATGTCCTAGGGTAATTTTACCCTTAGGGTTTTATGTTTGTCTAGGGTTTCTAATAATTCAACAACAAAACATATTCATTCAAACAACAATAGGTATCATTGAATGGTATAAAGATTTTCCAACAACAATATGATTCTTTCAACAAAACATAATTAGGGCTAACTGCCCAAAAACAATAGGTTTGTCCAAACAAGAATCCACTAATGTAATTCTGATTTGCAATGCCAATATTTAATAATACCAGTACTCCAACTGTAGCTCACACTATCTTTATCTGATTATATTGTGCTACTCTATTAATAACTCACTATCTACTTGTCTAATATAAAGGGAGGCCTGTAGCAGTCCTAGCTAATTCCATTACTCCAACTGTCCCTTCTGCCTTGCCTGAGTTAGTGTTTGTTGTTCCAAGCTTACTGCCACCAGGGATTCGAAAAATTGTCCTTCAATAATCTCTGTAATTAATTTGATGTCACGACTCACAACAACGTCCTTCTGCTGTCAATCCCAGACTGCCGCAAATTTCCTCTCAGCTACCGACCAGTCCACAGTTACACTTACCAGCTTGCAGCCAGGCTTCAGTTTGCGGCCGTGTGGTCTGCAAACAAAAATCTCAAATGCCTCATTTCCTGGAATGGTCTCAACCTGGCCTTTGTTGTTCTCCAATAACTTCAGATTATCCTCTAAAGCTGCAGATCAATTTCCTATGCTGGAACAATTTCTTCTTTTGCGTATGTGCCTTGTTGTCCTAAGAATGGGTCTTGGTACCCTGGGAATGACCTTCGCTTGGTGATCAGTCCACCGAAAAGCACAGAGAAGGACTTTGCTGCTTGAGAATTCATCTTAGCGAAATTTGATAATTAGACACTCCACCAAACCAAGTCAGAAATGGTTCAATTCTTATGCAGTGCCAAAAGAGAGAAAATAGGTCTTGTAATATTCCTAAGGGAATATTAAGTGAATAACAAAAACATGCATCATAACAAGTTAATTCAACACATACACTGAATATCAAAACACAAGAGGAAATGCACCAAACTCTGAGCCATTTTATTTATTTCTGAGCAAAATGGAGTACAAATGAGTATGGAAAGAGAAACCCAGGCTTGCTACAACAAGCTGGGCAAAGCCCAGGTTGGAATTGTGATGCCCAAGTGCTGGAATGACTCCACCAAAAACCTCTGTGTTGACCCAGAAAATCACTGCCACTGCTGCTGTAAGTGAACTGAGATTTGGGCTCTCAAATCTACTCCAAAAATTCTGTAAAATTAAATGTAGGCTCTCCACACCAGCTCCAACAGAACCCAGAAATATCTCACGAACCCAAGTGGTGGAAACGGTCCCAGAGTGAACTTCGCCCTCCTTCAGTAATGTTTGCTGCTAGTCGCTGACTAGAACACTGTTTTCTGTCAAAAATATTGGCCATAAAATTATGCAATATTAACTCTCGACTCCTCTCACCAAACCCACAAAAACCTAGAAAGGGTTTGGACAAATATTACCGACCACCCGGGACCCCAATTTTAAGCTTACTCCTCTCAATTGGCTACCAAATAGCTACATAAATTTTATGTTGTAATAGAGCTGAAATCCACCTCCAAATTTCTCCCACTCCTATGGGAATTTCCCCTCATCATCCAATGCATTTCCAGCTCCCAAACTCCCAACAGAAGCAACTCCCAATCTGGTGCAGAAATCCCCAAACTGCCTCTGCACAGGCCCTCAATTTCAGCTGCTTGTCTCTCCCAATATGTGGCTGAACTGACCCTGGAAATTCTCCTAAATTTTCTGCTTTATACAATGATGGATTGGCTGCAAATTTCCTCCCTTCGACTCCCTAATTCACTGCTCCAAACTCAGCCCCACTAGTTGCCTCTGCGCCCTAGGAGAAATGTAAATTTTGGATAGACAGAATGTTCTATGCTTAATGTAAATTTACTTCAATCTTCTAGGGCCTGATACAATATAGCAATCACATAAACATGAAAGTAAAATGCTGATAGAACATACCAATAGATCAACAGAAGACAAGCCAATAAAATAGATCAGATTTACATATCTTCTTGTCCAGCAAAGATGTAGAATAGTGTGCGTTTCAGCAGTCAACAGGATGCTTCAACCAGCAAAGTCTTTCTCAGGTCAGCCAACCCTCCAAGCGTCTCACACACAGCCTTCAAAGACAGCTCATCAAAAGTAAACATAATTCAACAAAAAAATCCCACGTCCAGATTTCCGGCATCATCCATATTTACGGCATCTAGATTTACGACATCCATTTCTGGCATCATCCGGATTTACGGCATCCATTTTCGGCATCCATTTTTACACGTGGGAGAGAGAGAAGCATCTTCTAGGCTGAATGAACCAATCAGATCATGAGGAATGTGTGTGATGAGATGATGATGAAATGACCTCCAAGTCTCTCCAATTTATATCCATCTGTGAGGGTGTGTGACACATTTGTTGAGCTCTCAAGCCTACATTACAAATCTGGCCGACCTTGCACATAAGTGGAATAAATTCAAAATAAATGTTCTTCTCATCCGATCAAGATGATCTTTAGATCAATCTTGCACCTCTCTGAAAGAGGAATCCAATAAAAATATTGGCATCATCATCTGAGCAGTACAACACGGAGTTTGGATTTAGTTGCCCAAAATCAACAAGAAAGCACGCCCTGGCTGATGAAAATTCTGTGGATCTGCTCCTCCAAATGCCTGAAACCGATCACCAATTGCTCTCCTAGGGTGACACTCAAGGTTCACCAAAGGAAGAGTTGGAATCTCTGCCTAGAAACTCCTTTTGCTAAGCAGCTCAAGAGTACTCTAATTCAGAAATTCAATTTGTCAAAAAGCCCCAAAACGATGCCTCTTCCTTCTATTTATCTTTGTTGTCCTTCTCTCTCTTCTTGTGGGTCCCCTAAGTCGACTTCCTTCCTTGACTTTTCCTCCCCAATGAATTTCCTTCCAAGGGGCTTGAATTTCCCTCCTTTAAGTGGCCCCCACACTCCACCAACGAATTAATTTTCCATTTTCTCTAATATTGTGCAATCTTTACTCTCCAAAATAAAAAAGTGTCTTCACAGCCCACCTTTCCTAAGTTTTCATGCCAAAATTATTTCCTTGTGCCAAACTTGCAAAAGTGGGGAAACTTACTTAGAAAATTAATTTGTGGAGACATTACATGTAATTTCTCCTATTCTTCTAAATCCTCAAGTCTCCCATACCAAAATTGCCTCCAATGCCGAAATTGCAAAATTGTGCTAAGCTTAGCACCACCCCAAGGATCCTGCTGACCTCCTCAGATGAAAAATCAAAATTGGGGACATTACAAGTATCTAGGTAGGGTGGGATCAGCTCCACCGAAACTAAATGAGAGATTAGCTAGGGTGGGATCACCTCCCCACCCAAAATAATCAAGAAGGGGTCTTAAAACCCTCAAAGCCTCAACTCTCTTTTATTTATAGATTTCCTGATGGGGTTTTCTCCTCCTTAGTCAAATGTGAGGGGTTCATGTGCAACCACCAATTTGGGCCTTTTGTCCCAACTACCCCAAAATCTACCCAATGTTGCCCCAAAACATTGGATAATTGGGTTTCCCCCTTTATAAAAAATTTAGCCTATGAGGTTGGATATTCTGTCCTCCTGTGGGCAATTAATCCGTAGGGGACATTACATAGATGATCCTTCATGGCATCCAAGATTATCCACTTGGCCTTCACTTTCCTCTTGTTTTGCGCTATCAACTACCTTGGATCTGTAGGTGGAGTCACAATGTCCTTGATGTTATCTTAGAGATCATTCTCATCAAGTAAGAGTGTAACACTTACCTTCCATGATAAGAAATTTGAAGCACCATCCAATCTGTCCTCAAACTTGAGGCATGCTGCTACCATCTATGAGATCTGCTGCACAAACTCCCAAAACTGAAAATAGAACTCTAAAACCCTCTAATAGCTGGTCCTTCTTTCCAACAATTGATTTACTGCTGCAGGTCCTTGGGAATCTTAATTAGAGAAGCCTAGGGGACTAAAGTTGTTATGATCTCAATTAACCAAATAATTGTTGAGTTTAATGAATGTATAAATAAATTTCTGACCATATCATCAATCGCACAATAGCTGGAAATAAAACAGCAGAAGCATAATATCAATTTCATACATACATGGGTAATTACTCCTTCAAATCAACTTTTCATTCCTTTGGAAAAACTTACAAGGTATCCTAAACACACTTCCCACAAAAAAATAGCACTGCATGGTTACTAATGATCACCTTGAACTTGAGCGAAACAATCTGCTCAGAGTATGGCTGTTGTACGACTGTATGGCCTAGCTGTATGGATTGTAAGGTTTGATAGTACTGCTTGTACAACTTGTTCGTATGGATTGTCCAAACGCTTGCATGGTCTATCCATACAATCGTACATTCTGTAACATGTTATTGTACTAATCTATACTCTTGTAGAGATCTATACTGCAGCTCATTGAAAGCTGTCTGCATTCAGCTTTGCCTCAATACCCCACTGTTAATTTCTTAATTCCAGATCTGGTTTTAATTTCTAGCATTTTTTTATACCCAAAAATATTTCTGCAATTACTATCTTTCTTTAATGTTGCCCAATCGACATTTAATTGGGTGTGTTGCACGTTTGGGTCCACTTGTCATCAGTGATGGTGAGAGACACATTGAAGAAGGGAAATGATTAAGCATCTCCCACATATAAGAAGAGGATGTAAGCATTGTGCAAAGGCATCATGGAAGATTCGATCAAGAGGAGATCAAAAGATCAAACAAGTTAGAGAGTTCCAAGTGAGTCCCAAGTCTAGGGTTCAACACAATAAATACTTAGTTATTTTTTTCATAATATGTTGAAGAACGATACCTATAGTTTGTAGGGTCATGGGTGCTTTAGGGGTTGCATTGGCCAAGTGGAGTGGCACTAAGATGATGTTGCCTTAGACTATTATTACTTGTGTAAAATGAGTCAGAGGCTGTGGTTGGACTCCCTTTTGTATTTTTATTATTGTAACATTTTTCACTAATAAAGATTAGGCATTTGCCTTGGATGTTGCCTTGACATCTATGTTGTGGCTCTTTGTATGTTGAATGTGTTATGAATATAATTTATATAAAAAAATACAAATAAATATAAATAATAAATAATCATAGTAATAGTTATTAAATAGTCATATAAGCGGGCCCTCATTGTAACATTCATCCTTGTCCTATTCATATTATTAATAAAAATATTATTTTATAATAAAATTGTGTATTTTACATTTATAGCACAAACACTCTTAAGTTTTAAGTTTTGTTGCGTCAGTGGTATCAGAGCCATGCAAGTCTTTGGACGTTATCCGCCGCACAATATGCCATTAAGTTTATGTCCTGAAATCAAATGCGAGAATCATTACATCAAATAAAAAGATCATTTGCAGAATCAACAAAACATCTTGAAGAATATGCAACATGTCTAACAGAAGAAAACATTGACATGAAAGAGACTAATGATAAAGATGCTCTAACCAAGAAAATATTATTGAACATGTTGAACTAGGATCTCCTCCGGGTGACATGAATGAGAATGATAAGCAAAGTGGGTATATGGTAGTTGAGGATGAAATTAGTGAGGAAGGAAACTCTGAAAATGATGAAGAAGAAAGTGTTGTTTCTAAAAATTCTCAATCCTATAATGGCTCTTATACAGGAAGTGAGATTACCATTATTGATGTTTTTCATTCTGGACATAGTGCTAGTCCTGATAGTGGATATAATTCAATAACAAAGTTAGGAAGCCCATCTAGGATAGTTGAAAATGAAGAGGAGTCTGAAGGAGTAATGTCAAACACATCCAAAACTGGTCCATCGATTGTGCAAAGACAACCTAGATATCATAATTACGAGAGTAGTAATGAAGAGTACGATTCCTTATCAAATTCTAAAGACTCCCTTGCATCAATTGATTTAGAAGCAATGCCCATAATCACACCAGTGCATCCTTTTCACTAACGCTTATGATCGTGTAACTAGAGGCACTCTCGGTCTCATGGTTGAATAGTTCATAAGAGCACATAAGACATGTCAGAGATGGGAGGATGATCTTCACTGGAAATGGGAAGAATTGTTTTCGGCGACTACTCGTTTTGAAGATCAACTTGACTATTTTTTAGTATTAGCAATTGAAGCCTCAAATAACACAGACCTTCATGCTTGGAGCAATTATGTTTTATCTACTTTGACCAGAAAATTATTTATCCATATAGAAAACACGT
Organism: Pinus albicaulis; assembly: GCA_034641835.2. Taxonomy (NCBI): domain Eukaryota; kingdom Viridiplantae; phylum Streptophyta; class Pinopsida; order Pinales; family Pinaceae; genus Pinus; species Pinus albicaulis. Next base: position 933,345,694 of record CM076576.1, read on the forward strand.
ACTACAATTTTCTGGGATGTCTTCCTCATGTTGCTCAATATGTTGATCAAGCTAAGAAAAATAAACATTATGCGATATATTTTATTGGCTTGAAGGGCGTGGATTATCAAAATTTTCATAGAGCAAAAGATACTGTACAATTTAAAATAAATAATTTTCTAAATGTGATAAGAGCAACGCCATCCACCATTAAGAAAAACAAAATTGAAGCTAATATACCAAAAACGAATCTCCATTCCTTGGTGAGTCGAGAAAATGGGAGACGTAATCAAACTTCCCACTTAGTTACAGATCAGAACATAAACATAAATGCCGCAAAGGGTAATGAAATTGTGGAACCAAAACTCTTAAAGGGTACAAGTGTTATCGAGTAATGGAAAAATTGGAAAACATAATCAACCTTCCCACTCAGTTACAACGGACATAAACACTGCTGCGAATGGTAAGGAAAATGTGAAGGAGTTTGCATCTCATAGAAAGACCCAGATAGTTATGTACAAGTGATATTGAAGCCGTCATCACTTCTAGAAGTCACGGAGTCAGAAAAAATTGAAGATGGAAAAATGTCGACATCTAGGTTTGTTATCTATTCTAGAGGTCAATCGAAAAAGGGTTTATTTCAGTCAGATAATGAGAAGAATCATCCCAATGGAACAAGAAATTTGGCACATTGTCGATTTGAAGAAAATGGTGGGACAAGGCTGGCAATGGCACTGTTACCAAAATGTTCCCGGGTTGATCTTCTGCTGTCTTCCGATTTATTGCCCTAGCGTTGTGAGTTGTAACAACAAAAGTAGAGGGAGTTTTTATGACTCCATTGTGGGCATTTGCTGTCATTTTTGGAGGCATAAGAAGTTCAAAAAAGATTGTGAGCGTTGTGGTAATCGATACGTAACTCTGCTGTTGCCCCAATGCCATCCAACCCTTGCTGTCGTTATCGATCCATTCATCCTCCGTCGTTTTCATTCGACCATGCACTCCTCTCTTGACCACCAATAATTCCACCACTCTGTATTTGTAGAACTTCTAGCATCTGGGTTGATCTTCTACTATCTTCCGATTTATTGCCCCAACGTTGTGAGTTGTAACAACAAAAGCAGAGGGAGTTTTTATGACTCCATTGTGGGCATTTGCTGTCATTTTTGGAGGCATAAGAAGCTCTGCGAGAAAAAAAATTGAGTGTTGTGGTAATCCATCCGTAACTCTGTCGCTGCCCCAATGCCATCCCAACCCTTGCTGTTGTTATTGATCCATTCATCCTCTGTCGTTTTCTTCTGACCATGCACTCCTCTCTCGACCACCAATAATGCCACCACTTTGTATTTGAAGAACTTCCAGCATCCGGGTGCCATTTTCCTGCTTGTCCATTTCCAGCAGATACACTGCCTGTACAATACATGCCATCACTGTGCGTTTGAAATTGTCATCCATCCAGCTAGATTTGATAATCTCTCGCCAAGAGGGTTTGGATAAATAACAAGGACTTACGACCTGAAAGTTGTATGATGTCCATTATTCTCTTCATTATTCTTCGTATTCTTATTCATGTTGGCCATAACTATGTTTTGAATTGCAGTACAGTAATGGGCACACCATTTGATGATTCTCTCGACTGACACGTTGTCCAACTGATCCACCCGCCATTTTCCTTGTGCCTTTACCTGTCAACCCACGTCATGCCATTCTGCATCGTGTCTTTTCCTATGTACATAAGTTAAAAACTATATAGTTATATTATATAATTAAAGTTATATAATAGTTATAGAGTTTTAATTGAAATAATTATGTATTATTTAATTAAAAAATGGTTTAAAGAAGAAAAACAAATTTTAAAAAATGGGAAAAAAATTATTATAGAAAGAAAAGGATAAACCCTAGTTCCAAGATAGTATTACCAGCGAATAATACATTTGAGGTACTAGTGACCAGTTACACTTATAAAAAATGACGTGAGCAAAGTGAAGGAAATTGTTAGTGATTAAGGTGAAGAAAATTAAATAGTAATGGTTATTAAATAGTCATTAGTTAAATAGAAAGACATGTCTAAATAGACATGACCATTCATGAAAGGGTACCTGTCTAGGTATATAAGCGGACCCTCATTGTAACATTCATCCTTGTACTATTCATATTATTAATAAAAATATTATTTTACAATACAATTGTGTATTTTACATTTAAAGCACAAACACTCTTAAGTTTTGTCGCTTCAGAATGTTATTTCCTTGTAATGTTTTGTTTGGCAACATATTGAGATGTTTGACCAAGTGTTAAATATTGTTGGGATGCTTTAGGACCACGGTTGAATGCAAGTCTATTTTCGAAAACTTGGTTGCAAATCTAGCAATGTAGTTTAGGACATGGTTATGGGTAGACCCTAAACAAAGAGGCATAGTATGGTTGCAAGTAAGCACAAGTTGGCCAAACCCCTATGATCAAAGCATGCCCAGGGATATTAGAAAGAAAAATTTTGAGGAAGACCTTTAGGTCCAAGATAACATCCTTTCTTAACCCTTATGGGGCTTAGGATGAACTCTGAAAGGTTATGGTCTATAAAGAGGTAGCCAAGAACTGACTCATAACATGGCATGATGGCAATTAAGGGCGTCTCTACAATGCTAATGTCGTGAAGCTTTTGAAACCAAGCCTCTATTGGGACTAGTCAAATTCTTTCCAAAAGTTCCGAAAGTAGCAAAAGACTTTCCAAGAGCGATAGCGAACCTCCTTAATAATGTCTTCGAGTGTGAAAATCTGGTTAGTAGTAGCCTAATACTTCGGGTTTAGGGTGAAAATATGACTCCTCTCAAGCTTGTTGGAAAGGCATAAAGTGAAGAACCATAACATAGAGCTTGGTTAAGGTGTGTCCAATCATGGTGGTTCTATGGTTATTTGGATTTGTGTTAGTTTGTGATTTAAGGATCAAGTGGATGATGTGCTAGGTCCAAGCCGAAGATAAACCAAAGCAAACAACATAATTAAACAAATCAACAATGTGAGAGTCGAGGTGGTGAATACAATGTTTTATGAACTTAGGTTGGAAGACTTTCTCATCCATTCCCCTACTAGTGCTCATGAACTTCACTGCACCCTTGATTTCACCAAACGATAAAAGTTGATAGGGGAGGATGGAATGTCGCTAGGGGCCAAGTTGGAATATATTAAAGCGAGGTCAATGAAGGAATATGGATCAGGGGTCTAAACCTAGTGGGAGAATGGTGTCTAGGGAAGAGGGCGTGTCAAAATGTTTTAGGGGGGATTGGTAGAGGGCTTCATAAAGCTATTCTCCTTAGTGAAAGAAAAGCATGCTTTTTATGGCAGAAGAGACGATTGTCAGAGTTCCAAAAATATGGGAAAGGATAGGGTTGTGAGCAAAAGTGAAATAGAGATGCTTTCGATGAATTTGCACTCCTTGTCGAATCAATGGTTTAGAGGCTAAGAGAGGTGGTCACAAGTGGATTGCTAGATGGAATGGGTTACCAATTGAGAGCAGGACTCTCAAATAGTTGTGGAAAGAAGATTATATATGGATCAAGATGTCTTGAGGAATTATAAATGAGGAGGGGGGGAGCAATTGTCAAAGGTGGGAGCTATAAGAGATGACATGCTCCTTGTCAAATAATATTGTGGCGTGTGAGATGCTAGGTGGGTGGGATAGTGGGGTGCGAGCGAGGGAGAAGGATAGGAAGGTGTCGTTTGCAAGGGAAGAGTGATAACAAAAAAATATTGGATATGAGGGAGTGGCTTTTGGTTGGCCCAAACATAATTAACTACACAAATTTTGCTACTATGAGGGTGTTGATGTTTTTGCAGCATCAGGCAAACATTCTCCCGCCGGTCATGCTGATTTGACTAGTGGGGGAATGATACATTTAACCATTGGGCCATGCTGATTTGGCTAGGGGTAAATGACCCAAGGGAAGACATCTCCCATGGGGTCATGCTGATTTGACTAAGGGGAGAATGATACATTCACCCATGAGGCCATGCTGATTTGGCTAGGGGTGAATGGCCCACGATGCTCACATTGTGCTCCGGGATGGAGTGATCTATTTTTTACAGAGCGGGTTTGAATTGTTTATTGATTAGGGTTTTTCACCCAAGAGTGGGGCAAACGATTCTAGTCTAATGTTGGGTTGTGATGTAGGCTCCAATTGTGAAGGGGTTTCTTGTGATGAGAAGCCACCTGGATGGCTCTCCACTCAACATTAGAGCTCTTTATACATAGATAACACGTGAGAGGAAAATTATCAACATAGCAAGCTCATTGAATCTTTTCTAGTGGAGGAGAAATTCGTGTAATAGCAAATATCAATGTAAATGTCACAAGGTAAGGGGGTGCTCCCTCAAACTTGACACCCAAGTGTTTGGCATGCTTGTAAAAGGCAATCATAGAAATCTTGTCTTGAGAATTGTCATGAATGAAGCATGCAACCCTTTTGGAGTCACTCGCACTTGTGGAATAGTGTGTTTCCCATTTGCAGTGCCTAAGCGTTCCTGGGTCTGAGAAGCTATACAACATAACTGTACAGAATTGACATAGATTAAATCTTGATACTTGCATTGCTAATCAAATAATATTGCCAAATTATGGCTCTCTGCAAGGTAGTCTATCAAATGTAAAATGCATTGCCTTGTGAATGAGACTGATTTTTTTTTTCTTTCAAAAAATAGGGAATACATCTAAAGTGATTCCATTGTCCAAGAGTGCGTTCATGATACTTTTGACTTGTTTGACAAACATATTGAGGTGCAAAGACCTAAAGTATAAATCTAAGAAAGTCATTTCACCACACTGCTTATTCTGTTGCTCCTGCCATATCTATGAAAAAATTGGGTATTTTCTTATTTGCCAAGTTTCCCAGAGTTGCACTCTTGCTCTTCTGCCGTGCCAAGTTGTTCCTGAGTCTGATGAGCTTTATAGCATAACTGTACAAAATCTACATAGTTTAAATCTTGATAGTTGCCCTGCTAATCAAATAATACTCCCAAAGATATGGGCTCTCTGAAAACTGCTTATTCTGTCGCTCCTGCCATATCTATGAAAAAATTGGGTATTTTCTTATTTGCCAAGTTTCCCAGAGTTGCACTCTTGCTCTTCTGCAGTGCCAAGTTGTTCCTGAGTCTGATGAGCTTTATAGCATAACTGTACAAAATTTACATAGTTTAAATCTTTAAATCTTGATAGTTGCCCTGCTAATCAAATAATACTTCCAAAGATATGGGCTTTCTGAAAGGCAGTCTATCGAATGATAAATTGCATTGCCTTTTGAATGAGACTGATTGTTTTTTTTTCTTTAAATTAGGGAAGACATCTTAAAGTGAGTGCTTCATGATATTTTTGATTTGTTTTTGGTTGCAGTTGTCATGACAACATCTTGAGGCACAAAAACTCGAAGTATCAATCTAGGAACTTATTTCACTGCACTGATTATTCTGTTACTCCTACCACATCTGTGCACTCCCTCATAGATATGTTTAGACAAAAATAATGAATTTATTTGAAATCCATTTTGATATTTTTTGGGAAAATACTACTATTAGAAACTTACAGCTGTCATTTTGGATAAGCTGCTACTCAATGCCATCAAAATCACCCATGGCTTTCACTTGTCCTCATCTGCACCCACTTGGGTGTTCAACCTGGTCTCTGTTTTAATAGAAGCCCGATCACTTTGCTACTTGCTGCTAGACCACACTCTGGTATCTTCTTGATGTAACCCTGAAATTCTTTTAGGATCCGTATTTCTATCCAGTTTTGGAATCTTGTTTTCATATCTTATGCATCATGCAGGCAAGGGTCCACCTGAAGAGTTCCCTTTCTGGTTTAAAAGATCAAATGCTCTGAAACCACTTATGACATCGCTATGATTCACAAGTACATGTACATTAAGAAAATTAGTTATTTCCTTGAATATGTGAGCTAAAGCATCTTATAAAGATTGAATTAGGCTTACGAAAGGTTTCATCATTTTTCCATTTTAGAAGAAAGAGAGCACAGGTTGATGTACTACTATAGAGGGAACTTGAAAAGTACATCACATTATAAATGACAGTAGATGGCAACAACTCACAAAACTGTATCTTCAATCTTGGAAATAAGAACAAAGGACTTAGCTCCATGTGTGAAGGAAGTGCAACATGACATAGACATGATTTATCATCGTCTATGTCAAAGTCAATGATGAGGTTTGTCAAAGATTTCCCTCGTTTTCTTTGTAGCTTAATGTGAAATGCAAAAGTCTGCCTGATGCATGGGTGTAAAATTGTAAATATAGGTCTATATAAACACGAATTCATATGCATTCTGCACATTGATGTTTCCAACAGGAAACTTGGAGTGTGGACACAATGGAATGAATTGATTGAACAATTTAAAATGATATATAAATTAAATGTTTATTGTATTCTCTTAATGCTTCTGTCTGTGAAGTGTGAACATAAGCTGTGCAGTGGTCAAATCTTGCATATTGACTTTGTTTTCTTAGTTATGTGAAAGTGCATATAACTGGACTATATCCTAGAAAGTAGGAAGGGGAATGGGAGTGGAAATGCTTAGCATAAAGGATTAAGCGCACCTGTTTTTGCTGCATGTTTGGAGATGATAGGATGAAGAATAAGACATATGATGTAAATTTCATTTTCAATTGCAGGTGGATAAGTGACAGCCGTGATGAGTACACAGAGGAGAGGATAGATGCAGTAACTGATGAGTTCAAATTATACCGTTGCCATACTATTATGAACTGCACTCGGGCTTGCCCTAAGGGTTTAAATCCTGCAAAGCAGATAGCTAATATAAAGAAGATTGGAATGGCTAGTGTTATTTAGATTACTGTTGTTTGGTTCTCTGATTGACAAGAAGGTATCTGGATGTCCGCATAAAGATTTTGTTCTGGTGGAATGCATGTTATTATGATTTTCCCAGATATTTTTTCTGGTATATATTTTTGAAAATCCAGTTACACTACGATCTGAGTAGAATGCTAGCACAATTCGGTTACCCTATGACCTGAATGAAATGCTGCATAGTCCAACAATAAACTTGCAATGTTAAAGCCCAAAAAATAACCGGTACTGAACAGTGGTACTACTGCTACAAGCAAGAGACATCTTGTACTGAATGTTGAATTACATACTCATTATCATATGATTTATTTGGTTTGTTCTTGGTACTCATTTTCCATTGGATAGTTGGTAACATTTTTTGTAATGGAAATCATTCTTTTCAAGGATTTCTTTATCTTTCAGTGTTTCACGAAGAATTAACTAAATTGGAGAGAATATATGGATTTTCATTTAAATAAATCATAGTATAGTATTCACAAAAGACTTCCTTGGAGATTGTCACATGGATGTGATCTATCTTTGATTTTATGAATTTCGATAGGGTGACTATGTACCCTACAGAAGGCTTTAATCAAGTGATCAGAACCGAATCCAGTTTGTTGAAGGGTGCATAGTCATGTTTTTCAAATCAATGAAAGATCAAATAGCTGCTAACTCTTATTTTAAATATCTTCTCTATACTTCAGCAAAGTAGCCTATAAAATGAAGAAAGATAAGTCCTTTTTCTACTGGCGATTTGCCATTTTGAAAGGAGAACTATAGAATGCAGTATACTTGCCACTCAAAAATATGACCTGCATAATTTCTGAGCTTTGCCATCCAATGAACATTATGAACATGGAATCATCAGGAATCATAGACATAGGCTTTGTAGCTTTGTCATCCTCTTGAGTACCTTGCATTTTCCCCCTCTAGACTTTGGTACAAGATAGGGTCTTTCAAAAAGTATCTGATCATAATTTCTAATTGTGGGAACTCAATGAATTGTCACGGTTGAGTCTGTGTAATGCTAGTTGTGCAAAGGTGGAAAGTTCATGCATATGAATTTAGTAATTGACAAGACTAAAAGGATGACAATAAAGTAAAAGCTGTATTTTAGTTTTGGGAATCTTGGGGATATTTTATAGAATACCAATTTAATAGCTGTGTATAAACGAGGGTTGATTATTATGTAGTGGAAATTCTTGCAAACAAAGCTTAATTTTTTGAGTTGAATTGTGCGCAAATTTATTTGGTCAAACTCGTGATAAGCTGACTTATTCTATCTTCTATAAAAAAATATGTGACATAGAATTTGTGTATCATCTCTCAGAGATGCACTGAAGATTATTTTAGCTTAAAACAAGTATTTTATCTTGTTTCATGGCAAGGGAATGAGGTTTTATGTTATTATTATTTGTAAAATAGAAATGGTATCTCAACTAACCTTGAACCATCTTGACATTTTTCACCATTCTTATTGTCCTAATATCAACCAGAACCTTACATATCTAGCCTTGGTTGAAGATACAGTTACAGAACATGCTGCTTATACCTGCATATCTACTAGTAAGACTGTCTTTGCTGTGTACTGATAAAAGAAACTAAAGGCCAATGGTTATGTTCAATACAAACTAGGAGAGCATGTTGCTTATGGTATATGGATTCTAGATTATAACTTTTCTATCTATTGTTGATGATCTTAAGGTACCACACCTTTTCTTTTCTTCTTTTCAAATAAAAAACTAAGAATAAAGCCTGGTCAATTACTTGAAATGAACTTGTTAAAGTCCAAGATTAATTTACGTGTTGATGCCAGTCAAAGCCGCTTTGGTTTGACCACCTTAATTGTCTTGAAGGCCAAACCGAAACGGCTTTGACTGGCATCAGCGATATGGCTCTGGTTCCAGTGGGCCCCAAATCTGGGGAATGGTAGCAGCTCCAGAAAAAGAAAGGAAAGTGTTGGACTCCAAGTGACCTTGGAATGTGGAATCGAAGAGTTACACCTAATGTACTATAAATGTATATCGTTGTGAATAATATGATAACTCACGCTTATCTTTCCTATGTTGTCTATTCCTGCCTATTCTATTGCTGAGTTCAACATGGTATTAGAGCGGGCAATTGTTGGCCCTGCTCCAATCAGCTAAACTTTAGCTGTATTCTCTGCGCTGTCTACAGTCCAAAATAGAAAATGTGCAGTCTTTGCTGGTGACTCTGTCCTCTGGATGTTCTACCTGCATCTATGTCTGATTCTTGCCATTGTTGCAGTCCTGCCATCATCTAGTTTCCTGTCCACCACATAAAGAATGATTTCTGTGTCATTAATCTCACCCACTCTTTTGAAAAATAATGCTCTCAATTCATTCACTTTGGAATTCTAATCGCTCAGATTGTGGTCGCGATAGCATGAACATGCAACTGTTCACTTGTACAAAAAGAAATTAGCGTCTTAGTTTTCATGATTGTTTAAAAACGTTGTTGTTTTGTCTGTTTTCGTGATTCTCACTGCGCTCTCCGCAATCTGCCATTCCACTGAATGTTGTGGACAACCCACTGCTTAGTCTCCAATTCGCAGTCAATACTCCCTCGTAGTCGGCCCATCGTGCTCCATATTGCCCTTTGACTCCATGCTTCCACCGCTCGGTTACAATACCACACAACGTTCCATCGATTATATCGCGGTCCTGTGTCTTTCGCTCCTGGACCATACCAGACCTCGACTCTCAGTTACCATTGTTCTTGGCTTTGTTACAATATACCTCTGCTCGCTGTTGGAGAAACCACCTATCCACTGTAATACAACTTCCGACCTCCACCATACTGTCACCATCGATATTTAGACATCTCTCGGGTTTGAAATCCTAAGCACCATCATCTTGGTCCTGCTGTGCATCAACCCACCTGCAGTGTTAAACGAACGATTGCGTATTGAATTATCTCCGCTCTACGGTTTTCAACATCTAAATGTGTTATGGCATTGTGGTATATTATCCTGCACTTCTTCGACCTCTCCAATACAACCAATACTCTGACCCTCCTCCAAGTTGACAATAACGCCTCCCTCATTAGCTCCCTCTCTACATTGGAAATAACGCCTGCAATAGACAGAATAAGGCATCCGAATTACCCAGTAGCAGTGCTTCCTCGGCTCAACACCCGTCTACATAGCCATGTAACATCTTTAACCTTTAGACAAGAGCCATCATCGCAGCGTAGTTTTTCATGGCGAAGTTGTGAATATTTTCGATGAGTTGGGGTGGAGAAGGGATGGAGGTATGCTCCATGACTCTGTTTAGAGCAAGCCACTATCCACAACCAGAGTACAAATCTAGTAAGCTACGTTTTCTGCTGGTAGAGTAAAGAATGTAGTATATGCTAAATTGTAACCCATGCCATAGTAAAAATCGCCAGGTGGAATTGACCGCTCCTTTTTCTCTCCTTTCTCTCAAAATTTAGCATTGGAGGTACTTGCACAATATAAACCTTTGAGGTAATGCACTCGAGCAAGTTGTCATCCTTGATTTCAGAGTATAAAACCCATTTTTCATCATGAAATGAAGCCTCTGTTTTAATGATGATGTCATTTGCTCTGTAAAACCATTGAGTCATCGATGCATTTTGATGAATATATATATTTTAAAAAGGAGAATCATTGAAAGGTCATTTCAAGTGGAGTTGTTTCCACTGAAGAAGTTGTCATTTCAATTGGAATTATTTTCATCGAATTTGCGCAAGTTGTTTGGAGCGATACCCTCTCAGAATTCTCATGGTCTACTCTCTGGCATGATCAAGATTGTTATTTTTAGTAGGCTCCTTTGAGCTTTTATATACTAGCCCTCGTCTCAAAATGTTTAGTATTTCTTGTATGTAAACACTGGTGCATTTTTTAGTTGAAGCCTTTGATTTTTTAGATCAGAAAATGGCTCGAATGAATAATGTATTAGACTTACTGAATACCATGATACAGTGGACCACTGTTGATGATATGGTAAAAGTCAGCGAAATCACTCTCGTAAACATTCGAACTTGCTTGCAAAATGCACAGGAAAAGATTGAATTTTTGCAGCTTGAGTCTCATCTTCAGCAAGAAGAATTACAACAATGGAATCATTATTCTGAACCTGTTTTTGTTCATAACATTGAAACAGACTTCCATAAACAATAAGTCAATAATGTTGCAGGTGATTCAGATTCAGTGCCTAGTTCAAGAGCAGATTTACATGCAGAAGCAAAAATCCATCGTACACTTCCCAAGCCCATCATCAAACATTGGGAAGAGCTTGTCCATAACAAACACAAAACATGTCTTGTATATGACAAGAAGGTGTCCTTTCATATTCCAGATTACTCAAAGCTCATCTAGTTCCATAGTGTTGGATTTCTTCATGACAACGTATCTTCAGTTGTTCCAGGGTTTTGCTCCTCTTCCACAACAGCAACAACAGATTGTGTAATGCCAACATTGTGACTGAGTTGTCCATATGAAAGATCATTGTTTTGATCTTCACCCATGCAAACACTGTGGTCAGTGCACTCATTCTTCACACAAATGCTACAGAAACAAGCCTCCTGCAAAAACAAAGATTCATCTTGGATGGATCGCTTCTTGGCAATGAGCTTCAACAACCAAGAAGATATTTCAGTCATATGTCAGAACTTGTTCTAGAGTATTGAACAGACTTGCAGTTGATTTTTCGCCATCATCTCACCTTGTGCACGACGGGGGAAATGATGGTCATCTACAAGCTTAAAAGCCACATCAAGCAAGCCTGAGCCACAATCTGCTATACCAGATTTAGAGTTGTAGCTAGAGACACAACAGTTCAAGCGACCCTGAGCCACAATCTGTCATTCCAGATTCAGAGTTGTAGCTAGAGACACAGATGCCCATGAGCACACCTTTGGTTGGTGGTCAGCCTTAAACCATCTATGCGAGGTCGACATTCTTCCTCTTCAAAGAATCCAAGACACTTCCTCTAGTAGAAGGCTTCAACTTCTTGCCAGTTTTGGTAGAGTTTCAGGAAATGCATCAAGCATTCCAAAGTTTTTGGTCATCTTTAAACCATCGCAGGTTGTAGACCTCCCTTCTTTAGGTTGAAGGTCTCCCTTTTCAAAACATTAGGAACACTTCTTCTAGTAGAAGATTTCAGTTTCTTGCCAGATTTGGAAGAGTTCTGGGAACTACACTAAGCGTTCCAGTGTTAGTGGTCATCCTTAAACCACCTCCTTATGCCAACATTTTAGAGAGCACATTCAGCCTAGTATTGTCATTTTGTATTACAGCTCTCTTCTTGGACTCACACATACTCCTTCGGATTAAGAGGGGGAATGTTGGACACCTAAATCCTCTAAGGGTTGGTGTGGAAGGCGAAGAGTCAAAAGGAGTCCAAGTGACCTTGGACTGTGGAATCCAAGAGTCACACCTAATGTACTATAATATGATAACGCACGCTTATCTTTCCTATGTTGTCTATTCCTGCCTATTCTATTGTTGAGTTCAACAGAGAGAAGAGGAAGATAAGTGATTTTTACATTACTTTATCTTTCCTATTGTATTATATATTTCACTTTTTTTTGTTTATGTATGCACTTTAAATCCATTTTTGGTGCTCTCTCTGAATGCTCAATGTGAAATAACCACAATCTAATTTTGTTTCTTTTTCGAAATAAAGTTATGATTTTTTCGCAGGAAAAAAAGAAAGAAAAATAAATAGAAGAAAAGAAATCCTTGTAATGTTATCTCCAAGTTTTTTAGTAGTCTTAGAGATTAAGAATCACATCAAAAACATATTTAGGTAATAAGGCTAAAAAAATAAAATTCATAACTCCCTGATAAAAAAAAGTAATAATAAATATTATATTAATTATATACTAAAAAGGAAAAATCTCAACCTTATATAACACTCAAGATATTTTTGAGATTGTTAACCCATTAATGACATTAAGAATCTTAATTTCATTTAAGAAATTGCTATATTGAGAATACTATAGCCATAAGAAAATGATAATATCTCGAATGATGATAATAATGGGCTTTTACATCTAGATTTTTTAAGCACATCAAAACACAACCCCATTTCACAAACTCATAATCTTGGTTTTACAATGCATATCTTCATCATGGATACAATAATGAATTGCCAAGTATCTTAACCAAAGGAAAATTTTATTTCTTTTTTAAAGCTTAATTTTTTCACTCAAAAAAGCTACAACTACACATTAATGTGGTAAAATTTCTCTCCCTAAATACAATAAAATTGGAGATATATATATATATATATATATATATATATATTCAATTGGAGCAATTTCCAGACATACATAGTCCTGCTCGAGATTGGACCACATAACCTGTGGGGACTAAACCTCCCTACCTAATCATTATACCACATCCTCAGGACTTCTTCCTAAATACAAGTTAATATTATCACAAGGTTAAGAGAAACACAAACATCTTACAATTTTTTATTGAAAGCAATAGTATCTCCATACTTTTGATATGTCTTAATATTTCAATATCATGAAGTTAGGATTCGTCAGGCTAAGAAACATGAAATTCATAACTCCAAAAAAAAAAAAATAACAAATATGATATTAATTATACAATTAAAAGAAAAAATCTACCCACTCAACAAAAGACATTTTTTAAAATGTTAAATTGTTATTTTTACTAATAATCTTAATTTCATTCAACAAATTGCCATATTGAGAATAATGTAAATATAAGAAAATGATAACATCTCAAATATTAATAATCATGGGCTTTTACATCACAATAGATCTATTTAGCACATCAAAAGCTCAACCTCACTACACCAACTCATAATCTTGGTTTTACAATGTATGTCTCGATCATGAATACAATAATGAGTAGCTTCGAGGGTTAGTTCAATTGGTCAAGTCCCCATTGTTAAAGCACATTTGTTATTGAGAGGTCACAAGTTCAATTCTCTCAACACTCTCGAGGTCAGCCTTTGTGGTTGAGATGAGGGGAAGTGATCCATTTGGGTAGATCTTCTTGGTACAAATATTTTTTGGACATAGCGGTCACTGATCTTCAGGATCCGTGAACCACATAGAAACAAAAATGAATACAATAATGAACTGTCATAACCATTCGGGTAGATCTGCTTGGTACAAATATTTTGTGGACATAACGGTCATCGATCTTCGGGATCCATGAACCACATAGAAACAAAAATGAATACAATAATGATTTGTCATAATTTTCACTCAAACTGAAGAAAAAAAAAACTACACATTAAAGTAGTAAAATTTCCCTTCCTAAATACAAGTTAACATTATCACGAGGTTAAGAGAAACACAATCATCTTCCAATTTGTTATCAAGGCAAGAGTATCTCCATACTCTTAATATGTCTTAATAATTCTAATATCATGAAATTCTCTATGGAAAAGTGGGTCCCTAACCTCTTATCCGAGAGAAAGAGATCACCTTCCTAAATAAAGGTATGGCTTTCCCTTTTCTAAAATAGAGATAGTCTTCCATTGACTATGTGAAAAGTGATAACTTTCACTATCAAGTAGGAACAACCTTCTTGGAAATTGATAACCTTATTTGGGCATAACAAATGAGAGGTTTTGCCAAGTATAACAAAGGTAAACAATGGAAGCGGGTGACATTTAAGAAATATTGGTGATCTAAATCTTAAGAGTCCATTGTTTAGCACAGACTCCCTCATTAAGGATCCTATTCTAGAAACTAATCCATGATTCACGGAACAAACTAGTCCCTTCCCACTCCCTTAACCTAGGAGGTTGAGAAAAATAGCAAAGACATATCGAATGACAAATGACAAGAAGCAAAGAAATGCCCTCTGAAGAATGAGCTAAACATTCACAAGTACAACACCTTGATGCAAGATCAAGGTTTAATAGAGTTCATTTCCTTTCTAAAAAGATAAAATGGAAGGTGGTTCACCTAATTGAAGAACATGTGTAGGTGCCCAAAATATTTCAAGACAAAATACAAGCTTTGGGGCACATACTTAAATAGAAATACCTACCCTAAGCACTATAAGCCCCTCATGCTTACTAAGAAATCATGAATCACCATATCCACCTTCTCCGCCCATGCATATTATGAAGAACTCTAGATAGAGCCCTAGTTTGAACCTTCTTGTTCTCCATGAATTGAAGTATATTGGAATCATGCTAGGATTTGTAAAAAAGCAAGTTATTGAGGTTTGGTTCATAAAGCTTTATTTTACCAAGATACAACTGAGTGATGGAGGGATCTAGGGCAAATAGTTTCCCCTACCTATGTGTGCATAGAGATGACATTGACCATATTTCTTGGGAATGGAATTGGGGCCAAATGTTATGGGATTGGTGAATGGAAACTTCAATATAGAAGACTAGGTAGCATTGAAAGATAGGTTAGAAAAGGCCAATGAAGTTTGGACTCTTAGCTATCATAATTGCGACAACTCATTGCCACTTTCCACATCTAATGACTTGCCTTTAGCCATATGTGATTACGGCTATGGATATTAATATATTATTAATGTATTTATATATTGTATTTAAATTAGAAATTAAAGAGAATAATTTGTCTTCGAAGTCAATGACAACACATGAAACTTTCAATATAGAAAACTAGGCAGCATTGAAAGATAGGTTAGCAAGGGTCAACGAAGTTGAGACTCTTAAGTTATCCAATTTATGACAAATCATGGCCATTTTCCATATGCAATTCAATTGTTTTTAGCCAGAGGTGACTACAACTATGGATATGAACATATTATGAATGCAATTACAAATTGTATTAAAATTGGGGAATTGAAGAGAATAATTCATCCTCAAAATCAAATGACAACACAAGAATCTAGCCATCTTCTCAATAATTAATCGACCATACCCATTTTAAAATTATACTATTGTTTTCCATCCAACTACCCAAAGCACACCATAACAAACATCAACCTTGTAAGTCCAATTTTCATGAAAAACCATAATTTATACAACTTTGAAGAATGGAAACAAAGGTGTTTTTAATCACCCAGTTCTAGTTCCAAACAAAGCATAGATGCAAGTGGGCTAGAATGTTGCAAAAAGTAGTAAGCACGAGTAATTGTCAGACAAATTCATTCAATACATTTACCCCTCATTCCCAAGGGAATTTCTTCAACAATAAACTTGCCAAAATTATAAACCCTCTCAAAGGACAACTTATGAGAATTCCAACACACAATTTGATAGATAGCTTTCGATTTGATCATAATACCTCAATTTGAACCTACATATAAGTTTAATGTCTACTTAGTTTTAAAATCCTACTAGCCTTAGTTCATATTTTGAAAGACATTCACTATAACTTGCTTTACAAATACTACTAAATGTATAATCACAAGTTGGAGGTAAGGAAAAAATTTCCTTCATTATAATCCATGGAAAACCTTATAGTTTGTGGAAAATGTTATAGTAAAGTGCATTCTTATCCCTTACCTTCACTTTGCTTGGCTAAGGATTAACATAGCTCCATATTAACTCCAAGTCTAGCAAGCACTAAAAGGGATCAATCTCTCAAGATGCAGACCCCTTTTTGAGTGCATAACATGAGGAAAGTTTTGCACCTCGAGAGTTTCAATCTCTCTTGGCACTTGGTAGATCCAGAGTTAAGATAGATCTAAGTCACTTGCTTTACAAATACTACTAAATGTATAATCACATTGGAGGTAAGGAAAACACGGCCTCCATTATAATCCATAGACAACCTTATAGTATAGTTTGTGGAAAATGTAGTAGTAGAGTGCATTCTTAACCCTTACCTTCACTTTGCTTGGTTAAGGATTAGCATAGCTCCATATTAACTCCAAGTCTAGCAAGCACCGAAAGGGATCAATATCTCAAGATGTAGACCCCTTTTTGAGTGCATAACTAGAGGAAGTTTTTACACCTCGAGAGATTCAATCCCTCTCAGCGCTTGGTAGATCCAGAGTTAAGATAGAATGAATGAATGAATGATATTTTAATGTCCACGAGACTAAAAATAGTCTATGGGACTACCAACTTCCTTGTTTTTTGCCTTCTGTAATTCAATCCTTTTCTTACTCAAATTGATGATGAGCTGACCCAACCTTCTAACAGTTCCCTCACTGAAAAGACGATGCCACGGAATTGATGCTAACATACTACGGTAACTGTCCCTGATGTCTCTGAAAGCATCACATTCCAAAATGAAATTTTTTTCTGATTCCACTGCCCCATAAGTGCAAAAAGTACATACCCTTTCATCCCAAGCTTCTTTAGGTCTCTTCCACTGTCCCATTTCACACCAAAGTTGATGTGAGTTAGTTCTTAATTTAGCAATAAGAACCTTTACTCTCCACGGAATGCTAGCTCTAGTGTACTCTTTTTGTTGTAGATCTATGCTAATTATTTATAATGTTGTTTATGTTATATGTAAGTTTAAAATCTTTGTATATAAAAAATTCTTATTTTTAGTTCTATTAAAACCCTCTTAATACATATAACTATATACATATGAGCATAACATTTTTATTTAACATGTTTATGATTTTTTTAATGTGATATATATATATATATATCTCGCTTAGAAATAGAGTTTATTGTAAATGTTAAGTTGTTTACTAACATGTATCATCATTATTTAAATATATTTTGATGTAACATGCATATTATAATTTATTTTAAAGAAATTGTATATAGTTTTATTAATAAAAACAAACTTCCAATATAACCAATTGAACTTAGTCTACTTATTATTTTTATTATTACCTTTTACTTTTTATTACCTTTCAAGTTGAGTCCACATTATGTTTTCTTCTTATTATTTTTTTATCTAACTCTTCACTATAACATCTTATCTGATGCTTCACTATAATATCTCCCCCATAATGGATTCAATATGATTTTTTTTTTCAAATTTGATCTAATGTTCAAGTACAACATCTCCCCCATATTGAACTATAAAGCACCTCTAGGCACAATAACATTTCCTATGCTATGGTCTAACACTCATCTTCACATATCATTATGTTTGTTACTAGTCCAAGAAAAACCTTATAGAAGACGACCTTCCTTTGGAGAAAGAGATTACTTTCCCTAATTTCTTATAAGAATCTAATGGCTTCAACTATGTTTTGGGTCCTAACTTTGCATTATAGACATAGGGTATTACCTAACCACAACAAAAGTAGTACTAGAGACTTTTGCTTTACTTAAGAATAACTCAACCTCCATTACCATGGTATCTAACTTTAGCATGCCTTAAGTAAGAGCATTAATGTTAACCAAAATATTTGTTACATTATGCTCAAATTTAATTTGATAAACAATAAAAAAAAAAATGATCTTTTACTACCAACCATATAAAACATCTAAAAATATCCAAATACATAGTATAGCTTAAACATTCTAAGTCTTTATGTTGACTTACCTTCTAGTTCACAAGTTTGATGGCAAAAGACCCTTCTCTAATGCATAAACTTATATATCATAAATGCAACTATTTTCACTCACTTTGCAAAACCATGCATGAGTTTGCTTTTGTCCTTCCTTCAACTAACTCCTGAAATCCAAAATCTATTATTTCACAATTTTATTTAAAAGGGATAAATCTAAACCATCATTTAGAGAATTGCCAATGATCCTTCCTCGAAAACCACTAATCTTGTTGTAAAATTTAATATTGAAAACTCATTTATCAACCGCAACGATCATTAATTGCCACTTGGCAATGGTAATATGCACTCCTTTCAGGCAAATATTTTTACACGAGAATTAAAAAGAGATCAACCCAAGGAGATTTTTTAATTGGATTGGAAGAACCTTCCTTGGGTAAGGCCTCATTGCATCCACGAGAGAATTGAGTGATCAACCCAATGAGATCTTTGATTCAGATTAGAACAACCTTGGGGCACCTATCAACTAGATTTAAGCAAAGCCCGTGAAAAAAATCAGAGCAAGCTGAGTGCAAAAACAAAAAAAATCGGTACTCATTGTTTTGGCTCCGTTGGCCATAATAACAGGTCGAGGAATGTGCATTCAAAGTGAATTATCTTCCAATGAAAAGTAGATAACCAACAACTTTGTTTAGGAGAAGGGAAACTCTAAATTAAAAAATATTTTTTTATATGGCTCCACCAAGATCGACTTGTAAAAAAAAAACCGAGAAGAGTGTTCTAGCTTGATCCACCCCTCGTGCAGATTGACGTGCAGATTGATCCCATTGAGGTCACCCATTGGGTTGCGAAGCAATGATGAGGTCACCCATACTGATTTCGTTAACTGTGCAAAAAATGATAGGTAAACTTTCATTTTTAGAATGAATGGCTTGTTCAATCAATATCCTTCATAATCATGGTTCTAAAGTGAAAAATCAATATCTTCATAATCACGGTTCTAAAAGGGAATGGGAAGCTCCAACAAATTGAGTGAAAATTATCATGGCTCAAACCATTGACTTTCAATTACAAGGAGCTGCCATATTGGAAAAAGGCATGAGATCTGGGTTTGGAGGGGCGGGACGCTGCAAATTGGGATCAATATAAGGACTGCATCAGAAATACTGGATTATATCTTAATCACAGAGGGGACCAGATTATTTGGGCAGGCATCTTCAATCGGGAGCTGGTGCAACTTCGGGATATTTACCGACATATTATTTCAAAACGTGGTCTATACATGACAGAAGCTGGTTCGCTGCTGTTTGGAAGGTGGGTATAGCATACAAAGTCATCATTCATAACTGGCTTGTTTGGAAGAACAAAAACTTGACATGTGAAAAACTAGTGAAGCGCGGATGGTATGGACCTCGCTGTTGCCCATTCTGTCTACAGGCGGGTGAGACAAACACATTTATTTTTTCAGCGTAGCTTTGCAGTTGAGGTATGGCACAGGGTTTGCTCTTTTTTGCAGGTTCAATACGAGGCATAGGACAACCTACCTACAGGAGTGCATTAGTTGGTGGAGACAGAGCTACAAGTCGGAGATTCAGATTCCACTATGGCTGACATGGCATATTTGGATCATTAGGAACAGGGTCATATTTGAAGGCGATCCTGGTTGTACCCAACCGGCATCCTTTTTACAGGCTTCAATGGGTACTCAGGTTGCAATCTATACCCCGCGGGATCTCTCACACAGACTTAGACCACATGGTATTTTCTATCTGGCGAATTACTTTGATGGTGTAGCACAACAATCACAGCTGTGAGGTTTGGCTCAGGGTAGATCAGAGGACACACTACAAAATGGAATTGTGGCACTGGTACAAATAACAAGGCTGAAGTTATGGCTCTATGGGACTCTTTTGGAATCGACAACTTACTATTGACAATATGACAATCTTTGGAACTTCAAGGTCAACATTGACCGCATGAATCACAAAAACAATTTCAGCCCTCCACAATTGATACACTAAATGACACATATCGATAAACTGTGCACCACTTTCCATAACATATCCTTGACTCATATTTGCAGGGAACAGAATAGGACGGCAGATGGTCTCTCCAAACAAGAACCCTGGTGTGAAGGAGGTCTGATGCATTACGCCCTTATGGGTGCTGATACTGTTACTGCATGCAACACTATTTCATTGCCATGAATGCACACAACATAGTCAGTTAGTCATACAATTTTGTTATACTCGACACTACTGGCTGTTGAATACATTTTGTCTTTAATTTTTGGGTGGATATGTTAACACTGGCCACCACTAAGCCCCTACTGTAAATATGCTTTACATGTTTTTTTGTTTGGTATGTATGCTTTTATACTCTGACTTTTTATTGTTTTTGTGTGATCGGTAATGCGGGGATTCTGAAGATTTATTTTCATATCATCCTGGATAAATGGGTGTTATCTGATAGTTGCCTGTCATGGATATGGAAGCCTGTTACACACTGTTTGAAAATGAGGATAATGAATTGTATATGGCAACGTTTTGTTAGAATATGCACTAACACATTATAAGCCAAATTTTTTTCAGACTACAGAGGTCATCGAGGAAGGATTCAACCTAAGAAATCTGGGAAATCAAGAAAACTCCCCGTTCATGAAATCAACCATTCAGTCAATGGTATTATGACTATGACTTAGTCACAAGCTTACAAGTTTGTCCTCCTAGGAAATCAGCCCCTTTCAAAAGACCTCTGGAATAAAAAAACACGTTTATCATTACTGGAGAAGACAGTGTGACCGTACTAAATGTGGCAAGTAACCATATTGGAAGCAATTTTGAAACTAATTGTAGAACTACCGAGAAACTCCTTTAAAATGATTAACCAATTTGAGATGTTCAAGGTTTCGTTGTCAGCGATGCAACCGCACATTATCAGTTTAGAGCAGATGCTTCACGATACCGATGATTTAATTGGAAATTGACAGATTGTTCCAAGATCGGTCACTTTGAAAGACAATTAAGGTTCACTTTAAGTGTCACCTTAATTGTCTTGAAGGTTTTAATTAAGGTGATAATTAATTGGTACCATGGAGTGCATATTTTACAACTCCAATTAATGGGCATTTTAATTGTAATCTTAATTTATTGGCACTGTAATTGCTATTTTTATTTTATTTATTTATTTATTTTTCTATTGTAATTTTGAGTTTTTTTTAGATTATATTTGTTAATATTAATTATTTCTGGACTATGTTTTTTTTTATGTTTATTTCTATTTATTTATTATTATATTATATTTTCTAACACTTCAATATTTTTTAAATGTTTATCAAATAGTTAATTTCTTTAATTTTTGTTGTTTTTTGACTATCATTCTGTGTTTTTCTTAAAATTCTTTGGAGCATCTAGACACTATTTAGTTTATGTTAGATCATGTCCTCCATTCATGTAGTGATGATGAACCACAATTGAGGGTTCAAAACGTTGACGCCAAAAAATATATGTGATTAATCCGAAAAAGTTTTCCTTTGATCATTGACTTACAAATACCTTGGAATTGACTTCAACATAAATCTAAGTTGGGATGGATGTAGAAATAAAAGAACTTTGGGGGGTTGAAAAGCATTTTATGCTTTTCAAAATAAGTGTAGACAAGCAATGTTATGGGACTGGAAAATCACTCTAACTCTTTTTGGGCTTTTAGTGATTCCGGTGATCCTCTACGGTTGCGAACTGTGGGCAAGCCATACATCCAACATGCAGTGGAAACAAATTGAGAAAATTCAGAAGCGCTTGATTACAAATAAATTCAAAATTAAAAGTTTAGTTCCTTATGCTATCTTGTTAAGTGAAACAGAGGTTGCTCTATTGACCCAATTGTTATGGTGCGGGTCATAAGGTATTTAAAAAAAATTGAGCAAATGGAAGAGGGCAGATGGCCTAAGGTTGTGTTTAATGACATATTGTGCAAAAGAAAGAGGACTTGGATGCGGAAAAATAACAAATGGTTTAGCAAATGGGGCATTTGTTTGAGCATGTGTCCCACAAACAGTAAAGAGATAAAAGCTTTTGTTATGGATACGTTCCAAAAATGTACATGGAAGAAGGAGCTAGGGAGAAAGAAAAAGTATTATATTGAAGAGTTCAATCCCACTCATAATCATCAACAAAAAACGTACATAGGCGCCAATATTTCTTGGAGAGCCAAAATTCGTATTACTCGATTAAGGACTAATTCTCATCAACTCCATTGCGAAACATGGCGCTGGAAAGGGCCAAAAGAAGTGTGGGAGGAATGAGTATGTATTTTTTTCTCTTCTGAAAAAGTGGAAACAAAAAAACATTTCATTTTAGAATGTGACACCTTCAAAGATAGCAAGGAAAGTTATGCAGATATTTTGGCAGCTATCTCTTGGGATAATCTATTCAGCGAGGGGTTTGTCGAGAAGTCGGGAGAGTTTATTATGAAACTTCACAGGAAAAGGGTCAAATACAAGACCCAGATAGAGAAGAAATATGTCCCATAGGCTATCTTTAGCCTCGTGGACATTAAAATAACTTCTTCTTCTTCTTATGAACCACAAAAGTCTAAATTCAATAATTATAATTATTAGTTATTTTATTTTGTTATGTTTTGTTTATTAAGTTTTAATTTTACTTCGTTTTTATGTAATTTGACTAAGTCAAAATGTTAAAAATTACATCTCTCATATTTAGGGTAGAGAGTTTTCAAATTTTAGTTTATTTTTATTTTTATTTAATTTGGCTGGGTCAAAATGTCTAACAAAATAGAACAAGACATTACAACATCTCTTCCATACTAGACTAGAAAGTGCTTCTAGGCCCAACAAATGAAAAGTGAAAATTACATGACAAAGAAATTCATGACAATTTTGGAGAAAGTACAATAAAATCAAATAGAATATCAATACATTGAGTGAGTCCATAGAATAAGAAGAGAGAATTTTAACGTCCACAAGACTAAAAATAGTCTATGGGACTATGAGGTCCCTATTTTTTGCCTTTTTCATTTCAGTCCTTTTCTTATTCAAATTGATGATGAGCTGGCCCAACCTTCCAATAATCTCATCATTGAAAAAACAATGCCAAGAAACCGATGCTAACATATTCCCATAACTTTCTCTGATGTCTTTGAACGCATCACATTCCAAAATGAAATGTTTTTCCGATTCCACTGCCCCAGACATGCAAAATGCACACACGCGTTCTTCCCAAGCTTCTTTAGGCCTTTTCCACCGTCCCGTTTCACATCGAAGAGATGTGAGTTGATTCTTAATTGAGCAATAAGAGCCTTTTCCCTCCATAGAATGTTAGCTCCAATGTACTCTTTTTGTTGGAGATCATACGTAGGGTTGAATTCTTTAATGTAGTACTTCTTTCTACCTAACTATTTTCCCCATATGCGTTTACGAAACTTCTCCATAACAAAACTCTTTAGCTCTTTGCTATTTGTGGGACCAGCATTGAGGTAGATATTCCATTTTTTCATCCATGTGTAGTTTTGTCTCATCCATTTTTTCTTTCTTTCACTCATGCCTTCCTTGAAGATAACATTAGGCCATCTACCTACTACCATTTTCTCAATTCATTTTAGATATCTTATGAGCCGCACCATAGTAATTTCTTCGATGGGAGTTGCTCTTGTTTCACTCAACACTATCTCATAAGGTACCAAACTTTTTATTTTGAACTTGCTCATGATCAAGCGTTTTCGGATTTTCTCAATTTGCTTCCATTTTGAGACAGGGGTGCTGCTAGCCCATGATTCACACCCATATAGCATCACTCGACAAACTAGGAGTCCAAAAAGCACTTTAATCGTTTTCCAATCCCATAACTTTGCCTCTGTACATCTGTTTTGAAGAGCATATAATGCTTTCCACCCTCCTAAGATTCTCTTCTTTCTGCAATCCTCCTAATTGATTTTGTTGTTGAAATCAATCCCGAGGTATTTGTACTCATTTACTTCTTCAATAATGTTTCCTTCAAAGAAGAACATATGTTGACTCTGCTTCCTTTTATTAGAGAAAATCATTATTTTGGTCTTGCTAATATTGACATGCATCCTCACTACTCTACAAAAATGCTCAAGGGCATATAGGTGCATCTGCAATCCATGGGTTGATTTAGAAATCAATACAAGATCATTAGCATATACAAGAAGCTTTATCACAAACTCCCCCAACCGAACACCATCCCCACCTTGCAAATTTAGCCACTCTTCTAATTTATCAATATATAAACCAAAAAGAGTAGGAGATAGAGGGAAATTTTGCTTGACTCCAATGTCAGCTTTCTGAAATACCCACTGAGATTTTAAAACCCACCAATATTTTATTTATATTATTAAATAGTAAAAATTTAGAAAAATCTAAAATTTTCCCTTACCAACTTTTTCTTATTATTTTATTTCTAATTTAAATTAAATTTAATTTTTTTCACATATGCAAGACACACATCTTGTATTGTTTCACAACAACACAACTTGCTTCATGTTATTTTTACATACAATACAATACAATAAAACGAAATTAGAATATTATAGGAAATAAAGAAATTGATAAAATTGTAAGAATCTCTATGTCATAAAACTAAATAAGAAACTTTTAACATTACAAGACATTGATGTCACGTATAAGGAGCGAGTGATTTACTTAATCATATCTATAAGAGAACTTATTTGTTAGAAAATGGAAACTTGACAAAAATTTAAAAACAATAATTTGAAAATAATTAAATTGAGGTGTGTGATAAATTTGAAAAGGCAAAAGTAAATTTATATTGGACATGAAAAAAAAAAAAAAACCAAACATAACCATTATTGACACTACTCTAAATTAATTAGGGTTGTTTTACACATCAAAACTACTCATTGGTTTAGAATCAATATTTTTTGGGAAAACACCAGAAAAATATAAGGTCTAGAACATAAAATAGTAAATAGTCAATTAACAAAGGGTTCAATTATAGCATAACATATTAAGCATTACTAAACAACAATCAAGATAGAGCCAACACTACATGATGAATGATTATTGTTGATTCGGATTGGATCATTATATTGTTTGTCATCCATCTCAATACTTTCAGAGTGAAAAAAAATAGAGGAATCAGCTCACAAAATTGTTTTTACTGGCGGGACCCAAATTGGAAAAACAAGGTATGAAAATTTTTGGGAGTGTTTTGAGACATCAAACGATGTTTTTAGGGAGTATGCAAAAGTTTTGCCACTAAGAAGTTGACCTTCTTGTTTTCACCACCATAATTTGAGAGGATGCCACATTAGCACCCAATATTCATGGAAAATCGGCTAGCCACGTGATTATGATGTAAAAGAGTCTATATTGTAACTCCGATTAGAATTAGAGGTAGTATAACCTAGCCACTAGTATGCTATCGACATGTGTTATAACTAGGCCACTAGGAGGAAAAGGGATTCCATTCTTTTGAGTGCATTTGTTCCATAGCCGAGCAAAAATAGCTGAGAGGGATAGGAAGTAGAGCACACACAGAGGATTTGTGCACTGTAGCAGCCATGGGCCACATGCCATACTTCCTTATAATGTCAGCCATGAGCCACATGACATACTTCCTTATACTAGCAGCCATATCTCCATGTAGAGAAAGAGAGCGGAGCAACCTCACCTTCTAGCTAGGTTTTTCTCCCAAATGTGTTCCCAAAGCATATCTTGTGTCAAATGTGTGTGTGAACTTTTATTTTATCATTCTCTACTTTCTGCATAATTTTTAATTCGCATGGATGCACTAGTAATAGTAAATATGTAGATCCATAAATCTAATAAAACTATAATAATGTATAATTTTATATTTTAAATACAATTTTATCAAATATGTTGCGACGAATTGTCAAGTGGAATATCCACGGTAGTTTATGGATCAAAGCATGTTAGTATCAGAGCATGTTTATTTGGGTATTTTGTGAATATTAGCATGGTATCTAGATTAGTTGGGTGAAAATTTAAAAAACCTTAATCATGGTCGATGAATCTTTGAATAACCCTCGTGATCTTACAGAGGAGAGGTTTTTGCGGCTGGAATGACATGTCACAGATATAGGTAGTAATTTAAATCTCCTCGTGGTGGCCTTGAACAATAAGCTTGGGATATTCATAGAGGACAGTTTCTCAAATGCAGAGGACAAATCATAAGGGGGATTAGGAGATCGAGAAGAAACAAAGAATCAGTGAAGAAAGAACCTAGAAAGATCAACCCAGTTCAATTGTCGTGAATCAATCACAACCCCTATTTAAAATGAAATCGAAGGTTGATATCAAGTTGTACCACAGCGAGATCAATGCTTTGAAGCTGAATCACTTTGTAGCTACTAGAAGTGCATTTCATCGTCTATCAAATTGAGGAATAACAGAAGATTTCATTTGCGTAGTTGAAATTAGAGGGACATTCCTTGACTTGTGGGAGAGACACATAGAGACCTTGAGCTTGGAGGGAGAGCCTCCAAAAATTAAGTGGGAGGACTTCAAAACCCTCATTTTGTCATAGTTTTACCCTATTGGGTATGTAGAGGACCAGTGGATACAATGGCACTACTTCAAGCAAAAACATGTGCAGGAGTACAACACATAGTTAAAAAAGATGTCCATAATGTTGGGAATCTCCCCAAAGAACCCAGATGTACTCCTTAAGTATTTAAGGGGGTCTACACCGCAATTTACAGGAGAAATTTATGTTTTTCAAGCCCAAATTGGTGGATGAGGATTGTGTACATGCACAGTACCTAGAGAACATAGGTCTAAAGAGAGAAAAATCAAGTGGATCGAAGCAAAAGGAGAAACATGATGCTTCTAAGGAGGGGAAAAGCTAAAAAGATGAAAACCAAAACACACCAGTGCAAATATCCCAACAAACACTGCAACCACTACAACATTGATGACCATACAAAAGAGAAGTATTGGAAGTTGCATCCAGATCTAAAACCGAAGAACAAGAATAAAGACAATAAGAAGAAGAATCTCGTGTCCACATATTAGAGAAACCAAGTTAAAAGTGGCTTGGATGTGGATGAGAAAATCGTTTTTACATCAGTGTAAAAGGAGGTGAATATGAGAATCCTTCAACAATAAGAAGAGAAAGAAATGACCAAACTCTTCCATATAAAGCTACAGATCAAGACGATAAAGATTGATACATTGTTTGAATCAGGATCACAAGAAAATCTCATTGCAACAGAGTTGGTCAAGAATTTTGGGCTGGAATTTCGTGACCATATAAATGCATATCCTCTAGGATGGGTAAAGAAGGAAGTAAATTTGAAGGTAAAAAAACACTGCAAAATTAGATTTGCCATCAATCTTGATTTTATTGATGATGTAGAACTAGATGTGGTTCCCCTTGATATATGTGGAGTCGTGTTTGGGAGTCCCTACATGTACATGCAAGATGAAATATTCATGCAGAGAGCCAAACAACATTGGCTCGTCAAGAATGGAAAATTTTTCGTCATCAATGTGCGCAAAAGTAAGTCAAAAAAATTGTTGTAAAGTGCCAACCAAGCGAAAAAATTGATCAGTTCTAGCAAGAAGTATGTTTTATTGTTATTAAGAGAAAATTAGTTTGTAGAAGAGTCAGTAAGAGGCAAGGCAACCCTGGAGGGGTGTACTAAGAAAAAAATAGCAACTAGAAGAGCCAGATACATATAAGGATGTGTTCCGGGAGACTAAAGGGTTACCACCTATGAGGGAAGTGGAGCATGAGATCCAACTATTGTCGGGCTCCCCATTTCCAAACATAGGTTTGTACAAGAAATTTGTTATAGAAGCAAGTGTGGCAAAGAAATAGTTGCAATAGCTACTGGAATAGGGTGTCATTCGACCAAGTACATCTCCATATGGGTAACCCATCATCATTGTGCCAAAGAAGGATGGGATTTGGCGAATGTGCATATATTACAGGGCGTTGAACAAAATCACGCTTAAGAACAAGTACCCTTTTCCCATGATAGATGATCTGTTGGATCAGTTGCATCAAGAAAAATACTTCAGCAAGTTGGATGTAAAGTCTAGATATCACTAGGTTTTAGTCAAATAAGAAGACATCTGGAAGACCACCTTCAAAACTAGGCAAGGTTTGTATAAGTGGTTAGTTATGCCATTTGGCCTATTTAATGCACCAACTACATTTCTAAGGTTAATGAATGATGTACTCCAACCTTTTATAGATTCATTTGTTATTGTTGATTTGGATGATAAACTAGTATACAATGTTACCTAAGAAAATCACATCTCACATTTGATGTGGGTGTTGGAGGCATTAAAGAAGCACCAACTGCTAGAAAATCTCAAAAAGTGTGGGTTTGCAAAATAGTCTCTGGCGTATTTTCGATATGTGATACGTGGAGGAGAGTTGAAGATAGATCCTGCCAAGATGGAGGCCATCATGGAATGGTCGGTTTCTACTAATTTTTATGAGGTCATAGATTTCATTGGGGCAGTGGAGTACCTCAGGAAATTCATAAACCTATTTTAAGCAATAGCAACACCACTCCACGCCATAACAACAAGTGGAAAGAGTTTCCAATGGCGAAAGGGTGACCAGAAGAATTTCGAGGAGAAAAAAAAAAAAAATCCGTTAAGCACATGTTATGGAATTACCAAACTTGCGACAACCCTTTGAAGTAGAGACAAATGCAAGTAGTTATGCTGTGGGAGAGGTCTTGATGTAGGGAGGAAGGCCTGTATGCTACCATTCTGAAGTATTTCATGGGGTAGTTCTTAACTACCATACCCACGACAAGGAGCTCTATGCCCTGGTGCAAGTTGTGAAGAAGTGGAAGCATTATATGATGGGAAAGGAGACAATAATCCACAAATATCGCCAACCACACAATACTTGCAGGACTAGAGTAAGCTACAACAGACCAAACGTTACAAGTGGATGGGATTTCTACAACAATTTCATTTGGTGATCAAGTACAAGAAGGGCAACACAAAAAAGTTGGTTGACATGATTTCATGGCCACCCACACCAAATATCATAGCTTTGGGAACTCTTATGCACATGGATCCATTCAACCATGATGCATACCAAGAGGCATATTCAAAGGAAAAGGACTTCAAGGAGGTGTTTCAGCAGTTGCAAATTCAAAGTCATGTGCACGATGGCGACAACATCGTTGACTACCATCCTCGTGATTGGTTACTTTATAGGATGGATAAGTTATGCCTTCCTAAAGGTGAGTGATTGCAACTGATTAGAAAGGCTCACACCTCCAAGGTTGCATTGTTCTTTGGTGTAGGTAAGACTGTGGCCAAATTTTAGAGGTATGTGTATTGGCCAGAGATGCAAGATCATGCTAGGTTCATAAGATGATGCATGCTTTGTTGTACCACCAATCCTAGCAATAGGAAACATGGTCTATATATCCCTTACATGTACCCACTCGTCCTCTTGAAAGAATTTCCATGGACTTTGTGGGAGTTTTACCAACAACCAGGAAGGGGCATGGCTAACTGTTTGTGGTAGTTGAAAAGTTCAACAAGATGTGTGTTTTGATGTTGATCAGATTTGGATCGGGACCTAAGTGATAGCTCAAATTTCAAGGTGTTCAAAACTGTATCAAACCTAAGTGACTAGATAGATCTCATCTTCCTGATTTCGGCACCGCAAACAGTTCAAAAAACTGACACCGTATGAAGAAGTTATCACGTTTTGAAAAGTCCAGTAAACTACAAATTTTGACATTTGACCAGAGTTGACTAGGCAAAGGTACAATTAGCAAAAAATAATATTCCAAGGAATATTCTTGGAATATTCCTTCTAGGCCAATTGAATTTTTACAAGTGTCTAAGTCTGATTCGTTGAAAGGCTTTGGAGGGCCAATGAAAAGGTGCCACGTGGCTAGCCCTGATGCTGCCACATGGCCCTTGAACTGCGTTGTAAAATTATTGTGGAGGCCATAGGAGTCGAACCCTAGACCTTCAGCAGAGCACGCACCTGCCACACCGCATGAGATGTGAGAACTCTATGGTTCACAGGGTCTATTTCAGTTTAAACGTAATTCGCGTTGGGGGTTGGACCGCTGGCGGTTCCATCGGAGGTGTTCACATGTTATAACAAAAACTGCGCAGTTAACATAACATTACAAAATCCCACTAGAAGTTTCATACTTGTCACATGCCAACGACCTTTCAACTCTGCGTGGTCTCATAAAACGGTTAGCACTAACACCACTTCAACTCCGGTTTAAACCTTATCAACCCGTGGTTTAAGCCTGTGGTTCCGCCGACCATCACGATCATTGTGTGGTTTGGGTTGGCATGTGGCCACCCAAAACCCAAAATTTATTGTAGTGGTTATTTCGACGGTTTTGATTAGTGGCACGCCATTTATGGCAGAATGAACTATTTTGACTCCAGTTACGTGGAGTCCTCCACATTTAGTGGAGCTTTTCTAGGTGTAATTGGGAAAATGAGTAGGAGACTCAATTTTTTACCATTATGGGTGAATGAAGAGTCATTATTAGCTAATTGTAGCATTCTGGAGCCATTGGTGAGGTTTGAAAAGCCAACTGAGGACTTCTAAGCATGATTTTTCTTCAGGGAAGTTCCAAGGGCCACTAGGGCCACCAAGAGCCAGCAGAAGATTGAGGCCCAGCCAAGGCAGCCAGAGGCCATTCTCAGCAAACCAATTGTCTATTTTGACTATCTTGAAACTTATGAATCCAATGATGGGGTTTTCAAAATCATTTGGATACTTCTGAAGGCCGATATGCTACAGAGAAGTTTTCAGTGAGCTTAGAGCCATAGGGTGCCACCAAGTGTTAGAGGCATATCCAGAGCAGCCAGAGGCCAATTTCAGCAAATGAATAGTCATTTCTAACTATTTTGGATATTATGAATCCAATGGAGGGATTTTCAGAGCCATTTGGAGACTTCTAGAGCCAAAGAAGCCACAGGGAAGTTTCGGGGAGCCCAGGGCCACCAGTGGATGGAGGCCTAGATTGGAAAGCCAGAGCACATTTGGAGCAAATGAACAGTCTATTTTGGATTAATGATATGTGTTGGAGATATTAGAAAAGGTTTCAGGGACAGAAAAGGACTTCTAACAAATTTTGTGCCACAAAGAAGCTCAGGGAAGCTTAAGGACACCGACAGAAAAGGTCAAGTCTAAGGGAGCCTAGGTCCATTTCCAGAGAGTTAGCAGTCAATCCATGTTAGGATATTCCGACACATAGGAAATAGTTAAGAATAACTTATTCTAGTGTAGAGTTAGGTAAACTGTGTTTCTTTACCATGTACATTTGTAACTTATAATCCGACGGTCACGATTTGTAGTGATCCGATGGTTATCTCTCACCTCAGTATTAACGACACTTGATTCGTGTCTTAACACCCAATTGGTCCATGATATCTATTTAAAGAGCATGGAGGGTCATTTTTCCGGTAACCGTTTATGAGAGAAACATATGTAACTTTTCTTTTATATTAATAAATTCCTTGAAGTGGCCGCGTTGGCTCAGGGCGTGGACTGTTTCCCTCTTTAAGCGTTTTAACCAGGTGATTATACTGGTGTACTGATTTGTGATATTTTTGTGATATGGTTCTTGATCTACGGAACTTACCCTGTAAATTCCTACATGGTATCAGAGCAATTTTGAGGGCCGTGTCCGTTGTTGATCAAAATCCGAAGCCGGTTTGACTGCATGCGAATGCCATTTTGTAGATCTACTATTTCTGAACATTTTTGGGCTTGGATAACTGCTCTGTTGTGTCTGGAGCGTCTATTATAGTGAGGAATGCCTTTTGTTTCATGCGAAAAGGTTTCCGGCTACCCAAGTTATGTCAATTTAAATCTGGAGGTATAAAACATCTATTTTGTAGTTATATTTGTTAATAGTTCTGCTTATTTCAAGGTTTTTTATTTTTTATTTTTTATTTTTTATTTTTATTTTTTTATTTTTTATTTTTTATTTTTTGTGTATTAAGGTTTTATTTATTTTCCGGATCTATACCCTCTTCTCTATGTATGCTCTTTGATGTGCGCTTTATGTGATCTCGGCAAATCAGAAGCAGGAAAAAGGGATTTTTTTGCTACGTCTGCTCTTTCCCCGCGTCTTTGTGCGATCTCGGGAAATCAAAAATAGTAAAAAGAAGTGATAGTTGCCGGTAAGGCTAACCGAGAATCTATCATTCTGCCGTAAGGCTTTGCATTTCATTTTTTTGGCTCCTTTTTTATGTTTTTTGTGCAAGAAAAAGGCATGCACAAATAATAATAATAATAATAATAATAATAATAATAATAATAATAATAATAATAATAATAATAATAATAATAATAATAATAATAATAATAATAATAATAATAATAATAATAATAATAATAATAATAATAATAATAATAATAATAATACCCCCTTCCTCCTTTCTAAAATAACATAATCCTTTTACTATCTCACTTGGTGAGGGGTTAGTTTATGAGAATAGAGGTCTTGGGTTCAAGTCTTCTTCTCAAACTTCTTTTGTAAAAAGCTTTTGTTCAAAGGGGTGGAATTTTTTTTAAAAAAATCCACACTTCATCCCGTTTGCGCAACTATTCGGCATCTACAACTCATATTTTTCAAAAGGCATAACTTCTTCATCCGGAAAACGTTTTTCGAGCCGTTTTTTTTTTTAAACGGCCTAATTTTTCGAGATCTTTCCATTAGAGCAGTTATTTTCAGATTTTTTTCAACTTAATTTTTTTTTTTTTAAATGGAAAGTGCATGCCCGGTTATTCTTAACAGCACCAATTAGTTCCAATGGCTACCTCACATGGTAGATATACTTAGAAGTAAAGGGCTTTATAGAATAGCCACCGGTCAAGAAACTAAACCTTCTGATGATGATAAAGTTCCTAAATGGGAAAATAAACAAGATCAAGCACGAGGGTTGATAGGAATGTCCATTGCTCAAGATCTTCGATTTCACATCCTTGACATTGACACCCCTGATAAATCCCTAGAAAAGCTAAATAATGTTTTTGGCATTCAAAATAAAATCAGGGCCCACCAGCTTGAAAATGAGTTGCTTACTTTGGACCCTAATAATTTCTCCTCTATTGAATACTTTTTGTCCAAATTCAAGACCCTTAGACTTCTTTTAGAAGGGTGTAAGGTCAAAAAGGAAGATGGTAGCCTCATATATTGCATTCTTGCTAAGATTAGTCCTGCATACTCTGTATTTGTTTCTGCCTTCAATTTCACCAGAGAAGCCATCATTTCTTCAGGAACCACCTACAAGAATCCCTCTTTTGATGCCTTTTGTGATTCTTTGATAAGAGAACAAGAAAAATTTTTACACCTTGGTCTTATCATTGTTGGAAACGCTTCTAAGAAAGCCTTAGCAGCCCAACAACAACCATATCAAAAGAATCCCAAGAAGCAGTATCATAAAAAATATGGTCCTAAACCAAACAAGGGCCCTTAAGAAATTTCAGCCGCAAACTGAAAAATCAAATCACCAAAATAATAAGGCAAATCAAAACAAAGAGAAGAAGGCAGATATACATTGCAACATTTGCAATCGGGATGGCCATATAGAGTCCAAATGTTTTAAGAATATGGAAGCCTTAGAAGCAGCAATGAAGAAGCACAACATCAATTTGGATCACTCTTCACCTTCATCTTCAGGCATGGCACTTTCTGCTTGTGGTTGTCAAGCATCAAGATCTGGCTATGCATTAAATGTATCTTCTTCTTCTCCTTCTCATGAGTGGCTCATTGATTCTGGAGCTTCTTACCACGTGGCTAAAAATAAATCCATGTTTTCTTCTTTAAATGATTGTAACACCAAACATATTTATGTTGGTGATGATATATCTCTTAGTATTGTAGGATCTGGAACCATTCATCTAGATAATGGTCAGTTTAATGATGTACTATGTGTTCCTACCTTGTCATGCAACCTTCTATATATTTATCAGATAACTCATTCAAGTGAAGGGAAAATAGTAGAATTCTCACCTCATGATGTTGTAATCAAGGACCTCAAATATCCTAAACATATTTTAGCTACTGGCATTGCTGATGATTCCACAAGGTTGTATAAGTTTGACAACTTTGGGTCATCATCTCTTCCCTCGGTTTTTGTTGTTCATAATGATGATGTGAGCAAACTTTGGCATGAGCGATTTGGTCACTTAAACTATCGCTCTCTTCAAACTCTATGTAAGGAAAATATGGTGACGGGCCTTCCTATGGTATCTTGCCGAGATGGTGTTTGCTCCGGATGTGTACTCGGAAAACATCATCGAGACATTTTTGAAAAACGTGCCTCTTGGCACGCTTCAGCCCCTTTTCAGCTTGGGCACAATGATTTATGTGGTCCCCTTCCCGTTGTTTCTTTCTCTGGTTGCAAGTACTTCTTAACTTTCATTGATGATTTTTCCAGACGCACTTGGGTATATGTCTTAAAACTCAAGAGTGAAGTTTTTAACATGTTCTTGGCCTTCACGGCCTTTGTTGAGAAACAATCTGGACGTCAAATTCTTAAGTTAAGATCATACAATGGCAGAGAATATGTTAACAACAAATTTATCAACTTCTGCACTGAGCATGGCATTCAATTGCAACATACTATTCCATATACTCCACAACAAAATGGTGTAGCTGAAAGGAAGAATCACACCTTAAAATAAATGGCTAATTGTATGCTTCAATCTAAAGGACTTGGTCACAATTTTTGGGCAGAAGCCATTAATTGTGCAAATTACATAGTAAATTGCACTCCTACTAAGGTTTTAAAGAATATAACTCCAAAAGAAGCTTCGAGCTCAATCAAACCAGATGGAAGTCACTTTCGTGTTTTTGGAAGTGATGCTTGGGCCCATATTCCAGATGTGAAACATAAAGCCTTAGAACCTAAGAGTGAAAAATGTATTTTTGTTGGATATTCTGAAGATGTCAAAGGATATAGACTTCTTCAACCAAAATCCAAAAATATTATCATTAGAAGAGATGTAAAATTTGATGAAAATATATTGGCTTCTCTGACTGGATTAGAAACCCAAGTGTGCCACCTTTGGCCTCTTGGGCCGATTCGGCATATGTGCACCTCTCATCTCTCTTCTATTTTTTGTATTCCTTCTAGTTCGAGATGATGACATTGAGGATGACAATACTCTATACTCCTCGGATGAAATTATTTCCTTACGCTCCATAGCTTCCAAGATGGAATTACCGCTCTCTCGGGATTGCAGCGGGTTCTCTTGCGGGTGACCACACCCGTCCCTACGATAATGTACATTCTGGGATTCGAAAGAGATTCTTCCTTATTGGCTCAAGTTCCGGAAAAACTTGATCCAGGAAACCT
The DNA here is from genome assembly GCA_034641835.2 of Pinus albicaulis. Taxonomy (NCBI): domain Eukaryota; kingdom Viridiplantae; phylum Streptophyta; class Pinopsida; order Pinales; family Pinaceae; genus Pinus; species Pinus albicaulis. The sequence continues at coordinate 933,381,258 of CM076576.1, forward strand.
GAAGAAGCCTCAGGTCATCCAGTTGGGATGAAGCTATGAATGAAAGAGTATCGTTTGCTTATTGGCAAACAATACTTGGGATCTTGTTCCTCTTCCAAAAGGAAGAAAACTTGTCAGATGCAGATGGGTTTACAAAACCAAGTTTGGACCAAATGGAAAAGTGGATAGACATAAAGCTCGTCTTGTTGCTAAATGATTTTCAGAAGTTGAAGGCATTGACTATACTTAAACCTTCTCCCCTGTTGCCAAAATGAATTCTATCTGCCTTGTTCTTTCCCTTGCTGCCTCCTTTAAATGGGAAGTCCATCAGATGGATGTTAAATCCGCCTTCTTACATGGAGATTTGCATGAATAAATCTACATGGAACAACCCCCTGGCTTTATCCAAAAGGACTCTAGCCTTGTTTGTCGCCTTAGGAAGTCTCTCTATGGTCTCAAACAAGCTCCTTGAGCTTGGTATGCCAAAATGGATAGATTTCTCTTAGATAATGGTTTTTCTAGGTGTCATTCTGACAACACTGTCTACACCAAGAAAGTGGGTAATTCCTTCACCATCCTTGTTCTTTATGTTGATGATCTTATCCTTACTGGTAGTGATCCAAACCATATAAACCATGTGAAGTCTAGCCTCAAACAGAAGTTTGAAATGACAGAATTAGGACACTTGCATTATTTCCTTGGTCTTCAAGTCTTGCAATCCAAGGAGGGCATTACCCTCTCTCAGTCCAAGTATGCCTGTGATATTCTACACCACTTTCACATGGAAGACTGTAAGCCTGCCCCTTCTCCCTTTCAGTCTGGAGTCAAGCTTTCAATCAACTGTAGTACCCCTGAAGTTGATGCTACCTTATACCGTCAACTTGATGGTAAACTTTTGTATCTAACCCATACCCGTCCTGAACTTTCCTTTGTCGTTGGTCTTGTCACTTGGTTTATGCACCAACATCATGAAAGTCATTGGAGAGCAGCTAAAAGAATACTTCGATATATTCGAGGTAAAGTTTAGTTCGGGATTCATTATAGTGCAGGAGCATCTCCCTTGTTGATTGGTTTCACTGATTCTGATTGGGTTGGTTACCCTGATGATCGGAAGTCCACTGCAAGATATATATTCACTCTTGTTTCAGGACCTATTACTTGGTCTTGCTGGCTCGTGTCTCACTATTGTTGACAGTATATTGGTACGATTTACCGACACGAAGGAAGCCATGTGGCTTTGTCAGATCCTGTCTGAATTTGGTCTTCATCAGCAGCATCCAACTACACTTTGGTGTGATAATCAGAGTGCCATTCAGCTATGTAAAGATCCAGTTTAGCATCAGCATATGAAACACATTGAACTCCACATACACTTCATCAGAAAGCTCATTCATGATCGTGTTCTTGAAGAGCAGTATTGTCCAACCAATGATCAGGTAGTCGATATCTTTACAAAGGCTCTCACAAAAGTGAAGTTTACCAAACTTTGATCCATGCTTGGAGTTCAGGAAAGTTGTCATTAATGGGGGATAGGCTCTAATGCCTCCTTCCTTCTCCTATTGTGTCACTTTTGTAAATCCTTCAATCCTATCCCAATTTGTTCTTAAGGGGGGATGTTAGGATATTTCGACACATAGGAAATAGGCTCCTTTTGTGTCACCTTTGTGAATCTTTCAATCCTCCCATGTTTTTCTTAAGGGGGGATGTTAGGATATTCCGACACATAGGAAATAGTTAAGAATAACTTAGTCTAGTGTAGAGTTAGGTAAAGTGTGTTTCTTTACCATGTACATTTGTAACTTATAATCCGACAGTCACGATTTTTAGTGATCCGACCGTTATCTCTCACCTCGGTATTAATGACACTTGATCTGTGGCTTAACACCCAATTGGTCCATGATCTCTATTTAAAGAGCATGGAGGGTCATTTTTCTGGTAACCGTTTATGAGAGAAACATATGTAACTTTTATTTTTATATTAATAAATTCCCTAAAGTGGTCGCATTGGCTCAGGGCGTAGATTGTTTCCCTCTTTGAGGGTTTTAACCACGTGATTATACTGGTGTACTGATTTGTGATATGTTTGTGAGTGGTGACCTTTGGTTCTTGATCTACAGAACTTACCCTGTTAATTCCTACAATCTAGGGGTATGATGGTATTATAAACCCATTGGTACATTTCAAACAACCATTGGATTTGAGTAGCAACTTGTAAAAGATATTTTCCATCTTAATCCCAAAGAGCCAAGTCAATTGAAAAAGGTTCAAGGAGACGCAACCCAAGACATGCAGGTGAACTCCTTTATTATGGCTGTTGTTATGTGTTGATGATTAATTTGCTGCAATTTATGCTTGATGTACATTCTTTTAATCCACAAAAATAAATGGTTAATTCCTCACGCATAAAGTCTTAAAATTGTTTTAACACATACACATGTATCAAGAATTCAATTCCACACAATCAAGTATAAGCAAGATCTTAATTTGTTTAAATTGAGTAGGAGGTGCTTGCATAGCATAACAAGTCAGCCACCCATATCAGATCAGGTTGGTATCATAGCACTAAGTTGCTTGCTTGACAGAGCAATAGGTTTCTTGTTTGACTTGAAGAGTGTTTAACTGTTTGCAAAAGAGGCTACTTGAAAAAGAGATACAAGCTACAGAAAAGAGCTTGAATCTACAGCAAAATTGCTAAGAATCTTATCAATTGTTTTTTGAAGCTTTGTGAATTATTGTTGAAGTTATTTAATTCATTTACATAATGATGAAAACTTCATCAAGTGAGGTTTCTAAATCCTCCTCCTTTGCAAGACTCTTTGATAAAGAGATGAAGCATGACTTATACATCCTGAAGGATATGGTGCAAAGTATGTATGAATATGTAAGGGAAAACACTAGACTTCATGAGAAATTGGTTGCTATGAATCAAGAGAAAGAAGGACTTCTTCAAACTTAATGCATGAGATGGAGATGCAACTCCATTATTCCCAAGAGGCGTTAACCAAGCACATGCTTGAAGCAGAGGTAAATCACTCAAATTTGTCTTCAATTTCCTCTTCAGATAGATGTGTAGGTTCATTTGAAAAACACACTAGAGGTATAGGGTCCAAATTGATGTTAAAAATGGGCTATGAAGGGAAGGGTCTAGGAAAACATGCACATGGCATGATTGAGCCTATTATGGTTGAGGAAAGGCCTAAGAAGTTTGGTCTAGGCTATGTTCAGCCTTATGGCGAAAAATCCAAAGCCATGAAGTCACTTGAGACAGTTCCAAGAAGAACTTTTGTTACAGGTTCAAACCCACAAACATGTCAAGTTTGTATTCAAGATGAATTCCATTGTTTGAAACCCATGTTGCAGAAAGATGCTTGTAGACATGTAGCTTATTGGCGCGTAAGAGAGTTCAGACAACTATCAAGACATGAACACTGATGTTGGTCTTCAAAAGAGAGTTGGAACCTCTACAAGTTCATCTCCTCAAGAAGGTTAAAAATATGGACATGCAAAGCAACATTTAAGGTATAATTCTTCCCATAGTCAAGTTTTTTATGATTATGTTAAGCATGATAAATCTGCATGCATGAATGGGAGAAAGAGTTGTTATTCCTATTGTGGTTTGGGTAACCATGAAGTTTCAAAATTCTAGAAGAGAATGAAGGCATACAGGAAACAGTCAAAGCGGAGGCGAATTGCTCAAAAGATGCAAAATATTTTCACACATTTCTAGAAGAAGGGACATATCATTGCCCAATGTTGGACACTGCATCCAACCAATCATTCCAAGCATTTGAAGCAAGAGGATAAAAATACTGGCGAGAATGGAACCAAAGATTCCATCATCGATGTGAGTCCAGATGATTCATAAGAAGAGAATTTTCGGCAGGAAAAATCGCCATGGAAGTGGCTTGGTAAGAAGTGGTTTGATTTCTTGACCTAGTAAGACATGCATTCCTTTTTACATAGATGCAAATTTCAGTCATGTATGCATGAATTTCTGTTGAAAGTATGACAAGTTGTAGCAAAGTATTACAACTTGTATGATGCAAGATTGCATGTGAATGTTGTTCAGTTGAAGGCATTTCTTTGTTGTTGAAAAATTTCGTCGTGGAGGTGTAAAATATGGGTATGTTACTCACTTATGTTGCAGCAATATCATTTAGTTTAGCTCTTATAGTCGCCCACAAGTGTTTTGGGATTATGTACTTGTTTGTACTTGAAAGGAAGAGTTGAAAGTGTACATATGCATGAGTTTGTATGTGTAAATATAAAATTTGTAAATAGGTTCATTATACATTGATACATGCACGAGTGTTGTCGAAATGTATCATGTGGTTTATCAACTTGTGTCGATTGTGTCGCACACATCTTTGTCGACTTGTGTCGATTGTGTTGCACACTTTTTATATTGATTTTGTGTCAATTGTATTGCACATTTCATGTCGACTTGTTGTTGATGTCTCATGTTGCACGACTTATGTTTGAGTCAAAGGTGTTTGTCTATTTTGGGTCGATAGATGGATACACCAATGTGAAAAGAGGATCACCATGTATTTGATGTTACAGGAAGGTGGCAGTCAGTGCTTTGAAGGAGCGAAAAGAGGTGATCTTCATTTCAATTCTTTCATAAGATTTTCTTTTCAAGATTGATGTGTGTTCTTATGACAGGATGTTGCGGGCAGTTGGTATTCCATTCAATGAGAAGTGGACAAGATGCAAAATGTTTTTCAGCCATTGCAGAACAAGCTAGTTTTGTTGACGCCAAGAGTTCACTTATCTTGCGAGCTTAATTTGGAAAGTGGACTTCCAAGACAAAGCTTGTATGCCATAGTTGCAATAGGGACTTCAATCTCAGTGGGAAGGCTAATAGTTTTCCAAGCACATAGAGAGATCAATGGTACAACAAGGTGTGTATCAGTTTACAGCAGCCAGCAATACTGAAGTGGGTCAACAACAACTAGAGAGCAGTGGTTGAGATACATAGTCAGTTGCGGTGCAAGGCACGTTAAGGTGGTTTCCAAAGAGACTTTTCAAGTAAAATCAGTTGATATAACTTGTAAGCAGCAAAGTGTTGAAGCTCAAGGAAGATAATCATTAGCTTTTGTGGGTACAAAAGCTCTTCAGTGGGAAGGAGTGATCAGATTTGGATCAGGACCTAAGTTATAGCTCAAATTTCAAGGGGTTCAAAAGTGTGTCGAACTTGAGCGACTAGATAGATCTTGTCTTCCTGATTCTGACACTGTGAACGGTTCGAAAAACCGACACCATATGAAGAAGTTATCGTGTTTTAAAAAGTCCAGTAAACTGTAAATTTTGACATTTGACCAGAGTTGACTAGGCAAAGGTACAGTCATAAAAAAAGAATAATACAAGGAATATTCCTTGAATATTCCTCAAATTATTCCCCAAAATATTCCTTTCGGGAATATTCCTCAAATTATTCCCCAAAATATTCCTTTCGGGCCAATTAAATGTTGACAAGTGTCAAAGTCTGATTCGTTGAAAGGCTTTGGAGGGCCAATGAAAAGGTGCCACGTGGCTATCCCTAAGGCCGCCACATGGCCCTTGAACTGCATTTTAAAATTATTGTGGAGGTCGCAGGAGTCGAGCCCTGGACCTTTAGCAAAGCACAGGCCCGCCACACTGCATGAGCTACGAGAAGTTCTTAACCTCTATGGTTCACGGGTTCTATTTCAGTTTGAACGTAATTCGTGTTGGGGGTTGGAACCGTCAGCGGCCCAACCTGCCAGCGGTTCCATCGGAGGTGTTCCCATGATATAACAACAACTACACAGTTAACATAACATTACAAAATCCCGCCAACAGTTTCATACTTGTCACATGCCAACGGTCCGTCAAATCTGCGCGGTCTCATAAAACGGTTAGCGCTAACACCACTTCAACTCCAGTTTAAACCTTATAAACCCATGGTTTAAGCTTGTGGTTCCGCTGACCATCATAGTCACCACTTGGTTTGGGTTGACATGTGGCCACCCAGCACCCAACATTTATTGCAGCAATTATTTTGACGGTTTTTACTAGCGGGCGTGCCATTTATTTGTAGCAGTTATTTCGACCATTTTGGGTGAATGAAGAGTCATTATTAGCTAATTGGAGCATTATGGAGCCATTGGTGAGGTTTTCAGAGCCAGGTGAGGACTTCTAAGTGTGATTTTGCTTCAGAAAAGTTCCAAGGGCCACCAAGGCCACCAGGAGCCAGCAGAAGAATGAGGCCTAGCCAGGGCAGCCAGAGGCAATTCTCAGCAAAACAATAATCTATTTTGACTATCTTGAACCCTATGAATCCAATGATGGGGTTTGAAAAATAATTTGGAGACGTATGAAGGCCGAGATGCTACAGAGAATTTTTCAGTGAGCCTAGAGCCACAGGGTACCACCAGGTGTTGGAGGCATATCCAGAGAAGCCAGAGGCCAATTTTAGAAAATGAATAGTCATTTCTGACTATTTTGGACATTTTGAATCCAATGGAGAGATTTTTAGAGCCATTTGGAGACTTATATAGCCGAATAAGCCACAGGGAAGTTTCAGGGAGCCCAGGGACACCAATGGATGGAGGCCTAGATTAGGAAGCCAGAGCTCATTTGGGGCAAATGAACAGTATATTTTGGACAAATGATATGTGCTGGAGACAATAGAAAAGGTTTCAGGGATAGACAAGGACTTATAAGAGATTTTGTGCCACAGAGAAGCTCAGGGAAGCCTAAGGACACCGACATAAGAGGTCAAGTCTAAGGGAGTTGAGGTCCATTTCCAGAGAGTTAACAGTCAATCCAAGGGTATGATGGTATTCTAAACCCATTGGTATAGTTCAAACAACCATTGGGTTTGAGTAGAAACTTGTAAAATATATTTTCCATCTTAATCCAAAAGAGCCAAGTCAATTGACAAAGGCTCAAGGAGACTAGCCCAATACATGCCGATGAAATCCTTTATTATAATTGTTGTTATGTGTTGATGATTAATTTGCTGAAATTTATTCTTGTTGTACATGCTTTTAATTAGCAAAAAAAAAATTGTTAATTCCTCACACATAAAGTCTTAAAACAGTTTAAACACATACACCTGTATCAAGAATTCAATTCTGCGCAATCAAGTATAAGAAAGATCTTAATTTGTTTTAATTGAGTGGGAGGTGCTTGCATAGCATAACAATTCAACCACCCATATCAAATCAAATTCCATGTAAAAATACCATCATTGGGAAAGAAGTAGAAAACATATTATTTGGATAGGTCTGGGTGCACTTTAGGATACCAAGGAGCATCATTTCATATAGGGATACAATATTTCTCAGTGCATTTTGGACTACAAAATGGGATAAGATGGACACGAAATTGAAGATATCTACAACATTCCATCTGGACAGACGAAAGTAGTCAGCAAGAATTTTGTGCAACTTCTGAGGGAATACAACCAGAAGCATCCAAAGACCTAGGATGAAAATTTGATATATATACAACTTTTCTACAACAGAGGAGTCCACATTTCTACAAGAAAGTTCCCATTTGAAACTTGTTTTTTATATTTTTCGCCTTCACCTTCGGACATTGCATATGGGAAGCAAGGAGGAGTGAGGGAAGATCTTATAGGACAAGAATTGAGGGCTGAAAATTTTATAGAGAAGATAAGAAATATCAATCTACAGGTACAAGAGGAATTTCCCAAGTAGTGGGATAAATATAAGCTCAGGCATGATCAAAATAGAATGAATAAATCATTCAAGGTGGGAGACAAAGTAGGGATACAGTTGAATAAGGAGAGGTTAAAGGGGCCTGGTAAGAAAATCAAGGCTCTAAGGTATGGTCCCTTTGAGATACTAGAAAAGGAGGGTGATAATTCCTATTGACTCAGTTTACCACCATATATGCACATTTAATCAGTTTTGAATGTAGAGAATTTGAAACTCTAGGAGTCTTCCATGCTAGATCAAGAAGAGGAAAATGTCCTACCTTCTTTGTAGGAAATGGCACCAGATGCTCAGGAATATTTGAAAAAAGATACAGTTTTCCATAAGAGGTCCAGAACTACAAGATAGGGGTAACCTGACATTTTCAAGTTTGGGTTGAAAGGACAACTTCCAGGAAAAACTAAATGGTACACTAGAGAGAAGGTGGAAGAAAATTTCCCTCACCTCATTTAGTAGAAGATTTTTGGGACCAAAAGCCTCTCAAAATAGGGAGGTGTGATCTGTATTGGATCATTATATTTTTTTCATCCATATCAATACTTTCAAAGTGGAAAAATTGGGGTAATCAACTCATAGGATCATTTTTACTAGTGGGACCCAAATTGGTAAAACAGGGCCTTAAACCTTCTAAGAGCATTATGAGGCATCAAACGACATTTTTTTGGGAGTAAAACTTTCTAGCATTATGCGACTCCTTTTGATGTTATTCTACACATAGAGACCTTTCCAACGGTGTAATAATCACATCAATCAGAGTTTGTATGTGATAGTTATGTCACTAAGAAGTTGATCTTCCTATTTTCACCACCATAATTCGATAAGATGCCATATTAGCCCCCAATATTCATGGAAAATGGGCTAGATACATGATTATGATGTAGAATACTCTATGAGTTTATATTGTAACTCTATTTAAGATTTTAGGTAGTCAAACCTAACCACTAGTAGGATATCGATTTGTGTTATAACCAAGCCACTAAGAGGAAAAGGGATTCCATTCTTTCGATTGCATTTGTTCTGTGGCTGAGAAAAAATAGCCAAGAGGGATAGGAGGTAAAAATAACTGACAATATTTGTGCATTGTAGCAACCATCGGCCACAGCCCAAACTTCTTTGTACTCGCGACCATATTTTCATATAAATAAAGAGAGCAAAGGGACCTCACCTTCCAGTTGAGTTTTTCTCCTGAAAGGGTTTCTCAAAGCATATCTTGTGTCAAATGAGTGTGTGATATTTTAACTTTTCGTTCTCTATTTTCTGCATAATTTTTAAATTTGAATGCATGCACTATTAACAGTAAAATCTACAAATCTTGAAATCTAATAAAATTGTAATAGTGTAGAATTTCATATTTTAAATATAATTGTATCAGAGATGTTGTAACGAATTGTCCAATGGAATATCCATGACAATTTATAGATCATATTGGTAACAAAATAGTATTCTTTGGGTATTTTGTGCATATTTGCAAGGGATCAAGATTGGTTGGGTGAAAAGTTGAAAAAGCCTAATCATGGTCAAAGAATCTGTTAATAACCCTCTTGATCCTATAACATAGAGGTTTTTTGTGGTTGGAACAACAAGTCATAGATATAGTTCGCAATGTAAATATCCTCATGAAAACACTGAATAATAAGCTCAGGATATTCTGTGAATATGGGGGTTCAAATGCAGAGTACAAATCAGAAGGGGGATCATAAGATCAGGAAAAAACGGAGAACCAGCCAAAGAAAGAACCTGGAAAAGATCAAACTAGTTTGACTGACATGAATCAATCACAACCCATATTATAAATAGAATAAAAGGTTTATTTCAAGCCATATGACGACGATATTGACAATCTAAATTTGAATCATTAGTTACAGCAACTGGAAGAGTATTTCAATATCCATCCAATTGAGGAAGAATAAAGTATTTAATTTGTGTGACTAAAATTACAAGGCCATGCCCTGACTTGGTGGGAGAGCCACACAAATAACTTGAGGTTGGAGGGAGAGTCTCTATTGACTAAGTGGGATGACTTAAGAACCCTCCTTAAGTCATATTTTTACCCTATTGGGTATGTAGAGGACCAAGGGAATCGATGGCACTACTTTAGGAAAAAATGAGGGTAAAGTGTGCAGCAGTACACCACAGAGTTCATAATGATGGCCATAATTTTTGGTATCTCCCAAATAAATCCATATGTACTCCTCAAGTATTTTTGGGTTTTACACCACCATGTATGAGAGCAAGTGATGTTATTCAAGCCCAAATCAATGGACAAAGCTTGTGTATGGGCACAATACCTGGAGAACATAGGATTGAAAAGAGTGTAATCAATTGGATTGAAGCAGAAGGAGAAACATGACTCTTCTAAGGAAGGGAAAAAAAATTAGAAAGGGAGAAAAGATAAAAATATAGTAGCCACATCAAACTAGTGCTAAGATCTGAGCAACCACTGCAACATTGACATCCATACAGAAGAGAAGTGTTGGAAGTTGCATCTGGAGCTAAACCCGAAGAAAAGGAAGAAATATAATAAGAACAAGAATCCCATGGTCACATATTTGAGCAACCAAGTTGAAAGCAGCTCATATGTGGATGAGAAGATCGTTTTTATGTCAGTGTTGAAGGAGGGGAATTTGAGTAGCCTTCAGCAACAGGAAGAGAAAGAAATGACCAAACTTCTCCATATAAAGATATAGGTTAAGAAGACAAAGATTGTTTCTCTATTTGACTCAGTATCGCAGGTGAATCTCATTACAATATAGTTAGTCAAGAAGTTGTGGTTGGAAGTTTCTGATCATTCAAACCCATATCGACTAGGATGGGTAAATAAGGATGCAAAGTTGGAGGTAACAAAACAATTTAAAATTAGATTTGTCATCAGTGTTGATATTATTGATGAAGTAGAACTAGATGTGGTTCCACTTTATGTATGTGGAGTCATGTTTGGGATTCCCTACATGTACATGAAAGATGAAATATTCATGCAGAGAGCCAATCTGTATAGGCTCATAAAGAATGGAAAATCATTCATCATCAAGTTGTACAAAGACAAGTCAAAAATTTCACTAGAAAGTTCCAACTAAGCAAATAAATTGATCAGTTCCAGCAAGAAGTATGTTTTATAGTTTTTAAGGGAAAAAAAATATTTATAGGAGTTATTAAGAGGCAAAGAATCCCTAGAGAGGTGTACTAAGAAACAAAAGCAAAAACTAGAAGAGTTTCTAGAGACATACAAGGATGAATTCTGAGAGCCCAAAGGGTTACCACCTAAGATCCAACTATTGTTTGACTCCCCATCGCCAAACATTGGGATTTACAAGCAGTATGTTATAGAGGCAAGTGAGTTGAAGAAACGGTTGCAACAACTACTGCAACAAGGTGTCATTTGACCAAGTACATCAACATGTAGGTCACCCATCATCATTGTGCCAAAGAAGGATGGGATTTTGTATATGTGTATAGATTAAAGGGCATTGAACAAAATCACGCTCAAGAAAAGGTACCCTCTGCGCAAGATAGATGATCTGCTAGATCAATTGCAATAATCAAAATACTTCACTAAGTTGTACTTAAAGTAGGGATATCACCAGGTATGAGTCAAAGAAGACGATACCTGGAATATTTCCTTCAAAACTATGCAACGTTTGTATGAGTGGTTAGTCATGCCATTTGGCCTATGTAAAGCACCATCTGTGATTATGAGGTTAATGAATGATTTATTTCACCCTTTTATAGATTCATTTTTTATTATCATTTGGACGATATACTGATATATAATGCTACCTGGGAAGAGAACATATAACATTTGACGCAGGTGTTGGAGGAATTAAAGAAGCACCAATTGTTAGCAAATATCAAGGAGTGTGAGTTTCCACAATTTTCTTTGGTGTATTTGGGGTATGTGATAGGTGGAGAAGAGTTGAAGATAGATCCTTCCAAGATGGAAGCCATCATGAAATGGTCAGTTCCTATTAATGTTTATGAGGTCAAGAATTCCATTGGAGCATTTTATTACTTGAGGAAATCCATACCCTCATTTTCAGAAGTAGCAGCACCATTACATGCCATAAAAACAAATGGCAAGAGTTTCCAGCGAGGAAAGGGTCAACAGAGGGATTTCGAGAAGATGAAAAATGAAACCAGTCAAGCACTAGTTTTGGCATTACCAAACTTGTGGAAACCCTTTGAAGTGGAGACAAATGAAAGTGGATATGGCACGGGAGAGATATTGATGCATGGAGGAAGGCATGTATGCTACCATTTTGAAGTATGTCATGGTGTATTTCTTAACTACCCTACCTACGACAAGGAGGTCTAGGCCCTAATGTAACCTATGAAGAAGTGGAAACACTATCTGATGGGAAAAGAGATAGTAATACACACATATCACTAGCTATTGTAGTAGTTGCGGGCCTAGAGTAAGCTACAATAAACCTGGAATTACAAGTGGATGGGGTTTCTACAGTAATTTCATTTGGTTATCAGGTACAAGAAGGGAAACACAAACAAGCTCATAGACATTATTTCAAGGCCACCCCACCAAATATCACAACTTTGGGAACTATTATGCACATGGATCCATTCACCCATGATTCATACAAAGAGGCATGTTTAGAGGATGAGGACTTTAAGGAGGTGTTTCAGCAGTTGCACAGTCAAATTCATGCGCACAATGGCGACACCATTGTTGACTACCATCTCCAAGATGGGTTACTCTATAGGTTGGATAAGCTATGTGTTCCTAAAGGTGAGAGAATTCAACTGATTAGATAGGATCACACCTCCAAGGTCGCAAGGCACTTTGATGTAGGGAAAGTTGTGGCCAACTTGTAGAGGTATGTGTATTGGCCCAAGATGCAAGAGCAGGTAGCTAGGTTCATAAAAGGGTGAATTCTTTGTTGTACCAGCAAGCCTAACAATAGGAAACAGGGTCTATATCATCCCTTACCTGTACCCACTCATCCTTGGGAAATAATTTCCATAGACTTTGTGGGAGGTTTACCAACAATGAGGAAGGGACATGACTACCTATTCGTGGTAGTTGATATATTCAACAATAGGTGTGTTTTGATGCCCTATAAAAATACCTTTAGTGGGAAAGAAGAAACTATTGGACATTGGGTTCAACGCTCCCTGTGTGTTTCGCGACATGGACTAACCGCCTCTCGTGGATCCTAACTCTGGCGATTGAAGCGGAGACTAATGCCTGCGGGTTTTGGTCTAACGACAATCGTGATTCCAAGAAGTGGTATCAGAGCAACAAGTCTCGAGTTCAAAACTCACCCGGCTCGCGTTGGGGGGGATATTGTTGGACATTGGGTTCAACTCTCCCTGTGTGTTTCGCAACATGGACTAACCACCTCTCGTGGATCCTAGCTCTGGCGATTGTAGCGGAGACTAATGCCTGCGAGTTTTGGTCTAACGGCAATCGTGATTCCAAGAGAAAAAAACTTATTCTTTCAACATGTCTGGGTGCACTTTAGGATACCAAGAAGCATCATTTCAGACAAGGATACAAGATTTATCATTGCATTCTAGACTACATTGTGGGAGAATGTGGACACTAAATTGAAGAGATATACAACATTTCATCCACAGATAGATGGATATACAAAATTAGTCAACATGACTTTGGTGCAACTTCTGAGGGGATACAAACAGAAGCATCCAAAGACCTAGGATGAAAATATAATATATATACAACATTCTTATAACATAGCAATCCACACTTCTATAGGAAAGTCCCCATTTGAAACATGTTTTGGATATTTGTCGCCTTCGCCTTTGTTCATTGAATATGGGAAACAAGGCGGAGTGAGGGAAGATCTTACAAGGCATGCCTTGAGGGCTGAAAAAATTATAGAGAAGATAAGGCAAATAAATCTACAGGTGCAAGAGACACTGCAAAAGTTGCAGGAGAAATATAAGGTCAAGCATGATCAACATAGAACAAAGAAATCATTCAAGGTGGGAGACAATATATGGTTATAGTTTACAAGGATAGACTACAGGGGCTTGGTAAGAAAATCAAGGCTATGAGGTATGGTCCCTTTTATATATTGGAAAAAGTGGGTGATAATTCTCATTTACTCATTTTACCACCATATATGTGCATTTACTCAGTTTTGAATGTAGCGAATTTGAAACTCTATGAGCCTTCCATGGTAGATTGGGAAGAGGGATAGGTCCTACCTTATGTGGATGATTTGGTATCAAATTCTCTCGTAGAGTTGACAAAAGATATAATTTTGTAGAATAGGTCCATAATTACAAGACATGGGCAAAGGAAAAGTTAAATGGTATAGTAGAGAGAAGGTGGAGGAAAAATTTCCTCACCTCATTCAGTAGAAGCTTATGGGGACCAAAAGCCTCCCAAAATGGGGAGGTGCAACCCAAATTGGATCATTTTATTGTTTGTCATCTATCTCAATGCTTCAATGATCCGGGTGGCTCTAGAAAGGCTTAGAAATCAAAGGTGGCTTTGGAAAATCTTAAAAATAAAATTCCTTGGATTGTATCAAAACTAGGATCAGATCAAATAGCTTGTCACAATATTTCCAACGGTGCGAACGACGCCTCAATCTGAGTTCGTATGCAAATGTTATGGTCGGTCAAAGTTTTGGTCAACTAGGCCTACTTGATAAAATTGGCAGAGCACCAACTAAATTTAGAGGCCAGCTAAAACTGGAAGACATGATAAATTTGGCGGCCACTAACTAGGCAACAATTTGGCACTTTGCAGTTGTCGGGACTAGTCAATTAGTCGAATAGTTAATTTTTCTCATAACCCCTAAAAATCCATGGGTTGGTTTTTAAATGTTATTATTACTATAAAAAATAAAAATAAATAAGGGGGTTGGCAGGCCACCACCCCCCGCAGCGCCATTATATATAAACAATATGGCCGACAGCCAATTGTAACGACCAACCAACTGCATGGGGCTAGAGGGAATCAAACTTGCCCAACCAACACGGGTAGCCCCTAAAATTCAAATGATGCCGAAACTTATGTGATAAGGAGGGAGCCTGCGGAGTTTGAACCGAGGTCATCCCTCTAATAATAACACAATTTTCCAATGGCCCAATAGGCCTTTCATTGGTTATTCTACCCCCAAATCACTTATTCGCCTAGGGAGCCCAGAGACCAAGTTGTGGAACCTAGAGCGGAGGGAACCATACCCAGGTGGGGCATGCTTTTCGAGATAGAATATTACAGGGGAATATTCTCTATAATATTCCATAGAATAGTCCCATGTAGAGTCAGTGAGGAATCTTGGAAATTCCCTAGAGGGAAATTTTTGAAGTCTCAGAATTATGTAGGCCTTATGCTCAGTTTTCTTAGTTTATGACAAGGAAAGTGATAGTGTGATCAGTTTCTTCATCTAAGCAACCGAATTTCAGTCAGCCTGCAAAATAAAATCTTTGAGGAATCTTTGAGATTCCCAAGGAGCTGAAATTTTACCGAGTGAGAAAGAGGTCAAGTTTACAGTCATATTTCATGATTTTTCGCTAGGAATTCAACCATGCAGTTCGTTTATTCAACAAATGATCCAGGTGGATATTGGTGGCCACCCACCTAATCCATTTGGGGCTCCACCATTGTCTCTTTATGTTTTTCATTTTCGGCACAACTTATTTTTTTAGCAGTTTTTCAAGTCTTGAACTTTAGGAGCCATTTTGAGGCCCTTAACGGCGTTTTTGGGAAAACCAAAAATAACATGGGTCAAAATTTGTAGTCCTCGGATATATATTTCGAACGAGGTATGGTGCACATAAAACAAAGATCGTATGCCAAAGTTACGTCCCCGGGAAGTTGAAACACCAATTTACCCAAACGGGGTCCATAGTTTTGGTGCTTCATCTCCTAGGGTTAGTTTTTTGGATGTTAGGGTTTTCCGTTGTTTATCAATAATAAATAAGCCCTCGAGCCTCATTGTAACACAGTTCAGAGGCTTGTAGCCACCACATCTCTTCTCATAGATAAGTTACGAGCGCCCTAGCTATTTTACTTCCATTATGTCTGTAAGCAAATTTCAGTTCTTTGATATTAATGAAATGAAGTGTTATTTCCACTGCATCTTTGTATTTATGGTTATATGTGTATTCTCTTGTGTTCCTGCATAAATATGGATCAGTGGTATCAGAGCAGTCTACTTTTTCTCGATCATTCTTTGCATGTCCCCAACGAGGTCGGGGTATAAGGAGTTAGGGCTCGATCTGGTTGAACCTTTGCAAGATCAGCCTCGCAAACCCCAACGGTCGCCTGTGGGGGACAAAAAGAAACATGGAAACATGAGGGAGTAGGAGACCCTATCAAAATATTGGTCGAGGAGGCCCTCGAAAAATAAAATAACGTGATTGTGGATAACTTTGCCCAGATCCTTCAACGACTGCCCACCGGCGACGCATCTGCATCCAGCAGCCACTCTGGAGGCGCAACTCCCTTTAAGGTACAAGTAAACTTTTACATTCCCATATTTGAGGGAAAAATAGATGCAGATGTCATAGATAGATGGTTGAATCTATTAGAAGTATATTTCTCGGTTCATGACTTTTCCGACCGGGAGAATATTATTTTTTCACTCCTCAAAGCTACCCCCCATGTCAAGGACTGGTGGGAAACCTATTGTGAGAAAAAGGATGAGACAAGACCCTCTCTATTCTCGGCCGTACCCACTTGGAATTCTTTCCTATACGCCATCAAGGAACAATACTATCCCATGTGGAGCTATGAGTAAAAGTACCTACAATGGACCACGCTGTGAAAACAAAGGGATCAAGATGTGCATGAGCTGACAAATCTGTTCCATACCGTGCGCACAAATTTGGGTATCAAAAATTCAAAGAAACATTTGGTGCTAAAGTATCGCAATTTTTTGCACATATACATTCAGGAGGAAATGGAGTTCCTCGACATCTCGTCGCTCGGTATGGCATACTGGTATGCTTCCAATATTGAGCAGAAATTCAAACAGAAGAAGCGAAACTTTGGATCTGCGAATCAAAAGCAAGGGATTAGTGCCCCCAAACCGTAGAACAAAGTACAAATCCCAGGCATGGCGTCCCAAGATAACCTGCCAAAACCACAAGAAAATAACAACATCGTGAAGCCAAAGGACACGGGAAAGTGGTGTGAGTTCCATAAGAGCTTCACTCACAACACAAGTGAGTGTCGGGGAAAGTATTCGTTGGTGGCTGAGATGAGGGCTTCTGAATCAAATGCATGCTCTGACTCTGAATCAGAACACGACAAGGGGAATGATAAATGGAAGAAGATTATTGATGTGGAGCCCAACGCCAGCTTTGCCACTACGAAGATCCAGAAGGAGGAACCAGAATATCCAAAGGAGGAGGAGTGTCTCTTCCACTCTGAGATGTGGGTAAAGGGTTCCCCGCTATAGTTCATTGTCGACAGTGGGAGCCAAAAGAACCTCATTTCATCAGAAATCATGAAGCGGTTGGGCTTGCTGACAATAGTACACCCACAACCATACACCATCGAGTAGCTTCACCGAGGACAGGATCTTCGTGTCAGCGAACAATGTCGCCTACCCTACAGCATCAAGCCCTTCACGGATGAGGTATTATGTGACATTTCTCCTCTTGATGTTTGTGATGTATTATTAGGCCAACCATACTTGTGGAAGTGAAATGTTGTGCATGAGTCCTGGCCTCACGTTTTTATTATTACTTTGGTAAATAAGTTGTACAGGATACTAGAGGTACCACTGCCTGCCATTATTTCTTTGGTTACTGCAAAACAATGCAGTCAACTTATTTCCAAAACCAAGAAATTTTTTTTCCTGGTGATCCGCCCCTAGGGCAAGAAGAAGACTGTGGCCACGACCTCCATACATGGATCCTCCGCACGATAGCAATAAATGGAAAATGTTGTGGAGGCGTACGGAGACATATTCACCTCACCCACAGGGGTGCCTCTGCACTGTCAGGTCAAGCACCCCATTGATCTGACCCCAAGTGCGCTGCTACCCAATGGAACGATCTATCAGTGCTTTATTCTAGAGAATGATGAAATCAAGAGGCAGATTTAGTTCATTGCCCTGTGGGAGCCCGATTGTGTTGGTACAGAAGAAGGATGGGACTTGGGGACTCTGTATTGACTATCGGGCGCTGAACAAGATCAATGTCCGGAACAGGTACCCGATCCCACGGATTGATGACCTTCTAGACCAACTCAAAGGGACGAAATATTTCAGTAAGATCGACTTGAATTTTGGGTATCACCAGGTACCAATCGAACCCTCTGATGTGTGGAAGACGACCTTCAAATCCAAGGAGGGCCTTTTCTAATGGATGGTCATGCCTTCAGGTTGACGAATGCTACCGCAACCTTCATGAGGTTGATGGACGACATATTGCGGCCATTCACCAACTCATTTGTAGTGGTGTACTTGGATGACATTCTGATCTTCAGCCAGACTTGGGAAGAGAACCTCCACCACATCCGACATGTCTCCAAACACTGCGGCAAAACAAGTTGTGTGCTAATTTGGAGAAGCTCACTTTTGGCATGACCTAGGTTCAATATATGGGATACATTATTGATGAAAGGGGGGTGCATGTGGATCCAACCAAGATCCAAGTCATTCAGGATTGGCTAGCCCCAATTACTCTAACAGAGCTTCGCAGCTTTTTGGGTCTTGCTAATTTCTACCGCAGGTTCGTGTTGGGATTCTCTCATATCACTTGGCCCTTGAGTGAAGTCACCAAGGGAGGAGAGAAAGGAAAATTATTTTGGTCGGAATCTCAACAAAAGGTGTTTGTAGAATTGAAAAATCGCCTTTGTTATTCCCCAGTGCTCACATTACCAGACATGCAACAACCATTTGAGATCGAGACAGATGCCTCTGACTATGCTATTGGGGAAATTCTTATTCAACAGGGGAATCTAGTGGCATATCACAGTGAGAAATTGTCCGACACAGTCCGCAAGTATCCCACTAATGACAAAGAAATGTATTCCATTGTGCAGGCTTGTTGACAATGGAATCATTACATTTTGGGGAAGGAAACAATCATCCACTTAGACCACCGACCCCTGCAGCCCATACAGACACAAGGGAAATTACAGAATGATTGCCATCAGAAGTGGTCCACATATCATCAACAGTTTCATTTTAACATCAAGTACAAGAAGGGTAGCACTAATAATGTTGTAGACTACCTCATCCAACCACCGATCATGGCGCTAACCACCATTCTCAACTCTTGTCGACACGAGACTTCTGATTGGCCGCTTCTCTACAAGAGCGATCCAGAATTTGGCCACACATACAAGACACTCTTGGAGGGTACATAATTTCAAAATTTTCACCTCCAAGATGCACTGCTATGTCACGTGGGACACCTTTGTGTTCCTTCAAGTGAGCATGCCAAGATGATTTGGGAAGCACACTACAGTCGAGTCGCTGGGCATTTCGGGGTCGAGAAAACAACGACAGTCCTGGAGAAGTATTTCTATTGGTTGAACCTTTTATCGCTGGTATTTACATCCCACCCATCCCACCTTATTTTACTCTGCTTTCACCTCATCCGCATCATTATCATTGACCTTGCTTTGTTTTTTAACCATTTTCCCAAGGGTGCTTAAGTCATCATTGTTCACAAGCACTAAACCCTAATTTCCTCTCCCACTGAGCTAGGGTTTTCTACGGAAACAGATACATTTGAGAATAGGAGGCATAAGGTAGGTCATATCAGTAAGTATGAGGCCATTCCAACTCATAAGATCACGTCTCCATCATTTTTTAATAAATCATTCCAAGGGTCAAGTCATTTGCCACTCATAGGGCTAGTTTTTGCTTCAAACTAGGTTTCTGACCAAAAAGAGATGAATTTAGCAAAAGTGAGAGAGTTTTTTGTCCATCATAAGTCAAGGACAAAAAAACATCCTTTTGTTTTTACACGGGTATCATGGTTTGGGATAGATGTCAAAAATACAAATGCTACAAGAGGTTTGTTGCACTTCTAGAGTGACCTTGGGAAAATCACGTTTTCTCCTAGATGAAGTGTCCAAATGACTTATTTTATGGGTCAAATGACAACTCTACTGGAAGATATTTCCAATTATGTATCATGAGCTCAATTTGGAGCTGAGGAAGGTCTCCAAACGTTCCTGCAACAGCACTCTGCATTTATGCACCCTCATTCTGCACTTTTTGATCAGTCTTGGGAGAAATGAATTTTGACAGGGAAAATGACCTTAATTATTAAAAATGAAGGCATATCTGGAAACAAAACTTGAAGGTATTTCCAATAAGCTATCTTGGAGCCCATTTGGACACCTGAAACCCCGTAAAAATCAACCTTCAAGTTGGGGTAAAATGGCATTACGCGTTTAACAATTAACTGATTTTTTCTGAGTTTTTCTACAAATTTGAATTTTACCTTGGGGAATCATGTTTTTACCTCATGTAAATGATGATGTAAATGTAATTATCATGTTTTTACTATTACCTGGGGTAAACACATTAGGTAAATCAAGAAAATTAGGTGTAATGAATCAGTTCACTTAAGATAGGAATGAGTCACTTGGACCATCTTATACTCTAGCTATCAGTTCAGATTTGTGTGTAATATCTTCCTCCTCTCATGGATTCGACCCCTGAGGTTGGGAGAGGTTTTTTGAGGCCTATATTCTGTCATTTTTTACTCATTTTCAAAGGTGGGAATAGTTGGAATCAGTTTGATTTTTCTTAGTTGATCAAGGAGAATTTGTACTTAGTTTTGGCCATTAATACAAGAGGAGTTGCAGCTACATTTATGGGATACATGTGGTGTTAAATGTCTCTCATTGTTTCTTCTTCAGCGACATTTATGTGAATGTATTTTTCATTTCCTTTTCATTTCTATGATTATGATCTTTTATAATTTTGAAATTCAGAATACATGCTAGCCATGCTCTGTTTTGGGTAACTAATCATATTTTGTTTCATATCTTCTGTCTGAGAGAAATACATCTCTTATGCTTCCCTCGGCCTCCTTACATTTTCTAAACCATTCCATAACTATTATCTTCAAGTGATTGGCATTATACCTACCTTGCCCCATTCATCCCTGCAACCCTAGCTCTATAGCCCTGACCTGGCTTTCCTTGACCTAATTCCATTAGCTGTTGATTTACCCAACCAAAATCAAATCAAAACAACCCCTTGCACTCATTATCTAGCCTAAAACCCTAATTTCTCCAGCCCTCCTGGTTGTGACCCTTTGGAGAGAGCCCTCGATGGCTTGATAGGGCTAGTTATCAAGTCAACAGCTTGGTTTTTGGTTACCTCTGTTGGGATTCCTTCCTCAACCTTGGGAATTTGGTGGAGTGATAACATACTGGCGTCGTTGCCAGAGAGGTGAAAATAAAAATCTTCCCTGGGAAATACCGACAAAGATTTAGATCTAATTTTTATGGTGAACAACAGTTGGACACATATGAAGGCTGAACCATTCACCTAACAACTCCATTGACTGAAACATCCATAAAATCAACACGTCATGGAGACTCCACTACATGAAGATCAATAGCTTCAATAATTTTCAATATGGAAACTATTGCAAGAAGGTATGATCCCATGAGTCAGGATCACATTCCATGTTTCCCAAATAAAATGCCTAAGATAGATTGGAAAAGGAAATTGCCTATGTTTAAAGATGATGATAGGAATGATGATGATTTACATTTGGTTAAATTTCACATGTATACACACAATTTTAAAGTTGAATTTCCTTAAGATTGTCTCTTAAATATTTTCATGGCTTCTCTTGAAGGAAAAGCACGATCTTGGTATGAAGGTTTGCCACCTGCCAGCATTTGTTCTCTTCGAGTTTTCCATTCCATATTTTATGAAGAATACAAGGAGTCATACCCTTCTTTGTCTATGGTTAATAATTGTTGTGATCAGTTTGAGGTTTTCATTCAAAACCTAGATAATTCTTATGATGATAATGAGTTCATGGATGAAGAGATCTTGGAGGCTTTGCAGGACAATCCTTTTCATCACCAAAAAGAGAAATTGTTTTCTCTCGTGGAAGAAAAAGATGATGTATATTGTCTTAATGTTCATAAATACTTCCCACGGGAGACAATTCTTGCAACAGTACAACAAGTTGATCAGCCAAAGGTTAAATAATATATTCAGCATCCTTGTGAATCTTTAGGAGAGAAAGAAGACAATTACTGTGTTATCAAAAGAAAAGAAAAAGTACTTTCTCCTCTATCTGAAGATGAGATAGATCATCTCCTGAACAGTCATATTACAGCCCAAGCTAATGCAGGTTTGTAGTGTTCACATAGTCAAGAATGTGTTGGTAAAACTTCTTCCATTTTTTAAAATGAAAATCTAAGTTTAAATGAGGACAATCTTGAAACTAGATTTATAGATCATCATGAAAAAAGACAATATCCTTTTTCAATGTTCATATTTGATGAAGTTTCTCCTGAAACTAATTTGCCTAAGTACGATGAATCTAAATATAATTTAGATGAGGAGCTTGATGAAACTATACATGAAATTGTTGTGAGTAAACCAATTTATGATGATGATTCCCTACAAGGAGATCAGCTAACGGATATTGTTTCCTTTCATGAAGATGATAGGGTTGTCATGTTTAACAATATTGAAGAATGTTTCTTGTTTAAGGATAACTTAGACTATGAATTTTATGAGTATGAAATAGAGAGAGACAAAATTCTATATATTGAGGTAGAATTTCTCATGCTTGGGGAATTTACAACCAACACTCAGATAGCAGAAGGTTATACTTCCCTACGCCTTCCTATCGATAAAAAACCAAGTGTTCTTCAGATCAAAATGAAGGGAGTACTTGTATTTTTGTTGTTGGATCTCAAGACAAGGTAATGTTTCAGGATTTTCAAGATCCCTTTAGTAGCCTTTTGCAAGCATTGGAGAAGATGAATGTTGTATTGTTTGTCAGCATAAGTCTTGCTTTCAATTTTTATTGTGAATTGCCTCCATGTACATCATTCTTCCTACTCGAGGAAAGTGAGAGTAGAACTTCAGTAAGTAGCCATCTCCTAGATTGGTAGCACTGGAAGGATCATTTTACCTAATCAGCAATTGTGCAGCAAATTAGAGTAGGTTGGTATCATTTCAGTTTGATTTTATTTATTTTCAGCAAGTGTTGAAAGAATTCATCAAGGTTTGAAGCCCAAGGTGAAGGCCCTTTGATGATCTGTTAGTGTGGGTTGAAGTTTGCAGTGTCTTTTCATTTTAAGTTTTAGTTTCAGTTTATATATTGGACTCCATTTCCCAATGGATAAGGCAGTGATCTACAAATTCAGAGATCTGCGGTTCTTGGCACCTCCAAGGAGCTACCATCCCCAGCTGGAGCCGACGTTAGCACTGGTATTTACATCCCACCCATCCCGCCTTATTTTACTTTTATTTCACCTCATCTCCATCATTATCATTGACCTCGCTTCATTTTTTAACCATTTGTCCCAAGGGTGCCCAAGTCATCATTGTTTAACAAGCACTAAACCCTAATTTCCTCTCCCACTAAGCTAGGATTTGCTATGGAAACAGAGACATTTGAGCATAGGAGGAATAAGGTAGGTCATATCAGTAAGTATGAGGCCATTCCAACTCATAATATCATGTTCCCATCATTTTTTAAGAAATCATTCCTAGGGTCAAATCATTTGCCACACATAGGGCCAGTTTTTGCTTCAAACTATGTTTATGAACAAACAGAGATGAATTTAGCAAAAGTGAGAGAGGTTTTTGTCCATCATAAGTCAAGGAAGAAAAAATCCTTCATTTTTTACACAGGTATCATGGTTTGGGAGAAATTTCAAAAATACAGGTGCTACAAGAGGTTTGTTGCACTTCTGGAGTGACCTTGGGAAAATCATGTTTTATCCTAGATGAAGTGTCCAAATGACTTCCTTGATGGGTCAAATGAATACTCTACTTGAATAGATTTTCAATGATCTATGATGATCTCAATTTGGAGTTGAGGAAGGTCTCCAAAATTTTCCTGCAACAACACTCTGCATTTTTGCACCCTCAATCTGCATTATTTGACCAGTCTTGGGAGAAATGAATTTTGACAGGGAAAATGACCTTAATTTTTTAAAATGAACGTGTATATGGAAACTATACTTGAAGGTATTTCCAAAAAGATATCTTAGAGCCCATTTTGACACCTAAAACCTAATAAAAAATAGCCTTCAAGTTGGGGTAAAATGGCGTTGCGCGTTTAACAATTGACTGATTTTTTCTAAGTTTTTCTACAAATTTGAATTTTACCTTGGGGAATCATGTTGTTACCTCATGTAATTGATGATGTAAATGTAATTATAATTTTTTAAATATTAAATAGGGTAAATACATTAGGTAAATCAATCAATTGAGGTGTAATGAATCAGTTCACTTAAGATAGGAATGAGTCACTTGGACCATCCTGTACTCTAGCTATCAGTTCATATTTTTGTGTAATATTTTCCTCCTCTCATGGATTCGACCCCTGAGGTTGGGAGAGGTTGTTTAAGGCCTATATCATGTCATTTTTACTCATTTTCAAAGGTGGGAATAGTTGGAATCAGTTTTTTTTCTCTTAGTTGATCAAGGAGACTTTGTACTCAGTTTTGGCCATTAATACAAGAGGAGTTGCAGCTACATTTATGGGATACTTGTGGTATTAAATGTCTTTCATTGTTTCTTCTTCAGTGAAATTTGTGTGAATGTATTGTTCATTCCTTTTCATGTCTATGATTATGATCTTTTATAAGTGTTAAATTCAGAATACATGCTAGCCATGCTTTGTTTTAGGTAACTGATCATTTTTTGTTTCATATCTTATGTCTTAGAGAAATACATCCCTTATGCTTCCCTCAGCCTCCTTAAATTTTCTAAACCATTCCATAACCATTATCTTCAATTGATTTTCATTATACCTCCCTTTCCCCATTCATCCCTGCAACCCTAATTCTATAGCCCCGACCTAGATTTCCTTGACCTAACTCCATAATCTGCTGATTTACCCAACCAAAACCAAATCAAAACAACCCCTTGAACTCATTACCTAGCCTAAAACCCTAATTGCTATAGCCCTCCTGGCTATGACCTTTTGGAGAGATCCCTCTCCGGCTTGATAGGGCTATCTATCAAGTCAAAAGCTTAGTTTGTGGTTACCTCTATTGGGATTCCTTCCTCAGCCTTGGGAATCTGGTGGAGTGATAACAGAACCTTCGACATGATGTCGGGAAGTACATCAGATCCTGCACTGCTTACGCCATTTCCAAACCGACCATCAAGAAGCAAGGCCTCTACACTCCGCTACCTACCCCTAGTTGATCTTGAGAATCCATATCCATGGATTACATGTCGGGCCTTCCTTCTACTAAGCATGGAAATGAATGTGTTTTTGTGGTCGTCGACAGATTCTGAAATATGGCCATTATGGAGGCCTGTAAGAAGAATGTCACAACAGAAACCACTGCTAAAATATTCTTTGAACGAGTGTGGGTGAACTTTGGGATCGCATAGTCTATCATCTCATATCGGGACAGCAAGTTCCTCAGCACATTTTTGTCCAGCCTCTGGTCAATGCTGGACACCAAGCCCACCAAGTCCATAGCTTTCCATCCCAAAACTGATGGCCAGAGAGAGGTCATCAACAGGATGATTGTACACATTATGCGTACGTACAATTCAAAGAATCCACGCACATGGGATGAGATCCTCCCCTATGTACAACATAGTTATAATCGGGCTCTCCACAGCCCAACCGACCACAGCCCCTTTGAGGTGGGCTTGAGATTCCAGCCACTATGTCCCATTGACGTATCCATGCCATTTGCGGCTACTCACGCCGATTCGGCTCATGTCCAGTCTAAAGTTGACAAAGCGAACAAGTTCATTGAGCGCATTCAGCACATCCACCAATAGGTACATTACATATTGGACAAAGCCAATGTTAAGTACAAGCAACGACAT
This sequence comes from Pinus albicaulis, assembly GCA_034641835.2. Lineage (NCBI taxonomy): Eukaryota > Viridiplantae > Streptophyta > Pinopsida > Pinales > Pinaceae > Pinus > Pinus albicaulis. Next base: position 933,406,909 of record CM076576.1, read on the forward strand.
GATCAACATTGGGTTCCACACAACTTCTAGGTGGGAGACATAGTATGGCTACATTTGCAGAAGGAGCACCTCACTGGACCCCACGGCAAACTTCGCCTTCTCCGATATGGGTCGTACACCATCACCAAGGCTATAGGGAACAATGCCTTCGAGCTCAGTATTCCACCATTCCTTGGTCTGCACCCAATATTCAATGTGGACCGCCTTCGGCCCTACTTCCCACCTCTACTGGACACCTTCAACATTGCAGAAAAACTCACACTAACAGAGTTAAACTTAGAATGCATGGAGCAGGCCACCACAGATTGTATCATGGACATGCAAATCAAGAACACTCGCCAACAAAAGATTCAACTGTATCAGGTTGTCAAAGCTAGCCAACTCCTGCACCAAGGCAAATAGTTCACCAAGGACCAAGTTCAGCAGAAGTTTCTGGGGAGAAATGATCCAGGTGGGTATTGGTGTCCACCTGCCTATTCCACTTGGGGCGCCACCATTTTCTCTTTCAGTTTTTCAGTTTCGGCACAACTTACTATTTTTAGCATTTTTTCGGGTCTTGAACTTCCGGAGCCGTTTTGAGGCCCTAAACGACGCTTTTTGGGAAATTAAGGGCAACATGGGTCAAAATTTATATTCCTCGGATAGATATTTCTAACGAGGTATGGTGCGTGTCAAATGGAGATCGTATGCCAAATTTACGTCCTTGGGAAGTTGAAATACCAATTTACCCAAATAGGGCCCATAGTTTTGGTGCTTCATCTCCTAGGGTTAGGTTTTCAGATTTTTAGTGTTTTCCATTGTTTATCAATAATAAATATGCCCTCAAGCCTCATTTTAACACAGCTCATAGGCCTGTAGGCACCACGTCCCTTCTCATATATAAGCTAACAACGCCTTAGCTAGTTTATTTCCATTTTGTCTATAAGCAAATTTAAGTTCTTTGATATTAATGAAATGAAGTGTTATTTTCGTTGAATATTTGTATTTAAGGTTATATGTGTATTATGTTGCGTTCCTGCATAAATCCAGGTCAACAAAGGTGTGAATTTTCAGGCCATCCTCGGAAGTGGAGGTATAAGATGCACTCATTCCATGTCTTCTTTTGATTTTTTTTTTAGATCATTATTTGATGTTAAGATCCTTGTTTTCCATTTTTTTAGAGGATCCTTGTATGCCACTTCATGTCAGAGTTTGATATTTTTTCATGCTAAAGGAGAGCTTATATGAGTGAGAGTTCTTATAGAATAACATCTCATGGAGAGACATGTCACTCTAGTCAAGGGAGCTCTTCCTTGTATTGATAAATAACACATCATGTATTTATCATCATCTTGCAGCTATTAATGAAGCGGCCTTCCCCACTCTTGACATTGGGCCCAGAGACGTAACCCACACTAGGTGAACTTCGTTATCAACTTATCTATGTTATTTTATTTTATGGTTACCTTTATGTTTCTTCTTCTTTAAAGTATGCACATGTGGTGTTTCATACTCTTTCACATGCAATTTTGCTAACATCACCGAAGTAAAATATCTTGGTTAATTCTGGTAGCTGAGAGAATTGAGATCAAGTTTGGTATCAAAGTGGTCTTCTTACTAATGCAAATTGTGAGTTTGAATGATATCCAGAGATTGAACATGCAACAAGAAGGAAAATGGATCAGGATCACAAATATATCTACGAGGCCCTCTTCGGTATGGAATTCATGGTAGATATTATGTATGCATAGTATGAGGAGAAATGATGATCCATATTGGGTGAATATTCTTCTTCTTCTTCTTCTTCTCATCATTCAAACGAAGAAATCAACCAAATCCTTAAAGCAGAGAATGTTGAATTGAAGAGACTTCTACAAGAAGCAGAAGAGGAGAAGAAAAGATTGTAGTTTCAATTATGAGTCATGGAAGAGGCCTTGGAAAGTTGAAGTACAACGAAGGTTTAGTGAAGTTATCATCACCTACTTCATAATCAACAACTGAGGTAAACAATGTTGATAGTTATTCAATTTCATTTTCACATGATGTTATTTCTGTCGAAAGCCTTGAGGTACCCATTTTAGGATTTGGGTACACTAAAGGAGAATGTTCGAAGGTAGAAAAAGCAAGGGTTCTTCAGACAAAGAATCCAATTCATTGTCAAAATCTTCAATAAAAGAGAATAATGGGAACACATCACAATATTCCTATGATAGTGCACATTGAAAAATAAGAGCTAAGGAAAGCTCTCATCACCAGGATTTTACCAAAGACAACCAAGCGAGGTATAAAAGTCTCAGTATTATAATTTTTCTTTTGATTGCAAGAATATTGTAAATGGTGAGCAGAAATCATGGCGTAGAAAAACATGTATTTTTTGTGGCTTGTATAAACATGTTGTTTCCGAGTGTTGTAAAAGAATGGTAGAAATAAAGAGGACAAGAAGTGAAAGACCTTCTCCACATCAAGGAAGGAATAAGGTTAAGTAGGTCTAAAGGAAGAAGAAATTTTGCAGTCATTGTAACAGGCATGGACATCAAAGAGACACATGTTGGAGACTCCATCCAAAGTATTGTATTGATAAGGACAAAGCACATACGAAGGAACCATCTGGTGAAGTTGTTTAACAAGAGAAGAAACTCTAGAATGATGACCCATTCACTTGATGAGAGAGAGATGGTTTTATTAGAGATAATAGCTTTTCATGGCCGCATTTTTGTAAATCATATCTCAGAAAATTATTGTAAAAGTGATGATGTGTTTTCCATCACTAATGAAAGCAACACGATGATCTTTTGGCGTTTTTGTTGATAGTTGGGGTATTGGTTTCTCATATGATTATGATGTAAACTTGACCAAACAATATGTTATAAACTCTTGGAAAGTATGGGGTTTCTTGGGACATGATTGGTCTTGTAAAAGAACATGTATGTTGCGAGTTGTACTACAAGTTTGCATAGGGTACATTTGTTGGTTCATCACTAATAGCTTTGAATAACAAAGGCGAAGGAGAAGGAAGTGTGGCTTGTTAGGGAACTTGTTGTGGAGACAGGGGAGTACAACATATTGCAGATATTTTTCATGCTTTTGGAGGACAAAAATATCCTCAGTGGGGAGGAATGATCTAGGTGGCTCCAGAAAGGCTCAGAAATCAAAGGTGGCTTTGGAAAAGATCGAAAACAAATGTCATTGGATTATATCAAAAATAATATCATATTGAAGATATCGTTACAAGCTTTCCAATGGCACAAACAACACCTCAAACCGATTTCGTATGAAAAATTTATGGTCAGTCAAAGTTTTGGTCAACTAGACCCACTTGCTAAAATTGGTTGAGCGCCAACTAAATTTGGAGCCCAACTAAAAATGGAGGACTTGCTAAATTTGGCAGAACTTGCCAAATTTGGTGGCCACTAACTAGGCGACAGTTTGGCACTTTGTGGTTGTCGAAACTGGTCAAGTTGTCGAATAGTTAACTTTTCTAATAACCCCTAAAAAATTGTGGGTTGGTTTTTAAATGTTATTATTAAAAATAAAATTAAAAATAAATAAATAAATAAATAATAAAAATAAAATAAAAAGTGGGGTGGCAAGCCACCAACCTCATTATATATAACAATAAGGCCAACGGCCAATTGTAACAACCAACCAATTATATGGGGTTGGCGGGGATCAAACCCACCTTGCCAACACGACCGACTCGCCTAACGGGTGGCCCCCAAAATTCAAATGATGTCAAAATTGATGTGATAAGGAGGGATTCCACAGGGTTTGAACCGGGGTCATCCCTCTAATAGTAACACAATTTTCCAACGGCCCAACGGGCCTTTCATTGGTTATTCCGCCCCCGAATTTATTTAAATACCCAAGTCACTCATTCGCTCAGGGAGCTGAGAGACCAAGCAATGGAACAGGGAGCGGAGGGAACATCTCCCAATTAGGGAATGCTTTTCAAGATAAAATATCCTAGGGGAATATTCCACGACATTTTCCCATGCAGAATCATTGAGGAATCTTGGAGATTCCCTCTAGGGAAATTTTTAGAGGTGTCAAAATTATGCTGAATTTATACTCATTTTTCTCAATTTCTCAAAAATAACGTGATGGTGTGATCAGGTTCTTTGTCTGAGCAGTCGAATTTTAGTTAGCCCGCATAAGAGATTCTTTGAGGAATTTTTGAGATTCTTGGGGAGCCCAAATTTGACCGAGTCAAAAAGGGGTCAATTTTATAGTCATATTTCATGATTTTTCACTAGGAATTCAACCGTGTAGTCCGTTTCTTTAGCAAAGGTGTGCATTTTCAGGCCATCCCCAGAAGTGGAGGTATAAGATGCATTGATGCCATGTCTTCTTTCGAGTTTTGCTGAGATGATGATTTGATGTTGAGATCCTTGTGTTCCATTTTTTTGAAGGATCCTTGTATGCCACTTCATATGAGAGTTCGATATTTTGTCATGCTGAAGGAGAGCTTATATGAGTGAGATTTTTTATAGAATAACATCTCATGGAGATACATGCCACTCTAGTTAAGGGATTTCATCCATGTATTGATAAAGAACACATCATGTATTCATGATCATCTTGCAACTATTCATGAAGCAGCCTCCCCCACTCTTGACACTGGGACTGGAGATGTAACCCACATTGGGTGAACTTCGTTATCAACTTATGTGTGTTCTTTGATTTGATGGTTGCCTTTATGTTTCCTCTTCTTTAAAATATGCACACATGGTTTTTGATACTCTTTCACATGCAATTATGCTAACATCACAGAAGTAAAATATCTTGGTTAATTATGGTAGCTGAGAGAATCCAAATTATTTAGAGTGGAAAAAGTGGAGTCAATTCACAAGACTGTTTTTACTCGTGGGACCCAATTTGGCAAAGTAAGATATGAAACATTTCGGGAGCATTTTTAGGCATAAAAAATGTTTTTTGGGGGTAAAACTCTGTTGCTACAGTGCAACACATTATCATGTTATTCTACACACAAAGACCATTCCAACAACGCAATAATCATGGCAATCGAAGCCTGTATGCGAAATTTATTCCACTTAGAAGTTGACCTTCATGTTTTCACCACCATAATTCGAGATGATGCCACGTGAGCCCCAAATATTCATGGAAAATGGGCTAGCCATGTGATTTTGATGCATAAGACCCTAGAAGAGTATATATTGTAACGCTTTTTAAGAGTTGAGGTAGTCAAACCTAACCACTAGTAGGTTATTGACATGTGTTACAACTGAGCCACTAGGAGGAAAAGGGATTCCATTCTTTCAATTTTATTTGTTCCATAGTCGAGAAAAAATAGTCAAGAGTGATAGGAGGTGGAGCACACGGAGAGCATTTGTGCATTGTAGTAGCCACGAGCCACAAGTCATACATCTTTGTACTCGTAGCCATATTTCCATAAAAAGAAAGAAAGCGGAGCGACCTCAACTTCTTGCTGGGTTTTTCTCCTGAAATGGTTTCCCAGAGAATATCTTGTGTCGAATGTGTATGTGAGCTTTTGTTTTTGCGTTCTCTATTTTCTGCATAATTTTAAATTCACGTGCATGTACTATTAACAATAAATCTACAAATTCAGAAATCTAATAAAACTATTATAGTGTGGAATTTCATATTTTAAATATTAATTATCAAATCTATTGCAACAAATTATTCGGAGGAATATCCACGAAAATTTGTCAATCAATGAATCAATGTTCATTGGGGGTCAACCCCCAACCATTTACAATAGGCTCAAATTAGTAACTATCATATCCCCTTCATATTTAGGATGCTCATGAGGCTTCCTAGCCTTTAATATAGTGGGAGACAACAAAGGAAAATTTTCATTTTATTGTGCATACAAGGATGTGAAACTATGTCAACACTTTTCCTGTTTTTGTTGACATAACTAGTATGATGTCATGGATTATTCTTGGATTTTCAGGAGCGTATAGAGAAAATTAAATGATAAGATATGCACTTCGAGGTCTCCTATTCATGATACATGAAATGCCTTTCCAGAATTCCAATAATCACCTCAAGAGAGCCACACCCAACTCAACCTCTTCCACTTAGACTAGTATTTGCATGTAAAATTTGCATATAAGTATTGGTTCATTGCACCATGTGAAGTTTTTAGCACATTGAGCATTATTAAATTTAAAAACAATCATCTTTTTCCAAATCATAAATATCACTTTGAGATTTATTACTAGTTGAGTTACTCAAAATCCCATGGCCCAGTGGAGCAGATATGCCAACAAGGTTGCTTTTTACATAATGGAATGGTGATGAATTAACCATAATAATAAAAAATTAAGAAAAAAATAAAAATAAAAATAAATAAATAAAAACCACACAAAGAACATTTGGGTTATAGCTTTCATAAATGAGTCAATTTCCTAATAATTGGAAAACCACCTTAGAAAAATGACCAAGGAAAAACATATTTTTAGCTTCCATGGGGGATTCCAAAGGCGATGACACCCAAAAATCCATGTCTTGTGTTTTAATCTCAAACTCTATAACATATTCAGTCTACCAACCAAAATAAATGTTTGACAATTGCACGTATAGTTATTTAGGAGTTTGCATTTATTAAATACCTAATATATTCCACTTCTAATGTTTCCACCATGCTTGAGGGCCTTGTTGGGATTACTCAACCCTATTCTTAGTCATTGACATGCATGTGTCCAATTCTTTCTTAAATTGTATCACTTTTTTTCATTTCTCATAGTTTGTTTTTGTACTCTTTCTTTGTAATCGTAGTCCATAGTCATGACCATTGAATCCATAAGGCTTTAACGCATTCCAATTGTTTTAATCTCATTTTACTAGTTTAAACTTGCATTAAAGGGGCGTTGCATTAATCTTGTAATTCATACACTAATAATAGAGAAAATTCTTGGATAATGAACCCATTATGCTAAAAGAAACTCTCATAATGGATCCATTCTATTAAAAAATATATGAAACCCTATTACACTTGTTATTTCTTCCCAAACTTCTGATTTTGTTTACGTAACTCGTTAATAACTATTTCCAATTGAAACATTGATATGTGCAATCATTCCATATGCATTATAGATCCTTGTAAAACCATGAATGATTTCAAATACTTCCATCACCCTATTATTTCCCAACATTCTAGGAGATTTAATGCAAGAGAAACAATGAGTCTCCATCAAAACCCTTTCTATTTAACATGATCAATAGGTCCAACAATAAAATGAGTTATAAGTCAAAATTATGCAACCAATAATGGACATATTCTAGAACAACTGAATATTTAGCTAAGAAACCTACAATAGGTCCTCTAACAAAACAATCATAACAACAACCCAATCCAATTATAATCATCCCCTGTTGAAGATTGCAACAAGAAATAGTGAAGGAGGCATCCTGAAACATCATTCCTGATCCTAGTTGGAAAATGATCACCTAAACTAGGTGGGGCCCACACAGGTGATTTTTGTTGCAAAGTCTATTTTTAGACATATGGATCATGTTCTATAAGTTGCAGGATGCTATTTGTGGATGGTTGGTCAAGTTGGAAAAATAGATGGATTTCTATTTTTAGACGTATTGGGCGGAATCTATTTTTAGATTGCCAGTCTAAAAATAGATATGTCGAATATTATTAGCTCTTAATAATATTTGGACTCTAAACATTATCTTATTCTCTTGGAGCACTTCGGTTAAGTGCAAAGATGTGGCACAGTAGCTGACAGAAGGAATTATGCTATTCCTAAGGGTTAAGTGGAGCTATTGCATGGAGACTTCAGTTAGAACTCATGTGATAGAGTTTGGTGGAGTTGTAGAAGTAGTTGGTGGAGTTGTGTTCAATTTAACTCAGTTAGACACAATTGAGCTAGTTGTATCTAGTCTAACTGAATGATACACTAGTGAGAGTGGTGTGAATTAATTAATAATTAATTCACTAAATATTAACTCATTAATCAACTGAAGAATACATCAGTTAACTACAGTGCATGGACAGTTTCAGTAGAGACCAGTGGAGAGGTAGGTGAAAGAGCAAGTGTGACTATCGGTTGTGACTATAGTGTTGCATTGTTTGCACCAAAAATTTAGTGGAGATGCCTTTAAGGATTGCGTGAGCAAGGCTGGAGCAATTCGAGTTCATCCAGAGCCATTCTTCAGTAGGGATTGCGCAGTAGAGGCAGGCGAAAGGCTGGCAAAGATCGGTGCATGGATTTGCAAGATCGGGCCTGATTAGTATGTAGCGATTGGATTGTACTGAGAGCTTGTGATAAGCTTTGTATGAGGATTGTTACATGATCTCTATGACATATATTATATACAGATAGTTGGGGTTTTCAGCTTCAGGATTTCCCGTTAAAACACTGTGTTAATTTGTGTGAATTTTTATGGTTTCAATGTGTGCATTGCAATTGATTTAATTTCCGCATGTGGTGATCAATGGTGGAATAGATTCTGTATTGTGCATGAAGTTAAAATAGTGTGTCATCAGGAGAATCTTGGACATATGCATGCGTAGTGCATATAATTTCTACATCCCCAATGCTCAATAGTCTTTCACCTTAGACATAAAATTAGCCTTAAATATGGTAAAGTCCTAAATTGGAACAAGCACAACTCTTGGATTTGCAACTTGGAAGCCTACCTTAAAATTCAACTTAAAATAATAGATGCTTAGAATAATTTGTAGATGAGGTGCACATGTAAGACTAGATGGTGACAAATGTCCACCCAATAACTTGAAAGCTCCAACTTCCATGCAAAATGATTTCATAGATGCCATTTGCAAATGATTCTAATTATTATCATATAAGTACATTGTTATGAACCAAATACTTAAATTATCATGATAAAGAAAAGTACACATATTGTACAAAATATGTGGGCATGGGGCACGACTCCCAAAGATATAATGGATCTAAGATACACAACAAATCCTTACAAAGTAGGAAAACCTCTGCCAAATAACCCATGTACAACCATATAACCAAATCACATGTTCTTATCCATAGTAACTACCCCCCTTCTCTCTCTTCACACACACACTCACCTATTCTGAACCATCACACATGTGGACCATTTATTAGGACAACCTCTATTACATATAGTTTTACTTCATTACATATGCATTAACCCCATATATGCCTCCTTGGGATAATATCATAGTACCCTCCTTAAAAAAAAATTCTCCTCAAAGCTTTATAGTTAATAGTTTTACCTTTAATGGAATCAAGTAATAGGATTTCATTATATTTCTATTTATTTTACCATTACATTCATAATGAGAATGTTTTATATTCTTTGGAATTTTTTTGGTTTGTGTTTTTTAGACCATTTTAATTTAATCTCGAGTAAAGGATTATGGTTGTAATCTAATTCGGGTCAATAGATAAGGTTTTTGGATGCTTTGGAACACCTATATATTGTATTATGTATAATCAAGTTAATATAATGAAGAATATACAGGTCAGCTCTAAGTTTTGTTGCTTTTCTTAGTTAAGGGTTTCTAAAGTAAATCTTTGTGTAATGTGTGTATGTCATTGTTGTTCTTTCTATTTTTATAAGAATTTTTATGCATTGTAGTCCTTCACAGTTTGTTGTTGCATATTTTTTTTTACCTTTGCTTCCTTGTGTTGTTGTTTTAGATTCTCCATTTTTTGTATGTGTTGGTCTCTATTAAATTCCTAGCAAATAATGGTTCTATGATGCCATATTATATAAATATTGTTGATTATTCCATATTCTTCCTTGGTAATCCTAATATCAATCTTCTTATATTTCTTGAAAAATTTATGGGTAATGAGGTTGTTGATATGGTTTCATATTAGATGGTTTTTGTTAATTTTTCACACCTATATCATTAGTATTATTTTGAGATACAATAGCATCCTCTATCCTTTATTATCGGCCTTTGATTGCTCTAGAATTTAAGATAATACCATCATATTTGGCATGAACATCCTCAAGTTGGGCTCAACTTCTATTTTCTAAAGACCTTCTTGAATATTTTCTTCCTTCATATAGTGAAGCTGCAATGTGGTTTCATCTATCAAATTCTTACATCCTTCTTCAATTCTAGATTGCAATTTCTATTTTACATCATCAACATAGGGATTCCTCAACTTTTTTGTAAATTTCCTCCTCAAATCTTTTGGTAGTATCCTCTTCAAATTTTTTGGTAATATCTTCATCCTTATTCTTTGATTCAGACACTCATAGATGTTTTTTCATAATCTTAAAATCATTTAGAAGGTCTTGATTATGTTTACACGACCTTTCAATTTCTTTATCCTTATTCTTGATTCAGACACTTGTAGATGTTTTTTCATATTCTTAAAAACGTTAAGAAGTTATTGATTATGTTTATTGATGTTCCCTGAATTGTATACTTAAAGGCCCATCTACAACCTCTAACGCCTTTAAAAAACATGAATTTCTTACCTTTATTATTATACATTTTGATCATTAACATTATATTCCTTATGTTGAGTGTATTCTTAAGAGATTGAACCATACTAATGACTTGTATGACCTTTAACGACCTTAACATCTTGGTTTGGAAAAGTTTTTTATGAAGGAATGAGCTCCTCTAGCATCCTACCATGAATATAGGGGCTTTGTCTCCTTGACTTCCAATATAAATCTAAAAAACTATTAGAAAACAAGATTTATCAGTAGTTGAGATAAGAGGTGGTTATGCAATAATCCCAAGGGAACCAACTACCATTATTGTAGGATTTTTGGAGGGAAAATCAAACCTCCAATTGAGGAGATTTCTCCGTCAACATTTTGCATAAAAGGAGGACTTAAGCTAGTTGAGAGAGATATTTTTGAAAGGAATGAATACCACTTTTTTATTTGAAAAATTGCAACTTTTCATTTTTAGATTTATGTAATGTCAACTTTAAATTAATGAAGCAATTTTCTGTGGGAAGTGTTTAACATTAATTTCACTCTGGTTCGTGAGAATCTTGGGGAGGGCCCAACCATAGGATCTTTGGAAACCCTTTCTATACTTTATATAGTTCACTTCCATGTTGATTTCTTAGGCTGCCATAATCTCTTTTACTATTATAGTTAAGTACAATGAAAAGTGCATTTTTATGTTTCCTGTAGATACTCAGGAATATGATGCTTTTTCAATGCTAGGTTGTTATCATGAGTTGCATGTGCTAAACGTATTGCACTTAGCTCTATTCAAGGAAGTTTGTTATAGAATTGCAATTTTTCTTGTAGAATTACAGAGATTCTTGTAAAACATGATTGATAGCTTGGTTTTTGAGCATTTATCGTGGTTTTATGTTTTCCACTTTCAGGATACCTTGTATAGTCATCTTAGACATAATACGGTGATTGAGGGGAGGTTAAGAAGAAAACTATCGTATCTATAGGATTACATTACAGGTTGCAGATTGTCTTATTATTATTTTATATGTGGATTGATTTGTTGCAAGAGTAGGGTAACATTGATTTCCTTGAAAATGTAGTGTAGTTATTTTTGAAAAATAATATATTTTTTATTTATTGCATATTTACTTTCATGTACTTTGGATTTAATTCCTATATTTTGTTTCCTACAAATTTATTTCTATAGTCAAGTTTTTGCAACTTTATTGCTGCACTTTTTGTCCCACACTTTAATCCCTGCATTCTCGTCTCCTACAAAAGTAAGCCAAATTGAATGATTATTGATCTCCGTCACCACCCCTTCCAATTAATCAGAAATAAAAATTGCTTTTATAGGTTAGTGTGCAATAAGAAGTAAGAGAAAATGTGACTTGCATATACAATTCATTATACCTCTTAAGTATCTACAAACCCCAAGTTGACATATTAAAGTTGAGACCTCCATGACTATAGTATTTTTGTTGGACTATTAAGGGCCATCACTTTTTTGTTCCATTATCACAGAGGTTTCAAAATTTTGAAAATTTTTCTTTTATTCTCCTATAATAGAAAAATCAACAAAAGAATATTTATTTTTTAACTAAGCATGCTTGCCTCCTAGACTTAGAGATAAGCTAGGAAAATGTATTCCAACAACCCCCACATTTGAGTCTACAAGTAGCAATAAACGACAATCAAACAATTGTGAAACATTAACTTCAACAACAAGAAGCTTTGAGACTTATCTAGAAGAGAAAGATAGGGAATTTGAGACCCTTTTGGAAGAAGTTAGCTCTCCATGTTAGCATGCATGGTTGAAGTTAGAGATTAGTTTAAGGTATCTGAGTTTCCTCTATGAGGGACCAAAGCTAGGATGGAAAATATCAACCCATATGTGCTCCCCCACTTTTATGGGTTAACCATAGAAGATATTGACACTTTTATATTTAAGTTTGTTGTAGTGTGTGGGACTTATGACTATCTTACAGATGAATAGAAACTTAATTTCTTCCCTTTTATTTTGAAGGACACAGTCCTAAAGTGGTTCATGAGCCTTGAAGGGAACAACATTTCCAATTTGGAACATATGAAACAAAACTTCAACAACATATACAAATATTATTGTTAAGCTCAGATACAAGAGAAGAGATCTTTTGAATGACCCAAGGATGTAATGAATCCTTGGAGGACTTTGAAAAGAGATTTCATTTAAGTTATAAGAGAGAATATAACTACACCTTGGATTATGACTCTCTGAATTTTTTTCTATTGAGGAGAGTAAGATAATACCTGATGGAGAAATTGAATATCCTAGCCAATGGAGATATCTAACAGCCAGAGTATGTTATTATTAAGCAAATTTTGAAAATCATACTAGATCAAACAAGAAGAGAGCTAGATCTGGTACAGGTTTCGTAAGTACTTATACTCCTTCCCGTGTGCTTGCAAATAATGAAATAGGAGCAATGTTAGAAGATATGAAAATAGAAATTTTGCACTCACTATCCTTGTAGATGGACACATTGCAAACGAATAAGAGGTAAGAAAAGGCAGAAAGAGAATAGTTATTTTTTATCCCAACTACACCAAAGGCGCCCTCACCTTGAGAATCCATTGAATAACATAGACATATGTGCACTTCGTGAAAAACAACATCCTACTAAAAAATTTTCCTTATTTTCTAGGTTTGAAGGTTGTCTACCAAGGAGATTAACAAAGCATGGAGTCAATGTGCTTCATCAACAAAAAGAGGTTATTAACAACAAGACCTTCTCATCAAGGTATGATTATAACTCTTCACAATATTTCAATAATTACCCGATGGAGTTTCAACCTTAGCCTTGGTGCCCACATAATCCCTCACCTAGGTCCATGCCTTCCCCATTGCAATACACAAACGAACCTATTATCCCTCCTTACTAGAAATTCAAGAACCACTCTCCTCAATGGAATAATTCTCCCCAAGGTTGCAAGCCTCCTATAGCTCAACCACTAGCCTTAATGCCTGATCCTAAATGGCCTAGCATACCTCAGAACATTGTTACACAAAAGCATCATTAGCTTCCCATCCAACCTAATTCAAATCCCAATAATAAGTAGGCATGACCTATTTATAATGGCGAGATTGTTTTCCAAAATTATTCCCTATAAATTCAAGAGATAAACCTCAAATTAGGGAATATACTATAAGAAAATCCTTAGCATTATCTACAAGAAGATCCATAAAAGGAAGAAGAGAAACCTGAACTCCAACAAATTCCTTAATTCCCTCCTTTCCCTAATAGATTAACCATTGAAAAGACACATACACCTGAAGAGGTTGAACTCTTAGGGGAATTAAAGGATTTTTTCTTAAGATACTACTTTTATATGCCATCAAATATGTGTTGTTTCTTTGGGTAACATCGGGAAGTAATCCCACAATCCTAAGTCGACCTAGAATAATTATGAAAAAATAAATTAAAATTTTGATTTTTGAATGACAAGTCGACCCATAAAAGTCAAGTCAACCCAGGAGGGTGAAGGGACATGTCCCTGGGGTTATTTGACCCCATTCAACCAGTATATATAGATGATGTGAAATCTCATTTTTATCCACCAAACAAGTGTTAAATTCTTCTCTCTCTTCATCGTTTTATGATCTCTCTTGGACAACCACACGTATGGAGGAAGGAGGACAAGTTTAAATAATTTAACTGAGTTAATTCTACCTTATGTTTGATTGACTTTTACCTGATATATGACTAAGATATTTAACCAAAATTTGACCACATAACGGGACGAGTTTGACTACACGTGTAAAATATTTGACCACAGGAGTTGTCCATAGGAGTTTACTACGGGTCTTATTTGAACACAAGATTTGACTGCAAGTTTAATTTTACTGCAAGATTTGACCTTGTTTGGTCAATTTAGTGTGTCCTAAATTGCTACATTAATTTGTCAATCCGGGATTCGTAAGCTGACGAAGTGTGGCGCACTATATGTGCAAGATAACCTATCTCTTACTTTTTGTCGTTTTTGGGTTTTTTATTTATCTTGGTTGGTTTCCTAATGTGAAATGGAAATTCTAAAAGACAAGTATGGATATAAATGTTCAAGGCAATGATGTCCTTTATAATGATTTCCCAAACTTCAAACTTAAAAAGGATTTTAAAATATGCAATGACAAAATTAAAAGAAAATGAAAATGTGCCGCTATACTAGTCAAACAAACAGTGAACTATTGACCATGAAACCCATTACCCTTGCTACTGTCTAACACAAAAGAAACTGTACTCAAAGAAATCCAAAGATTTGCAAGTAAAGTAAAGCTAAAATCAAATTACATCAATTCATATTCTGACCCCTCACCATTAGTCTCGCTATGGCTTTCGGAGGTAATCATAAACAACTTGAGCAATCTGATATCTAATTTGCAGAAAAATAAACTAATATCAAATTACACACTCATACTTCAATCTCTCACCATTAGTCTTGCTATGGCTTTCGGAGGTAACTGATAATGACATGAGCAGTTTAATATCTAATCTAACTAGTAAAGCAAATGTACAAAACTGAAATGAATAAAACAGTGTTGGAATTAAAAACTAAGAAAAATAAATCAGCAGAAGGACAAGATTGATTCCATGTCATTAGTCATTATAAAATGATGTGCAAATGCCCGGGCTGCCTATTGTAATCTGGAACAAAAACACTGATCAGTTAACAACAATATAAAGCATGAAAGATTATGGACAGAAGTAAAACGTAAAGCATGAAAGATTATGGACAAAGATGAAACGTAAATACCATGAAAGATGTAATATATATACACGTGAATGACTATGGCACAATGAACGTAAGGAAATGAAGCATGAAACTATACAGTAATACACAAAACCTCGGCGTGTGCAGGGGCCCTCTGCACAATCCTCGGGAAGCAGCTATCAAACACGAATTGTGCTTATGAACAAAGTCTTCTTATATATTCAAAATGCGGTCATAACAGAGAAATAATGTCACAGCACAGTGGCAACGCAATTACATTACAGAGCTAACTATTATGCGTATGAGAACGCATTATTTATAACAGAGGGTGATATAACTAATTCCCTAAAGTCTGCGCTGATAGAAGACACGTGAACCACCACGTCCAGAAATCTAGCATCATGGCTGCCGTGAAGATTAAATCTATGGAAAGTGGATGTTGGATTCGGCTTATGGAGCCGTTTACAGGTGTTGATATGTCTCCCGTGATTTAGAAACGGCCACGCAAGTCTTCACGTGATGAAAAACAGAGTTCTGTCATCGTGGGACTCTACGGTTGACCACCACTTGGCTACCTTTGACCACAGCCTTCTTAGGTGAATTCGACTGAGCCAATAGGACTCGATCCATGTCCATGTCATTTCCAACTTGCTCATGTGGCTCGATTTGCCTGAAGACACCTGCAATATAGACTTTAACAAAATGGCTGTGGAAAGTTGCAGTCGCTGCGGAAAGTGACAAGATTCCGCAGCTAAATGAGCAAAAATCTAATTCAAACAGCAGACACAAAACATAGTTAAAAACCACTTTAAATTCTCTTTTATGATTAATATGCAATGATATTGATAGCTTAGGAGGTCCAGGTAAATGGAAAAAGTCTAGAAAGGTGTATAGGAAAGATGCAGATTTGAGACTCAACAGACCTCAAGTCTCAATTTACTGTAGGTCTGAGTTGATTGCAAGTTGTAGGTTGATCAGTGACAATTTTTACCAGTTTTAACCAATGATGACTTGTTGAAATTTTATTGGGTTTGACTAGTATTTTTCACTTGGATATTGGCACATATTTCTAGGCAAATTGGATTTGTAAACCTTGTTGAAGAATATTTTCTCCTAGGATGTTGGATGAACGATATTGTTGGGATAACAACCTAATTAACAAAATTGTTGGTCTGCAATTGAACCCTAGCTCTTGCCCTATCCCTTGGGTTCCTCTGCGGCCAGCCCAGGGTTGCTGCAGGCTCTGCACATGTGGCCCTGCCTTGCTCTGCACCTAGCCACTGTGGCATCTTCTATGGAGCAGAATGTTCGCCACGCAGGGTCCTCTTTCAAAGAGCAGGTTGTGAGCTCCTCCCACACTCCTAACCTTTCGTTCTTCACGCGCCTAATAAAATCTTCAGCCTCTCCCCGTTCAGATTTCGAGCTACGTCCAAGTTCCCCATGTTAGGAAAAACACAAAGATGACCACAGCCCCATGCAGGATTTCTCTGCAAATGGTCACCAAGATAAGACAGGGGGTTCTGCGCGGACAATACACATGTCAAAGAACCAGGACGGTAAAAACTATGAGGCTAAAGAGAAGGATCAGGAAAAGAAGCAAAATACGCAGGTATGCCACCCAAAAGCAGCGAAGATCCCAGAAATAGTCATTCAGGATCCAGATATAGAGGTCTACAGAGAGTACATGAAAGAACATGCCATCATATGTAAATTTATGGGAATCTGGCCCTCAAAAAGAGCCCTAAAAGGCTGGAACCAAGCTAAATGGAACCCTAAAGGGGCAATAGAACTTCAGCTCAGATCGAAGGGTTTCTTCACTATTGTCTTTTCTCTCCTGGAAGACAAGGACAGAATCTTTGAAGGGGGTCCATATTTTTTCAACTCTGTTGGTCTTTACATGAGATTCTGGAAGGAGAACTTTACTCCTGAAAAAGAAGACTTCACTCGAGTCCCAGTCTGGGTAAGACTTTATTCTCTCCTTACAGACTATTGGGCACCTTTAGTTCTCCAATCCATTGGCAACAGTCTGGGAGAGTACATCAAGATGTAGGGTACTAATAATGGTCATTATATTTCATATGCTCGAATCTGCGCATATATTGATGTCTCTAGCGCCCTTCCAGAAGCCATCAACTTGAACTTCCGAGATGAAACTTGGACTCAAGCGGTGGACTATGAACATATACCATTTCGTTGCAGGAAATGCCACGAGCATGGTCATCTCTTTAGAGACTGCCCACAGAACTAGCCACCCCCCTAAAGAAAGTCCATCGAGCACAAAGGACGAGCAAGGATTCATCAAAGTAAGTCACAAAAGTAGGCAAAGTAGAAGGAACAACACTAGAAGAGAATTCCCAAAGCAGGCACAAAAAAATAGATATGAAATCCTTTCTCCTACAACAGAGGAAACCAGACAGTATAGCAACAGCAAGGAACAGAACAATGAACAGAACAAGGAAATGGACACAAACATGGAGAACATAATCAATATCTCTCAAGCAGAACAAGCAACTCAGCAGGAAAATGAAATGGACTTCACACAGGACCTACCTACATCAGAGGAAAATGTGATAGAGGACATCCTGATGGGTATGGACCTGCAGAAGATCTCAAAGGAATGGACCTCAAAATGGTTTGAGGGTATACCAGAAGACTACCTCCAAAGAATTGAAGAAGCATACACTCTGCAACAAAACTTCCAAAAGCAAAGAGAACACCAAAGCAAAGGAAAAAACCAAGCTGGAGGAATCAAAGCGAACCTTAAAGCCAACAACCAGATCACAAAAGGGCAACAAAAAAGAAGATGACAAAAAACAAACAGTTAACACCTCCAAGAGCTCGGAAATGAACTCATCAATGCAGGCAAGGTAAAGGTTCTATCTCTAACTCCCAATATTTTATCATGATCTGCACATCTTGGAACATCAAGGGACTCAATAGTCCTACAGAAAAAAGGATCCTCAAATCCAAGGTTACCTCAGGAAAAATGGATATTCTAATGCTACAAGAAATAAAAAGTGGACTGACTGAAATGATGTCCATCCAACAAGCCTGCTTTAGGAAGCAGTATAGTCATGTAGCCATTGCCGCCTCGGGCACTGCTGGAGGCATAGCTACGTTTTGTTAAGACTCTAGGTTTCATCTGATCGACTCCTTTGCCTCCAAACATGCCCTCACCATGATACTCCAAATAACAAGAACTAAAGAAAAGCTATGTATTACCAATGTATACGGCCCCCACACAGTTCATGAATGCCTGGCTTGGCTCAATCATCTTAAATCCTTCCTCCTACC
Source organism: Pinus albicaulis (assembly GCA_034641835.2). Taxonomy (NCBI): domain Eukaryota; kingdom Viridiplantae; phylum Streptophyta; class Pinopsida; order Pinales; family Pinaceae; genus Pinus; species Pinus albicaulis. The sequence goes on from CM076576.1 coordinate 933,425,311, forward strand.
TCTCGATCATAAGTACCAACTCCTGGATGGTGACTTCAATATGATCCTATACTTGGGTGAAAAAAGGGGTGGACTTCGAGGACTAGACTCGGACTCTCATGCCTTCCAAAATATGATAGATGACCTAGGCTTCATCGATACTCCCACTAAAAATGGCATCCACACCTGGAATAATAGGAGAGGGGGTGAGCGTCAAATTGCCTCTAGACTTGATCGCTTTCTTATCTCAGAAGAGTTATTCCTCTCCTCTCTGGAAACAAAGGCTAATATTGCTCCACAAGTCGGCTCTGACCATTGGTCGATAGTTTTAAACATCAAGATCTCCAAGAGGCCAAAGAATTCTCCCTTTAGGTTTGAGGCGTTCTAGCTCTCCCACCATGATTTCCAAGATAGAATTAAGGAATGGTGGGTGACTTTGCTCCCTCAGCAGGGCAGCAATATGCAAGGCTTCCACCAGAGACTAAAATTCATCAAGCAGGAATTAAAAAAATGGAACCGGGAAATTCGGAGACATCACTACGGAGAAAAAAGTGTTAGAGCTAAAAATGAGAGCAATTCAACAAAAAATCATTCAAAATGGATTGACAGAGGAAACCAAACAAGCTAAAATGGAATTATAGAAACAATGGGAGGATAGGGTCTCCCAAGAAGAAACCCTTTGGAGACAGAAATCAAGGATCAGCAGGCTCAAATATGGGGAGAAAAACACTGCCTTCTTCCATAAATCCATGATCCAACATAGAAAGCACAACAGGATTCTCAATCTCAAAAATAAGCAGGGTCATGTGCTAAATACCCATCAGGAAATTGAGGAAGAACTGCATCAGCACTTCTCAAGCATCCTCAAATATGGGGGTTAGCACAACGAGGATCATATCAGCAATATCACCAACAACTTCCTCTCTATTTTGACTAGAGAACACAATCAAATGTTGCTAAAAAGTATTACCATTGAGGAAGTGGAAGAGGCTATTCATTCAATGCCAAATGGCAAGGAAACTGGGCCGGATGGCTTTACCATCGACTTCTGTAAGGCTTGTTGGAGCACGATTAAGGATGAGGTCTATGACTTGGTGGAGGAATCTAGAGTGAAGAAATCCATCTTTCCCTCCCTCAACACTACTTTTCTGGTGCTCATTCCTAAATCAGACGGAGCGGACACTCCGGATCAATTTAGACCCATTGCTCTCTGCAATGTAATATACAAGATTATTTCCAAGGTTCTAGCCAATCGCATCAAACCACTCTTGCCTCTATTGATCTCAGCAAATCAAATGGTGTATGTTGAGGGCAGACAAATCATGGACAACATCATCCTCTCGCAGGAAATCATCCACTCACTCAAAGACCAGGGCAAACAGGGTATGATAATTCAGCTAAATATGTCCAAGGCTTTTGACAAGATCAACTGGAATTACATCAGACATATGTTAGCAGCCTTCGGGTTCAAAAAATACTGCATCAATTGGATCATGGCTCTGGTTTCAGGGGCTTTCTTCTCAATCCTTCTTAATGGCTCCCCCACCTCTATCATCAACCCTTCGAGGGGAATTAGACAAGGAGATCCTCTCTCCCCTTTCCTCTTTTTCATCATGGCAAAGGATTTGGGCAGGTCCATCTCGGTTGCCTCTTCTGGCAATCTCCTCTCTGGCCTTAATCTCTACCCCCCCCCCCTCCCACCCTCAACCCGCCAGCAATTTGTGGACGATGCTCTCCTTATGGGTTGCCCTACAGCCAGGGAAGCCCTTGCTTTCAAGAAAATTCTGGATGAATTCTCCCTTGCCTCTGGCTCTGTTGTCAATAATGCCAAGTCAAAAATATTTTTTCTCAACACCCCCACCGCCATCCAAAATCACATCACCTTCATCCTTGGATTCCAAAAAGAGTAGTTTCCCTCTAAGTACCTGGGTGTTCCCCTTACGGACAAACCTTTGCCTTTCTCGAATTGGGAACCCCTCATCTCCAAGCTCAAGAAAAAAATCTCCAACTGGACCTTTCAGTCCCTCAACCTTGCTAGAAGATTAACCTTGGTTTGCTTTGTTCTTCAGGCCATGCCCCTCTACCAACTCTCAGCCATAGCTGCTCTGAGATCCATATTGAACCATGTCAGAGCCATTCAGTGGGATTTCCTTTGGAAAGGAAAGGCCAATAAATGAAAGTGGGCTTTGGTGGCTTGGGACAAAGTCTGCTCACCCAAGGACGCGGGCGGTCTTGGCCTTCATGATCCAGACATCCTGGGAAGGGCTCTGGGAGCCAAGACCTGGTGGCGTTGGCTCAATAATCCTTCCTCTCACTGGGCCTTGCTTTGGAAGGCCAAATATGCCCCCTTACTCCCTTGGGACTCTCTTATTAGGCTTTCGGGCAACCTCAAAGGATCTCCTATCTAGAACCAGGCGTGGGACAACAGAACGCTCATTCAAAACCATAGCTTCTGGGAGATAGGTAATGGTTAGACTGCCTTATTCTGGGTGGATGCTTAAGAGAAATGCCCCAATTTTGATTTGGAGATCTACAAGCCAGACAGAGAGCAGCTTGAAGCGCATAACAAAAGCAGAGTCAAAGATTACTGGAAAATCATGGGAGACTCAGAATGGAGGGAATGGGTGAACATCCAAGATTTTCTTCCCAACCATATCCATCATTCGATTAATATCCTAGTAGAGGAACTAAATAACAGGAAAATTCAAAAGGAAGAAGGACCGGACATCCTGCATTGGGGCACTAATGCGACAGGGAAATTCAATATCAAAGAAGCTTACAACATCTTACAAAATCCTACCCCTGTCCAAGAAGATTGCAAATGGCATAATCTCTGGAGCAGGAAACATTGGCCGAAGATTACTCTCTTTCTCTTGCTGGTTATGCACAGGAAAATTCTTACTTGGGATAATCTTCAAAAGAAAGGATTCATAGGACCTTCAATTTGCACACTATGCCACTCTGAGGCAGAAACGACGAATCATATCCTCAACACCTGCCCCTATGCCTCCAACTTCTGGTCTTGGTTCCTTCATGTCTTCAAAGCCTTTGACCGCACTCTTGATTCCATCCACTCCTCTTTGGAAAATTGGCGCCCTGCCTTCTCCAATCAGCCCCTCGTCAATTTATCCTGGAATCTCCTCCCGGGCATCATCTGCTGGGCCCTTTGGAAGGAGCGAAACTCCTGTATTTTCATGAATTCAGCCTCTAAGGAAGAACATACTCTCCTCAAAATTAAATGTACTCTCCATGAATCGGCCTCCATAGCCAATCTCTAGAACCCTCCAAACCCTCCCTCTATGGATGATTGCAGAATCCTCTCCCTTCTCAACTTGACCCCACCCCGCTTCCTGCTCCATCACCCCTGCCGATTCTATCTCTCCATTGCCTCTGTCCATATGGCATCCTCAAGACCATTCCTTCACCAAGCTCAATTATGATGGAGAGTCCAAGAACAACCCAGGAATGGTGGATTTCGGCAGTGTGTTTCGTAACCCTTAGGGTTCCATCCTTTGGATTTACTATGGAAATCTGGGGCATACCACGAATAATGCACAGAGCTCCACGCGCTAGCAAATGGCATAGAAATTTCCAAGAAAAACAACTACTGGCCCCTGCTTGTTGAGGGTGACTCCAATGTAGCTACCCAAGATTGCAGGAAGTTGCAACAGGGTCGTAGCGTTGCTAAGGTCTCCGAATGCTAGCATATTAACAAAATCTTACACAAAATCAAAGATAGCATAGATGAATTTAGAGGTGTCTCTTTCGCTATGGTCAGAAGGGAAGCTAACAAGTTGGCTTACTATCTCGCTAACTAAGGTGTAAAGACCTCAGCAAGACTTGTCTCCAAGGACTAGACAGTTATCAACTCTCCAACGGTTAAAACTAATTGTGCGCTCATAAACGAAACTGACCTTCAAAAGGCGAGGGTCTTGTAAGAACCACCAGATCCTTTCACTCATTATGACAGAGTACACAGTAACCCCTCTCATGAATGATTTTGGTGGTGGCTGGTCCTTGGTAAGCTCACCCTGGTACGCTCCCATGCATTACCATTACTCCAAGCCTGCCTCCATCACCCATGAATGCATGCGCAACAATTTTTTGCACGCTCCTCATTTCCCTTGGAACGCCTCCTTATATTCCCCTCACCTCACCATCAAACCTCATTATCTCCCTCGGTTAAGCCCCCCTTTCACCCTGAGAAGTAGTTTCTATTCTCGGCTTCGGTTGTATCCCTCCCTCTCTCTATGCAAGTTGCCGACCATGGCTCCCCGACGTCGCCACCCTCCTCCCTAGCCCTGCCGCACTCGCAACTCCTACTGGGATAATCCCTCTCGTCCCCCGGTTACGAGGGTGGAAACTTTGGAGCGCAACGCGGCTCATATCTTTGAGGACAACACCCCTGATCCAGTGCAGGAAATGCTGGTTGGCTTGGATGCGGAAGCTTCGGCTCACCGTAGGTCCACCCCCTCGGAGATGGTTGACAGAGCTCTCCAATGGATCCCTGACCCCGCCTTAACCAGAAGCTGCAAGAACCTTTATACCGGTGCCATTGATTTGCACTGGCATACCAAGATTTTTTTAGCTATGGTGCTCCAAGACCAGAACAGTGTTACCAAGTGTCTGGAAAAGAAAATGGACGCGTTGTCAGATAAAATCGAAGCCTACGTCAAAACGATTCACCACCTTTGCTTTGTTGATAGTTCCTCCCCGCATTATGACCTGCTGAAACGTAGTTCTGCCAAGCACCAGCATCCGAACCCCAGAGTCAAAGAGGAGGTCTCTAACAAGGGGAATCCACGGGAGACGGGCCCATCTCACCGCCATATTTTCAACCTTGAGGAAGGGACCTCGGATCGCCTGATAAGCGTGGATGACTATCTCAATGAGGAAGAAGAGGTGCAGCCCCCCTCGGATCCTTAACTCTCTGGTATTATCCTGGTAGTTTCTGGTTATTGTCTTTTTGAAGGTCACTCAACATGCGACATCTACTGATATTTTTTCCAGTTTCAGAAATTTCCGGATTTTTTATTTCGGTCATAAAGTGTTTTCTTGTCTCCCCACTCAGCTCTTTTTCCCCTATTTCCCTCTCCCTAAGTGTGGGATCGACCCTGTGTTTGTGCTGGACTTTGATCTGCTACCAAAGAGGCTTTTTTGTATGATATTTTCCTCTACTTAATGTGAATAGTTCTTCCAAATTTACAATATATATATATATATATATATATTTTCTCCTAGGAAAAGTTGTTGTGTTTTCTCCCAAAGTTGGGTTTCCTAGGGTAAAATTTGTTATCTCTATTGTGTGTGGTTGTATTTCTACGATCTTTACTATTTCCATTGCATTTACTATTGATATTTTCTGAAGTGTTATTATTCAATGATAGTAGTGGAATAAATACTGGTTGGAAATCAATAGGAAGTAATTATCATATTAACAAAAATTGTATTTGTTATGAAACCAACTCAAAAAATAGAAGAAAAGAGAGATCAACACTTTAGAAATAGCCACTTTGAGGGGGAAACCTCCAATACATTACATAAATGAACAATTCTTGGATGATACAAATGAAAAAATCCCCTTCTATATATAAGAGTCCATGAGGTCACAATATAATCCTAGCCGACCTAACAATAATAATGTAAGGGCACAATAATAACAATATTGGGGTTACAGGGGTACAACAATAACAATAATGGGTTACACTAACAATAATAAGGGACTATACTAGTAATATAGGGACCTAACATGCCCCTCTCCTTCAAAAAAAAAAAATTCCTCAACGCTTCAGTAGCTCTGGATGCTTCTGTATAAAATTGGCATCCTCCCATGTAGAATCTTCAGTGGGTAAGTTCTTCCATTTGATGAGATAATCTGAAATTGAGCGATTTCGTAGCAGTCGAATTCTTGTTTTCGTGACTTCTTCAGGTTTCAATATGATTTTTCCTTCCTCATCAAGTTCTGGCAACATTGTTTGAACTGGAATTTTGTCCCCTATAACCTTCTTTAAGCATGAAACATGGAAATCTGGATGCACTCGCGAAGAAGAAGGAAGCTCCAATTTGTATGCCATAGTACCAATCATTTGCAACACCTTGTAAGGACCATAGTACTTTGGCGATAATTTATTATCCTTCTTAGCTTGCTTGAGGGACATTTGTTTGTATGGTTGTAGCCGTAAAAATATCTAGTCTCATACATCAAAAATTCTCTCCCTGTGATGTTCATCTGCCTATTGTTTCATTCGATTTTGTGCCAAAATTAGGTTATCCTTTAAGAGTTGGAGAACTTCTTGTTGACGCTCGATGTGATCTTCCACTGCTTGAACCTTAGAATTTTATCTTAAAGAAGATGTGATACATAGTGGATGATATCCATAAAGTGCTATAAGTGGGGTCATTTTTGTTGCAGTATGGAAGGAAGTGTTATACCACCATTGAGAAAGAGGTAACCACTTGACCCATTGTGTTTGCTTATCAGATACAAAACAACAAGGATATCCTTCGAAACATTTATTCACTATCTTAGTTTGACCATCGGATTGAGGATGATAAGATGATCTATGAGCTAGTTGAGTACCCAAAAAGGAAAATAATTCCGTCCAAAAAATTCCAGTAAAAATGGGATCTCTGTCACTTACAATAATCTTTGGGTTTCCTTGTAGCTTTTGAATTGTCTCCATAAATGCAGTAGAAATTGTACTTGCACTAAATGGATGAGATAGTGCACAAAAGTGTGCATACTTGGTAAGTCTATCAACTACCACCATGATGACACTCTTTCCTTCAGACTTAGGTATACCTGTGATAAAATCCATTGAAATCTCCTCCCAACATTGACTTTGAATCGATAAAGGTTGTAGAAGACTCAGGGTCTTAATTGTCTTGACTTTATTTTGCTGGCAAACCAAACATTCCGCCACAAAATTTTGAATATCAGATTTAAGGCCATTCCAAAAAAAATCTTTCTACACCCTGTGGTAGGTTTTTAAAATCCGGAGTGTCCTCCTAAAGGAGAAGTGTGCAATTCCAAAAGAATCTTTTGTTTTAGTTGGGAAATATTGCAAATATATAAGCAATCTTTGTACCATAAGGAATCATTTTTCCAACTAAATGTATCAAATGTACTAGGATATTGCTGCAAATTTTGAATGAGTATCCACACTTCTTCATCCTTCATCCATTCATCCCTTACTTTGGTTATCCAATCTGGTTGGATAATAGAAATGGCACAAATCAATGCTTCCACCTCTTCATCCTTTCTTGAGAGTGCATTTGCAACAACATTTAGCTTCCCTTTTTTGTAGACGATTTCGAAGTCATAACCCAACATCTTTGTGACCCATTTTTGTTGCTCTTCTAAAGATAGTCTTTGTTCCAAAAAGTGTTTAAGACTATCATGATCAGTTTTTACCTTAAAGTGTCTTCCCATTAGGTAAGGTCGCCATTTCTTTAGTGCAGGTAGTATTGCCAACATTTCCTTCTCATAAATAGCTTTCTGTAAATACTTTCCTTTGATTGGACAACTTTCAAAAGCAATGGGTCTTCCTTCTTGCATTAAAATAGCACCAATTCCATTTCCTGAGGTATCATATTCCACAATAAAGGTTTTTGTGAAGTCTGGCATAGCTAAGACTGGTGATAGGCACATTGCCTCTTCAAGATGTTCAAAGGCCTTAGTTGCTTCAGGAGTCCATGAAAATGCATCTTTCTTCAATATTGTTGTTAAAGGTGTTTCTATTCTCCCATAATTCCTAACAAACTTGCGATAATACCTTGTTAACCCAAAAAATCCTCGCAACTGCTTTATGGTTGTGGGGACTTTCCATTCCTTAATGGCTTTAATTTTTTTAGGGTCTACCTTAACACCCTCGTGAGATACAATATGACCCAGATATTCCACTTCTTATACTCCAAAGAAATATTTGGATGTTTTTGTATATAATTGTTTCTCCTCCAATAGTTTGAGCACCCTGTCAACATGTTGAACATTATCCTTCCAAGACCTGTTGTATATTAGTACGTCAACAAAAAATACTAGCACAATTTTTTTAAGGAAGGGTTTGAAAATGGAATTCATCAACCCTTGAAATGTAGAAGGTGCATTAGTAAGGCCAAAAGGCATGACCAAAAATTCATAATGACCCTCATGAGTTCAAAATGTTGTTTTCGGAATGCCTTCAGTCTTCATTCTAATTTGATGATATCCTAAACAAAGATCCAACTTGGTAAAATAAATTGCTCAATGTAATTCATCCAATAATTCATCAATCACAAGAATGGGAAATTTATCTTTAATAGTGAGCTTATTGAGCTCCTTATAATCCGGACACATGTGCCATGATCCATCCTTCTTGTGCACCAATACTACTGGAGCAGAGAAAGAACTTTGACTAGGTTGAATTATACCAACCTCTAACATTTCTACAATCATACATTCAATTTCACTCTTTTGGACATAAGGATATTTGTAAGGTCTGATGTTTGGAGGAACACTTCCTGGAATAAAATGAATAGCATGATCATGATCACGAGTAGGTGGGAGTCCTTTGGGCATTTCAAACACCTTGGAATGATTGTCCAAGACTTGTTGGAGATCTGAAGAAATAGATGATTTTGATGTTGGAACTTCTAGTGAGCATAATTGTGAAATTATGCCTCATTGTTCTTTCTTCAGAAGATTTGTCATGACATTAGAGCTTATTATCTTTCCTGGCTTCCCTGCGATACCCCGTAATTTGATTTCCTTTCCTTCCGAAAAAAAATTCAAGAAAAGTTCTTGAAAATTAAAAGCTAACGTCCCCAAAGATTGTAACCATTGTACTCCTAGTACAACATCAACACCTCCCATTGGAATGGAAAGCATTCCAATGGTTAGCTTGATATTATGGAATTTTCCAGAGCAGTTTATAGTTCCTCCATTTGAAACCATCACTTGACATTTTGGTGTTGGGTATAGGAAACAATTCAATTCCTTAGCTAACTTAAAATGAATAAAATTATGGGTACTACTCGAATCAATCAAGGCTATTACCTTTTTCTTCTTGATATGTCCTTCTATCTTAAGAGTTTGATGAGTGGTAATTCCTGCCAATGCATTACACGACATGGTCGGACTCATTTCTTCTTCTTCTAGGGTTGCTTCCTGGTGTATGTCCTCTTCTTTTGAAGTTTCTTGTTCATTTTCTTCCTTCTCTTCACAATATATGTAAAATAATTTCTTCTCAACAAACTTATGACCTTTAGTGTATTTTCTATCACAACTGTAGAAAAGTCCTTTTGCTCTTTTTCCTTCCAATTGTTGTGTTGTCAACCTTGTAGGTTGTGGAAGTCTAGGAGTAGCAACACTTCCATCTTTATAGATGTGAGTGGAAGGATTCCTTGTCGCCATAATTTTACATTCAATTTTTCTTGCCAACCTGAATACCTTCCCCAATGAATCAGGTTCCCAAACGCGAAATTCATGTTGGCTGTTATCCTTTAAAGTCCCTATGATGACATCAATCATGTGTTCCTCTGGAATATCGGTTACCCTTATATTCAATTTTTGGAAGTCCTCAATGTGCTCCACCTCTGAACCCTTTTGTTTGAGATTTATAATTGGCTAAATAAGGTGTTGCTCTTTGTATCCTCATAATATGCTATCATTTCCTCTGTAAAAATTGACCAAGTGACAATTTTTTTACGGGATAAAAGCCATCGATACCATACAAATGTATTTATTTTTAAATGTAAAGTTGCAATGCGTACCTTTTGTGTGTTTTTCACATTATTGAGATCAAAATATTGCTCCATCTGTAGTATCCATGTTACGAGATCCTTGCCATCAAACTTCCTCATATCCATCTTTGGAATATGGTGGTTATTCAATCCAACATTAGAATTTATGAAATCACGATTAACATTTATTTTGTTCTCATCATGAGATTCCTCTACTATTTCCACAATTAGGAATCATTTCTTGTATTAAACTTGTCATCAAACCTTCCATGTCTACTTTTAGATCATTCTTCATGTCTTCCATGTTGTCTTTCATTTTTTCATCGATCTTAGCTTCCATGTCATCCATCTTAGCTTCCATGCCATCCATCTCAGTTTCCATGCCATCCATCTTAGCTTCCATGAAATTCTTAAAACCATCCATCTTAGCTTCCACACCTTTCTTCAAACCATCCATCTTAGCTTCTACGCCTTCCTTCAAAAATTCCATTTCATTTTTTGTTGCTATTTGCGAGAGAAAATTTTGGTGCACTTGCTTTTGTAATTTTGATATGTCATGTAGCACTTCTTCCTCTTCATGAGTCATAGTAGATCCTTATGAAGGCTTAATGGGTGTTGAATTCCTTTTAGGTGGAATTTTAGAACCCAATACTGATATCTGTGCTTCAATATTCCCTTGGAATCACTTCAAACTGATGTTTCACAAAAGACTTATGCAATTTGAAAAAAAATATGTATATGTATATATAAATATATAAAATAAATAATAAAATAATTTAAAAAATAAATAAATAAATAAAAATACATGCATTTTTCTTGCTTTTGAGGAGCTTAAGATTGAAATTGAATTATCTCTGTGATTTTGGATCTTCAATATCTGAAATTCGGCCCTGCAGTAGCCCTCTAAATCTTCTTTCGAATGCCATAGGTCTAACCTGATTTTGATTCTTCAAGAAAAATTTATGTCTAATCTCCCACAATTACTTAATTATGGACTGGTTCAGTAGAGTCAACTTGTACGACTTACCACGTGTCATTGTTTCCTCCTTCGGCTCTAAAATCGATACACAGGAAACTACAGTCTGTGTACTTGCGGTCACTTTTTACAAAATTCCAATCCGACGCTCAGAGAGAGAGATTTATGACGATTTTACCATGGTCACGTCGTTGAGATGAAATTTGGGAGCCTAAAAATCTCCTAACTTCCAGAGATCCTATCTCCAAAACTATTGCGAACCAAGATCTAAAATTTTTACAGCAGGTTCCTCGGGATTTTTTTTTCACTTTGTAAAAATTTTAGCTTTTGAAACTTCGTATACGAAAATTTATAGCGCAAATTCCACGATGACCTATTTTATTTGAAATTCGGGAGCCTGAAAAAACCCCAACTTCAACAAATCATATCTCTGGAAATATTGTGAACCAAGATCTGAAATTTTTACACAATTTTCCTCAGGATTTCGTCTTCTCATTGTAAAAATTTCAGCTTCTGAACCTTCATATAAAAAAATTTATATCAAAAATTCCACGATGACCTGTTTGGAGCAGCGAAACCATAGAATCCAAAGCTCTGATACCAAATGTTATGAAACTAGCTCCAAAAATATAAGAAAAGAGAGATCAACGCCTTAGAAATAGCCACTTCGAGGGGGAAACCTCCAATACATTACATAAATGAACAATTCTTGGATGATACAAATGACAAAACCCCATTTTATATATAGGAATCCATGGGGTCACAATATATTCCTAGCCGGCCTAACAATAATAATGTAAGGGCACAATAATAAAAATATTGAGGTTATAGGGGTACAACAATAACAATAAATGGGTTAAGCTAACAATAATAAGGGATTATACTAGTAATATAGGGACCTAACAGTATTCTACTATTCACCTTGTAGAAACTTCAACATGATGTTCCCATATATAAAAAAAATTATTGAAGAATAATGTCTCAAAAGGCTTGGAAGAAGAAAAAGGGATTCCCCCACAAACAATGTCATCGAGAAACTAGTTGATCTAATGCATGGGAGGATGATTGTTCCCGAGTATTTAAATCTTGGTAGCCCAGTTGTGGATGTACATATCGACCAAATAGCAGTTGAAAACACCTTGATTTATCTAGGAGCTACTATTAACATCATGAATAGGGACATTGTGTTTAAACTTAATCTTTGAGACCCTCTAAGAAAAATTATTATTATGCTTCAGCTTGCATTCTTTCACTAACAGTCTTAGGAAATAGATTTGGATCATAAATGATATTTTGGTTATGCATGGAGAATTTCAATGTATCATTTGTCCTTTGATATTAAATTAGATTGCCTCTTTGAGCCTTCTTTTCTTGATGTTGCCCTTCTTGTTCCAAAGATTCAATTCTCCCATGTTTGTTAGTCGACCTTTCCATGAAGAAATTATTCTATTTAATATAGCCACCCTACAATTCCAAACAACAAGGTGATTCATTTCACCTTCTTAAGGCATTTGGCCTTTATCATCAAGCTAATTGCTTATTCAAACTTTCCAGATTTGATTTTTATTACAATGTGTGGACAAAAAAATATTTCAAATCACTATGAAGTTTGATGATAGTTACTTCCCCAAGGCACAAACAAATTCTATATCTCTTTTCATTATTGAGGGATATGATCAATATCAATCTCCCTTAAAGTGATCCAGCTATATTCAAAACATACCATAATAACATCATTTTGACTCTGGAAAATTAATCAAATATTTATAAAATTCAATAAATATTTCATAATTTAGTTCGTATTTAATATTAAGTAATATAATAATATTTTTTAGTATAATGAGAGTAATGAATAATATAGCTAGTGATATTTACCTTAATAAATAAAAAACTTTATAATTGTTGGTCATAGGTTTTTATGGAAGTTTCCATTACAATACCCTTGCAAATGTAGACGATAAGCATGTTGTGTGTGTGTGTGTGTGTGTGTGTGTGTGTGATTTATATCAGTTTGTTATACATAGATTAATGTGTGTGCGGACACCTTTGTATATTATTGAGCAATTTTTTTTATAACCATAGGGTAGAAAATATACCTTCAATAATCATGAGAGTCATATGACTCGAGAATAATGAAATGTACACCAACAATGAAGGATTTTTTTTTAATATATTTATATGTTATATCTAGAAGTATGTGTATTATTTGAGAGAAAAACTTGTTTGACAACAATAAGATAGTCATTAGCAAAATTATTACTAATACTTTGCATGATATTCCCTTGGGGAAGGGTATTCAAAAGTGAAGTTGAGTGGGACAAATGAAAGTAGTTCCCATTGCTAATATCTAATGAAGAGTAAAATACACTTACATTATAGTGGATTTGTTCACTATTCAACTTATAGATATGATATTACCACTTTATAAATCAAAAAAGGTGGCACAATTAAAAATTATATTTCATGAAACTAATAATATTTTATTGATGTTTTATAGTCTATAATAACTTATGTAGCATTTGTAAACTTTTTAATAATAATATAATTAACATTTTGAAATTCTACATAATACATGGTAAATTCACGCAGGGAAGAATTAATGCATATACCATTCATCATTATTATTGGGATAATGAGGATTATAAGAAAGATCATAAAAAATAGAGTGATAATGAGTTTATATAAATAATTTTTTTGTAAAATTGGTTTATCTTGGGTGAGTGGAAGGAATAATTATTATTCTCCCCACCCAAGTTCAATTCCTTCAAATTACATGTAGATCTCATATCAAGTATATTGTTATAATGGTTTCAAAACTTGTACTTAATCGACTTTGTGCCCTTAAGATTTTGGGGTTTACCTTGGGTACGGTACTCAAAATGAGGGGAAGTACTTGGAAGTTTTTATTGGGATTTGTAACCCAGAAAAAAATATAAAATAATAATAATAATAATAATAATAATAAAATGTCTTTCTAGGTAATATATCCTTCGGGAAAACTAGGGCACTTCCCCCCATTTTAAGGATAGTACTTGGGGTAACCCTTAGGTTCTTAAGTGTGCAAGGCTAGGTCAACAACTCATGAATAGATCATATATAACTTTAAAAAAATGGCTTCTTAAAAGAAAGAAGGTAACAAAGTGGAATTTGAACCTAGATGGACAGGGTAACAACTTTTTCATCAACCACTCAAGCTACATCAAATTGATGGTTTATGTATTTTTTATATTCCATACATTATACATTATATAATATCATATCATGAATTAGTGTTCTCTTTTACAAATATGTATTTTATTGTAATTATATACTTTCCTACTTATCACTTTTAGCAATGTGTTTATTGGTTGTGATATTTTCTTATTTTATTTTCATTTTAATGAGATTTTGTCATTCAAAAATTATTTTTGTATATATGTTTTCGTTTCTCACAATTATCTTGGTTAATGAAGTTAATATATGATGGTAATTAAACTAATTGAAAATAAATTTATATTAATTAAATTAATTAATTAAAATATGGGATAATAGGTATCAAGGGATTGGGGTTGTCTAAAACCTTGAGGGACAATGTGAATCGAACTTAGCTTGGGGCTTGGGAGTAACCTTTAACAACCAAGCAGAAGATTTAGTTCTATATCAAGGGTTAAAAATTAGAAAAAATAAATCCAAAAATCGACAATTATCATAGACTCATTCGTTAAATGTAAAACTTGACTTCCTTGTAGACATCATGTCTCTCCAAATTGATTTTAAGAATTCAAGGAATTAGGAAGTGTTTTAACTCCATCGAGTTTGTTCAAGTCCTCTTTGAACAACCAAGTAGACTACATGTCAAAAAAGGGATCACTTTTGAACCAAGGCTTATTGAGTCAAAATGGGGTGGTCCCCTTCATAGATTATATCTAATGAATATAATATATCTAACATTAGAAATTGCATGAATTTTGAATCAAGAAAGAAGTGGAAATGACCATTATTTCAAATGAAGTGGGTTATAACTCCTCCCATCCCCCCTATACTCCATATAGATGCCTTCAAGTCTAGATAGGGGAGTGAAATTAAGGGCGATAGGATGGATCCTTCTAAATAAGGAGGGATAATTTTGGTTTTCTTATAGTGATGTTTATCTAGATTGGTTCTTATTTCACCTATTCTATTATGCATCTTCATTGAGACATGGGAGTTTAGGTCTAAATTTAATGTAGTGGATGTTAGATATGTTTATCAAGTGGTGTATTTTGTGGTGTTTACTCAATCTAGTTCTTGTATTTCTTATTTTGTATTGTGGTTTCAACGAGGCATGTTAAGTTGGTATTGTATTAAACATTGGTTATTGGTTTTTTTTATCCTTGGTATTATGGATGTTTTCCTTTTGCCTCGAATTGTGTCTTTGTAGGATTGATTTCATTATTTTTCATCATGGTTGGACACTGGTACACTAGCCAATATATCCCATGTGAAATTGTAGACAATAATTGGGTTCTAAGAATGGTCGTGCCTTGGTATAAGGAAATTTAGGTGGAAATTACACATTTCAACAATAAAATTTTTTCCATTTAGAAGCTTATCTTGTCACGAATTTATAATTGGAAGGAAAGGTGGCCATCTAGGGAAATAAATTGAGAATCTTATGCTAAACCATAGCATGCAATTTTAACTTATCTTAATACTAGCTAGGAGTTCACATTCTATGACTTCTCCTCCAATAATTCCAATTAGGTCTATTAGGGTAGTGGGAAAAGAGGAGGATGCAATCTAGCATAACCAGGGGGAGATGGAATTTGAAGAGGCAAATTTGAAATCCATGGTACATGTTAGGAAATAGGCCTAAAGTGGATACAATTTTCCATTAAATAGTTTAGGTTTTTATGTATGGTCATTCATTGCTTTTTTCTAGGTCATTATATTAGAATTTATAACTATAGGCTTTTATGTTTTGTGGAGTAAAAAGCAAGAACAATATAGACTATATGTAGACTCTTTATAATTTTTGAGCATTTTGAATCCTTGATATCAGACTCTATCTAATTTAATTTTATTAACTCATTGTATGGTGTGGCCACAAATTTATTTTATTATAATAATCATGTGATTCAGTTTAAAAAATAAAAATAAATAGAAAAAATAGCACATTCTTACCACCACAATGGAGGCTTAATAAATAGAAAAAAAATAAATGTATTTGAATGTTAATATGATTGCAATCAATATATGACAAATGACAAAAGAAAAAATTGGAATTGGCGATATGGTTTCAATTCAGGCCCTTTTAATAACTATCATTGGCCGCCAATAGGGATGCTATCATATGCATATGTGTTATATGAAGCAAATCCAAACAAGGTTTTAGCTATGTACTTAAATTCATACTTAAATTGGTGCTAAAGATGACGCTAAAATCCATATCGATTTTGTTATTATTTTCAATGTCATTTCCACCTTAGGGATTGAGGAATATTTTCACGTAATATTGATGATTCAACTCGCATTCATTCTCTAAGGTGGACATTATGCTCAATGTAAGTTTAGTTGCAACTAAAATCATGACAACCATGTCCTTGATTGCCATCAAAATTGAATTCCTCACAACAAGAAGTTCAAAAAATAAAGAATTCAATTTTGAATTATTTTGGTGGAAACTTAGATTGTAGTTTTAAATTTAAATCTCCTTCAAAAAAAAGTCACGCACAAAATTTACATCATGAATAAAACAAATATAGTGCATGAATCAATCATGTTTTACATTTCAAATCGATCAAAGAATTGAAAACTGAAATGAGAAATATTGGAAGAAAACTTGTATAATTTTGAATGTCAAAATTATTGGAAGAAAAAATAAAATAATCTATGTTCAAGAAAACAAAATCAAAATTTTCATACCAAAGTCGAATTATTAAAATGAAAGGGAAAGCAATTTTCAAAAGTCAAAAATTAATTTATTGATAAAGAAATATCTATCAATCTAACTTAATTTAGAAATCAAAATATCCCTATTAATGAAAACGTAGTAATTGTAAAAACAATTTAAGTAGATAATGAATATATTGATACACAACCTACATTCAATTGAGAATTCCGTAAAATAGAGATAAAGAAAATAAAATAATAAAACCTTATTCTCACTATAATTAGGAAAATTGTTACATAATCATTATACTTGCCCATATTTACATTACCTTGAACAAAAATGGCATTTTCTTTATAATGTAACTTTTTTCCAGAGATATGTTTAGAGCCATAATGAGAGAAGTTCCATTGGATAATCTCAATAAATAATTTTGATAAAAATCAACCTATAATGGATTGAAGCTTTTACAATACATAATTTCTTGGAGCTTCAACAATTTTTTTAATTTTATTTTTGCTTTTACTTAGAGAACAAAACCTGGAGAAGAGAGGGCTTATAATATATCTGATTCCATTTAAGGTGTCTCTTTGAGGGGTTTGGTTAGGTAGACATGGTTCACCCTAGCCAATAAGATCCATCTATTTTCATCTTCCTCCATCAAACCAATTTTGACCAAGTGGCACTTTGAACCTCAAAGGAGTAAAGTGAATCAATCCCCATCTATAGTCACAAGTCAATGCTTCTGCAACTCTTCTACGTCGTTCCTCAACACACACTTCTTTCTTATTATCATTATTCTCTTTGCAGTAATATATCAAGGACAGTCTAGCCAATTTAGCTTCACCAAATCAAAATATCATCAGTGTTTCTGGCATATTCTTCCATAAAGCTCTAACAAAAAGAAATATGACACACACCATCAAATAAGTTTTCTCATAAAAGAGGATTCATGGATAGCCCAAGTTTATCACAAAGAAGAAAACTTTCATTCAATGAAACTACCAAAACGTTGGAGTTCATCCCTCTTTTCACATTATGTTCCAAACAAGATTGACCTACAATTTATTTTGGTTGCAAAATATGTCGTTTTCAAGGATGTGATCCTTGTAAAATGAAAGTTGTGTCTTTCACCCACGATTAATTTCTCCCTATTTCCATTGGAACATTATATATCTCTCACAACCATAATTAACCATAGTTAAGGATCTAATCTGCCACTAGAACTTATGGTTGTACCTAATACAGACACAGTTGAGTACTTTCAACCACATCTTTCATGCCATGAGAAAGTCTATGAGTTGCCAATGTTTATGTCCTTCATAACTAGCCTTAGTGTGGACATGCAATGATCAATGGAATTTCGTTTCTCTAGGAGATATTCAATGGCCCTCTTTCTAGTGCTGGTAAAAGCATTCGTCTTTATGCATACAACAACACTATAGATTTCCACTGGAGGATGGAGCCCCAAGAGTATTTACCCTTTTCTTATCTTGGAGCTCTTGAGCCATTAAGGATCATGTTTACTCACTAATAAGAGGGTTGGTTGTCCTTATTGATGAAATCTAAGAGACATCCCATATTTTTGTACTATCTTCCTATAGGTTTGTCTGGCAATCTGGAATATTACAACTTTCGAGCTCGTTTGAAAAAATGGCGTGAATTCTCCATTATTGTGAAATCCCACTTTGTTGTAAGGGAAATAATTTGATTTCCTAGAGAGGGCGCTAATATGGAAAGAGTGGCCCCTTAAGACACTTTGCAAGGAAGTGATCCTAACAAGGAGCTGCAAGAAATAAAGAAAATCCAATGGGACAATTTCCACGAGCGTACAAGGATCACAATTGTGGATTATAAATATGACACAATTAGGGATTAGAAATATGACATACTGATATCAAATATTAAATATCTTAGGAAGATGGCTTGGGGATTGGAAATTTCAAGAGCATTGAGATCGTTTATATGGATGACATGGGTGTTGAAGGGAAGGTGTGGTTAATGGGTATTACTGATGTTTTATTTGGTATGGATGGCACCAAAACGATGAATTGGTTTTTTATTCCCGAGGGAGGCGTGGTCATGCACGTTCATCCATACAAGTGAAAATAATATATATCTCCAGCAAAGGAGTGAATTTCGATCAATTGTGTTGATTTTCTAGGAAAACTTTGATCTTTTATTCTAATAATTATTTTTAAATGATTTCTTCAACCAAGTTCACTTATGTCATATACCTTATTAAGGAAATATATAGAAAATATCAACATTAATGAAATAATGACAGTAGGATCATAAAGAGACAACCAATCTCAAAAAAATACACAAATTTACCTTGGGAAAACCAAAACTCGAGCAAAACCAAACGATTTTTTATTAGTAGAAATTGTTTAATTCAACAAAAGTACAATCTGATTTTCCAATCAAACTTGGTCAAACTAGGCACAGAATCCACCTAGGTCAAATAGGGAGAAATTTTTCCCTCTTGCAACTGGTCAACCTGTGGTAAAACACTACCCAAAACACGGTCAAATATATTGAAATAATCTTGTTCAATGTTGGTTAAACATATCTCCATAAACTTAGTCAAACTTCAGAAGACTTCTTCTTTCGCACATGTGAACATAATAATAGATGTTGTGATGATGATATGAAATTGATTCCAAATGAATGAGGTCAAGTTTGTATTTATAGTGTTCAAGAGATGCCCAAGGGACACATATCCTTTTGTTGGGTCGACCTATACTTTAGGGTCAATCTAACCATTTAAATTCAAATTTCAAATTTCAAATTTTCCCTCCTTTTCATGGGTCGGCTTGTAGCCGGGGAATACCGACTACAGCTACCAAAAATAAACACTCCCTCTTATTTAGGGAGTTATTCACATTGAATTCCTCATATGTCCTCTTTTTTGAATAATTTTTCCCTCCCAAAAAATATTGAATGAGCCTGCTATGTTAATGTATCCATACACTTCATGGACTATCCTAGAACCATGTGGAAATCATCCTGCATCAGCACAATGCAAAGGATCTAGTTATCCATTGGTCAAATATCCTTTGCAAATGGATCTATTCATCCATTATACAAATATCCTTTGGTGATATGGTCGGGTACCCCCTGACCATAGTAAACACAAGACTAATCCTAGGTAACCAACTATCCAAGTCGTCACTTAGAACCAAGTTAGTATCCCTGACCAATGGTGAAACCCTGGGCCAATTTACCATTCCTTCATGTTGTCACATGATATGTGAATGGTCAAACACTTGCTTGATTCTATGGGGTTCTCACTCTACCCACTAACCAAGTAACCCTTGGTAATATGGGAAGAACTTCTGACCGGGGGAGCACTCTGGGCCTTAATTATCTTTGGCCAATCTCCCTAAGCACATTACATGGCTCCTAGTCAATACCCTTGACCTAGGGATAATATCTTCCCCTTGATGCTACAACATCAACACTCCTTATTACATATCAATTTGTCACATCCATGCAAATGATGTCAAATCTATATCCTTCACTGTCTAATGAATTGTTGTCATGAATCCCCAAGAAATATGTAAGAAATACATCCCCATGAATTAGATTAAATACTTAAAAAGCCTTAATTTTGGAGATTATTGTGGGTCCTCAGTTCACAACCTATGATGTCACATGTTGCAGAGTAAACACATAGCGATGTCATCACGGTTTTCCTTTGTTAAGGGTGTGATGGTATTCTTACATGAGTAAAAATAAAAAAGGGTAAAAGAAGCCTTGAGATTGGAATATTTTCCAAAGCAGTGGAGATTGGGCTCGAGTTCTTCCTATCTTGGATAACATTCCTCAAATTATGGATCTCATTCCCTCCATTGTGGATCTCAACTTCCACTCTTTCCCTAGAAGTATAATGCACTCAAAGAGAAATGGGTTGTCATTTTAGACTTCTGAACTATACTTATATGTTATCCAAGTATCCATTGGAGAATTTTTTATTGCAATGGTTTAGATTAAGGATCATTGAAAGGATGGTTTCAACATCAAGGCCTTGTTATAATTTTCCTTTCCTTAATTCTGAATAAAAATATATGTTTCTTTCCCATATTCATTTATCATGATGTTTATTGTAAGATTCCTTGATCACTTACATACTTTATGGTTAAATCATTAGGGTATTATATGTTTTGATCATTTGTTTGTTTATGTATTTGTAGGTCTCTTCTTGGAGAATTGAGGACGAGACTAAAGCTACAAAGGACAACAGTAAGGATATCATCAAGAATTTCAGAAAAAGGTATGAGTTATGCATCCCACTTACATTTGTACTTTAATTATTGTTGGAGCGGGGTAACCTGAGGCACAAGTTCCAATGATGTTTTTTGTATGTTTGTATGTGTGTGTTGCGCAGATGTAGTCAAAGGGTTTTTTTCCCCAATTTTGGACATAGATTAAGCTTAAATTGAAACTATGGGCCTCAAACCATGGTTTGAGACCATAATATCTGCGCACTAGGTGTATTATAAATAGATAGTGTTGTCTAAGCTAAGAAGAGATACAAGTGATATGTGATATTGATATTCAAATAATATCTGCGTCTGTAAGGGTTTTGGGTTGGGTAAAAGGCCCTTGCTAGCTATGTGCGCGGAGATCTAGTCCTGGTTATGTGCGGATTCCGATGGTTGTGTGCGCGGAAGGGATTGTAAGGGTTTTGTAAGGGTTTGTGAAGGAATCTGATGTATTGACAGATCTGAAGAATTATTAGAAGGAACAGTTTTGACGAATTCTCTGTGTTATGCATATATTTGTTGTTTATTCTTACTATTTATGCTTTTATGAGATCACACTATTTGTGTACTTAT
This sequence comes from Pinus albicaulis, assembly GCA_034641835.2. NCBI lineage: Eukaryota > Viridiplantae > Streptophyta > Pinopsida > Pinales > Pinaceae > Pinus > Pinus albicaulis. The sequence continues at coordinate 933,446,675 of CM076576.1, forward strand.
TGAAGAATGCACAGATCTAATCGATGTGTTTATGCATGAGTCTTGATATATGTTAAGTATTTAGATCAAGATATGGTTCTATTTATTATCTGCGATAAGTAAGACCAGTATTTGATTGCGCAAGATTTGTAATTATGTTATAAATTCACTGCACACATCTGTGGAAGATCACTTAGGGTTTTGCAGAGGATCACCTCATTAAATTCTCTCTCAGGGTGCGGAAACTTGGTTCCAGCACCCCCCCATACTGCTTCAGGTGAGACTTTGGTCTATGCAAACATATCATTGCCGAAAGGGTTAGTAGTTGGAGGGTTTTTTGGTTTATCCCTAAACTCTGAACCTGGGTCAGGACCCCTCAAGCCAACAAATGGTTCCATTGTTGGGACCGAGATCATCATGTTGAGGGATATTTGGTGTTGTGGCATCCATCGCACAACAAATTACAATATTGGTTGGATAGAAGGATCCTTGAATTTGCGTTGCAAGAGAATATGAGCACTAAATTGTCTAACGAATAGTGGGTACATATATTTATATATAAGTACATGAAATTGTCTTTTGTTCCTTTGCGCACGAACTTCAAGAGTGGTTGTCACGCTTGGTTGAGTTCCATCACTACATAAAAGACGACGTAGTCACTGAGTGTACTCTTGAATTGATCCAACAAGTAGATAATTTTGATAATAAGATCACTTGTGCAGTAGATCATTGGATTGATTGCCTTCTACGCGGATTTGTGACTGAATTTGTTGTGGACCAATTTGTCTCATATTTTGAAGTTGAAAGAAGATTTTTCAAGGGCTCTAGTAGTAAGTTTCTGCGCTCATGAAATTATTACTAAAAATTCTATTGTGTGAAAAGGTTTGTCTGTGCGAACATACTCCTTGAATGTATCAAAGAGGTTCAGCTACACGCAGTGGAATAATTTACCAAGAAGACCCTTAAGAGGTCTTTTATAGCCCTCTGAAGTCTAGATATGATAGTGAACCTGAACCAAAAACTCCTAGCTCAAGTGACTCTAAAGAAGAAATCTCGTCATATCAGAATCCCTTGAATCTATTTCCTACTCCATCGACTCCACTTCTGAGCTCACATTGTCAATCACCTACCCCGTCATGCAGTCCATCTCCACCTCCACCTCCACCCCCTCCTGAAGTAGATATGGTTGCATACATGAAGTTACCTAATTTCAGAGGCATTGGCAATGATGACACTACTCACTTCTAGTTTGTAATTGAGGTCGTATGGAAATCTCAGCAAGTAGATAATATTGATATCAGAAAAGCGCAGCTGGCTACTGAATTTCAAGATCGTGCATTAGACTAGTACATTAGGTATGTGCAATAAAACCCTAATGCTACTCTGGAAGCAATTAAATAAAACCTAAAAGTGTAGTTTAAGAAACCTAAGTCATACATGCAATAGGTGATGGAGATGAAGGATATCCATCAAGAACCGAACGAGTCTGTATGGGAGGCTAATCAAATATTGAAGCGCACCATCAGATATGGTGGATTTGTGATTGATGATACTCAGCATAAAGAATGGTTCATTGTTATCTTGCTCCCGCATATGCGTCATCCATTAGGTCATCACAATATTGCTACACAAGCCGAGGCTGTAGAAGTTGCAATGAAACTAGAAGCTACCCCAACACCTATTGCGCTGGGAACTCAACAGATTCAAAATCAGCTGGAAGCAATACATCTGGAAATTCAAAGTATGCACCAAGACAAAGGCAAGGAGGTATGTGCAGAGGTCTGGTGTATAAAGTGCAAAACTTCTGAGCATCATAAACACTAACGTCCTATTTTTAACAATTATCTGAATGTTGGAAGCCCTAGTCCATTGAAGAGACTTGTATGGTGTACTATATGTGAGATTGTTAGACTACATATATAGATTCTTTCCTGAGGGTTGGAAAATATCATCCTAACTTATAGTAGCCATTTTTCAAGATCAGTTTGTCATTAGGGCATCATGAGCAGCATTGTCGGACTTATGATATGATGTTATATAAAGCTGAGATCTATAGAATGTAGGTTGAGCCTACATCACCAGCATCCCCTTCTGGGTGCAGAGGATTCCAAGGCATAAGAAGAGGTCGGGGAGGTGGATCAGCTGGTTGAGGAAGAAGACAAGTGATTTCTTATAATTGTGGTGATGTTGGGCATTATGCGTGTGATTGTTCAAATCCAGCGAGACAATCCTACATGTACTGTAGACAAATTGATCATTTTATAGAAGATTGTCCCATCTTGATTGCTAAAATTAAGGAAAAGAAAACCCCAATGCAGAATCTACAAATGGTTTGCGCTAAGACTCGTGAGGAAGATCCATGTGTGAATGTAGTTACCAGGAGTGGTGTAGCTACCAATGAAGATAAAGGAAAGAAACTTTCCACTGATGTATGGATTCGGAAAACACCTAAAACTAAAGAAGGCCTTAATCTTCAGTGCACAAATGAAACCTTTATTGAAGCAAAGAAAAAATTTATAGAAGGAGATACTTCCACAAGTGGTAAAACACTGAAAGGAGTCGGAGGAGAAGAAGAGATTAAGCCATTCTTACATGCATGCATAAAGTTGTTGGGAAACAAAAAGGTTGTTGAAAATTTGCAACCATTAATAGACAATTGCGCAGAAAAGGAACAGCCTCTGGTAGAACAGCGCGCATTCAACAAAATATATAAGAACAAGAAGAGAATGGGTGGGGAAATGCATCTGACTGCGTAGATCAATGCTTACAAAATGGACCATTTCATTCTAGATTTGGGATCATATGCTAATTTTCTACTTAAACAAACCTGGCATTGCATGGGAGAACCAAAGCTAGAATGGTCCACTATCCAACTGTGCATGGCTAACCAAAAGAAGATCATTCCCTTGGGGATGTTGTCAAAATTTGTGGTCAATATAGAAGGAGTTAAGGTGTTGGCATATTTTGAAGTCATACATATTTTATATGATAATGATCCCTATCATGCACTTCTAGGGTTGGATTGAGCCATCGATATGGATGGTGTTATCAAGCTGAATAAAAGGAGAATGTAATTTGAGAACAATAGATTCAGGGTCATCATTTCTCTCAATCCTTCAGAAGGTCAAAGGTATACTAAACCAGTGCGCGCTGAGGACGAGATTGATCAAAATTATAAGCTAACCTTGTGCGAGGAAGACTGGATTAATCCGACAATAGATGGGAATCTTAAATGGGAGAAGGATAGTTCTTGCTTTTCAGACTCTGACGAAGAGCTAGATAATTAGCAGAAACCACTGCATGAGGTGTCTACATTGCGTTGTAATCGTGTGACCCACGCTCTGCGTTGCATAACATCTAAGGTGCGTGATTTCCCACGCTATAATGGCTCAAATGATGTAAACATGCTACTAGGAGAACTGGAAGGCATGTGCCAACATACCAGAGGTTCCATGTCTTGGATCTTGGCTTGCGTGCTACTCCAGGAAGATGGTGGGAAACACATAAGGAGAATATGGGATAATGGGAGGAATGTGAGCAAATTATGCAGCTGTGATTTGAACGCCCAACCATTAAAGAAGAGGACTTATACTCTGGAAAGGAGGATCCGCGCAGACATCTGGCCAAGTGGAATCAAGTATTGGATGTAGAACCAAGGCCTGAATGTGTTCATAATTTTATTCATACATTGGGAAAGGTGCCAACTGAATGGTACTTGGAAACTGAGTTGTGCATAGACACTAGTGAGTGGTCTATGCTGGTAGACAGTTTTCTTCTTACCTTAAGCATTGAAAGTGAGTTTGATATCGTTAGTGAAGCTTTGATCATTAATGCACTGATCAGGGAGACTATGCATTGTCGACACTTGGCACTAGTAGAAGTTAGGGAACCCCACGCGCCCACAGGACATTCCATCCCCTCGATTTTCAGACATATGCGCTCCATGCTTAGCTTTGTGGGATACTACAGAAAGAGCATTCCCCCGTACGAATAAATAAATGCACCCATGACCAGATTACTCAAAAGAGGTGTGACATTCTGTTGGTATGATCAGTTTCAAAGAAGTTTCCAGTTACTACGCGATATGCTTTGAATTACCTCGTCAACAAATCTTGTGTTGGGGGGGACGACCTGGCAATGGTTCTGCTTAGCTATGGATTACCAACGCAGTAAGGTGCGGCATGCGCACGGCATCTGCGTCAAGGGATTGACTGGTGCACAGAAGTGTCAAAAACTAGTTGTTGGAATAGTAAATCTAGATAAGACAGAATTATTACCGTTTTAAGGAGCGTCCAAGATGCATTTAATAAGGGGATTTTTCTAGATTTGGGACTGTTTTGTCAGTAATGGAACCTCAATAATTCCCAAGGAGTCATTGCAGATGTGCCACAAGTATAAATATGAATCATGGGATCGCAATAGCTCCCTTTGCGTTCTAAGCGATTTTTATGTTCTTAGTTTTTATTTGTCTTTACCTTTGCTGCATCTATGTCAAGATTGGATCCCGTGTTTGAGGAATATTTTCACCAAGCGTGTTTAGGATACGTAATTCAGAGCATAATGACAACCACTAGACCCGTAGATGACCCTGTTGTGCAGGAGGTGCCTATGGTAGATACCCCTACGCCATCTAAAACCAAGAAGGGACAAACATTTGGGATGCACAATTCCCCGAGAAAAAAGACCCCTAGACCATGCCATTATGCTAAAGAGAAGATGAAGAAACCCATGTCTGAACTCCCAGAGACTATTGAGGAAGGCGATGATGACGTGGTAGAGGTATCCCCCTTCTCGCGGTTTCCTGGATACATTGCACCGCGCAAGCCTACAATGAAAGCGTCAAAGGACTTGGATATGGTACACATGGGTATCCAAGTGCCCCTAATCCCATAAAACATCCCAATGGAGGAAGATATGCTCGCAAAAATCCCTCAGCTGTGATTCAATGACTGGAACATCGCAGATGTTGAGAAGTTTCCAGAGCTTGCACACAAGCTCTATCTTGATCAAGTTCCTTATGCAGGAGGCTTAGTGTGTCTTGCACCTAAGAGAGAAATTCTCGGTCTACACAAGGCAGGCCTCCTAAATATATTGCAAATCCCTCATTTTGGGAGTAGCCCCATTAAATGACATTTGTGTTAGGAAGTTGTTGGCATTAGTGCATGACGATGCACTCTGGATGGGAGAGCGCATCCCAATCGATGCATAACTCATTCACAGAATCATAGGATTTCCAAACAAGGGGAAAGACCCTATGGTCGATTTCGGAGGGAAAGCACTGGCAGACAAAATTAATAAAAAGTATGATGTTACCCACAAATCCTGAGGATTTGTGGCAGAAGATATTTACGACCTGGTAGTCCATTTTGGCACGGTCATCTTAGCTTTCAAGATGATGCGCAAGTGTAGGCCGAAGGAATTTCCCGTGCACGTAATTGCGCTCGCTGGAAGGTGCGAAAAATGAGTCATATACAATTGGTGCACGTGTCTCTGCAAGGAATTCCTTGAAAATGTGCGCGAATTCTAGGAGAAGGGCAAGCACTTTTAGTATGCTTGGCTCTTGTTATTAATCGCACTCATTGGGTGGAAGACCCCCGAAGATACCCACTTCCATGAACTCGCAGATTCGATGTATGAAGCTGTGCGCTACGCAAACCTCTGGAAATTCTCTAACCTAGTGCACGCGAAGGAGAACAAGATATTCCGAGTTTTGTATGATGTGAGTTTATACCAGGCAGTACAGTTAAAGCCACGCCTGTCTCCCATTATTTATGAGCAATACAAAATGGTAGCTGACTTTAAGGCTACCTTTCAAAATATCCACATCCACGCGAAGGGCACTATGGAGGGCGTATGGTACGAGTTGCCTTAATTGGTGATTGAAGATGATCTAATCAGAGTTACAGCAGACTGGTCGTCGGCTTGGTTGACTCCACCAACACAACCGCGCACCCTAATAGGTAAATCAACGGAGAAGGCCACTGAAAATCGGGTTGAAATAGTACCCTCGACTGTGACAGACAAACCTGGTGAGAAGGAGCCTACACCGACCACAACAGGAGAAACTGTTGACACCACAGCGCCAGAGAAGAATGGCTTTGCGCTCAAGGAAACTAAAGCAGCCACATCAAAAGGCACGAAGCGTGGTGCGCAGACCACGGTTGTGTCAAGAAAGATGTAGAAGGGATCTAAGAAAACAAGACAGGAGATTATGACACTTACAGAAGATGATCTCAATGAGATCGCAAATACAGTGACCACTACACAGGAAGATCGATGGATAGACATGAAGGTCCAATATAAATTTTCCTTGGATATTGTACAGGTAGGACTACAAGAGTAAAAAATGCAAGTGAGCGTGATCCAAGCGAGTCGAACCAATGCACCTGTTAACAATGCACAATATTTGGACGTAACCTTACCACCATCCAGGGAAAGATGCTTTGTTCACATCCCCCTGCCAACAATCCAAATAGAAGCGAGCCATTGCACTCAATTTACTCGTACAAACGATGTTCATATTAACCTTTTCATGTTGCGTGCAGGAAAACTTCATCTACTACACTTTTTTATTGCTGATGAGCTGTAGTATTGAAAAGCAACCGCACAAACGCAAACTAAGGATGCATAGAAACGGGCTCCACAAGCGCATGATCAACAATTACAGGCATAAGTAGCATATCAAGAAGTCGAGTCCCAACGCATTGCGCTGGAAGCTAAGATCAACCAAGTGTGCCAAGATATTCCAGCGGTCGTGGCCATTGCTGCACCCAGAGAGAAGTTGGATAGACTAGCTACTTCGATCAAGGTTGTGTGGGCAGAATATCACACCATTCGAGTTGAATATGACCAACAAATCACAAACCCCTAGACCAAGTTGCAGCCAGAGACACCGCCCAAGGTTCGTGCAAAGAGAGAAGCTGAGGTGAAGCAGGCCCAAGAAAGTATCGCCGCCGCAGTCACTCAGTGTGACCAGTCTTTGGCTGAGGCCATGGACATTTGGGCCTTTGTCCAGAATGATCTGGTCATCAAAAAGTTGCGTGACACACTTAGCAGCAAGGAGCAACAGTTTGAAGAAATTTTCATAGTATCACCCACATTGGTGGTTCAACAAAGACTTTCTCGTTTGCAATAAGGTCGCAAACTCCAGGGAGAAATTGTAAATTTGTGTTGTAAAGAACAGGTGCTCACAGAATGAATGCAACCATGGGAAGAGGAAGCACCATAACTCTCTCAGATGCTGGAAAACACACTCAATATCATTCAGCAAACCCAGCGCGGTGTGGAGATGGTCGTTGAAGGGCCTACGACAGATAAGATGGTTCAGCGGGTGCAGGGTGCATCAGCACAGAGCCTTGAGTTAGTGCTCTGTCTCTAAACTTCTATCAAGACACTTAGATACAAAACCAAGGAGACAAAAGCAGCGCCTTAGTGACTCTGGACGAGTCACATGTTTGTGTTGGGGGCCTGTTGGAGCGGGATCCCCTGAGGCACAAGTTCCAATGATATTTTTTGTATGTTTGTATGTGCGCGCTACGCAGATGCAGTCAAAGGGATTTTTTCCCCAATTTTGGACATAATTTAAGCTTAAATGTAAACTATGGGCCTCAAACCAAGGTTTGATACCATAGTATCTGCAAGTTAGGCATATTATAAATAGATAGTGTTGTCTAAGCTAATAAGATGTACAACTTATATGTGATATTGATATTCGGATAATATCTGCATCTGTAAGGGTATTGATTTGGGTAAAATGATTTTGCTGGTTGTGTGTGCGGAGACCTAGTCCTGGATGTGTGCGGACTCCACTAACTATGTGCGTGGAAGGGATTGCAAGGGTTTTGTAAGGGTTTGTGAAGGAAAGCTGATGTATTGACGGATCTGAAGAATTAATATAAGGAACAGTTTTGGCAACTTCTCTTTGTTATGCGTATATTTGTTGTTTATGCTTACTGTTTATTCTTTGATAAGATCGCACTATCTGTTTACTTATTGATGAATGCGCAGAGCTAATTGATGTGTTTATGCATGAGTATTGACATATGTTAAGTATTTAAATCAATATGTAGTTCTGCTTTATTATATGCGATAAGTAAGACCAGTATTTCATTGCGCAAGATTTGTAATTCTAATATAAATTCACTGCGCACATATTTGGAATATCAATTAGGGTTTTGTCGAGAATCACTTCATTAAATTCTCTCTCAGGGTGCAGAACCTGGTTTGTCCACCCTCCCATACTGCTTTGGGTGAGACTTTGGTCTGTGCAAGCATATCATTACTGAAAGGTCCAGTAATTGGAGGGTTTGTTGGTTTATCCATAAACTCTGAACCTAGGTCAAGACCCCTCAAGCCAACAAATGGTTATGTTGTCGGGACCGAGATCATCATGTTAAGGGAGATTTGATGTTGTGGCATCCATCGCACAATGAATTGCAAGAATAATTGAATAGAAGGATCCTTGAATTTTCACTGCAAGAGAATAAAAGCACTAAATTTTCTGACGAACAGTGGGTATAGAAGTATATTTATACAAAAGTGCACGAAAATTTATTTTGTTCCTTTGCGCACGAACTTCAGGAGTGGTTATCGCGCTTGGTTGAGTTGCATCACTGCATAAAATATGACGTAGTCACTGAGTGGACTCCTGAATTGATCTAGAAAGTAGAGAAATTTGATTATAAGATCACTCACGCGGTAGATCATTGGATCGATCGCCTTCTGGGAAGATTGTGACATAATTTTTTGTGGACCAATTTGTGTCATATTCTGAAGTTGAAAGGAGATTTTTTAAGGGCCCTAGAGGTAAGTTTCAGCGCTCATTGAAATTATTACTAAAAATTATATTGTGTGAAAAGGGTTGTCTGTGTGAACATACTTCTTGAATGATTCAAAGAGGTTCAGCTACACGCAGTGGAAGAATTTACTGAGAATAATTTGAAGAGGTCCTTTATAGCCCTCTGAAGCCTAGATCTAATAATGAACCTGAACCAGAAATTTCTAGCTCAAGTGACTCTAAAAAATAAAACTCATCATATCATAAGCCCTTGAATCTGTTTCCTACTCCATCCACTCCACTTCTGAGCTCAGATTTTCGATCACCTACCCCGTTGTGCAGTCCATCTCCACCTCCACCTCCACCCCCTCTTGAAGTAGATATGGTTGCATCTGGAAAGTTACCTAATTTTAGAGGAATTGGAAATGAGGACATTGATCACTTCTGGTTTGTAATTGAGGCTGTATGGAAGGCTCAGCAAATAAACAATATTGATATCAGAAAAGCGCAACTGGCTACTACATTTCAAGATCACGCATTAGACTGGTACATTAGGTATAAGCAAGAAAACCCTAATGCTACTCTAGAAGAAATTAAAGTAGCCCTAAAAGAGCAGTTTAAGAAACCTAATTCATACGCGCAACTGGTGACATAGATGAAGGATATCCGTCAAGAACCGAACGAGTCTGTATGGGAGGTTGATCAAAGATTGAAGTGCACCATCAGATATGCCAGATTTGTGATTGATTATACTCAGCATAAAGAATGGTTCATTACTATATTGCTCCCGCATCTGCGCGAGCCATTAGGTTAGCAAAATATTGCTACACAAGCCAAGGTTGTAGAAGTTGCAATGAAACTAGAAGCTACCCCAACACCTATTGCGCTGGGAACTCAATAGATTCAGAATTAGCTATAAGAAATGCATCTGCAAATTCAAATTCGGCACCAAGACAAAGGCAATGAGGTTTGCGCAGAGGTTTGGTGTATAAAGTGCAAAGCTTCTGGGCATCATAAAGACCAATGTCTTGTTTTTAACAATTATTGGAATGCTGGAGACCCTAGTCCATTGAAGAGACATGTATCATGTACTATATGTTAGATTGTTGGACTACATGATACAGATTCTTGCCTAAGGGTTGGAAAATATATGCTTGTCTTATAGCAGCCATTTTTCATGGTTTGTTCGTATTAGGGCATGATGAGCAGCATTGCCGGAACTATGCTATGATGTTGGATCAAGCTGAGATCTATAGAATGCATGTTGAGCCTACATCACCAGCATCCCCTTCTGGGCGCGGAGGATTCCAAGGCAGAGGAAAAGGCCGCGGAGGTGGATCAGCTAGTCGAAGAAGAGGACAAGTGATTTCTTATAACTGTGGTGATGTTTGTCATTATCCACGCGATTGTCCAAATCTAGCGAGATAGTCCTGCAGGTATTGTAGAAAACTTGATCATGTTATATAATATTGTCCTATATTGATTGCTAAAATGCAGGAAAAGAAGACTCCAAGGTAGAATCTGCAAATGGTTCGTGTTGAGACTCATGAGGAAGATCCCTGTGTGAATGTAGTTACCAGGAGTGGTGTAGCTACCACTGAAGATAAAGGAAAGAAACCTGCCACTGATGTGTGGATCCGAAAAGCACCTAAAAATAAAGAAGGCCTTCATCTTCAGTGCACAAAATAAACCTTTATTGAGGCAAGGAAAGAATTCATAGCAGGAGATAATTCCACAAGTGGTAGAACATTGAAAGGAGCCAGAGGAGAAGAAGAGATTAGGCCATTCTCACAAGCATGCATAAAGTTGTTGCGCAATAAAAAGGCTATTTAAATTTTGTGTTTAAATTTGCAACAAGAAACAGTTAAATTGGCATCCAGAAACAACATGACAGCACACACACTAGTGTGGGATCACAGGCCACACAGTGATGGGTCCTAGCGATACATTAGTGTGCAAGCCAATTTATTAAATAAATTGGAAATGTGTCTTACTTAATTTTCCCTTAATTAAATTGCAAAATAAATTGTAATCTTATCTCATAAACACTTGTAATAGTTAAACGAGTATGATAGACTCAGTTACCTCATGAAATTCGCGTTGAGGGTGGTTGGTGAGGCATGTAGAGTGATTCTATTTTTTTTAGAGTCCAAGTTGCAGTTAGTGTATTAGTTTAATGCATGAGAAGTCAATTAACTCATTTAAGTGAGTTAAAGTTAGTCTAACTAGTTGTAACTGATTGTTGCACTAGTGAGAGGTCAGTGAATTAAATCAGATTTAATTCACATGTATTGATCTGTCAAGTGACTGATGATTTACTATTAATAGTTGCATGCATGTCAGTTTTGATGAAGGCCTAATTGAGACAGAGGTTAAAGGGAAGTTAACTATCAGTTGTATTTTCAGCAAACTTCCCAGATGTAGTTAAAACACCATAGGATTTCTCATGATGTTTGCACATTCAAGGAAGGCTAATTATCCTAATTAATAGGGATTAATTGGCTAGGGATTGCATGAGCAAGGCACACTGAAAAAAGGTTGATAATTGGCTAAGTACTAGCCCAATTTTGTCCAGATCAGTGTGAGATAGGCGGGATAGTGCAGCCGACTCTTGTGAGAAGAGTGCATTGTATTGTTTCATGATTCCTTGGTTCACTATACAATAGAGATAGAGAGGTTTTGAGCAGCAAGCTTTCCCCGAAAAAAATATATGTTTTGTGCAATTAATTTGCTTCTTTCTTTTACTTGGTGTGATTGTGCGATAGTGTTTATTTTCCACAATTAATTTGTTGAAGGATTCAGTATATTGCATGATCAGATTGAATCCATTGGTATGTTTATATAATTTCTACAATTTGCAGGCATTAATAGACAATTGCGCAGAAAAAGGAACAACCTCTGGTAGAACAATGCGCAGTCAACAAAATCTATAAGAACAAGAAGAGAACGGGTAGGGAGATGCGTCTGACTGCGTAGATCGGTGCTTACGAAATGGACCAATTCATTCTAGATTTCGGATCAGATGCTAATGTTCTACCTAAAAAAACCTCGAAACACATGAGAGAACAGAAGCTGCAATGGACCACTATCCAACTGTGCATGGATGACCAGTAGAAGATCATTCCTTTGGGGAGATTGTCAAAATTTGTGGTCAATATATAAGGAGTTAAGGTGTTGGCAGATTTTGAAGTCATACATATTGTAGGTGATATTGATCCCTATCCTGCACTGCTAGGGTTGGATTCGTCTATTGACATGGATGGTGTTATCAACTTGAAGAAAAGGAGAATGGAATTTGAGAACAATCGAGTTAGGGCCATCATTACTTTGGATCCTACATAAAGTCAAAGGTATACTGAACCAGTGTGCGTTGAGGAAGAGATTGATCAAATTTATAAGTTAAGTTTGCGCAAGGAAGACTGGATTAATCTGACAACGGATGGGAATATTAAATGCGAGAAGGATGGTTCTTGATTTTCAAACTCTGACAAAGAGCTAGAGAATTGGAAAAACCGACTGCATGAGGTGTCTGTGTTGCATTGTAATCATGTGACCTGCGCTCTGCATTGCATAACATCTTAGGTACGTGATTTCCCACACTATTATGGCTCAACTGATGTAAACATGTTCCTGGCAAAACAGGAAAGGTATGTGCCAGTAGACCAGAGGTTCCATGCCTTGGATCATGGCTTGCACGCTACTCCAGCAAGATGGTGGGAAACACATAGGGAGAATATGGGATATTTGGAGGAATGGGCGCAGATTATGCGACTACGATTTGAATTCCCAACCCTTAAAGAAGAGGATTTATACTCTAGCAAGGAGGATCCACGTAGACATCTGGCCAAGTGGAATCAGGTATGGGGTATAGAACCAACGCCTAAATGGGTTCATATGTTTATTCATACATTGGGAAAGGTGCCCACTGAATGGTACTTGGAAACCGAGCTGCGCAGAGGTAATAGTGAGTGGTCTGTGTTGGTAAATAGTTTTCCTCTTACCTTTAGCATTGAAAGTGGGTTTGATATCTTTAGTCAAGCTTTGATCATTAATGCAACGATTAGGGATGTCATCTCTCCACCAGATCTCTAAGGTTGAAGAAGAAATCCCAACAGAGGTAACCATTGACCAATCTTTTGGCTTGGTATCTAGCCCTACCAAACTGGAGAGGGCTCTCACCACATTGTCACAACCAAGAGGGTTGGATGATTTAGGGTTTTTAGGCTAGGTATAAGTACAGGGGTTTGATTAGTTTGAATTGGGTTGTTGGATGGGTGAATTAGGTCAAAGAGACTAGGTCAGGGAAAATAGGATTAGGGTTGCAAAGATTCAATAGGGCAAGGTAGGTAGAATTCCTAACACTTTAGGGTTTCTTGAGTGGGATGTATCAGACAGGTGAGGAGCTAGAAAGAGTAAGTCTTTCCTAAAACAGAGCATGAGAGATGTATTATGTTTATCAACTTAAAAGCCAACATATCATAGAAATGAAATGGATCATGAAATAAAACATTCATACAATATGAGACGTAAGAAGAACAATGCTAAATTCTCATGCCACAGGTATCCCAAAGAAATAGCTCCAACCTTTTCATTAATTTCCTGCCAAAATGATTACACTAGAGTCTCTGATCAATGCATCAACATCCAACAAAATCCAACCTCTGAAATAAGTCAAAAAGTAAATGATATAGACCTCAAACAACCTCTCCCAACATTAGGGGTCGAATTCCCAAGTTTAGGAGAAGTTCCACCAAAAACTGAGTTGAGTACCAAGAGTGTAGGGAGGTAAAACTGACTCATCCCTCACTTTTTGCAAATAGATTCATTACATATCATCAAAACCTTACACCTAATGTATTTACCTTAGGTAAGTGTAAAAACATCATAATTACATTTACTTCCATCAATTACATCAGTAAAAACATGATTTCTCAAGGTGAAAATCAAAATTGCAGAGAAATTTCAAAAAAATCAGACATTGGTCAGGTGTGCAGCGCCATAGTAAGGTGCGCAACACCGTCTTCAAGCTAAGTTTTGAGGGGCTTCCCAATGTCCAAACTGAGCTCAAGATAGCTCATTGGAAAGCTTATCCAGTCTAATTTAAAAATCCATGCTTAGTTTGCAGAGTTGACTTGATTTTACCTCCCAAAAATTGATTCTCCAAAGACTGCTCTATTCACAGTGCCAAGGTGAAAAAAGAGGCAGAACTATGATTTTTTCAAGGTTTTTTGACTTTTTCACCTGCCATGTTGACCAAACAAGGCTAGAAAAGTGGTTTTATTGCATGTTTTCTTTATTCTGAATCCAATGGTTGTATTCTTTTGACCAAAATATTCCTCAAACAAGTGCGCATCACCTTTTCTGTATGTGCAGCACCTGTCTGCCAGGTGCGCAGCGCCTTTTCTCTATGCGCAGAGCATATCCCAGGTGAGAAGTGCCAACTTGCATGCCACTTTTGGAGGCCTTGCTAGTGTTAAAATTGAGCTCATGATATCTCGTTGGAAATATCTCTCTCTTGGATACACATTAGACCTATCAAGAACTAAAAATGATCTAGTATAGCCCCTCAAAAATGAATTCTCCCAAGACTGGTCAAAAAGCACATAATGGGGGTGCACTGTGCTCTTGCAAGAAACTTTTGGAGGCCTTCCTCAACTCCAAATTGAGCTCATGATATCTCATTGGAAATATATATCTATATATATATATATATATATCTAGTTATCATTTGACTTATCAATAAAGTTATTTGGACACTCCATCTAGGCAAAAAATTGTTTTTCGCGAGGTCGCTCCAGAAGTGTAGCAGCTCTCCTGTAGCAACTGTATTTTTGACATTTCTCCAAAACCATGAAACATGTCTAAAAACTAAAGGAGGTTTTTCTTACTTTACCTATGATGGAAAAAAACCTCTTTCATTTTTGTAAAATTCATCTTTTTTGGTTGGAAAGATTCTTTGAAGCAAAATTGTCCCTATGTGTTGCAAATGATTTGTCCCTGGGAAAAACTTCTTGAAAAATGATGGAGACATGATGTTTATGATTTTGAATAGCCTCATGCTTACTAGTATGACCTCCCTTAATCCTCCTCTACTTATATGTCTCTGATTCCATAGCAAACCCTATTTCAATGGGAGAGGAAATTAGGGTTTAGTGCAAAACGGGGGATTTGGGAAATTTATAAGAATGAAGGGAAATAAAGGGGATATGGGGCTTATAAATTCTTAGGAAAATATTTGGAGGTAGGGATGGATGTTAGGAAGTATGGGAAAGTCTAATTTCAAGGATTTAGTGAGGGGAAGGGGTCCAAAAGGGAAAAACACACGCCTAGTCTAGAAAAGTGTCAAATTGACTTCTTCGGGCTGAGGGAGTGCAAACTCCACCTTTGGATATGAAAATGAGCTTGAATGGGATCTCTTGGTGGTATTATACTTCATGAAATTAATGATTTGGGCCTTGGGACCCACTTTCTTCTTTTGTTATTCACTTAACCTTTTGAAACTTTACCTTTTACTTGACTCTTTCCTTTGACAATTTGATCTTCTGATGACCTTTGAGAACTCGTTGAATTTTATTTTTTGGTGGTTTGGAATCTTTGGAACATTGAGTTAGCAGCTTGGGATGGTGAAATTATTACATTTTGAAAAAACATAAAATTACATAATGAAAATATTAAAAATTACATTTGAACTCAAAATTACATGATCAAATAAGCATTTCTCTTTACAAATCATCTTCACATGGTGAAGAGATGTTATTGGATCACCCTTTACTTGTTGGTATTATGCATTGGAAATGAAGCTTTACTGGACCTTGGAAACCCTAATGAGCTAGTGAAACTTTGAAAAACCCTAAAATACCTAGTGAGACCTTAAAAGACTGAACATCAAGATGACATGACTGATATGATGACATGATGAGACTAACTTTACAAATGATGTACAGCCAGAAAGGTATGAAAATATGCCAGCAAGTAATAAAATTTGAGGAGTGATATTTTTGAACTAGGGCTACCATTAGTGACTAAATTTTTGCATGAACTAGTGGAATGATAAAAAATTCTGAGTGGGACTCCTAAAATGATATGAAAACAGGATTTTGATCACTGATGGCAGGATGTAAATACTGACACTAATAAGGGAGATTGTGCATTGTCGAAACTTGGCACTAGTAGGATTTATGGAACCCCGCACGCCCACAGGAGCTTCCATCCCCTCGAATTTCACACATATGTGCTCCATTCTAAGCCTTGTGGGATACTACAGAAAGCGCATTTCCTAGTACGAATCGATAACTGCGCCCATGACCAGATTACTCAGAAGAGGTGCGACATTCCGTTGGGATGATGAGTGTCAGAGAATTTTGTAGTTACTACGTGATATGACAAATACTACGTGATATGCTTTGAATTACCTGGTCAACAAGCCTATGTTGGGGGGGACGACCTGTCAATGGTTCTACTTAGCTGAGGATTACCAGCGTAGCAAGGTTCAGCACGCGCGCAGTATCTGCGCCAGGGGATTTACTAGGGCGCGGAGGTATCAAAAACTCGTTGTTGGAACAGTAAAGCTAGATAAGATAGAATTATTACCGTTTTTAGGAGCGTCCAAGATGCATTTAATAAGGGGATTTTTTCATATTTGGGATCGTTTTGTCAATAATGGAACTTCTTTAATGCCCAAGGAGTTGTTGCAAATGCGCCACAAGTATAAATATTAATCATGGGATCGCAATAGTTCCCTTTATGTTCTAAGCGATTTTTATTCTCTGAGTTGTTTATTTGTCTTTACCTTTGCTGCGTTTATGTCAAGATTGGATCCCGTGTTTGAGGAATATTTACGCCAAGCGGGTTTAGGATATGTAATTCAGAGCATAATGACAACCACTAGACCTAGAGATGACCCTACTGCGTAGGAAGTGCCTGTGGTAGAGACCTGTGCCCCATCTAAAACCAAGAAGGGACAAACATCTGGGTCGCACAAGTCCCTGAGATAAAATACCCCTAGACCGTTCCATTCTGTCGAAGAAAAGATGAATAAACCCATGCCTGAACTCCTAGAGACTATTAAGGAAGGGGATGACGACGTGGTAGAGGTAGCCCCCTTCTCGTGATTTCCCGGTTACATTGCGGCATGCAGACCTACAGTGAAAGTTTTGAAGTACTTGGATAAGGTGCATGCGGGTATCCAAGTGCCCCTGATCCCAGAAAACATCCCAATGGAGGGGGATATGCTTGTAAAAATCCCTTAGCTGCAATTCAACGATTGGGACATCGCAGATGTTGAGAAGTTTCCAGAGCTCACACTTGAGCTCTATCTTGATCCAGTTCCCTGTGCAGAAGGTTTAGTGTTCCTCGCACCTAAGAGAGAAATTCTCTATCTGAACAAGGCAGGGCTCCTCAATCTGTTGCAGATCCCTCATTTTGGGCGCAGCCCCATTAATGACATCTGCGTCAGGTAGTTGTTGGCATCAGTGCATGACAATGCGCTCTGGCTGGGAGAGCGCATCCCAATTGATACAAAAATCATTCATAGAATCACAGTATTTCCAAAAAAGGGGGCTGACCCTATGACCTATTTCGGAGGGAAAGCGCAGGAGAAAGCGCTAGCAGACAAAATTAATAAAAAGTATGATGTTACGTGCAAATACGAGCGATTTGTGGTAGAAGAAATTAACGACCCGGTAGTTCATATTGGCATGGTCATCTTGGCTTGCAAGATGATGCGCAAGTGTAGGACGAAGGAAGTGCCTGCACACATAATTATGCTCACTAGAAGGTGCAAAAAAGGATTAATAAACATTTGCTGTGCATATCTCTACAAAGAATTCCTTGAGAACGTGCGTGAAGTCCAGGAGGAGGGAAAGAACTTTCAGTATGCTTATCTCTTGTTATTAATCACACTCATTGGGTGGAAGACCCTCGAAGATGCCCAGTTCCATTAACTTGCATAGCCGATGTGCTAAGCTGCGTGCTACGCAACCCTCTAGAACTCCTCTGACCCAGTGCACGCGAAGGAGAACAAGATATTTTGGGTTCTGTATGATGTGAGTTTATACTAGGCAGTACAGTCAAAGTTGCGCATGTCTCCCACTCTTTATGAGCAATATAACATGGTAGCTAACTTTAAGGCTACCTTTCACGAGTTTCCTTACTTGGTGACTGAAGACGATTTGGTCAGAGTTACAACAGACTAGCCGTCGGCTTGGTTGACTCCACAAACACAGTCTTGCACCCCAACAGGAAAATCAACAAAGAAGGCCACTGAAAATCCTGCTGAAATAGTACCCTTGACTGTGACAGACAAACCTGGTGAGAAGGAGCCTACACCGACCACAACGGGAGAAACTGTTGACCCTAGTGTGCCAAAAAAAAATGGCTCTACGCCCAAGGAAACTGAAGCAGCCACATCAAAAGGCACGAAATGTGGTGCGCAGACCACGGTTGGGTCAAGAAAGAAGCAGAAGGGTTCTATGCAAACAGGAGAAGAAGTCCTGACACTTGCAGAAGAAGATCTCAACGAGATCACAAATACAGTGACCACTGCGCAAGAAGATCGATGGACAGACATGGAGGTCCAATATAAATCTGCCTTGGATATTGTACAGGTAGGACTACAAGAGTTAAAAATACAAGCGAACCAGATCCAGGCGAGCATGATCCAAGCGAGACGGACTAGTGCACCTGTTACCAACGCACAACATTTAGACATAGCCTTACCACCATCTGGGGAAGGACGCTTTGTTCATATCCTCCTACCAACAATCTAAATAGATGTGAGTCAACGCACTTAGTTTACTGGTATAGGTGATGATTATATTAACCTTGTCGTGTTACCTGCAGGAAAACTTCCTCTACTACACTTCATTATTTTTGATGAGTTGCAGTACCAAGAAGCAACCGCGTAGATGCAGACCAAGGATGCATAGAAATAGGTTTCACAAGCACATGAGCAGCAACGACAGGAAGAAGCAGCATATCAAGAAGCTGAGTCCTAGCGCGCTGCGCTGGAAGCCAAGATCAACCAAGTGTGCCAAGATATTCCAGCGGTCGCGGTCGTGGTCACCGCTGCACCCACAAAGAAGTTGGATGGACTAGCTGTTGTGATCAAGGTTGCGCACGCGGAAGCTCACACCATTCAAGCCAAATATGAGCAGAAAATCATGGACCTCCAGATCAAGTTGCAGTCGGAGACACCGTCCGAGGTTCGCACAAAGAGAGAAGTAGAGGTGAAGCAGGCCCAAGAAAGTATCGTCATCGTAGTCACTGAGTGTGACCAGTCTCTAGCTGAGGCCATGGAAATTCGTGCCTCTGTCCAGAATGATCTGGTCATGCAACAGCTACGCGACACACTTAGCACCAAGTAGCACGCACATTGGTGGTTCAACAGAGATTTTCTCGTCTACAAGAAGGCCGCAGACTCTAAGGAGAAATTGTAGATTTGTGTCGTAAAGAACAGGTGCTCACAGAAAGAATGCAACCATGGGAAGAGGAAGCACTACAACTCTCTCATATGCTGGAGAACACACTTAAGATCATTCAACAGACCTAGCACTGTGTGGAGATGGTCATTGAAGGGCCTACAATAGATAAGATGGTTTAGCAGGTGCAGGGTGAAACAATGTAGAGCCTTGAGTTAGTGCTCCCTCTCCAGACTTCTGTCAAGTCAGAGACAAAACCAAGGAGATAGTAGCAGTGCCTCAGTGGCTCAGGATGAGTCACATGTTTGTGTTGGGGGCCTGTTAGAGCGGGGTCCCTTAAGGCACAAGTTCCAATGATATTTTTTGTTTGTTTATTAGTATGTGTTGCGCAGATGTATTCAAAGGGATTTTTGCCCCAATTTTGGACATAATTTAAGATTAAATGTAAACTATGGGCCTCAAACCATGGTTTGAGACCACATTATATGTGTGTTAGGTGCATTATAAATAGATAGTGTTGTCTAAGCTAAGAAGAGATACAAGTGATATGTGATATTTATATTGGGATAATATTTGCGTCTGTAAGGGTTTTTGGTTAGGTAAAAGGCTCCTATTGGTTGTGCGCACGGAGACCTAGTCCTAGCTGTGTGTAAACTCCGCTGGCTGTGTGTGCAAAAGGAATTGTAAGAGTTTGTGAAGGAAAGATGATGTATTGGTAGATTTGAAGAATTGATAGAAGGAACAGTTTTGGCGAATTCTATGTGTTATGCGTATATTTGTTGTTTATGCTTTGATGAAATCGAACTGTTTGTTTACTTATTGATGAATGTGTAGAGCTAATTGATGTGTTTATGCATGAGTATTGACATCTGTTAAGTATTTAGATCAAGATCTGGTTCTGATTTATTATCTGCGATAAGTAAGGCTAGTATTTGATTAAGCAAGCTGTAATTATATTATAAATTCACTATGCACATATGTGGAAGATAAATTAGGGTTTTGCCGAGGATCACTTCATTAAATTGTCTCTCAGGGTGGAGAAACCTAGTTCCAACACCCCCCCATATTGCTTCGGGTGAGACTTTGGTCGGCACAAGCAGATCATTGCCGAAAGGGCCATTAGTTGGAGAGTTTTTTGGTTTATCCATAAACTCTGAACCTGGGTCAGGACCCCTCAAGCCAACAATGATAAATTAGGATGTGTTTGCCTATTTGTTTCTAGACTTGGTTTCCGAGTCTAGGGAGATTTGTCTTATCAACAGGATAATATTTGCTCTCCAAACACTCCCTCTAACTAAGGGAAGCATTATCGACCACTCTAATCTTGTCCTTGAAGTAAATAAACTTCATCCAGGGACAGAGGATTTGTAATAATGTTAGCAACCTCCTTGTTCATAGAAATGTATTGGAGCCTCACTTCTCCCTTTTGTACGATGTCTCAGTACTTGATCTCAATTTTCTTCGACCTATCATCACCGTTGTCTCCAGCACCTAGTCAAACAATCATGGAAGCAGCTTCAGAAGCCACACTACTTCATAACTCGCCAAATTAGTTGCAATATAGTCAGCCTCTACAGTGTTGAGTGTGACTTTACTCTTCCTATATTATGCACTCTCTGCTAAATCTGAATTTGAATATCCCTGCAATTGTACTTCATCGTTTGAGACATATCTTAATCCATATCCAATTGTACCATTCATGCCTCAACTTGCCCATAAAATGATAGACTTCCTTCACTATATCCATCACCATAGTTATTTTCTGATCATTTGACTGGGCGCTCCCTCTGAAATAGATCATGTTTTGGCAATCTTGGTTGCTCCCTCTGCTACAGTTGCTTCCTAATCAATGAAGCATATATGTTTCCTAGCATGGTCCACTCACATAATGCATACTTCTCTTATATACTTCCCATCTCTGATCATATAGTCTGAAAATCTCAATCCTATGACACCCAATTGGACGATTGTTCCTTCCACTTTTCTTGATTGTCTGTTCATCGTGGTATCCACCAAATATGAATCATAGCTTCTTAACTTCTTTAGATTAGTCACCATGGGAGTGTATAAGGACTTTTAGTCCATCATCCCAAATTTCTTAAGGATCTAAATAGTATACTTCCTTTGACCAAGGAAGTAATGCATCAAATATATATCCTCCATCTCAATCTCAAATGTCAACTCTCTCTGACACTGAAGCAGGCCGTCACTGCTCCCTCTATCATGGAATCAAATTCTCCTACCATTGTTGCTCCCTTTGTCACGTGAGTCCTTCTACTCCTATAAAAAACAAGTCATATAATAGCAATATCAACCAATACTCATCAAATGTCCATCAATCCATGAATACCATGCCTGGAGTTTGTAAAATATTTCTTTAGTCTACGAACATGAGATTCCCCGTCATGTACCAAAAATCCCTAAGGTATATCTATGTACACTTCTTCTTCCTCAATTATTCCATTGAGAAAAGTGGTACTTACATATGTATGGTGTATCCTTTAAAAAGATATAATCGTTCTAATAGAAGTGTACTTGGAAACTAGATCAAATGTCTCCTCATAGTCCTCTCCCTCTTTCTGGGAGAACCTTATTGACATGAATCTCGATTTTTACTTCTCTGTGTTACCATATATCACATGCTTGGTCTTGTAGCTCCACTTGGAAGTCACCATTGGCTTCCCCTCGGGTCTTGACATAATTTCCTCCATCATGTTATCCTTCAAAATTGTTGGTCTGTTTCCTTTAGACTATAAGATATTTTGGTAATTTTGCATGGTTCAATTTCTCACTCTTGAACACAAACCACTCTAGTTTATTTTATGCTTGATCCTGGGATAAACCTCTTGCTACAAACTTTTATTCGCTCTTCCCAATGCTTCCATCTATTTTCAAAGCCTTATCGGCCTTCACGATGTACCTACAAATCTCATTAGGATGCCATGGAAGAAACAATTATAACCAAGAAAAAAAGAATACAAAGACAATATGCTGACTAATAATAATCAAGGAAGAAAGATATGAAGTACTTATATTTTGATATAATGACTGTAGGGAATGTAAACTCCTTCATAATCCTTTCATGCTTGCAAAAATCACTGCAATCCATTTGCAATCTCATTAAGATAGAAGTACTCATCCTTGTCCTCATCATCATTTACTAATGCATGTAGCTTTCCTTTCCTTCCTTGCATGAGCTAGGGTTTCTTCATTGACAAATTCATCCATTTTCAAAATTCTAGTTCTATCTCTAGGGTTTTATCCAAAAACCCCAGGGCTGTAAAAAAACATATCCTTTAAGTCTTTTCTATGGTTTAAAAACCCTATTACTTTCAAATTTCATTGACATCATTTGCAATTCCAACAACCTTGTAAACTATTCTATGAATCTCATCACTATAATTTAATGATTTATATATGAAGAAACCTTTCTCATCAGCTCCCTCTCGCTATGTATTAACTTACTCAACAACTTCAAATCATTGACCACTAAGTATTATGAATACACGGGTTATCCTTCTTCCCAATTTCTCACATAGAGACTTCATCTTTTTTATTAGAATCGTTCAATAAATGTTATCCTTCCTTGTTCCAACTCTGCCAACCATCCAACTCTAGGTCTTGGTCATACTTTCTTGAGTCTAGTTCAGTATTACACTATACAAATACAAGAAATCACCTTATATCAGAACAAATTCCTTAGATGTTCCTTAACTCTGACCTGAACTGAACTCTCAGTTCCCCTAATATAGATTTGCCTTCAAGGACATGGATACAATAAACCCCTTTTTTGAAACAAGAGTCTTCATTTTCCTTAAGTACCTCAGAGTATTTAATGAACTTCACAATTGTCAAAATATTGTGTTAGGGACTTAAAATTTAAAATGGTTCCAATACCACTATTTCTAAAAGTTCAAACAAATAAATTGCATTTCTAAGTTTGAAACAAATGATTGAGCCTTTGCTTCAGTAGTATAAGGAACCTAGTCTGGAAAATGTAATTTGTGTTGTCCACATCTTTGACAATGTATTTACTAGCATCTTGAGGCATTTCAGATGTGTGTTCTCTAGCCTCGAGTAGGCTGCAGCCCTCTTCACAACTCTATGTCCACAACACAAGTTCTCCTTTATTTTCTCACTTATGTTGATTTTATAACTGCAATAGATACTAGCAATGTGTTTAGGAAAATTTGATAATTAATTTTGATGTGGATATTATTTTATACTATTCTAATATATCATTCAAAAAATATAATTCATAAATTCAACGATACAAGAACAATAGAATAGTAGAGATCACGGTGCAAAAATATGAGACAAGATTTATCCTAGGAAAACCTTCCAAGGGGAAATACCCAACAACCTTTTCAATAGATAAATTATTTTGTTCAACAAGAGACACACCTATACCTATGGTCAAACATGGTCAGCCCCTCCAAGTCAAGCCTCCCAATCTAATCTAGAACTTCGCTTTTCCTAACCTGACACAAAATTTTGGCCCCCCTATAATTTCCATTCAACCTAGAATTTTGACCCAGTCGCCCAAAATTTTAGCCCCTACAAAAAAATGACCAGAAAAACTACGAACCAAAAATAAGAAAGCCTATACACACTTGCGAGTTTCAAGAGAGAGAAAGAGAGAGTTAATTTATCTTCTTCTTCGTCCTTCTTGCCCTTTGCTTGCCTTTCCAAAAGATGTTTTGTGTGAGAGATGTGAATTGGTGTGGAGGAATGAGGTTGACCTGCCTTTATATAGTGATATGACTGGTCAAATGGGTGTGTCCTTTGCTTAGGCCAACTTGACTTGGAGGGAAGTCAACTTGACAACTTTTGGAGCCAAATTTACAATTCAAAATTTCAAAATTTCTTCTTTTAAAAGTTTCAAAGGGAATTTCATTCAAAAAAAAAAATTATTTTAGCTCTAGAATTTAAAATGTGCTTTACAATAATAAATACAAATACATCAAGGGGCGAAATATACATTATGATTACTGCTCATAGTTACTAATTCAACACTCCCTCTTAACTAAGGAGGTATTCATAAACAATGTCATAGGTGTTCTCAAGTTGACAAAATTCTCTAGTAAAAGGTTATATCAAATCATCATCATCATGATTAGCATAACCATATACCATCAACATCCTTTAGTATCAATATATATGGTGGTACCAAACCCATGCCTCGCCATAAGCATACCAAGACTCACTCCTCCAGAGCGAGTGGTCCTACATGCTGAAACTCAACCCTCCTGGGGAGTATTAGCAGGCTCTCACTCAACCCATCTGATTAGTACTCATTCAACCCTCCCGATAAGTACTCACTCAACCCTCTTGGGGAGCACTTCCTCACCACTATTAAGGAGAACTTCCTCATCCCCTAGGGATCACTCTGGGCCCTAATGGTGAAATACATCACTCAACCCTCTCTTGGGGAGTGATAGATATTAATGCAAACATGATTCACTCAACCTTAACCAAGGGAGTGATAAGGTCTCTTCAACCCTACCTGAGGATTACTATGGGTCTCTCAGACCATTCTACCTTTCAAGAGAATGTCCATCCATGTTGGTGTCATATCATCACTCCCTCTCAATGACAGGGGAAATCTCCATAAGCCCCAACTTCTCTCTAAAGTACACAAACTTCTCTCTGGGCAATGACTTTGTCAAAATGATATTTTTTTTCTCGTCAATGGAGATGTACTTGATCCTTATCGCTCTCCTCTACACCATGTCACAGATGTAGTGGTACTTACTCTCGATATGCTTCGATCTATCATGGAACACGATATTCTCTAAAATATTCACACAACTTTAATTATCACAACATATCATCATTGGTTCCAACCCTTGGTTAAACAATCCCACAAACAACTTCCAGATCCATATTGAATAGGTATAAGCCTCACAAGTTGCGATGTACTCTGCTTCTGCAGTGCTGAGTGCAACCGACCTCTACTTCTACTCATCCAAGATATCATCACCATTCCCAAACTGAAGCATGCTCTCTAGGTCCTCTTACTGTCATCAACACTTCCAGCCCAATCTACATCCTTATATCCTAAAAATTGTACATCCTTGTTTGCAAAATATCTCAATCCATAATTCATAGTACAACATAGGCATCTCAAAATGTGCTTTGCTCCAATTAGTGCTCATGTCTCAGTTCCACCTGAAACTGGCTCAATGTGTATACAACAAAGCAGATGTCTACCCTTTTGTTAACCAAATACATTAATGATCCAATCAATCGTCAATACATAAATGGATGTACCAAACTAGAGTCGGAACCTCTAAACTTCTTCGAGTTAGTCACCATGGGAGTTGTCATGGATTTATAGTCCATCGTACCAAATATCTAAAGGATCTCTATAACATACCTTCCTTGACTAACGAAAACCTTTCCAGGCTTCTTCCATACTTCCAATCCCAAATAATAGTGCATTAGCCCAATATCATTCACATAGAACTCATAGGCCATCTTCTTCTTGTAATGCATGATGAGGGACTCAACACCTATCAAAAACAAGTAATAAACATATAGCAATAGAATCATAGCTGCATTATTCAAAATTTTAAAATAAATGGTTGGATCAACATCGCTCTTAGAAAATACCAATCTTGTCATATAACTATCAATAAGAGCCTACCAAGTTGTTGGAGTTTTCTTAAGTCGATACAAGGCCTTATTTAACCTGCAAACATGAAATTCCTTTCCATGCACCTCAAAACCTTGAGGTTGCTCTATGTGCACCTCTTCCTCGATCACACCATTGATGAAAGTAATATTCACATCCATATTATGTAAGTTCCATCCATCGAAGCAACAAGAGAAATGATGGATTTGATGGAGGTGTACCTGGATACTAGAGAAAAGGTCTCATCATAATCTTCTCCCTCTTTCTGGGATAACCCACTTGCCTCAAATGACGCCTTGTATTTTTCAATACTTTCATTTGAAATGTGTTTGATATTGTATATCCAATGGGAATTCATTATTCACTTACTTTCAGACCTTGGCACAGTATCCCATACACCATTTTTAATGATCGATTGATATTCTTCATTCATGGCCTCCTTCCACATTTATTGGCTAGTTTATTCTTCATGAGTGGAAGGATATGCATCAATCATATTAGTCATGAGAGTTGCATAAATATATAACTTTTTAGCCTTCTTAATGTCTATAGATGATCCTTTAGGAGTTCCATGTCATTCTACTTCTTCCAAATTAGATTGAAGACACCCTGGTATTTTTCTAATCTCAGGGACAACAATTGGTTCCACAGGGTCATGAGACCATTCTAGCTCTACAATATCTTATTTATAATTTGAATTCTCCTCCTCGTGTTTTACTTTATCAATGGAATCAAAGGAAAATTCCTTGGATTTTCAATATGCCACTCTTTTGGCTAACTTCAATCCTTTTTTTCTTTGCAATGCAGACTCTATAGGCATTTTATGATTCACTGTAACCAACAAATATGCCTTTCTTTCCCAAAGGTTCACGTTTTTTCCTCTTGTCCTTAGGAACATGGATGTAGAGAGGACAACCGAAGATTATCATGTGACAAACCTTTGGCTTTCTTCTAGAGAATGCTTCTTCAGGAGTCTTGTCTTCCAGAATTAAAAGAGGACTTCTATTTTCTATATATACAATTTTTAGTCATGCTTCTCCCCATAAGGACATGAACAAGTCTTGATCATGCATCATGGCCTTGGAATACTCTTCGATGGTGTTGTGAAACCAGCTCCAAAAATACAAGAAAAGAGATATCAACGCTTTATAAATAAGCCACTTCGAGGGGGCAGCCTCCAATACATTACATGAATGGATAATTCTTGGATGATACAAATTAAAAAACCTCCTTTCTATATATAGGAGTCCATGGGGCCATAATGTAATCCTAGTGGGGCTACAATGTAATCCTAGCCGACCTAACAATAATAATTTAAGGGCACAATAATAACAATATGGGGGTTACGGTGGTACAATAATAACAATAAGGGGGTCACACTAACAACAATAAGGGACTATACTAGTAATATAGGGACCTGACATGCCCCTCTCCTTCAAAAAAGTGTTTTCCTCAACGCTTGAGTAGCTCTGGGTGCTTCTGTATAAAATTCTCATCCTCCCATGTAGAATCTTCAGTAGGTAAGTTCTTCCACTTGATGAGATACTCTGAAATTGATCGATTCCGTAGCTGTCGCGTTCTTGTTTCCATGACCGCTTCAGGTTCCAATATGATTTTTCCTTCCTCATCAAGTTCTGGAAATATTGTTTGAACTGGAAGATTTTCACCTATAACCTTCTTTAAGCATGAAACATGGAAAACTGGATGTACTCGCGAAGAAGCAGGAAGCTCCGATTTGTATGCCATAGTACCAATATTTTGCAACACCTTGTAAGGACCATAGTACTTTGGTGATAATTTATTATCCTTCTTAGCTTGCTTGAGGGACATTTGTTTGTATGATTGTAGCCGTAAAAATACCCAATCTCCTACATCAAAACTTCTCTCGCTGCGATGTTGATCTGCCTGTTGTTTCATTCGATTTTGTGCCAAATTCAGGTTATCCTTTAAGAGTTGGAGAACTTCTTGTTGATGCTCGATGTGATCTTCCATTGCTTGAACCTTGAAATTTTCTCTTAAAGATGATGTGATGGATGGTGGATGATATCCATAAAGTGCCATAAATGGGGTCATTTTTGCTGCAGTATGGAAGGAAGTGTTATACCACCATTCAGCGAGAGGTAACCATTTGACCCATTGTGTTTGTTTATCAGATACAAAACAATGAAGATATCCTTCCAAACATTTATTTACTATCTCAGTTTGACCATCGGATTGAGGATGATAAGATGAGCTATGAGCTAATTGAGTACCCAAACAAGAAAATAACTCCGTCCAAAAATTTTCAGTAAAAATGGGATCTCTGTCGCTCACAATAACCCTTGGGTTTCCATGTAGCTTTTGAATTGTGTCCATAAATGTAGTAGCAACTGTACTTGCTTTAAATGGATGAGATAATGCACAAAAGTGTGCATACTTGGTAATTCTATCAAATACCACCATGATGACACTCTTTCCTTCAGACTTAGGTAAACCTATGATAAAATCCATTGAAATATCCTCTCAACGTTGACTTGGAATGGATAAAGGTTGTAGAAGTCCAGGGGTCTTAATTGTCTCAACTTTATTCTACTGGCAAACCAAACATTCTGCCACAAACTTTTGAATATCGGATTTAAGGCCATCCCAAAAACATTATTTCTTCACCCTGTGGTAAGTTTTTAAAAACCCTGAGTTTCCTCCTAAAGGAGAAGTGTGCAATTCCAAAAGAATCTTTTGTTTTAGTTGGGAATTCTTACAAAGATATAAGCAATCTTTGTACCATAAAGAATCATTTTTCCAACTAAATGTATCAGATGTACTAGGATATTGTTGCAACTTTTGAATGAGTGTCCATACTTCTTTGTCCTTCTTCCATTCATCTCTTGCTTCGGTTATCCAATCTGGTTGGATAATAGAAGTGGCACAAAGCAATGCTTCCACCTCTTCATTCTTTCTTGAGAGTGCATCTGCAACAACATTAAGCTTCCCTTTTTTGTAGATTATTTCAAAGTCATAACCCAACATCTTTGTGACCCATTTTTGTTATTCTTTTGAAGATAGTCTTTGTTCCAAAAAGTGTTTAAGACTATCATCATTAGTTTTTACCTTGAAGTGTCTTCTCATTAGGTAAGTTCGTCATTTCTTTAGTGTATGCAGTATTTCTAACATTTCCTTCTCATAAATAGGTTTCTGCAAATACTTTCCTTTGATTCGACGAATTTCAAAAGCAATGGGTCTTCCTTCCTGCATTAAAACAACACCAATTCCATTTCGTGAGGCATCACATTCCACAACAAAGGTTTTTGTGAAGTCTGGCGTAGCTAAGACCGATGCTAGGCACATTGCCTCTTTAAGACGTTCAAAGGCCTTAGTTGCTTCAGGACTCCATGAAAATGCATCTTTATTCAATTACTGCTATTCTCCCATAATTCTTAACAAAATTGCGATAATACCTTGTTAACCTGAGAAATCCTCGCAACTGCTTTATGGTTGTGGGGACTTTCCATTCCTTAATGGCTTTAATTTTGTTGGGATCTACCTTAACACCCTCGTGAGATACAATATGACCCAGATATTCCACCTCTTGTACTCCAAAGAAACATTTGGATGTTTTTGCATATAATTGTTTCTCCTGCAATAGTTTGAGCACCCTATGAACATGTTCAACATGATCCTTCCAAGACCTAATATAGATTAGTATATCATCAAAAAATACTAGCACAAATTTTCTAAGGAAGGGTTTGAAAATGGAATTCATCAACCCTTGAAATGTATAAGGTGCATTGGTAAGGCCAAAAGGCATGGCCAAAAATTCATAATGACCCTCATGAGTTCAAAATGTTGTTTTTGGAATATCTTCGGTCTTCATTCTAATTTGATGATATCATGAATGAAGATCCAACTTGGTAAAATAAATTGCTCCATGTAATTCATCCAATAATTCATCAATCACAGGAATGGGAAATTTATCTTTAATGGTGAGCTTATTGAGCTCCCTATAATCCGGACACATTCACCATGATCCATCCTTCTTGTGTACCAATACTACGGGAGCAAAGAAAGAACTTTGACTAGGTTGAATTATACCCGCCTCTAACATTTCTGCAATCATACGTTCAATTTCGCTCTTTTGGAAGTAAGGATATCTATAAGGCCTGATGTTTGGAGGAACACTTCCTGGAATCAAACGAATAGCATGATTATGATCACGAATAGGTGGGAGTCCTTTGTGAGTTTCAAACACCTTGGAATGATTGACCAAGACTTGTTGGAGATCTGCAAAAATAGATGATTTTGATGTTGGAACTTCTAGTGAGCATAATTATGCAATTATGCCTCGTTTTTCTTTCTTTAGAAGTTTTGTCATGACATTAGAGCTTATTATCTTTCCTGGCTTCCCTGCAATACCTCGTAATTCAAAATAAATAAATAAATAAATAAAATAATAATAATAATAATAATAATAATAATAATAAAATAATAAAATTAAAATTAAAATTAAAATTAAAAAAATAATAATAATAATAAAATATAAAATAAAATAAAATAAAATTTCAAGAAAAGTTCTTGAAAATTAAAAGCTACCGTCCCCAAAGATTGTAACCATTGTACTCCTAGTACAACATCAGCACCTCCCATAGGAATGGAAAGCATTGGACTATTCAATACATATTCCCCCATGGTTAGCTTGAAATTATTGCATTTTCCAGAGCAATTTATATTTCCTCCATTTGCAACCATCGCTTGACATTCTCGTGCTGGGTATAGCAAACAATTCAATTCCTTCGCTACCTTAAAATGAATAAAATTATGGGTACTACCTGAATCAATCAACACTGTTACCTTTTTCTTCTTGATATGTCCTTCTATCTTGAGAGATTGAGGAGTGGTAATTCCTTCCAATGCATTACACGATATGGGTGGACTCATTTCTTCCTCTTCTAGGGTTGGTTCCTAGTGTATATCCTCTTCTTGTTCATTTTCTTCCTCTTCACAATCTATGTAAAATAATTTCTTCTCAACACACTTATGACCTTTAGTGTATTTTCTATCACAACTGTAGCAAAGCCCTTTTGCTCTTTTTTTCTTTCCAATTGTTGTGGTGTCAACCTTATAGGTTGTGGAAATCTAGACGTCGCAACACTTCCTTCTTTATAAAAGTGAGTGGTAGGCTTCCTTTTCGCCATAATTTTACATTCAATTTTTCTTGCTAACCCGAATGCCTTCTCCAATGAATCAGGTTCCAAAACGCAAACTTCATGTTGGATGTTATCATTTAAAGTACCTATGAAGAGATCAATCCTATGTTCCTCTGGAATATCAGTTACCCTTATATTCAATTTTTGGAAGTCCTCAATGTGCTCCCCCACTAAACCCTTTGTTTGAGATTTATCAATTGGCTAAAGAAGGTGTTGCTTTTTGTATCCTCATAATGTGCTATCATTTCCTATGTAAAAATTGAACAAGTGACAATTTTTTTACGGGAGCAAAGCCATCTATACCATAAAAGTGTATTTTGTTCTAAATGTAAAGTTGAAATGCGTACCTTTTATGTGTTTTGCACATTATTGAGAGGAAAATATTGCTCCATATGTAGTATCCATGTTACGAGATCCTTGCCATCAAACTCCCTCATATCCATATTTGGAATATGTTGGTTCTTCCATCCAAGATTAGAGTTTATGAAATCACATTAACATTTATTTTGTTCTCATCATGAGTTTCCTCTACTATCTTTTCACCATTAGGAAACATTTCTTGTATCAACTTTGCCAAACCTTCCATGTCTACTTTTAGATCATTCTTCATGTTTTCCATGTTGTCTTTCATTTTTTCATCGATCTTTGCTTCCATGTGATCCATCTTAGATTCCATGCTAGCTTCCATGCCATCTATCTTAGATTCCACACCTTTCTTCAAACCATCCATATTATTCTTCACACCATCCATCTTTTCTTCCACGGCTTTCTTCAAAACTTCCATTTCATTTCTTGTTGCTCTTTGCGAGAGCGAAATTTGGTGCACTTGCTCTTGTAATTTTGATAGATCATGTTGCAATTCTTCATCTTCATGAGTCATAGTAGAGCCTTCTGAAGGCTTAATGGGTGTTGAATTATTTTTACGGGGCATTTTTAGAACCCAATACTGATATCTATTCTACAATATGCCCTTGGAATAAATTCAAATTGATTCTTCAAAAAAAAAAAAATACACACCTTTTTCTTGCTTTTGAGGAGCTCGATATTGAAATTGGATTATCTATGTGATTGCGGCTCTTCAATATCTAAAATTTAGCACTGAGGTAGCCTTCTGAATTATATTCCAAATGCCACAGGTCTGACTTGATTTGGATTCTCCAAGGCAAAGTTATGTCCAATATCCCACAATGACCTAATTATGGACTGGTTCAGTAGAGCGAACTTGTACGACTTGCCACATGTCACTGTTTCGTATTTTAGCTCTAAAATTTATAGCAAAGGAACTAAATTCTTTGTACTTGCGACCACTTTTTACGGCACTCCAATCCGATGCTCAGAGAGAGAGTTATGAAGATTTTCCCACGATCACCTCTTTGAGATGAAATTCAGGAGCCTGAAAAAGCACTACCTTCCACAAATCATATCTCCAAAAATATTGTGAACCGAGCTCTGAAATTTTGCGACAAATTTCCTTAGGATTTCAGCTTCACACCCTAAAAATTTCAGATTCTGAACCTTCGTAGAAAACAAGTTATAGCGCAAATTCCACGATGATCTGTTTAGATTAAATTGAGGAGCCTGCAAAATGACCTAACTTCCACAGATCATATCTCTGAAAATATTGTGAACCAAGCTCTAAAATGTTGCACCGATGTTCCTTAGGATTTCGGCTTCGTACCCTAAAAATTTCATCTTCTGAAACTTTGTAGAAAAAAAGTTATAGCGAAAATTCCATGATGACCTGTTTGGAGCACCGAAACCCTAGAATCCAAAGCTCTGATACCAAATGTTGTGAAAACAACTCCAAAAATAGAAGAAAAGAGAAATCAAAGCCTTATAAATAAGCCACTTCGAGGGGGCAACCTCCAATACATTACATGAATGGATAATTCTTGGATGATACAAATTACAAAACCTCCTTTCTATATATAGGAGTCCATGGGGCCACAATGTAATCCTAGTGGGGCCACAATGTAATCCTAGCTGACCTAACAATAATAATTTAAGGGCACAATAATAAAAATATGGGGGTTACAATGGTACAATAATAACAATAAGGGGGTTACACTAACAACGCTAAGGGACTATACTAGTAATATAGGGACCTAACAGATGGACATGTTTTTTTGCTCTTCTACACCATTATATTTTGAATTATAGGGGACAATCAACTCCCTCTTAATTCAAACTTTCTTATAGAAAGCAATAAGTTTTTTCAAGGTGTATTCTCATCCATTGTAATATCTCAGTATCTTGATATTCTTACCTATAAAGTTCTCCACTTCATATTTGAATTCTTGATATCTTGAGAAGGCTTCATTCTTGGTAATCATAAGATAAATCCATGTTTTACAAGAAAATTCATCAATGAATGTTACATAGTACAATGAACTTCCAAGCGATCTCATGGGCATAAAACCACACACATGATAGTGTATGTTATCTCAAAATCAGACCCTGATAGGCTGCTGATCAAGAAGACTCTGAGTAACTATTTCAAACCAGACTTTTAGTTGAGGCTTGGCCTCCTCAACCTGAGAGAGCTCTCTTAATAGGTTTATGATTTTCAAATAAGGATTATATAGCTAAATCTATGAGTAAAATGGATAAAAATGGATAATTGGTTGTACTGCTAATCAACAAACATCTATTGGACTTATGGAGTCAAGTGTGTTTCCAAAAAACATGAGTATCGGCTTCATATGGAAGTCAGGGCATTTCAGGGTTTAGATGCATCAACAGAATAGTAGGACAGAAAATAAACACAGTTCATGAACATATGAAGGAAGTTAGAGCACCTTCAGTGAATTCTAAGTAACATACATTCATGCCACTGCAAGTAATTGAAAGATGAAAACCACGAGAATATCAAACATCAATAACCCTTTCTGAATCCTGAGTGATGAAACCAATATCTCTGTATTAATATAAAAACACAGTTTTTGCTACAACAAAACAGTATGCTTGTTAATGAAAATTGCCAACACTATGCAATTCGACTTCTTGTCTCTTATAGAGTCATCATTACATTCTTGGATTCTCTCCAAACACTTTAGAAAAATTTGAATTTGCTAGCTTGACACCTATCAACTACTAAAACAAACTTTTAATTACATCTTAAGGTTAAATTGTCTGTTCTAGAGTCCTAATACAACTAGGATTAAAACTCTTTATTATAACTTAACAACTTTATCTAAACATTAAATATTCTATCTGACAGTTGCTCCTCCTAAACTTCGACCTTGATGATGTCCATCTCCTTTCTGTTAGACTGTATTGATTTGCTTCTTATCTGCCCTAAAAGATAGGAACATGCTCCCTTCAAAATAGCTATAGTGCTTCATTTATGTTTCTTCAAACCGTCTGCTGACCAACTTGTGCACAAAAACATGTGGCAATGTCTTATTAAACTCATGTGACTTCGCCCTTCCAGCTGTGCCCAAACCAAACTTTTGGAAGGAGTGCCAAAACTGTTAACATTGTTGCGCTATGAAACTGTCTGTTGTTTTCGTAGCGCAGAAGTTTACCTTTGAAAACTTCACTTGGAACCTTCATTTTTTTGTGTTTTGCCATTGGATCTTCACTTGTGATCTTTATACATTCTTCAGCAGCATCGAGGTTTAAAAAACAAGCCTTTTCACACTTTGAAACCTTGCAAAATTGTTCAAACTGCATCCTACAGCAGTTCCGTAGCGCGCTACGAAACTGCTATGTATGACACCTACAGAAGTTTTGTAGCGCGCTACGAAACTGCTGTGTCTATCTTTTCACAGATTTTTCCAAAATTTTAAGTTTCAAACCTTTACTTCCATCCTTACAGTTATATATAAGCTCTCATAATCAACAAAAATCAACTTTGAACTGCTTTCAAAAATGAAATCTTTCCACATAACCCAAAAAATGTGTTAGGAGATGTCACTTACTATTTACACTCATTTTTGTTGTGGTTGATCTTCAGGCTTTGCTAGCTGTATTTCAAGATCTTCAACTGTCCTTTTAAGCCTTCTATTATTAGCGCTTAATTTGGTATTAACCATCCTTATGGACTTTGCTTCCTTGATTGCAAGGACAGTCCATATGTAGAATTGATCCTCACTGCTGATTGACTCAATGTTTGAAACCCTTTATAGCTCCCATAGACCTTTCAACCTCTCGAAATTTGACCTTTCTACAACATGCATTCTCACTTTCTTCTTCAATTTATCAATTTCAATGTTTTCAAGTCTAAGTGTGTCTTTAACCTCCTCATAACTACTCTTTTCTCTCTGAGTATTAAAAACTATGTTTCTGTCTTCTTCAAGCATTGGAGATGATATATTTATGGGTTCTTCAAGAAAATTTGCATACTCACCTCCTGTTTGGTCTATCTCCATGTCTGGCTGCTGCAATTTCTTCGACTACCTAGTCAAGGGTTTTCTAGGCTTAAAGACAAACTCTGACACTTCATCCTCAAAATCTAATTTTTTGGATGTTTTCAATTTCTTTGATTTGCCACTTGTATCCAGTTTGATGAAATCTGTTTGAACCAGAGGAGACTCTTCAATGTCAATAGCTTGTAATATATCATTCAAGTCACCTCTCAATTCCAAGTTTTCATTTGTGACCACAGCCTTACCCTTCTCGTTTGACCTTTGACTCCTACTCAACTTCTTCTGAGTTGTTTTACTAGTTCACTATTCCTGAATTGTCTCTTTGACATGAGTTCTCTTCTTCTGTGCAGATTGAGGAGTCCTTTGGATATTCAGTGATGTGTTTATCATTGGTTCCTTTACCCGTTTCCTAGGCTTAAGCTTGACAAACCTCCTTGATTTTGTTTCTGCAGGTTCAATAGTCTTTGATGGAGATGTTTCTTTGACTTGAGGGCTAGCACCTATTCCTTCAACCCCTATTCCACTCTAAAAAGAGAAATGCAGACCATTCTCTATTCACTTTCTGAAGCTCATGCAAAACTATTAACTTGACTAGACCATGATGAAATAATGAGGTTTCACATGCTTGAGTTTTCATCTGTACTTTGTCTGCCATCTTGGCCAGACTTCGAAATAGAAAGAAAGGTAAGTCTAGAGAGATTATTCCTCTAAAATTCAATAAGAGTTTAAAGTGGTAAGTGTACACCTTGTGGTATCTCCCTTCGTAGCTGAAGTACCTTTGGATGTTATAGAGCAGATTGGAAAATGCATCCTTGACATAACTTCTTCGCATAGATTTGTTCAAATCAGTATCCATAAACTCTGGTTTCAAAAATATTTTGCAGGGTTGTATTTCAAACCTAAAATTCTTGAACCATCTATCTTCCCCCCTTGAAATTTTTGTGACTGTTGATATAACTTCAGGAGAAATTGGTAAATTGAGAAAACCAACCTTTGTGTTTGACCCTGTGAAGTTGATAGCAAACTCTTTGGTAACCTGATTATGCCCTCCTTGAAGCTTTTCGCAAAACCTCCAGCACCCTACCTTCTTGAAGGCTTCTTCAAAAGATTTATCTCTTGTGAGAGCTTCTAAACCTTCAGGTTCTGTTCTTAGACAGTGACCAGACCTATGCTTTCTCTTTTCTTCTGTCATCTTCCTCTTGAAAACCCTGTGTCTTCAGCAAACCTGTAATAGACCTCCTTGTTGGATGAACTGGCTCGCTTGAAAATTTGGTTTAGCCTTGCTTGATTAGAAATCCTGCTTCAACCAGCAATTATTTTCAAACTCACTTGATTAGCAAGTATCGAAATTGCTAACATAACATTAATTGGGTTCAGCCTCGCTTGATTGAAATTTTGCCTTGCTTTAAAACTTAAGGAAAGCTCTGGTTTCTTATCATGAGCTTCTCTTTCCAACAATAGATATGCATGCAATGTTTTCTTTGCATGAGACAAAATCGATGATAACCAACCCTTTTTAAAATTTGAAAAGGACCAATGACAAATGACCCCTAACGAATCTCATACTAATTTCATAATTGCTTTGGATGGTTGCATGCGTGAGGGAGGCTTCGTGGACTGACACCTAATCATGAAAATTTAACCAAAATTGATGGATGTGACAGATAAACCGAAAAATTTTGAATCCCCAATTCTGTAGCGCTGGTAATGTGATTTTGGGATTTTGCGCTACGAAAAGACTAGCATTTTCGTAGCGCAGAAGAAGTTTTTTACACTGAGCGCGCTACGAAAACGTGGTTTCGTTGCTTATTCAAAAAAAAAAAAAAAAGACTTAACATATGGTTTTCAAAACGTGGTATGAGACTTCTAAAGAGTAAAGCAAGGTTTATGAACTTTATTTGGTGATGAAATGAGACTTGTAACCTAAGGCTTAGACCCTATGAAACATAAAAATGACTCAAACCCTATCTAATACCATGACTTAGGAGAAAGTATAAACTGACCAAGTTTAGAAAATTTTAATAGTGATAACAGTGTATAAAATCTAATACTTATTTATATCTATTTTCACTTCTTGGAAATAGTTTCTTGATATTCTTTCCAAACTCACACCCTTTACAAAAACCTTCATGATTTATTTGTAATCCAGGGACACTTAAAACTATTTGACGCAATTCAAGTAATTCTCTATAATGAATATGTCCATACCTTCTATGCCATAACTCACTTGGATTGATTTCATCATGTACTAGGGCTTGAGCTAGTTGAATTATAAGTCTATATACTCTTCCTTCATGAATCCCAATAACCCTTGCATTTTCTATGCTAGGACCTTTGCGCTAGACAAGTACCTTTCCATTCACAAAAGCTACTCCATCTCCTTTATATTCTAAACATGAAATAGAGACAAGATTATTTTTCAAACCCAGTACATATATAACATTGCTGAGATGCAAATTGTTACCAGATTCCATATTAATGGATGCCTTTCCAACTCCCTTGACTGCATAGCTATGATTATCTCCAAGATCTACCCTTTGAGACAACCTCTTTTCCATCATGTTGGTAATATTTCAATGATATTTGTTCATATGTCTTAATGCAACACTATCTACCAGACACATGTCATCGTCATCTACAATAGAACCTGTTAGAGCATAAAAGTAATAGAATTCTTTGTCACCTTTAGGCTTCTTTAAGTGTTCATTTTCAACATCAACTGTAGAAGCATGTTGTTTTCCTTTTCTATTTTTGTTGTTAGATAATTCAGGACAATCCTTCTTGAATTTTCTGTATTTCTAACAACCATAACATTGGATTCTTGACATGTTTTTCTTCTTCCCTAACCCTATGTCTTGAGAACCACCCTTCTTGTTTCCTCTATTTTTCTTGAAGAAAGATACAAATGCTTGAGTGTCTTCTTCATTTCTATTTCTCGACATGATCCTTGGTTCTTATTGATCACAAGTGATACGAATGTGATCGAATAAAGTGCTTAAGCAGTTTGATAGTTTGTCCTTTAGATTGGTTGTTAACTGAAGTATGCTTTAATGAAAGAAGACATAAACCAGCAGCAATAAATGATTAAATAATAGCAATAATCAGAGAGAAGAAGAATCAAACAGTTTGATGACAGAGTTCGTCCCTCCTGGACTACATCTTCGGGTCCTCTTTTAAGTGGGCATTCATTTTTATTAGGATTGATCTTGGAATTTATTTATACTGAATTGGAACAGAATGATTGTGCTTGTAGGCATTTCTGAACCCTGTAAATAGAAATTAATCTTCCTCGCCTTTCTGATGCCTATCTCCGTGCTCAATTCCGACCACCCACGGTTGATAAATTCTGCAAACAAAATCGCCTATGTCCTTCTGCAACTAAACTCAAAATGCATAATCTCTTCCAATCCCACATGAACTTCATGAAGAAATACCATGGCTTAAATAAGTCTGCATCAAACCTTCAAATGCCCAAAATAACAATTGGTTGAGCAATTCATGTGATTAGGTTTCGAATCCTTATCTCCATACATGAAACTTATACCTAGGGATAAATATCCCCAAACCTTAGCGCTGATTTGATTTTTAAAAACCAATAAAATAACCATATAATATAAATATCAGCCCGATGGTTAGGCTAACCGAGCGGAGGTGATAACTGTTGCGTGTGATCAGGAGGACAGTAAAGATAGCACTGGCTGTTAGGCTAATCAGGTGGAAGGATCTCGGCGGTTAGGGTAGCTCCGGCGGTCATAGCTATAGGTGTCACATGACAGTCGGCATGCTACGTGGTTTACAACTGTTAAGTCCCTATATTAATAGTGTAGCCCCTTATTATGTTAGTGTAGCCCACCTTATTGTTATTATTGTACCCCTGTAACCCCCATATTGTTATTATTGTGCCCTTACATTATTATTGTTAGGTCGGCTAGGATTACATTGTGGCCCCACTAGGATTATATTGTGGCCCCATGTAATCCTATATATAGAAGGAGGTCTTGTTCATTTGCATCATCCAAGAATTGTTCATTTATGTAATGTATTGGAGGTTTCCCCCTCGAAGTGGCTCATTTCTAAGGCATTGATATCTCTTTTCTTCTCTTTTTGGAGCTGGTTACACAACATTTGGTATCAAAGCTTTGGATTCTAGGGTTTCGCTGCTCCAAACAGGTCATTGTGGCATTTTCGCTATAATTTTTTTTCTACGAAGGTTCAGAAGCTGAAATTTTTAAGGTGTGAAGCTCAAAGCCTGAGGAAGATTTTCTAAAAATTTCAAAGCTTGGTTCGCAATATTTTCGGAGATATGATCTGCGGAAGTTAGGTATTTTTTTTTCAGGCTCCTAAACAGGTCATCGTGGAATTTACGCTATAATTTTTTTTGTACGAAGGTTCAGAATCTAAAATTCATATGGTGCGAAGCTGAAATCCGGAGGAAACTCGTCAAAAAATTTTAGAGCTTGGTTCGCAATATTTTTGGAGATATGATCTGTGGAAGGTAGTGCTTTTTCAAGCTCCTGAATTTCATCTCAAAGAGGTGATCGTGGGAAAAGTTCAATAAATATCTCTCTGGGCATCGGATTGGAGTGCCGTAAAAATTGGTCACAATTAGATGGACTGTAGTTTCTTGGCTATCAATTTCAAAGACAAAGGACGAAACAGTGACACGTGGCAAGTCGTACAAGTTCGCTATACTCAACCAGTCCATAATTAGGTCATTGTGGGAGATTGGACATAACTTTGTCTTGGAGAATCAAAATCAAGTCAGACCTATAGCATTCAAAAGAGAATTCAGAGGGCTACTTCAGTGCTGAATTTTAGATATTGAAGAGCCGCAATCACAGAGATAATACAATTTCCATATCGAGCTCCTCAAAAGCAAGTAAAAGGTGTGTATTTGTTATTTAAAATTGCATAACGTTTGTTTGAAAAAGCAGTTTGAAGTGATTCCAAGGGAATATTGAAGAATATTTATCAGCATTGGGTTATATAATGCCTCCAAAAAATAATTCCATACCTATTAAGCCCTCAGAAATCTATACAATGATGCATGAAGAGGAAGAATTGCAGTATGAGATATCAAAATTACGGTACCAAGTGCAACAAGTTTCGATCTTACGAAGAGTAATCGAAGATGAAATAGATGGTTTAAAATCAGAAATGGAGGCTAATTTGGATGGTTTGAAGGATCAAATAATAGCTAATATGGATGATAAATTAGTGGAAGATCACAGCGAGCATCAACAACAAGTTCTCCAACTCTCAAAGGATAACCCAACTTTGGTGCAGAATCTAATGAAACAACACGAAGATCAACATCACATCGAAAGAAGTTATGAAGCAGTCATAGAAACAAGAACTCGACAAGTACGATCAATTTCAGAGTATCTCAGCAAGTGGAAGAACTTTTCTGTAGAATATTTCACATGGGAGGATGAGAATTTTATACAGAAGCATCAAGAAATAATCAAGCGTTGAGGACAACACTTGTTTGAAGGAGAGGGGCATGTTAAGTCCGTATATTAATAGTGTAGCCCCTTATTATGTTAGTGTAGCCCCCCTTATTGTTATTATTGTACCCCTGTAACCCCCATATTGTTATTATTGTGCCCTTACATTATTATTGTTAGGTCGGCTAGGATTACATTGTGGCCCCACTAGGATTATATTGTGGCCCCATGGACTCCTATATATAGAAGGAGGTTTTGTTCATTTGTATCATCCAATAATTCTTCATTTATGTAATGTATTGGAGGTTTCCCCCTCGAAGTGGCTCATTTCTAAGGCGTTGATATCTCTTTTCTTCTCTTTTTGGAGCTGGTTACACAACAACAACTCATTCTCTTCCATGGTTAATACACATTGTAACATGTGTTTACACACCTCCGACACGGTTTTTAAACCATGCGGTTTAGCAAGTGCTGTGGTTTGACTCTGTGGTTTTAATATAAAGTTTTATTATAATGTTTCAAACTTATATCACCCGAACCCTATTACAAGGTTTTTATAACATAACCTTTGCGCTAGGACTTGAACCTTATAATAAGGTTTATGAAATGTTTTTAATAAACCCAACTCCCGAACCCCTTAAGTTTTTTGGTAAAGTTTTAATTTGGATTTTATTTTGCGCTTAAGGTTTTCTTAGGTTTAAGACTTAGGAATAAGGACTTAGGACTTAGGTTTAGAGATAAGTTTAATGTTTAGGGTTCTAGGTTTCGTTTTTTAACCATAGACCTTTATAGTGTCTTTTTAAACCTTAGGCCTTAGAACTAGGTTTTGGACACCATAGTACTAAGATTAGACCATAGGTTTTAGGATTACATTATAAGGTATTTCACCAAGAATTTAACCCATTATTCACCTTCTCATCACACACATGAAGATCATGCCATGAACCTAACACTGGACCATGGACGATACTGACGGAACTGCATATATGAAGACTGATCTGGTTTTCGAACTGTTGAAGTTGACTGGACCTTTCTGTTGAACTGTACTGATCAAGATCCTCCTGGATCAATCCTCTCCACTTAAAAAGCTTTTGGACCACAAAAGCTTCATTTTTAAACTGACAATAAGTGAGAATACAACTCTCTCACTTCCATCTTGAATTTGATGACATACAACCATACCTACTCATTGACCTGAAACTGATGCTTATCATGGCGCAATTTAAACCTGACTTGACTCAATGCTTGTCGTGGTGCAGAAGAATGTAAGGCTTGATTGTAAGCTTGATGCACATAAGTTACAAATTCATCCCATATCTTAGGATGTTTACTGCAGTTACCTCGAAGAATATGTATCTCGGTTCTCTTCTCCATTTACGTCTGTCCTTGAACCAAATCCATGCTGCCCCATGGTTGCAAGGAACTAGAAGTGGCATGTGCAAACCAATCTTTTGATTGCATGGCTTGCTTGTTGAACACAATTACACATCCCTTTATGTACTTCACAATTGTTTCATACATAGGAGGCCAGTAATAATACTTTTGACTTTGTGTCGTAGTCTTGCTTATGCTGAAATATCCTGCAATTTGAGAAAGATGAACTTCCCGAATAACCTGCACTCTTTCTATCTGAGCATTATGAGTTAGTAATTCAAAATTTTCTTCGAAATCATCATCAATATTATATTTTTCTACATATATTTCATGAACTAATGAACTTTTATACAGTACTACTGAAGCATTCAAAGATAGCATATCAACTACTTTACTTGTTACACCTTCCCTGTCCTTAATTACTAAGTGAATTTGTTGAAGAAATCCCATCCAACTGCAGTGAGATTGTTGCAACTTAGTATACGACTGAAAGTATTGAAGCAGCTGATAATCTATGTGAATCACTATTTCCATTGCATAACCTTTAACATCTGTTTTAACCTCATATGGTTGTTGATGATCTATCAATGCTGTGAAATTTTTCTGCTTAAATGAATCTATTTTAACATCAGCACTTATTCCCCATATCTCGTTTTGCTTATGAGCCAAAATTATGGGTGAACTGTATGGAGATGAACTGGGTCACATTAATTCTTTTCCAACCTTCCCTGGAATTTGTTGCTTTATTTCTTTACACTCTACAATTGACTTGTGACACATTCCAT
The DNA here is from genome assembly GCA_034641835.2 of Pinus albicaulis. Lineage (NCBI taxonomy): Eukaryota > Viridiplantae > Streptophyta > Pinopsida > Pinales > Pinaceae > Pinus > Pinus albicaulis. The sequence goes on from CM076576.1 coordinate 933,489,641, forward strand.
TATTAGGGGCATCAAACATTAACTGCATCTCATGTGATGTTTCCTTTTTATGAAGTAGATGTTTTGGTTCTTTAACTAGATCCTGAAATGAATCTACCCTTTTAACCAAATTACCTTCATACTGAATTTCACAACCTGAACAAGTATCAATAGATCCTTATGTTGCTCTTTTATCGACATGAGTAGGTATCTCTTACTTGAACTTATTAAGCACTTCATCTGATTAGCGTTAATTAAATTCAAGTGATCTTTCATTTTATGTGGTTGAACGATGTACTTAATCTAATATTTCTTGAGATGATACACATGCTCTGTTCTATAAAATACTGCATCACGGTCATAGAGATAAGGGCTACCTAAGACAATTCCACATGTCTAACGTTATCACATCTAGCTCCACTTCATCGATATAGTTAGCTGTGATTGCAAGTTTTAACTGACACTATTTTGTAACATGAATTTGACTTTGTTCCTTTAACCACCCTAAAGGATATGGCTTTGGATGATTATGTGTTTTCAAACCCAATTGTTTAACCAATGACTAAAAAATCAAGTTTGCATGTGATCCCGTATCGAACAATGTATCTATCTTAGTATGTTTTGAAGTTACCCTTATATGAAATAACTTGATTCTTTTATCTTCATTCTGTTGTTTGATGTTTGAAGAAGTAGAAGTACTAGCATCATAAATTTTACCTGTTGTAACCATAGCAGTGATTTTTCTTTCATCACTTGAATCATATCTTAAGTCCAAGCGTTGTTGGATTGTTGTTTCGGCCTTCTTTTCACCCTTCTTCATTTGGAACTTCTTTGGCTTTAGTTTCGGACGAAGTTTCCAACGCCTAGCTTCATCATGGCCAATCCTTTGGCAATGTGTACACGTAGGTCTATCTTCTTCCTTTTGAGTTGTGGCAGTATTGTTTCCCTTTGAATTGCCCTTCTTTTTGTTTTCTTTAGTTTCCATCTGATTGGATGTCTTTGGTGTAAACTTGAATGGTCTACCACCTGATTCGACATGAATAGCTTGAACACAAACTTCATCAAAATCATTAGGATGGAACATTAATAATGTATGCTGCAAATATGAATGCAAACTGCCAATATACTTCAACAAATTTTCTTTTGTTTCCAAAGAAATACCAAGTGCTAACGCTTTCTTTCTGAATTCCTGTGTGAACTCTTGAACATTCTGTCCCTTACCTTGTCGCAAGCGCTGCCAATACATTACAGCTTGATGTGTGTGACCCAACGAATAGAATTGTTTCTTTAGAGCTTTAATAAACTTAGTCCATGAGGTGATAACTTTTCCCTTATTCTTTAAATCTATCTGTGTCTTAGTTTCCCACCATATCAAAGTGGTACCCCCCATTCTAAGAGTAGCTAATTGGATCTTTGTCTTATCATCAGTAATATCTTGAATACGACAATAGAATTCTAACTGTTTTACCTGATTATCTAGTTTCTCAGGGTTTATTTCACCATCATACACAGGTAATTTGAACTTAACATCAAGTTTCAATAGTGGACTCTTAGGTTTATTTTCTTTTTCTCATTCAGAACTAGAAGTAGAAGAGGAAGAAGAAGATGATGGAGATGACGAAGGAGAAGGAGATCTATCTGCCTTGCCTTTACCCTTTTCCTTCTTTGATGCCTTCAACGATGAGGCTGCATCTCTCGTCTTCTTGTCTTCATACAATTCTGCCAACATTTGCTGCATGTTTAGAAACAACTGCTGGATTTGATTCTCATCCATGGGTTTCTTTTCAATAGCTTCAGGAGTCTCAACGGTCTCAGTCCCTGTCATCGTTGATTGATGAACGAATTTCCGCTTTCCGATCTTTGTATCGAATTCCTCAAGCTCGCATTTTCCACGTTGCAATCCCAACCTAGTTAACATCCACTGAAAAATAAACTACAAAGCACAACCTGCTCTGATACCAACATGATCCAAATGTGATCGAATAAAGTGCTTAAGCAATTTGATTAGTTTGTCCTTTAGATTGATTGTTAACTGAAGTATGCTTTAATGAAAGAAGACATAAACCAACAGCAATAAATGATTAAATAACAGCAATAATCAGAGAGAAGAAGAAGCAAACAGTTTGATGACGGAGTTCGTCCCTCCTGGACTACATCTCTAGGTCCACTTTTAAGTGGGAGTCCGTTTTTATTAGGATTGATTTTGGAATTTATTTACACTGAATTGGAACACAATGAATATGCTCGTAGGAACTTCTGAACCCTGTAAATAGAAAGTATTATTCCTCGCCTTTCCTACACCTATCTTCGTGCTCAATTTCGACCACCGACCGCTGAGCAATGCTGCAAACAAAATCGCCTATGTCCTTCTGAAACTGAACTCAAAATGCACAAAGTCTTCCAATCCCACATGGAATTCATGAAGAAATACCATGGCTTAAATAATTCTGCATCGAACCTTCAAATGCCCAAAATAAAAATTGGTTGAGCAATTCATGTGATTAGGTTTCGAATTCCTATCTCCATACATGAACCTTATACCTAGGGATAAATATCCCCAAACCTTAGCGCTGATTTGATTTTTAAAAACTCATAAACTGGCCATATAATATAAATATCAGCCTGACGGTTAGGCTAACCGGGCGGAGGTGATAACTGCTGCGTGTGATTAGGAGGACGGTCAAAGATAGCACCAACAGTTAGGCTAATAGGGCAGAAGGATCCTGGCGGTTAGGGTAGCTCTGGCGGTCACGGCTATAGGTGTCACATGACAGTCGGCATGCTGCATGGTTTACAACTATCAACTACAATTCATTCTCCGCCATGGTTAATACACATTGTAACATGTGTTTACACACCCCCGACACGGTTTTTAAACCACGCAGTTTAGCAAGCGTTGCGGTTTGACTCTGTGATTTTAATATAAAGTTTTATTATAATGTTTCAAACTTATATCACCCGAACCCTATTACAAGGTTTTTATAACATAACCTTTGTGCTAGGACTTGAACCTTATAATAAGGTTTATGAAATGTTTTTAATAAACCCAACTCCCGAACCCCTTAAGGTTTTTGGTAAAGTTTTAATTTGGATTTTATTTTGCGCTTAAGGTTTTCTTAGGTTTAAGACTTAGGAATAAGGACTTAGGACCTAGGTTTAGAGATAGGTTTAATGTTTAGGTTTCTAGGTTTAGTTTTTTAACCATAGACCTTTATAATGTCGTTTTAAACCTTAGGCCTTAGAACTAGGTTTTGGACACCTTAGTACTAGGATTAGACCATAGGTTTTAGGATTACATTATAAGGTATTTCACCAAGAATTTAACCCATTATTCACCTTCTCATCACACACATGACAATCATGCCATGAACCTGACACTGGACCATGGACGATACTGACGGAACTGCGTATATGAAGATTGATCTGGACATCGAACTGCTGAAGTTGACTAGACCTTTCTGCTGAACTGTACTGATCAAGATCCTCCTGGATCAACAAGCGTCCCAAAACTCTTCAAATGAGGGAGTTTCCTTCCTACTACTTATAACTGCTACAAATGCATCCCATGATCTGGGTAGACCATTGAGTGTTGTAGTCACAAGTTCACTCTTGAGAATAGTTTCTCTTATTGTCGAGATTTGATCGTGTAGTTGATAATTCCTTACAAAATATGTAGCTACGATGTCATCACTAGTCATTGTCACAGCATGGAGTTCACTCGTTAGGCTCATGAATCGTCCCACATTCTTGATAGTGAAAAGATTCATTAGGGCATCATACATCTTCTTAGAAGTATCTAAATTGCAATATAAGGAATTATATGATATTTAATTGAATATACAATAATGTTCATGGCATTTATATCATCCTCCTTAAACTTCTCCTTTGAATTATTGTAGTATCTATTTCTTCGACAAATTTCCCTGTCATGATATCCAAAACTTTGTTCTTTGCGAGAATGATGTCAATTCTAAGCTTCCAAGCTCTAAAGTTTGAGGCTCCTTCTAGCTTGTTCTCGTATTTCATAGAAGAAGTGATGGATGCAAATCTATAAGAAGGACTTCAATAAATTTATCTTATTGGGTTTCCTCAATGGTGATCTCAATGTTCCTTTCTTCACCAAAGCTCTGATACCATATTGATTTTCTAAGTGAAATCGAGATTAACACACTATTTCTAAAAAATTGATAATTACTTTTCATGTGGATATTCTTTTATATTATTCCAATACACCATTCAACAATTATACTTCATAAATTCAACCATGCAAGAACATTAGAATAGTACATATCATAATGCACAAATAAGAGACAAGATTTACCCTGGGAAAACCCACCAAGGGGAAAATCCCAACAACATTTTCAATAGAGAAATTATTTTGTTCAATAAGAGACACACTTAAACCTATGGTCAAACCTGGTCAACGCCTCCAATTCAAGCCTCCCAATATGATCTAGAACTTCGCTCTGCCTCACTTGAACCAAAATTCTGGCCCTCTTGCAATTACCAGTCAACCCAAAATTTTGGCCCTTGTAGTTGCCGAGAATTTCGGCACCCTACAACAAAATGCCTACAAAAACTGCAAACGAGAAAGAAGAGAGACTATCCACACATGCGATTTGTAAGAGAGAGAAAGAGAGAGCCAATTCATCTTTGTTTCCATCGCTCTTTTCCTTTGCTTGCCTTTCCAAAAGATGTTTTGTGTGTGAGATGAAAATTGGTGTGGAGGAATGAGGTTGAGTTGCCTTTATATAGTGATATGATTGGTCGAATGGGAGTCTCCTTTGCCTGGGATGACTACACTTATAGGGAGGTTAGCTTGAAAAAATTTCGAGCCAAAAATTACAATTCAAATTTTCAAATTTTCAAATTTTAAAAGTCACAAATGGACTTTGACTCAAAATAAATTTTATTTTGACTCAAAAATTTAAAATATGCTTTACAATAATAAATACAAACACATCAAGTAGCCAAATATACATTATGAAGATTGACCATAGTTAAAAATTCAACAACTTGAGGCCTTTCGACCCTAATACAGGGCTTTGGCCCTCCTCCTAACCTGGTCCAAACACAAACAAAGCTCAACTCTTATTGAACACAACATAAATACTTGGCAGGCAGAGACATAAACTCAATGACCTCTCTTTCTTGGCATAGCTAGTTAGACTTATGTAGTTACTACATTTACTCTTTTTTATAGGTAGACACTTTGTAGTAGTAGTTTCTTTCCATAGATAAAGTAGTGTGTTTGTGGATTTTTCATGGTATTGTTTTCATACCATCATTTGCATCATGAGGGGAAGATTAAACTTTAAAAAAATAGTAATGTGGGTGTTCTTAATCTAGAAAATTCTGAGCATTTATTTTATTTACAAATACAAAAATAATATTTAAACTTTTTATTTAAGCACCACATTCAAAGAGTTGGCTTATCATTTGAATCTACACTCATTCCTATAATGCTCCCAGGAATGATTTTCTTATACTCTTATGAAGTATCCATAAAATCTACATGAGGCCCTCCAAATGCCATCGAAACCCCAAACCTATGAGCATATCCAATAGCCATATATACTCTGAACTCCCCCGAAGACTTTGATATCATCAAAGCCAACATATATTGCCATGACAACCTTAACACCATTGGCATGTGCATTCCCGACGAAATCGAAGTAATCCTAGACCTCCCCTTCAGTGCGAGGATACTGGACCAGAACCCCGAGTAGTGTCGATTATGCTAGTGGAATCTCGTAGGATGACCCATTGTGCGGCATAGGGAATGATTTTTTGGGCTCTAAGACCTCGATAAAGATCGATCTTACGCCCTGGAAAAAATCGAGGACTAGTGGCACCATGTGGTAGAAAAAGACATATAGTCGGGCGCGACACACTTGGGGCAAGGTTTGTCAACACTTTGTGCTCATGCATAGGTTGTAAGCAATGGGCTCGCCTCATGGCGCTTGCATTAGAGAGTTTGGAAGACCTTACGCGCATGAATTCAGTAGTGGACTATGTTCGTGGTAAGATGATCTTCCCAAATATTGGATTCCTCCGGTGTATATTTGCACCTTTAGGGACAATTGCTAGTTTACTATTATTAATATTTATAATTACTATGCAGGGTTATGTCTATTAATGTGATCATGTCTCTTGTATTGTATAAATATGATAGAATTTTAAATTTTATGTCATCGTCTTATTATATTTTACATTTATTTTCATAATAATAAAAATAATTTAATTTTAAGATTATGACCAACTTAGATACCAAATTGGTCAATGAGACTCCCTTGCTTGTGGGACAAGGGGTACCCTTCCACATAGAAATTTTACTACTAAAATATAAGGATGTGTACATCCTCTACCTCCCTCGTGCCTTTACTCATGAATTATTATGGATTTTTGTGACTACTACCAAGAATGTCATAACATCTTTATCAAAAAGGTTTAAAAAAAAAACACCAAGAAGTTATGCCTTGGTAAAACTAATGTATTCAATCTATCTTGGGTTTTCAAATTTTGTTTTACCTAGTTAGCTATCTATTTTTTTAGGGAACAAATATAAAAATATAATATCTTATGGAAATTTTAAAAGGAAGCATCTGAGGTCTTTGGTTTCAATACAAAAATCATGGGATTTGAAAGATTAAAAGCCACTTCTTTTGGTGTTTATGTGAGCATGCTTTCCTTTATTTGGAACATATTTGTAGTTATTAGTTATGGGAGGTTATATATTTGACCCATTGCCCCCCTCTCTACCATGGTAACCAACCTTCTCTAATAAATTTCAAATGTCTATGATGGAAGATGTCTACACATTGGAAATGGAAAATTCAAATTTCGTAGTATAAAACACCTAAGAGAACAACATAGATTGAATTGAACATCAAAGAAAAAAGAAGAAAATTGATCTTAAGGGTTCCATTGAGATGCCATGAAGATTCCAAGGATGGATTAAGCCACATGGTTTCAAGTTCCCAAGCTAATATTGAAAACCTCAACCTATAATTATTCCTCCCTCTTTAAAATCTATCATTATAAAACCCATCATTTAATCAACCATTCATTTTAAATTTCTTTGTGTATTATATTGCAACAAAATTCACCCTATGTTCACCTATTATCCAATCATTTATCTTACAAAATACATGATATGTGTTGAAATGGCACCCCAAAGTGGGGCTTCTGATTTAACTTTCCCTTAATTAAATTGGAAGAGAAATTGCTAATTCATCTCATGACAACTTGTATTAGTTAACTAAGTCATAATGACTGAGTTAGCATAGGAAATTTGAGTTGAGGGTCTAAGAGGATTCATGTAGAGTTCTGCCATGTTTTAAGGGGGTCTAGTTACAATTATTTGTGAGTTGTAAATAGTTAACTCATGAAATTGAGTTAAAATTAGTTTAACTAGTTCTAATTAAGTGATGAGCTAGTGAGAGGTCAAGTGAATTAAATTTGATTTAATTCACCAGTAGTGATCAATGAGTTAATTGATAATTCGCTACAAATAGTTGTTGCATGTCAGTTATGAGGAAGGCCTTGTTGAGACTGAGGTTAAAGGGATGATAACTATCAATTGTATAATTAGAAAATTGTATAGGTCAATTATAGTGTCAGTTGGAGGCCTAGGAAGGTTTGTGAAATCAAGGAAAAGGATTTTCCTATTTGATAGGGATTTAATTCCTCAAATAATGCTTGAGTAAGGTAACCTGAGCAGAGGCAGAGAATTGGCTAAGTATATGATTTTTCCTAGATCAAAGTGAGACAGTTGGCAGAGTGTAGGAGTTTCTCTTGAGAGAGAAAGCATTGTATTCTTTCATGATAATTGACTGTATACAATATAAAAATAGAGGGGTTTTAGGAAGTGTGCTTTCCCCATATACATCTTGTGTTGTGCGATTGATTGTCTCTTTCTCTTACTTGTTATGTGATTGTGCGATCGTGTTTTGTTTCCGCAAATTGTAGAAGGATTCAATATCTTGTTTTAGTACATTACAATATAAGTTTGAATCCTATTGTTAGATTTTCTACATGGTATCAAATTGTCATGAATCACAATAATAAGATAAGAACAAGGTTTTTTTTTATCAGGTTTGAATTTGCAAGTTTATTCTTCAGTATCCAACAACATATCAAGATGTCTTTCTATGGCTTGAGACTCAAATATGCACTTGAGGGAAATTCGAATTATACTGCATGGAAGGACAGGATGGAGGTAGTTCTTTAAGACAACAGACTAAAGGCTTTCATAGACACTGATGTCCCGCAACCCGCAACAACATATTCTCAACTTCTTGATGCATGGAAGAAGAATGTAGCAAAGGCGAGGAGGATATTGTTAGACGGAGTTTGAGACCATATTGTCTCGAGCCTCCATGCGAAGGTGACTGCATATGTAATGCGGAAATCCTTGACAGATATGTGTCAGAATAATAGCGACCACAGGAGGTTGGCGTTGAAAGACGAGCTCAGGAAGATCAAAATGGAGAAGGGCGACACGATCCAAAAATACTTGAAAAAGTTCACTCAGTGTCGATATGATCTTAGAAGTGTTGGGATCATTGTTGCCTCGGATGATTTGGCGAGCATAGCCCTTATAGGCCTTGCCAAGAGCTGGCATAGCTACCAGGAATTTCTTAATGGGAGGGAGAAGATTCCATATTGGGAGCGACTATGGTCTGATTTGGCAAGAGAAGAAATTTGGCGGAGCACCAAAGATGGATCCTCATCAAAGACTGATGATGAGGAGAATTGTGCCTTGGCTATAAAGGTGAAGAAAGGAAAAGGGAAGGCATCCCGTTCCAAATCTGAGACCGACAAGGCAAACAAGAAGCGATACTTTTCAAAGGTGAAATGTTTCAACCATCATGAGCATTGACACTATGCCACAAATTATCCACAAAAGAAGAAAAACAAGAAGGCCTCATGAGGAGCAACAGGTGAAGCATTGGCTTCACAGTTCGAGTTGGAATTCACCCTCATCACATGCATGGTATCATTAGGGATGGGATCTGTGTGGTACTTGGATACTGGAGCTTCAGTCCACATGACCGAAAACAAAGAATTCTTCAGTAGCTTGGAGGAGAAGGATCTCCAAATTCACATCGAGATGGGTGATGTAGGAGGTATAGCGCTACTGGTATTGGTACAATTACCTTTCAGATTCAAGAAAACCCCTCATACTAAAATATGTCATGCATGTACCTTGTTTAAAGAAGAATTTGGTTTTTGTTGATATGTTGGAAGATTATGGATATGATGTGATTTTCAGTGTAAGGAAAAGTGTTCCTTCATCACAAATTCATGGGACAGGTGAAAAATATTGGGGTTCGAGTGAAGAAACTCTATAAAATTGATGTAGATTATTGTGCAGCATTGAGCAGTAAAGTAGATAAGGTGGAGAGACGAGACAAGGGTGAGTTATGGAACAGGAGGTTGGGCCATCTACACCACAACGCTTTGAGGATCATGCAAAATATTTCTACAAGACTTCCAAAGGGTGCACTTGCGCAGAGAGACACATGTAAACCGTGCACATTTGGGAAGTATACCAAAGCCACCTTTCACTATAAGGAAAACCGAGCAGCGAAAATTCTTAAGAGAGTTCACTCAGATGTGTGTGGATCATTCTCAACGGCTTCCACAACAAAGCACATGTATTATGTGATTTTTGTTGATGATTTTTTAAGAACGTGTTGGTTTTTATTCATGCAGAAGAATTATCACACATTCTCCAAGTTTTGTGAGTTCAAGGAACTTGTCGAGAAATATACAAGGAATAAGGTGAAGGCTATGAGGAGCGACAATGGTGGAGAATACATCTCTAAAGAATTTAAGAACTTTTTTTCCTCGGAAGGAATTCAAAGAGAATTTATTGCACCTCATAACCCATTGTAGAATGGGATTGCGGAAAGAATGAACAGAACTATTGTGGGAGCAGCACGAGTTATGTTGCATGATCAGGGCCTACCATTACATCTGTGGGCGGAAGCATACAATACAACAATACTTGTGCATAACCAAAGTCCTCATCAAATACTCGGGATGAATACACTAGAGGAGGCTTTTTTAGGTAAGAGACTGGATGTCTCGTATTTTAAATTTTTTGGTTCATATTTTTATTTCCATGTGACCAAATATGCCACGAAGAAGCTAGAGCTAATAATAGAGTTAGGGATATTTTTGGGATACACTGACACACCTCGCAACTATCGGTTGTACTTACCAGGACACATGATGACAGTGGTTAGAAGAGATGTGAAGTTTGATGAAGACAAAGCCATGCTATTGTCCCTTGAGAGGGAGCTTGAGTTTCGTGCAGTTGAGGAGCTCTTAACTCCAAAGGATGAGCCTTGAGATGTGGATCAACCACAAGCAGAGGAACAAAGAGTGGTAGAAATCACTCATGCAGAGCCATCCACCAGAGATGGAAGGGAGCGCACTAGAGAGGCTGATAGATTATTGTTGGATGCGAGAGATAATGTGGGAGCACCCACATGACAACGCATGCAGATAAGGTCCCTAGAGAGGTATCACCAGATACATGTCTCTTATGAGCGAAGGTATTATGACAGTACCATCCTCTTTCGAGGAAGCAGGGCAACAACCAGTGTGGCTTGATGCCATGGTTGAGGAGTATGACTCCATTATCAGAAACAGTGCATAGGAAGTTGTCACAAGACCAGTGGGGAAGTCAGTTGTAGGATCCAAATGGGTCTACAAGGTAAAGCAAACAGCAAATGGGAGTGTGGAGAAATACAATGCTATATATGTGGCCAGAGTGTTCTCTCAGGTGGAGGGGATTGACTATGATGAGACTTTTTCACCAGTCGCAAGGTACTCATCTATTAGATCCATCCTTGCACTCTCAGCGTAGATGAGATGGTAGATACATTAGATGGATGTAAAGACAACCTTTATCAGTGGATTTTTTGAGGAAGAAGTGTACATTGAGAAACCGAAAGGTTTTTAGACCTTATACATGGAGTCACATGTGTGCAGACTCAAGAGAGCACTGTATGGGCTGAAGCAAGCACCTCATGCTTAGTGCACCAGAATTGATAGCTATTTCAGCGAGTTGGGCTTCACCAAGAGTGAGGCAGATGTAACCCTATATCATATTGTGGTTGATGGTAAGCTTTTTATTATTGCAATTTATTTCGATGATATGATACTGACAGGTGTTGAGCAGCTCATAAAGTATTTCAAATATGATCTTGCAAGAGAATTTGAGATGAAGGACATGGGGCTCTTGCACTATTTCCTTGGATTGGAAATATTGAAAAGATATTTGATGTTATTTCTATCTCATAGCAAGCATGCCAAGGAGATTCCGAGGAAGTTCCACGTGGAGGGAAGCAAACCCATGGAGACTCCTCTTGCAGGAATCTGGAGGAAGGAGGATGTTACTTTGGGCAAAGTAGAGGATGCTACTGTTTACAGGTAGCTGGTGGGTTCACTCATGTATCTGGTGAACACACGACCCGACATATGCTACACAGTTAACCAACTAATCCAAGCTATGGTTAAGTCGACCAAGCTCTTTTTGAAGGCAGGGAAGCACGTGTTGTGATATATCAAGGGCACAACAAAGTATGGATTATGGTACAAACGAACAAAGGGAGTGAAGCTTCAAGGCTTCACTGATGCAGATTGGGCTAGGAGTCCATATAACCGGAAGAGCACATCAGGAGGCATCTTCAGCATAGGATTAACAACAGTTTCTTGGTACATCAGAAAACAAATATCAGTTGCACTCAGTTCAGCAGAGGCAGAGTACATAGCGCCTAGTCTGGCAGCATGTGAGGCCATTTGGATGAGGAAGATACTTGTTGGTTTGTTTGGTCAATAGATGGATCCGAAAATGATAAATTGCAATAACAAGAGTTGATTGAAACTCTCATTTAATCCAGTATTCCATGACAGGTCCAAGCATATTGATATTCAGCATCACCATCTCAGAGATTGTGTTCAGAGGCGGATTCTATCATTATAGTACATTCCCACAGAGGAACAGGATGCAGACATCTTGACGAAGGCATTGAAAAGAAGAAAATTCGAATTCCATAGAGGTAGGATCAGGGTAGAAGATTATTCCTTTCTTGTTAAGAGCGAGTGTTGAAATGGCACCCCAAAGTGGGGCTTCTGATTTAATTTTCCCTTAATTACATTGGAAGAGAAGTTGTAATTTCATCTCATGACAACTTGTGTTAACTAAGTCATAATGACTGAGTTAGCTTAGGAAATTCGAGTAAAGGGTCTAAGAGGTTGCAATTAGAGTTCTCCCATGATTTAAGGGGGTCGAGTTACAGTTATTTGTGAGTTGTAATTAGTTAACTCAAGAAATTGAGTTAAGATCGGTTTAACTAGTTCTAACTGAGTGATGATCTAGTGGGAGGTAAAGTGAATTAAATATGATTTAATTCACAAGTAGTGATCAATCGATTAACTGATAATTCGATATAAATAGCGTTGCATGTCAGCACTAAGGAAGGCCTAGTTGAGATTGAGGTTAAAGGGATGATAACTATCAGTTGTATAATTAGAAAATTATACAGGTCAATTATAAAGTCAGATGGAGGCCTAGGAAGGATTGCACAATTAAGGAAAGGGATTTTCATATTTAATATGGATTTAATTCCTCAAATAATGCATGAGCAAGGCAAGCTGAGCAGAGGCAGAGAATTGGCTAAGTATTTGTCTGATTATTCTTAGATCAGAGTGAGACAATTGGCAGAGTGCAGGAGTTTCTCTTGAGAGAGAAAGCATTGTATTTTTCATGATCCTTGACTTCATAGAATATAAAAATAGAGGAGTTTTAGGAAGTTTGTTTTCCCCAGATACATCTTGTGTTGTGCGATTGATTGTCTCTTTCTCTTACTTGTTATGTGATTGTATGATTGTGGTTTGTTTCTGCAAATTGTAGAAGGATTCAATATCTTGTTTTAGTGCATTAAAAGATTAGTTTGAATCTCGTTGTTATATTTTCTACAATATGGATTCTAAAAATATGAAGGAAAAACAACAAATGAACTAAGTATCATCATGAGTTACCTATACATGGTTTGCACTAGCTTAACGATCTAAGGCCTAAACTGGGAGAAGCCTCTATCTCCCTTTCCCATTTAAATTGCTTGTGTGTGTTAACATTAGCATTGGGGTTGTGTGTTGTGAATATCCCCACGTGCACAAAAAACATGAGATGAACATGGTTGTAAAAGAACTATACACAGTAAATGCTTATCAATTTACTTTGGGATGAAAATCCCTAGGTTGATATGATAGTATCTCCCCTTGCTTTGAAACTAACATTGTCAATGGTTTCAATGTCTTGCATAGTGGGTTGTCTTTGAATTGTGGTTTTTATCTATATGACTTTACATGTTATCTTCCTATAGAAGCATATGGCTAAGTTTGGATTTCATGCCACATCAATACTCTTCTTTTTCTCCTTCCTTCATGCCTTACTCCTTTCAATCACTTGGTATGCTATAATGGCATATCCCCATGTTGAATTTCATACTGCATCAATAATTTCCTTCTTCTTCTTCCTTTCCTACTCCTTTCAAGCACTTGATGGCCCACTTAATGAGATGCTACTCCACCATTATTCTTTCATTATCCATCATATCTTTTAATTGATGCAAATTACACTACTACAACACATAACTAGGGCATCCTATATTAAATGCTTTCCCTTTCTTTTTGTTTTTAATGCGTATTTTTTTAAGACATAAAACATGACATTATGGGTGACATCCTTTTTTTGTGGTCCATTTTTGTCCCTTTTATTGTGCCATTATGCGTTGATCATGCATCTCTTTGCTTTCTTTGTATGCCTTGTTTTTGTTTTTGCATCTTGTTTTCCATCCTTGATGGTTGCTCCCTTTTTTATTTCTTCAAAAATCAAAGAGTACATTAGATCTTATGAGATTCCATATTGGTCTCTTATAGGGGAGACCATACCATAGCCCATACCATAGCCAAAATTGTACCCTTTGAAGGGTCATAAGAGACAAACATATATTTACATAACCGGATTCAAATAAGCCCATGCTAGAATATTTACCTATCTTGCCAAGTACATAATCAGTGACAAAAAGAAATCCATAAACACCACCCATCATATACTTAGGGAAGCGGTTCAGAGTTAGGTCCTGCAACTGGGATAGAGTTTTTTGGGTCGATAACGAGTCTAGTTGTTGTTGGAGAGATGTCGAGATGTTTCTCGATCCTTGCCAACATGCGGTCTATCATGTCCAACCTACAATCATAGTGCTTCATGTCTCCATGAATATGGTCCAATGATTGTAGTAGATCCCCCCTAGACTGTTGAATATCCTTTACCATACATCCCAAGAGGAACTTAATTTTCTAAAACGACGCTACTATCTCTAGCTACTAGTTAGGGATCCATTCTGACCACTCTGCCATCACCTGTGAATCTGAGAGGGAAGTTCATTGAGATGAGGTTTCCCCCTCCAACCTAGCAAATTCTTCTTGTAAATTCATAGGGACCTGCTTTATGTATCTTGTAGCAAATCCTATTGATCTATTTTATAAATGTGTGTTCCCTCTACGGGCATGATCCTCATAGTAGGTTTCTCCTCTTCTCACTTGTCCTCTCTCCCCCAACATTATGAATGTAGCCCTGAGCCTCTCGTTTCAATAATATAATGTATTTAGTTCCCACAGAGCTTCGCTCCTTCTCTTCCCCCTGCCCTTCCAATAGCTAAATCCTACAAAATATGCGACCTATAGGATGATTAGCTGGGAACCTTGTTCAATATATCACCCTCGACAGACTTAGCTGCCCAACCTCGACCTTTTCCTACATCCAACCCACAATTAGTTTCCAATTTATGTAAATACCCACTACACCCTCCTATATCCCAACAACTACTCAGAATAAGATCACAAAGCTCTCGCCCCATCTCCTAATGCAAGGGCGATCCAATATTCCCCCCCCCACACCCAAGGATGACTTTCAGAGAACCAAACACCACCATAGGAGACCCGATGTAATACACTTCGTCCCTCAGATGCACAAGCCAGACCCAAATTTTCCAAATCTCATAATTGATGTTCTCACAATACATACTGCACCCAAATACAAGACTAATATTAGGCCAAATAACTACAACAAAAAAATTACAAATACCAACCATTGAGTAAAGATACCCCTCCCAAAGAAAATTAGATAGACTTGCCTTCAACCTTCACACCCAACCCCACTCCCAGTTTAGAAGGTGAGATGCAATTATAAAGAAATTGTCAGCCTTCGCCCAAATCCCACGAGGAGAGAGGGGGTCTCCCTAGTTGATTTGAGGGGGAGTGAATACATAATAAACACAACATAAAGAAGCCATCTTGATAATAACAATTATCTATTCCAGGTGGAGTTCATTTCAGATGCTTTATGCTAGAGTTGTTAAATTCCTCTTTCTCTCTAGGTAGATTGTTCTTGTTAAAATCCCCCTTGTCATCTACAACTTCCCTTCTCACGTAGCACAACAACCTCATTACCCAATTGTCTCCACTCTTTGCAATTATCCAGAATTCTTCTCCTCCTCCTCCCCTTTGAATCGTTCTTTCCATCTTAAGTCTGGCGTCCCAGACATAGTATATTCGATGTTTTCTCATCTACGAAATATCCTGTATGAAACAATCTCCATAGGTTCAACATTGAATCCCTCCCCTTCACACGCACTCTGTCACCTTCTCCCATAATTTGATGTACCATCATTTGTCCCAATGTTTGAAGTTTTATGCAATTATAGGTACTTACATTTGTTGAGGGCGTGTTGCCACGTCCCCCGCCCAATTCATTAGGTGGGACAGTGGCAATAACAACAATGCACCCATGGCCATGAACAATGCATCGATGCACAAAAACTAGCTCCTGCACATAATATTCATGTCTAACATTAGTGGCATCCTCATGTCCATAAAGAACAGGTCTAACATAAACAATGCATCGACGCGTATAAGCAATGAAATCACACACATAAGAGACACACCTAACACAAGTGACACATTTAACAATACAATGCATTACATTCACGAACATAAGAAATGCACCTAAAAATATTAACACTCTCACATGCATAAGTGACATTCTAGTGCACATAATATAGGTGACATAATCACAAATATGAGCAACACACTCAATAAATCTATCAATGCATTCAAGCATATAAACTAACACACTCACACACATAATATATACCCATAACATAAAGCATATACTCATGCATGTGTGCAATGAACCTAACGCATAAGTAATGCATTCACACACATAAACAATTCACACACACAAGCAACTTGTCTAACACAAGTGATGTGCTCATGCACACAAGTAATCAACCTAAGCATAAGTGATCTAACACATTGGTGCACGTAATTGACGTACCTAACATAAGGGATGTACTCATACACATAAATTAAGTTACATGCTTACACATATATGCAAGAAAACCCACTCATACACATAAGCAATATGTACAATCACACAAGAGACACACTTACATAGTGAATCCACATCCTCGTATTAGTAATTCGTTCACAAACTTGACCCACACACCAACATAAGTGGCACACTTAGGCATCCACATAAGAATCTATGCACTCACACACCCACACAAGCAATGCATCCACATACGTAAGTGACACACTAATACATAAGAGATGTGTTAGGACATATAAACAATGCACCTACACATAAGCATCACACTCACACACCTAACTTACACATTGAAATAAGCAACACACCCACACACATAAAAGTCGCACTCATACACATAAGAAACACCCTTGTACATGACCGATGCACCCACATACCTAACCCACACACCTACATGACTAAAACACTCACATCGTTAATCCACAAACTTCCATAAGTAACACATTCATACACATTTATATAAGTGACATGTCACGAACTTAATCCACACACCCCTGTATGTGATATACTCTCCCACATGTGACATACTCACACACATAGCAATGCACTCACAAATAATGGTACATTCACATACACAAGGGAGACACTTGGAAACATAATCAACACCCTCACACATAAGCAATGCACTCACACACCTAACTTCCACACACAAGAGACACACTCACACACCTACATAAGTAATGCATTCATGCACTCACATGCGTGATTTACTTACATGTATCCACACAAGTGACACACACATGCATCCCTAACATACACATTGACATAAGTGACACACTCACATAATAATAAACATTGCATTTGAAAAGATATGTAAGGTGCTACCACCATTTGTTCATCGATCTCGTAACAAGGGGTTGATGTTTCTATTTATTACAAAATGCAATAGAAATTAAAAAATAGGAAGGTGAGGAGACTAAAAGCTAGAACATGAAGAATCAAATACATCAAGTTGGAAAAGAGATAATCAATTCTTGTGCTTATAACCCTTGCATACAAACTGTAATTTGGGTGTATGCTAACTCGTTGGGAAGTTCATGATGAGGAGAAAAATAGATGCCAAATTTTTTTATAATTTTGGGAGCAAGAAATATGTAATAAAGAGGTGAAAATTTGGAATAGATGAAAATGGACACAAGCGATGCAATAGGGATGAAAAAGGGATGTAACGAGGATAGAAAATGCGATAAAAACTAGCTGAAAACCAAGAAAAAATTACACAAAGTTGGATGCAAGATGGCACGAATCAATGTAATTTACACACACAAGAGATGTAAATGAAACACTCAAATCAATAAAAATGATGCAACGAGTTCCAAAGATGAGTTGAAAAAATAAGAGACAAGAATATGCATTAGGGGATTTTTGAGGTCTAAAATGGGCCTCCTAAGGAACTTATAAAATAATAGTGGAAATAATAAAATAATATTAGATTACATCATCGAATTTTAGAGTGAAAAAATAAAAATAAAAATAAAAAACTAATTTTTCAACTCATCTCCCAATGGGTTTACTCAAATTTCGAGTGGGAACACTCGTTGGATGTAGAATTTGATTCCTCATCCAAGGAGTACCCATGTTGCATACTTTCGATGGACCCTGCTACACGAAAAATGAGAAATACATGAAAAAACGTGTTTTTCATGTATTTCTCATTTTTCGTGTAGCAGGGTCCATCGAATGTATGCAACATGGGCCCTCCTTGGATGAGGAATTAGATTTTGCATTCAAAGAGTACTCTCGCTCGAAATTTGAGTAAATTCTTTGAGAGATAAGTTGAAAAAGTAGTTTTATTATTTTATTATTCTTTAATATTTTTACCTTTTTACCCCAAAAATGGTGAATCATACCCCATAGTTGACATTATCATATTGAATCCTATTAGTTCTTATAAAGTTTATTTTGGTTGTGCCTTTTTCTTGGGAGGCCCATTTTAGACCTCAAAAGTTCTTTAATTGATAAAGTGTTCCATTTTGTAGAAATATGATAGAAATTGCAATTGCTCAAGAAATCAAACTAAAACCAAGAGACACAAATTCTACTTTACTAATTTGCAGAATGAATATCATAATTTAGAAAAACATGCATAAAAATGCATCAAACAAAACCATAACTACGCGGTGATTTCTAGGGGAGCCAAACTAGGAAAAACCCCTCAAGCCTCTTTGCATTAATCAGTTTAATGGAGAAACTATTACAATTGCATGCTCCAACTCTGAGCACCACCTGCAAAAACAAAATTATTCTCTTTGTTGAAGGAGATCCTCTGGCTAACGCTTAGCCAATTTATGTCTCCTCCAACCTCCTATTTCCTTGCGCAAATATGAGCTAATTCGAGCTTCTAAACAATATGTAAGTCCCCATTTCCTTGCGCAATTCCCAAGGAATTGATATCTTGACTTCATGTGATAATTTTACACACAACTAGTATACACTTAATGCGACACTAGCCTTTGTCTCCTCCACTCTAGCTGAGCAATTCGAATTCCATGCATGCATGAGTTATTTTGGGTTGATTGATCAGTTAACTGACAAATCTTTAAGCTAAATTGTTATCTCACTACACAACTAGCCTTTAACTGACTCTATTAATTGTTAGAGGTCAATTAACTGAGTGCAACTGAAAATAAATGATCTAGATTGCTAAAATTTAGCAATCAACACATGCATGACTAAAATCCAAGCCCACCAACTCGAATTTGTTGATCTAACTGAGTGACAAGAGCCATGCCACACTAGTTAGTGCCTCCAAGTTGTCCCGCTGATGTGGAAATTTGATTTACTCATTTTGACTAAGGCTAAAGATAAATTGAGCCTCTCTTGCTACACTTTCTAACACTCCCTCTCATCAAGAAAGGGATTTTTAACCAGCCCTATCCCGCACCTGTGGAATTTGAATTTACCTCTTGACAATTCATTTGTTAATGTGTCAACATCTTTCTCCTAAGTTAGAATGTGTTGTAGCAACATAATTATCCTCTGCACATAGTCCCGCAAATGATGATACCAGATATCAATGTGCTTGGACCTGTCATGAAATATTGAATTCTCATAGAGCTTAATGCAAATATGATTATCACAATATATCACTATCAAATCCATCTCCTAACTGAAAATACCAAACATATTTTCCTCATCCATATGGCCTCACATGATGTTTGACTTGCAAACATGTATTCAACCTCTACTGAGTTAAGTGACACAGACCTCTGCTTCCTACTATAGCAGGAAATATATGTGGACCCAAGACTGAATATAACACCTCAAGTACCTTTCCTATTTGATGGAATCCTGCCCAATATGCATCGGTGAAGCCTTGGAGCTTCACTCCCTCTGTCCTCCTATACCATAATCCATACTCGATAGTGACTTTGAGGTACCATAACTTATGCTTTGTTGCCTTCCAATAAAGCGTGGTAGGCCTCACCATAGCTTGAATAAGTTGGTTTACTACATAGCACATGTCAGGTATTGTGTTCATAAGATACATCAAAGACCCCACAATCCATCTGTAAATGGTAACATCAACCTCTTCACTTGGTGTGACATTATCCTTCCTCCAATTGGTAGCTATAGGTGTGTCCATAGGCTTATAATTCTCCATGTGAAATATTTGAATTATTTCAAAGGCATACTTCCCCTGAGACACAATCAATTCACCATCACCTTGCCATACTTCCAGCCTAAGGAAGTAATGCATTAAGCCCATGTCTTTCATCTCAAATTCCCTTTCAATATCCTCTTTGCAAGAGTGGATCAACTACTCATCACCTGTCAATATTAAATCATCGACATACAAAACAAGAATAAGCAACTTACCATCTACCTCAACGTGATAGAAGTTCGCATCTACTTCACTTTTGGTGAAGCCCATTCCACTGATATAGTTGTCGAACCGAGTGTACCATGCTCGGGGTGCCTATTTAAGACCATATAATGCTCTCCTGAGTTTGCACACATGTGACTCCAGATCATATGTCTCAAATCCTTCTCGTTGGTCTATATAAATTTCCTCCTCAACAATACCATTGAGAAAGGCGATCTTCACATCCACCTAGTGGATCTTCCACACCATATGCGCAACTAATTGAATAATTGATCTGATGGAGGAATACCTTGCCACAAGGGAAAATGTTTCCTCATAGTCAACTCCCTCTAACCGAGAAAATCCTTTGGCCAAAAATTTGGCGTTGTACTTCTCGATGCTCCCATCAATGACATGCTTCACTTTGCAGATCCATCTATAACCAACCATTTATTTCCATTCTGGTCTCAACACCACTCCCCATACAATGTTCTTCATGATCGATTCATATTCTTCCATCATGGAATCAATCAAAAGAGGTCGAGAAGTTGCTTCCTCAAATGAATAAGGCCATGACTCAATGAGCTCTATCATGAGAGCCATGTAACCAGTGTACCTTCCAGGTGACCTTCTCTACCTGCGTACTGATATAGGGGCTCCCACATTCTCCCTAACATATCGCAAGAATCTATCAACTTCTCTAGTTCTCTTCCTCCCCTATCTGGATGTTGAGTGGGCGCCTCCACTCGACCTCCTCTCTGCTCCTCCATTTGTGGTTGCTCCAAAACTTCCTGAAGCTCATCCCGAGGTTCCTCTTTGGAGCTAGAAGCCCCTGCTCCAGTGGGATACTCATATCTCATTATAGAGAGCATCTCATATCCTTCTCCTCATCGAACTTTACATCTCTCCTCACAACTATCATCCTCAATGAAGGTAGATACATTGGTAATTGTGTGGAGTTTCGATGTATCCTACAAAAACTCCAAAATCTATTGTAGGCTCAAATTTCTTCCTCAAATCCTTAGAGACATGACAATAAACTAAGCTCCAAAAATTATGAAATGAGGCACATTAGGATTTGTTCGAGAGAAAGCTTCCTCCAGTGTGATCATAGCAAGTATTCTATGAGGACCCTAGTTCTGAAAGTAAAATGTTGTGTTACATGCTTTTTCCCATAGATGCAATGGCAACCCTTGATCATGTAGCATATCTCTTGCAGCTCCTACTATGCTCTTGTTCTTCCTCTCAACTACCCCATTCTATTGTGGGTTATGGGGTGCTATCAATTCTCTTTGAATACCTTCTTTGGCACACATATACTTGAAGGAATTCGAAGCAAATTCACCTCCATTGTTGGTACTGAGAGCCTTCACCTTCTTCCCAATATCCTTCTCAACTAGTGCCTTAAATTATACAAATTTGGAAAACACTTCATCCTTTTTCCTCATGAAGAAAATCCAACATTTTCTAGAGAAATCATCAATAAAAATTACATAGTACTTATGTTTTGATGTGGAGGCTATAGAGAGGGGTCCACAAACATCAAAGTGGACTCACTCCAAGATATCATTTGCTCTGCTATCTCGCCCATGGAAGGTGGATTTGACATATTTCCCCAATGAGCAACTCTTGCAAACATCTTGTTGGTCAAGGGAGCCTTTAGGGAGACCGATGGTAATTTGTTGCATGATTTTTAAGGTACCATGGTGTAGATGACCCAATATCTTGTGCCAGAGTTCTCCAACATCTCAACTCTACACTTTTTCTGCCTTGTTGCTCAATGAAACACAATCTCCCATGCCAAGTTTGTATAGGGTCTTCACTTGAACTCTATTTTGATTTACTTTACTAATAACTATGTGTCCCATAAAGGTTTTCTCTTTACTGAAAATAAAATCACAGCCTCTATCCTCCAATAGTGCTACAGAGATCAGGTTCTTCTTCAGCTCAGGTACAAACATAACATCTTTGAGGCGAAGAGGGGAGGATTTCTCCCTCTCAAAGGTGACAGTACCAATTCCTGTAGCACTATACCTCCCGTCATCCCCAAATTCAATATGCATCTAGAGATCCTTCTCCTCTAGGCTACTGAAAAAATCCTTGCACCCTATCATATGGAACGAGGCACTTGAATCAAGGTACCACACACACCCCATAAAACTGTTGGCCATGCATGTTATTAGGGTAAAGTCTAATTCGAATTGTGAAGCCAGTGCCTCACCTCCTACTCCTCCTGAAGGCTTCTTGTTAGACCTCTTTTGCAAACATTATGATGCATAATGCCCGTATTCGTGGCAATGGAAACATTTATCTTTCTCAAGTCTTTCTTCTTGTCATATTTTGGTTGGATTTAGGTTTTATTTGGGTATTCTTTCCTTTGCCCTTCTTCCCCTTCTCAACTAAGCAAAATTATCTTCATCATCTGCTCTGGATCATTACTCCATCTCTTGTATTTTTCTTGATCTCTTATTGAATCAAGTCAAACCACAACCTTTCCCTATTGGTAAATTTTCCCTTCCATTTAGAGGGTCCTCGTCACTGTGCCATGGTTTTGGAAGGCCTAGAAGTGTTAGGCTCACCAGATCACCTTCTAAAACATTTTCCCCAACCCCTCCAAGCTCATCTTAAACTTGAGTGAATATGGAGAGATATTGTGGAATGGTATCATTCTTTTGCATCCTAATGTTTCAAAGTTTGTTTTTCACGACCAATTTTCTATGGTCACTGTTATTTTTCGAATAGCTCATCCAATGTCTTCCACACAGTAAATGGTGTTTCTTTGCCATGGAGATTTGAGACCACATGGTCTCTCACACGTCCCAAAAGAATTCTCCTCGCCTTTGCAACATCCTTCTTCCATTGGGCTAATTGTTGTGCATCAGACCGTTGGGGTTTCACAATGTCAGTTTTAACATATTCCAACACACCATTATCATCAATCACTGCTTCCATTCGGTCCTTCCAAGCTATGAAATTTTAGCTACCCTCCAGGGCATAGTCCAATCTCAGTCCGTTAAAAGGCACTCTCCCGAATTTGAAGAAAAACTACTACATTGAAGTTGCAAATTCGAAATTCGTACGAACAAATTCGAAATGCTAGTTCTAATGTGATTTCAGGGCTCTGATACCATGTAAAATTTTGATTAAAATTGCAACTACTTAAGAAATCGAACTGAAATCAGGAGACACAAATTATACTCTACTAATATGTGAAATGAATATCACAATTTAGAACAACATGCATAGACATGCATCAATAAAATTCACAAGTACACAGTGACTTCTAGGGGAACCCAACTGGGAAAAACCCCTTAAGCCTCTTTGCATTAATCAGTTGAATAGAGAAACTATTACAATTGCATGCTCCAACTTTGAACACTACATGCAAAAACAAAACTGTTCTCTTTGCTAAATGAGAACCTTAGGCGAACATTTAGCCAATTTTTGCCTCCTCCAACATCCTATTTCCTTGCGCAAATCTGAGCTAATTCAAGCTCTTAAACAATAGGGAAGCCCCTATTTCCTTGTACAATTCCCAAGGAATTGATCTCCTAACTGCATGCGATAACTGTACACTCAAATAGTATACACTTAATGTTACACTAGCCTTTTTCTCCTCCACTCCAGTTGAGCAATTCGAATTCCATGCATGCATGAGTTATTTTGGTTCAATTGATCAGTTAACTGACATATCTATGAGTTAGACTATTGTCTCACTGCATAACTGACCTTCAACTAACTCTATTAATTTTTAAAGGTCAATTAACTGAGTACAATTGAAAATAACTGAACTAGATTGTTAAAATTTAGTAATCAACACATGCATGACTAAACTCCAAGCCCACTAACTTGAATTTGCTGACCTAACTGAGTGATAAGAGCCATGTCACACTAGTTAACTACCTCCAAGTTGTCCTGCTGATGTGGAAATTCAATTTACTCAATTTGATCAAGGCTAAAGTCAAACCGAGCCTTTCTTGATACACTTTCTAACACATTTTATAATTTTCATAATAGGGGCACAAAATAAGATGCAAAAATATTGTATTGCAGTAGTATTAGGCATAGTTATTGAATCCTCTCCTAGTGAAGGTTCCAAGACAATAATTATTATTTCTAATGCTTTCCAAGGCTACCTTGCTTTATTGATCATGCATCTCTAGAGTGCTAGAATTTATTCCACCTATCATCCAACAAAAACTAGCATTTTGAATCCTCTGTGAAGGTTTCATATGGATCGATATATGAATTGATTGCTTATTTTTTCCATCCACAAGCACATTGTTATTATTAATATTACTAATTAATAACTATCATGTCCTTGATAAACCACTTAGAATTAAAGGTAGGCTTGAAGATATTACTTGGTCTCTTATATCTTCAATATTTGAATGAGGAGCCAATATAATAATTCTCCCACCTCTCTCTCCCTCTTAGCAACTTGTATCTTAACTCCATATACTTGCCATTAAACCTCACTACTCCTTAAGCAATGAAGGATGACGAGTTCTCAACATAACACTGTTGAACCCTTGGTTAAACTAAGAGGGGGGGTGAATCAGTTTAATGCAGTCATGGTCTTGTAAAACTTTCTTTTACACTTATTTACATCTTAATTTCGTGATCAACTTAATATACAATGGAACAACAATCTTAATAAGTGAGCAACATGTATTAAGCAGATTAAATACAGAATATCAACACATAATCATCATGCACATAGACAACATATATAAGTGGAAACCCATAAGGGAGAAAACCACATCTTATTATTGTTGTGATGCAAAGGCAAGCTCCAACTCCCTCTCACCACTGATTTTCTGTAGGCTCCAACCTACAGGAGGCTACTACATCAAATTTCGCAAGCTACAACTTGCAAGGAAGCTCCAACTCCTATCTATTTTTTGCAGGCTACAACCCACAAGAGGCTCCTACCTCAATTCCTGGCACAACAACTCTGCAAGGAAGCACCAACTCCCATCTATTTTCTGCAGGAACCAACCTACAAGAGGCTCCTACCTCAGTCAGCTACAACTGACATCTATCAAGCTACAACTTTGATTGGAAGCACCAACTTCCTCACATTACAATAAAATCATATGCTGATTTACCTGGATATCAACTTTGTTTTCCTCCTTCTTCACTGTTGTCCTCCAGCTTTCATATCTGCCTTATATCATCTTTGGATATTCTGCGTCTTTCTTTATATGCTTCCTTCTTCGTATTAATTTCTAACTCTCCTCATACTTTCTTACATTCTTTCTTTTCCTTCTCTATCTATTTTATAAAGCATTTAACTTTCCATTGATATTACATCTCTTATACAAATAACTCCTTACTAATTGCATTCTACAGGGAATATGAAGTGAACAGGCCCGACCCTATGCCTTCCACCCATTCGATTCCTCATTCTTCAGTTCAAGTTATTACATGAGAAATAATCATTACAACACTCATGGAGTTTTTCCTATGCCTACAGAGACCTACCTTTGCATCACATACAATAAAAATAATTAAATCATTTACATTTACATATACAATAATATTTCAATTCAGCCCTTTCAGCTCTTGATTTTCCATATATTGTCTTTTTTGTTGCTATCATTGTCTTTTCAGTTTTTGTTGTTATATTCTAGCTCTGTTGCATAACTACTCTTTTTGTCTGACTTGACCCATTATATTGTGTTTCTAACAGTGCCATCATATCTCCTTTTGCCCGACCATGCCTAGTCACCTTCCTTCTTTTACCTGCAGCATTCAACAATTTTCTTTTCTCAACGGCTGCAACCTCTTAACACTGTTCTATACATGCTCCGGGTCTCTTTTCACGTTTTACGTTATAATCCTCCTTTGCTCTCCGATACGATTTAACAAAGGGAAATCCCATACTCCCGGACTTGAAATGCTTCAGGCTTCAACATTGACCTGCATCGCGTCCGCTTCATTATCACACTTCGCACTTCAGCGTTCCAACGTGATTCTTGAGTGCTTATCCTCTT
The DNA here is from genome assembly GCA_034641835.2 of Pinus albicaulis. Taxonomy (NCBI): domain Eukaryota; kingdom Viridiplantae; phylum Streptophyta; class Pinopsida; order Pinales; family Pinaceae; genus Pinus; species Pinus albicaulis. The sequence goes on from CM076576.1 coordinate 933,515,892, forward strand.
GAACTTGTGAATTGTGATATTCGATTGGGTCCCACAGCCAGACTTCAATTCCTTTATATTTTAGCTTTGAACTATATCGCGTCTGCTTTCTATCGCATTTCGGTATTTCAATCGTTCTTTGCTATATGGCTCCTTTGCTCTCCGATGTGATTTACAAATGGAAGATCTATACTCCCGGACTTTAAATCTCTTAAATAATAGCTCTGAGCTGCATCGCATCCGGCCCCTTTATCGCACTTCGGCAAGTTGACCTTTCAACATAGTTTATGAGTGCTATCTCTTATGAGATTTGTGATCTGCGATATGCGATTTGGGAAAAAGGGTTCGGGTCCCACAGGGGGTGCCACGACATCTGCCACGTAATCAATATTTATTTGCGATTTGTGGGGTGAGGTCCACCTCTTTTGCCACGTCACTTGCCACGTCATCTTCTGTACTTCGCAATTTGCAATATTGGCTATCTCAATATCGCATCGCAATATCGGCTATCGCAATATCGCAGTCACAACATCCATTGCTCTTGCTTCCGATTTGTGATATAATTTCCACCAATGCGATCATCACCGTTGATTTGTCCAGATCTATGGTCCTCATTATTGTTTGCAATTCAATTGTATTTCTGCCCCGCTTATCTTACGATGAATCATATCCGTCCATTTATTGCCTTTGTTGTTGCGATCTAATCGTGACCGTCCAATCACCTCACTTGGAGTTCTTCAAAGACTTTTTTGCCTTAGTCAATTTTTGTTTGTTTATCCTATTGGCCGCTCTGCAACATTGGTTCCTCCATGCTACTCCTCTTGAGCTTGTTCTGTATTCTTCAATGCGATTCTCTCCTGAGCTTTATATTGTCGCCGCTCTGCAACACCGGTTCCTCCACACTGCTCCTCCCTGAGCTTTATTCAGTGTCTAAGTGCGCTGATCTCTCCTGAGCTTGTTCTTCTATTTGATATTCACTCCGACTTGGGATTCTTTCCCTTGCTGCATGCCTTAAACGCGTCGAACTCTCCTGAGCTTGTTTTGCTGCCTTTGCTCTTTTTCTTCCTTAACTGCTTCTCTGCTGCCTTTGCTTCTTTTTGCTGCCTTTGTTGCCTTTGGTGCCTTCTTAGTTGCATTCGCTGCCTTTGCTATATTTGCTGTCTCTCTACATTTGCTGTTTCTCTGCCTTTGTTGCTTAGCTGCGTTCGCTGCCTCTCTGCTGCACGCCTTTGCTGCTTCTCTGCCCTCTGCTATCACTGGTAATTCTAGTGTTACTCCTTTCTACTCCTTTGCCATCAATGACAATATTTCCAACAAACTGACTCTTAACAATCTCAACATAACAATTCCTTTTCTTTTGACCTCTTTCACTGAACTTAGGTTTACAAGATCTCTTACTTCCTCTACAACTCCCTCATGTGGGCCAAACACCCACTACAAATATTTGAGAGGACCTTTATATCACTTTACTCACCCTCAATACAAGTCAAATACTAAAAGTTAATGTTTTCATCGTCAAATATCAAGCACACAAGGATTACAAATCCAACTCTCCAAGCTATCCATCTTAAGCCCTATTTGTTCTCCTTTCCAACCAACATCATGATCACTTTTATACTAAAAAAATTCTACAAATCATCATTATATTAAATGAAGCTTTAACAATATTCCCCTTTATAAATTGTCACACATCTTGCTCTAATGTATCATAATTTTTTACCCATTTTTATGATTCTTTATTATTTGGCATATACCACCATAAAGACATGGCTTTTTTTAAAATGAACTTTAACATTCACAATAAGCCATGGTAATATAAAGGCAAATACATAGATAATTATATTCATAATATAAATACAAAACTTTGATATGCAAAGGCCATATTTTTTGCCACTACTTTTACAAACCTAATGACTACCTTAATTATTAAACTTCCAATTAAAACCCGCGTTAATGGTAAGAAACTCCCATATCTTAAAAAAAAAAACATAAAACTAATCCTTACCTCCATATATTCCCACTACTAATTTAATATTGTCATTATATAAAACATAAATATAATCTAATCCAACAAATAATGTAAATATACAATATATGGAATAAATGATAAAATATCACAGGAAGGTTCACTCAAATACATTTAACTTATGTAATATGTGTGAAGCCAAACTTCATATCCAACCATTGATCTCTCATTGAAAATTGAATTGCTGCGTGTATTTCACTAAACAACGTTGCCCGGTTACGTTTTGCTTGCCATCTAATTTGATCATTTGATGGAAGTGGTCTTCAAATTGATAGGCGGCACAATTGGACAACCAACTTCACAACCTCTACAAAACCAAATGGCCGCCACGCTGCAGTTTTGTTCAGTTTGGAAAACAGAGGCGCACAAAAGAGAACAGGGGGGGTCCCATATTGCTTTAAACCGCGAAAATTTGCATATTCATCTTGAAATCAAAGCGTGGGCTGTATATCATCGGCCCGGCGGTTCCTCTCAGTTTTAGCTTAGTTTGAAAAACAGAGGTGCGCAGAAGAAAACAGAGTAGGGGTCCCAGACTGCTTTAAACCGCGAAAATTTGCATTTTCACCTTGAAAACGAAGAGTGGACTCTATATCATCGACCCGGCAGCTCTTCTCTGTCCGTTCAGAATAGAAGTAAAAATATGATTCTGAGGACTCCCCCTCGGCAGCGGAGGGCGGCCGCCCCTCCTCCTCCTCCGCCCTCTCCCTCTAATCCTCTTCCTCCTGCGGGAACGCAGGCACAGGCGTCTTTTCCACCGCCGTCTTCCGGGCCATCTCTTCGGTCTCCTGCAATGAACGCAAGGGGTAATTCTCAGCAAATTGTGCCTTATGACGATCCTCTGGATATCCTCCAGCTCTCCGATGGCGACAATGATGGCTCTGACGCAATGCTATGCACCTATAAATGCCGGCAGATGGTTTGTATTTCTTCTTAGTAATTGACAGTTGTATTCATTCTCTTAAAAGAGTTAATTTTCGGTGATTCATGTCAACTTAAAGTGAGATAGAAATCCCAATTTTTGAAACCCTAAACTAAACATGTAAATTCAGTTTTTTCCAATATGTAAACAGCTGAATTTTTTTCCTGTATGCCCTCACTATGTTTAGAACTCTTGACTGCCGAACGCAATTACATTATTTTCATCAATTGAGCTGCACCTTTATTGAACCCAGTAAAGATTTTTTTAGTAAACATTATGTCATCGACGGAACCGAATCACAATTTGTTTTGGGGTGGCTTTTTCTTTCTACATATATTTTGAACTCAGTAATTTTTTTTTTTCAGTAAACATTATGTCCTCGACTGAACCGATTCACAATTTTCTGGGTGGCTTAACATGTAACTATTGATACAACATTTAAGTATTAATACAAACAGAAATATACATATGCACTTTATAGAAAAAGAATTCCGCAACAAATGCAGCTGTCACAAGTATTAGATAAGCTCAGAAACAGGGTGGGTTATAAACCAAAAATGCTCATGACTCTAATACCTGTCCCTTGGGGCATACATATAGCATAAATGATAACAGTCCATAAAATGTCAAGAAATTATCATAAATAAATGGCACAAGTCTCGAGAGTAAACTCAGGACAGAAATCATCAGGCACGGCAGAGGGAGGTTTCAGCAGGGGGTGGTACATCATCATGGTCTTCTGTGATTGGCTCCCAGCCAGTAACATGAATCTCCCCCTGTGATTATTTGCTTCCAGTCATCAGTGTCCGGTTCTGCCTGAAAAATGGCAAGTGCAAAGGCAGGGAACTTGTCAGCCGAAATGGCTGCAGGGTACAGTTGTGCCTCCACTTCCTTCTTTCCATTAAAGCTCTCCCAGCTCGGTGACAAGGCCTGCCCTTTGAATGCTGGGACTACAAGCAGGAGATGCTCGAGAGTAAACTCACAACAGAAATCATCAGGCAGAGGCAGGGAGAGGCTCAGCAGGGGGTGATACATCCTCATGGTCTTTTGGGATTGGCCCTCAACTGGTAACATCAAGCTCTGGGTTGGCGATGATTGGATTCCAGTCATCAGTGTCTGGTTCTGGTTGCCTGTCCACCTTAAAAATGGCAAGTGCAAAGGTAGGGAACTTGTCTGCTGAACTCGTTGGGGGGCGGGATAGTTGTGCTTCCACTTCCTTCTTTCCATTAAAGCTCTCCCAGTTCGGTGACAAGGCCTGCCCTTGGAATGCTGGGACTGCAAGCAGGAGAGGCTCCAGGTGGCTCCCTTTTCATTGTACATGGGCAAGGTTGCCATAGCTTGGGATTGGAGCAGGAGAGGGAGTGCTGTTTACCAAAAATACTTGGAGTGAAGTGTCTTGATATGTAGATAAGTTAAGATAATTTTATCAACGTCCAACGAATTACCACAATAGTAGGTCAATGGGACTAAAGGATGCATCCAGTCTGAATACAACGTGGCAGCGCAAGAGCAGCTCCTATATAATGAGAGAAAAAAGATACAAGAAAACTGAAAGTATAGTGTAGGTAAATATTTGATAATGCCAAGCACTATGTCTAGCTAAAACCAAAAATAAACTGTATATAACAATATCATAGGTGCAGTGATACAAGGTGAGAGTGTCTAGGGTAGGAGCTGGACAACTCGATACTAGTCAAGGGAAGAGAGAAATATCGGAAGATGAAGCCAATGAGGTCAAGGTCTCTTGGATCTAATGACCGATGGTGAAGGTGTTGACGGGGTTGCACTAACTTCTTGTTGGAGTCCTCAAGTAGCATAGTGGGATCTAGCTATATGTCCCTGGGGGGACGTAGAATCCTAAATTAGTTGTAGAACATGTAAAAACATGCATATTTATGCCACTCATAGATGAATACTACATTATTATGAAGCTAGAAATGTCATCAATAGTAAAGTAATGATTAATCTTTTGAAAATCAACCATCTAGCAGTTATAAACATACAAATTTAAAACCACATAATAGGAAGTAGAGCATTAATTTATGGAATGAAATAGGCTATTTGTCCATTGTCAACACAGTCAAAGAGTTATTTTTACAAAATAGGCCATATGTAAAAGTTATAGAATGATAATATAACTTAAGTATGGAGATTGAAATCAATGTTGCACGACTCGTACTTGTACAAGTCTCGTCTGCCTATTGACTCAACAACTTGTGTAAGAATCGGGAACAACCTGTATAAGACTTGTATAAGATGTTGAAAATTGTAACTAGGTTCGGTCTTCATAATGACCTAATTGTAATCATGACATTGTATATTTTTTATGAAGAAAGAAAATGAAAGAAAGAGAAATTATATTTCATTTATATTTTATTTTGGAGTATGGGTTTCATACTCAAGTTTGAGTCAAAAGCATGTTCTTTGTGCTTTTAGGTTTTCTAGGTCGTTTTAGAATAAATAATAATATTGGTCATGTGTCATAGTCCCATTTGGACTCATTGTAACAAAGAAAGATATTTATTTTATCAAGAAAAAGCCATTTAGAATCCCAAGACCAAGTCGGCCCAAGAGCACATAAAGTCGGCCTAAAGGACGGTAATTCGACCTTCAAGAAAGGCTATATAAAGGAGGAATTCGACTCACTTGTAGGACATCATCTCAAGTTCGATCTGCAATAGCGAAGAAGAGAAAAAGTAGTTGGGAGGACGAAGAAGAGGAGCAAAAGTCGAAATCTTTGGAAGTCTATCTTTTCTTGTCCACGCTTGTGAAGCTACTAGGGTTTGTGAAGCTGCAGGAGGCCAAAATTCTAGACAAAGTTGCATTAGGTCGAAGTGCTGGACGCTGCCTTGAAGGAGATCTTGCTGGGGGCTGACTTGGTACTAGGAAGGGTTGTTGGCTTTGGTTGTTGGGTCTTGGAAGTCTCTTTGTAAAAAGATTCTATAAGAAGAGAAACATTTCTTTCAGGGTTTGCCCCTTGGAGGGGTTTTGCCTTGGCTTGGAGCCTACATCTTGTGTACTTTGTCTTGTTGTGATTTTCATTGTTTTGGTAATTGCTTGATGAACAAGATTTAATAAAGTAATAGAATGCCAACATATATCATAAGTAATTATCAAGTAAAGGAAAATCATTTATAATCTACAGGTCTCCATATTTTCCAACATGGTATCAGAGCTAAGGTGCAAGGAGACGAAAGATCACACTCTAGTTGGCACTATGGCAAGAGTTGTAAGGAAGGGTTTCAAGCTTCTTGGGAATCTTGCTACATCTATCAAGGATTGCATATTGAAGATCATCTCCAAGGTTGCTAAGGAAGTAATAGATGGAAGTTTGTTCTCTGCTTTATCTGACACATTCAAGGACAAGAATGTATGGGTTATTGACAGTGGTGCCTCCAAACATATGATGGGAGAATGCAATCAACTTCAAACCCTATCTAAAGGAAACTCCTCTCACTCGATCGAACTTGGATACAAGATGATCTATCTAGTGAAAGACATTGGATCTACTTCGTTGGAGCTCGAGTTTGGTGGAAGCATTCACCTCAACAATATTCTATATGTTCTAGGTTTGAATAAAAGCTTACTTTCCATTTCTTGTCTAGAGGACAAGGGCGATAGAGTTGCTTTTATTGATGGTAAGATTTTTGTTTGGGGTAAGGGCTCTAGTATTGATAATGCTAGGGTGACCTCTATTTCATGCCCTGGTCCACTTGGATGTGATTCCTTCTGAATTATGGCATAGAAGGTATGGACACCTTCATTATAAGATTTTTCCATTTCTAAGTCAAATGGTCAATGGCATCCCTGGAGTGAAGGAAGACCATGAAGGGACTTGTAAGGGATGTGCTCTATGCAAGAACATGAAGAAGCCATTTGCAAGAAGTGATACCAGATCTAAGGAAGTTTCAGATCTCATACATTCAGATGTATGTGAACCTATGGCAGTTAAGTCTCTTGGTGGGCATCAATATTATGTAACCTTCATTGATGATTTCGCAAGGAAGACTTGGTTATACCTTCTCAAGATCAAGGACGAGGTATTCGAAAAGTTTCAGGCAATTTTGCACGAAGTGGGGACGTTTTTTGGAAGCGGGGACGCGGAAACGTCATTTCCAAAAAATCTAGGAAGCGAAGCATCTCAGAAGCGTCTACTATATATATATACATTTTTTTTTTTTTTTTTTTTTTTTTGCATTTAAATTAAAAAAAAAAATCCAAAATACCAAATTAACTGTAGAAGACATCGAAGCATGCATATTTGTACACAAATCAAGACAGATATGACGTCCATTGTACATTAATGATTAATTGTTCGAGCATCAACCATCTAGAATCTAGATTCTTCTCCTCTTGTCTAGCCTTTACCTCTACCTTGATTATCTAGGGACATTAGCCAAAATTGCCCAATTTTGATCAAATTGCCTAATGCAAGCCTAAAATATGGTAGAAAGAACTTAACATGCTTGATCGATAATTTTGACTTGATTGAAATGTAATTTTTTGCTAACGACATGACAAAGGAGTTCAACAATTAACACCACCAACACTAGGGTACATATAGGGCTTGGTGCTCTTGATTAAATGCTAATCACATACCCTCATACATGATATAATCTAATGAAATACCACAATACCATTGATCCTGAATTCCTGAAAACTGTTAAATCTGTTGAATTTTGAATAGGATATGAAATTCTCTTTTCTCCATATGAAGTTCGATCAGGCTGGAACCACTCTCAAACATCCCGAGTCATTTCATGGTAATGTTAAAAATTTAATTAAAAGGCAAGTGACATTCTCCTTTATTTTTCATTTTCATCCTTTTACTTTAAGAATTTAACATTACCATGAGGGAGCATCTAGGAAGCATCTAAGGAGCATCACGGGAGCACCTTGGGAGTGTCCGAGAAGCCCCAACCCAACTTAAATCAAATAAAAAATAAAAAATAATTTAGAACTTTGGAACCCTATGGAACTGCCTGTGTCGCTTTGGATCCGTATGGATCTGTTCCCAATCCACGAAGGATCCATTCCCGATCTGCAGAGGATCCGTTGTGGATCCGCAGAGGATCCGTCATCGAATCCGCGATTCGGAAATTTGGAACCGCGGATCGGGCCAGTGCGATTCCGAATTTATAGGAACTGTCTTCTTCGACCCGATTCGCGGTTTCGGAATTCCGAACCGTGGATCCCCCATGAACCCGTCCGAGACATCATTCTGCCGATCTCGGGGGGCGTTTCTTGTAACACTGGTTTCAGGAGTTCAAGAATGAAGTGGAGAACCTAATCGAGAGAAAGATCAAGACTTTGAGGTCAGACAATGGTGGAGAATACACCTCTAAAGAACTGATAGCTTTCTGCAAGGAAGCAGGGAACAAGAGGGAGCTTGTTGTTCCTTATAATCTTGAACAAAATGGCGTGGCTGAAAGAAAGAATAAAACTATTGAAGAATGTGTTAGGGCCAAGCTACATGATCAAGATCTCCCTCAATTCCTATGGGGAGAGGCATGTATGACAACTGTTTACTTGCAGAACCAAATTCCTCACAGGATTCTCAACAACATGACTCCAAGAGAAGCATTTACAAGAAAGAAGCCGAGTGTGGATCATCTTTGGATATTTGGGTGTCCTGTGTATATTCATGTACCCAAGGACAAGAGAAAGAAGTTGGATCCTACCAGTCTAAAGGTCACCTTTGTTGGGTATAGTGCTTCATCAAAGTCATATAGAATCTATATTAAGGAGGATCGTCGGATTGAAGTAAGCAGGGATGTCATCTTTGATTAAAGTATAGCTTACAAGAAATCAAAGGATGTTCCTGTTGACTTTGATGAAGAAGAGATACCTATCTTTGAGGATATCTCAAGGGAAAATGATGGTCAAGATCAAACATCTACTCAAGAAGATGTTGAAGGTCCTAGTGACTCGTGAGCCTATACAACAAGTGATTGTTCCAAAAAATCGAAAGAGGCCTGCTTGGTTGAGAACTACTCTACAAAAAGCAGAAGGACGTACAACATTAGGGACCTTCAGGGAAAGTAAAAGACCGAAAAGGTATTCTGGGTATGCTACATATTTGACAAAGCTTATTGAAGCAAAACCTTCCTCTTATGAAGATGCAACTAAACATCAAGAGTGGAGGAATGCTATGTAGGAAGAATACCAGTCCATAATGAAGAACGGTGTCTGGGAAATTGTCCCTAGGCCAAGTGACAAATCTATAGTCACTTCAAAATGGATTTACAAGATAAAGCACACTGCAGATGGTAGCATTGATAAATACAAAGCAAGGTTTGTAGCAAGAGGCTTCTCACAGAAAGAAGGGATTGATTACGAGGAAACCTTTACTCCTACAACTAGATATACAACAATACGATTGCTTGTTTCGTTGGTTGCTACTATGGGATGGAACATCCATCAGATGGATGTCAAGACAACTTTCCTGATGGGACTATTGATGAGGAGGTTTACATTGAGCTGTCTCGACTCTCAGGATTTGAAATAAATCAGAGGGATACTCATGTTTGCAGGTTGAAGAAAGCTCTATATGGCTTAAAGCAAGCACCTAGAGCTTGGTATGCAAGAATGGATGCATATCTCTTGAGACTTGGTTTTAACTTTTACCAAGAGTTCTACAGATCCTAACCTATACATCAAGGTGGTCCAGGGTGAACTAGTCATCATACTCTTGTATGTGGATGACTACTAGTCACAGGTGCAGAGCATCAGATTTAAGAATGTAAGAAGCAGTTAGCAGCCAAGTTTGATATGAAGGATCTTAGGATTATGCATTATTACTTAGGCTAGAAGTTTGGCAGAAGCTAGGTACCAGAGGACAAGTGGTTCCTTAATGCTTTGATCTTTGGCCTAGGGAAAAGTGTCCAAATGTATTTGTACTTTTCTCCTAAAGTGACTTTATAAGTGGTAAAGTCGAATCTAATTTTAAAGTGACTTTGTAAGTGGTAAAGTTACAATCTAATTTTCAAGTGACTTTATTAAAGTCAATGAAAAATTAGAAAGTGAAAAAGTGATTATGGAAATAAAAGGCTAAGTGGGTCTTTATTTAAGTGGGGTGAATTAAAAAATAGAAAGTGAGAATTAAATGAACATTTATTCTCAGCCCTTGATCTAAAGCTATCTCAACCATTGGATATAGGGATTCCCCAAAAGTCACTTAGGGTTAGGTTAAAATGAGAAAAGAAGAGAAAATGTCATTCAGTCTTTCATGAGCTTGTGAGAGAAGGAGAAGGAGAGCAAGGGGAAAATTTCTGAGTAGAAAGAGAGCAACAAGGACACTCAGCAAATCCGTACAACAACTTGGCACATATCCCAATGCAACATTTACTTGACACGCATACCAAGGCAGAATCTGTACAACAGTGTTTGCATGCATTTTGAGGCAGGGTACAACATTGAAATCGAGGAGGAGAAACAACAGTCAAAGGCACAGTTTTCGAGGTTGATTCTGGGCACGAAAATTGAGGAGGAATGCTGTATGTTTCCATACAGTTCCGTACAACCTGTTCTAGGCACACGTTTTGAGGCAACAGTACGGCACTTAATGTTGTCATTTATTGCTGTAAATTTCTGTTTGCTGTTGGCACAAATTTCAAGGTGGAAGTTTGGCATAGAAATCGAGATAAGGGGGTTTTTGTGATTGCTGTAATTTTTTACTGTGTGTTTCAGTTCTCTGTAAATGCATTTTTTAGAAATAAAGAAGAGCTCTCAAACTGGTTTTCCCTAAGAGTTGTAGGAGGTTTTTCCAGGTTCACATTGACCAAAAATCACTGTGTTATTTTTTTGTGTGTGGCTGTCATTATTTTTCTGTGTTCTATTTCTACAATTTCAGCAAGTGCAAAAATTTCCAAATTTGTGTTTTCAGAAATTTATTTCATTTCCATAATTTTTGAATGTATGACTATGGGAAAGGGCATTTAACTAAATGGGAGTGATAAGGTGAAACTGATAACCAGAGTGGGGGTGAAATTTCTACATGGTATCAGAGCTTGGTTGGCTGAAAAGTGCAGTTTAGGACAACAAAGTGAAAATCACAACAAACTGATTTTTACACAGAAAACTGAACCTTGACCACAAATTTGAAAATTTCAGTTTGTTAGGACAAGCAGCATGTCTTTGGGCTTGAGGGTTGAGGATAGGTTGGATGGGCAGAATAACTATAGTGCATGGAGGGAGAGAATCCAGAGCATCTTTGAGGAAGCAGAAATTTGGGGCATAATGGGACATACCACACAGCACCCAGTAGCAATACTGCTGACCCTGTACAGTTGACAGAGTTCAACATGAAAAATGCTAATGGAAAAAGACTGATTCTGGATGGTGTTAAAGATCATGTCATTCCTCATGTGAAAGGAAAAACATATGCACATGAGATGTGGACAACTTTGACCAATCTTTACCAGAGCACCAATGAAAATAGAAAAATGGTCCTAAGGGAGAAATTGACGGCCATTAAAATGGCTAAGACTGATAGTGCTACAACATACCTCACAAAGATCACTTCTGTGAGAGATGAGTTGGCAACTGTTGGAGAGACCATTCCACCCACTGAGTTGGTGCGAATTACATTGAATGGTCTTCCCAAGACTTGGGAGAGTTTTGTGGATGCATTGTTGCATGGGAAAACCTTCCCAGTTGGGAGAGGTTGTGGGATGATTGCATTTAGAATGAGATTAGAAAGAACCATCTTGGGGTAGCCAAACAAGTGGAGGAGGATGACAATGTAGCATTGTTAGCAAGAGGCAAGAAGGGCAAAGGAAAGAAGCAAGATTCCACAAGTGGAGGTGGAGGCAAAGGCAAAGGTAAAGGTAAGTAGGTAAACAAGGAGAAGGACTATTCCAAAGTCAAATGTTGGAATTGTCAGAAGTTGGGACACTATGCAGTCGTGTGTCTGGAGAAGAAGAACAAGGGAAAGGACGAGACCATGTCCGCTTCTGCAGAGATAGAGGGCTTCTTGGAGAGATTTGACTGGGAGTTTGGGTTCATAGCTTGTGAGTCCATTAGTGCAGGATCAACTGCCACGCAGGTTCAGAGGGAGTGTGCACTTCCCTCCACTAGTAGAGCATCTTCTGGTATTTGGTATGTTGACAGTGGGGCTTCTCGTCATATGGCAGGAGTACTTCTTGGAGCTTTCAGAGAGTGGCATTGATATTGAGGTAGTACTCGGAGGTGACAACATTGTTAGAGCAGTTGGTGTGGGGACATTGACATTTGATAGGGAATCCAAACCTCCCTTGAAAGTGTCAGATGTTCTATATGTGCCCGGAATGAAGAAGAACCTTATATCTGTCTCAGCATTGGAGGACAAAGGGTATGAGGTGTTGTTCAGGAGAGGGCAGGTGCTTATATATCCTAGGGGCACTCCAACTGATTCAGCTAGAGTGATTGGTGTGCGCCATGCCAAGGTGTACAAGTTCTCATTCTAGCCCCTAATGGCATTGAGTAGCAACATCGACAACAGATCTAACAATTTAGATTTGTGTGAGATTTGGCACTGCAGGATGGGGCACATGTATCATGGGGACTTGAGGACATTGTGAGAGATCACCATAGGTGTACTTGATTTCAGTTCTGATCACCTTGATACATGCAGAGGATGTGCTATGGGGAAGTTTGCCAAATCCCTTTTTCCCAACTGTGACAGCAGATCGACAGGGATTCTTGACTTGATTCATATTGATGTGAGTGGTCGGATGTCTCATGTATCCTTGAGTGGCTATGAGTACTATGTTTTATTCATTGATGATCACTCCAGGAAGACCTGGATTTATTTCTTGAAGACCAAGAGTGAGGTCTTCAAGTGGTTTCAAGTTTTCAAAGCTCTTGTGGAGACCTAGATAGGTTGGAAGATCAAGGTCCTTAGGTCGGACAATGGAGGGGAGTATACCCTTGGTGAGTTTGTTGATTATTGTGCGAAGGCAAGCATCAAGAGGGAGTTCACAGTTCCTTACAACCCCTTGTAGAACGGGGTTGCGGAGAGGAAGAACAGATTTAACATTGGGGCTGCCAAAGCCATGCTTCATGATCAGGGGTTACCTTTGTTTTTGTGGGCAGAGGCTTGCAACACTGCTGTGTACTTGCAGAATAGGAGTCCACATCGTGCCTTGGGTAATGTGACTCCGGAGGAGGCTTTTTTTGGGAAGAAGCCTAATGTTGGTCACTTTCGTATCTTTGGGTGCATCACATACTCCTATGTTCCCAAGGAGAAGAGGACAAAGCTAGAGCCCACTGCAGACAAGGGCATCTTTGTGGGTTATAACGAGACCTTTTAAGCTTTTCGGATTTATATTCCTGCGAAGAGGAAAGTTGTTGTTAGGTGGGATGTGAAGTTCGAGGAGGAGAGAGTTTTTAGGAGGTCACGGGAGTTAGAGTATCTAGATTCACCAGACCCTTAGGAGCAACTGAGTCAGTCACAAAGATCCAGTGGACAGGGATTAGGAGGTACATTGATTACAATGTCAGGTCCATCGGGGAGCAGTGACTCTCAGTGTCAGGTGGGTGGTGCTTCGAGCAACATGCAGAGCAGTTCACAAGGTAGTCCACTGATGGACAGTTCACAGGGAACTTCAGCATCTACAGGCACAGGTTCAGGCACGAGGTCAGTTGGCAGGCCTTTAGGAGTTCAGGATTCTGATGATGATGATGATTCTTTCACTCCGGTGGGAGAAGCATGCTCAGGGAAGAGGAAGCCCAAGTGGCTTCAAGACACCTTGTGTGAGGCCATATCTGTTGCTGGGCCAAAGAGACAGATTAGAGAGAGCAAACCACCTGAGCGGTTCCTGTAGTTATATGGCATTAATCACTAGCATTGTTGATTCTGAGCCTTCTAGCTATGAAGAGGCAGCTAGCCAGCAGGTCTGGAGAGAGGCTAGGTAGGAGGAGTATTCTTCTATCATGAAGAACAATGTTTGGGAGGTGGTGCTGAGGCCTGAAGGTAAATCACTGGTTACTTCCAGATGGCTTTACAAGATAAAGCATGCTGCAGATGGCAGCATCGAGAAGTTCAAGGCTCGGTTTGTGGCAAGAGGGTTCACAGGTAGAGGGAGTTGACCATGAGGAGACCTTCGCTCCCGTAGCTCGGTATACTTCCATTCGCTCCATTTTATTGATAACAGCGAAGATGGGTTGGAAGATCCACCAGATGGGTGTGAAGACCGCATTTCTCAATGGCTTCATACAGGAGGAGGTTTATATTGAGCAGCCGCAGGGCTTTGAGATGCATGGGAAGGAGTCCCATGTATGCAGATTGGAGAAGGCACTCTATGGCCTGAAGCAAGCTCTTAGAGCTTGGTACTCGAGGATTGATACATACTTGGAGGAGTTGGGTTTCACAAAGAGTGATGTAGATCTGAACCTATACTTTATTGTGGTAGGTAAGGAGCCTGTCATTCTGGTGTTGTATGTGGATGACTTGGTCATTACAAGTGCAAAGAGACTCATTGAGAACTACAAGAGAAATCTTGCTTCAGAGTTTGAGATGAAGGACATTGGCTTGATGCATTACTTTTTGGGATTGGAGGTGTAGCAGGGGGAGGGGCATTTCTTCCTGGGACAGGGGAAGTATATTGTGGACATTCTTAGCAGATTTCACATGGAGGATTGCAAACCCATGTCTACACCTATGATCACTAACTAGAAGAAGCTTCACGCTTCAGACTCCGAGTTGGTGGATCCTACTTTTTATAGACAGCTGATTGGTTCCTTGATGTATTTGGTCAACACTCGACCAAATATATGTTTTGTAGTTAACACGATGAGCCAGTTCATGTGTGAGCCCAGGAGGGTGCACTAGGTGGCTGCAAAACACATTCTTCGTTACTTGCAGGGGACATTGGATTTTGGTCTGGATTATAGACAGGGAGATGGAGTGAGACTGGCAGGGTACACTGATTCAGATTGGGCAGGTTATGCTTCTAATAGGAAGAGCACTTTAGGGTGTTGTTTTGGGTTGGGTTCGGCAGTTGTGTCGTGGTTCAGCCGGAAACAACAATCAGTTGCATTGAGTTCAGCGGAAGTAGAGTACATGGCAGCCAGTTTGGCTAGTTGTGAGGCCATATGGCTTCGCAAGATGTTGTTTGGTCTATTTGGTCAGACATTGAGACCTTCAGTGATTTACTGTGATAATCAAAGTTGCATTAAACTCACGGAGAATCTAGTTTTTCATGACAGGTCAAAGCATATCGGGATCAAATATCATTTCATCAGAGACTATGTTCAAAAAGGAGTTGTAAAGCTTGAGTATATTCCCACAGATGAGCAGGTAGCAGACATATTCACCAAAGCCTTACCACGGGGCCAACATGTCTACTTCAGAGACAAGATGGGAGTGGTGAGAAACACTTTCCTCGGTAAGAGGGAGTGTTAAAATTTGGGTACCAGAGTACAAGTGGTTCCCTAAGGCTTTGATCTTTGGCCTTGGGAAAAGTGTCCAAATGTATTTGTACTTTTCTCCTAAAGTGACTTTATAAGTGGTAAAGTCAAATCTAGTTTTAAAGTGACTTTATAAGTGGTAAAGTTATAATCTAATTTTCAAGTGACTTTATTAAAGTCAATGAAAAATTAGAAAGTGAAAAAGTGACTACGGAAATAAAAGGCTAAGTGGGTTTTTATTTAAGTGGGATGAATTAAAAAATAGAAAGTGAGAATTAAATGCACATTTATTCTCAGCCCTTGATCTAAAGCTATCTCAAACATTGGATTTAGGGATTCTCCAAAAGTCACTTAGGGTTAGGGTAAAAGGAGAAAAGAAGAGAAAAGGTAATTCAGTCTTTCATGAGCTTGTGAGAGAAGGAGAAGAAGAGCAAGGAGAAAATTTCTGAGTAGAAGGAGAGCAACAAGGACACTCAGCAAATCCGTACAGCAGCTTGGCACACATCCCAAGGCAACATTTTCGTACAGTAACATTTACCTAGCACGCATACCAAGGCAGAATCCATACAACAATGTTTGCATGCATTTTGAGGCAAGGTACAACATTGAAATCGAGGAGGATAAACAACAGCCAAAGGCATGGTTTTCGAGGTTGATTTTGGGCACATAAATCAAGGAGGACTACTGTACGTTTCCGTACAACCTGTTTTGGGCACGCATTTCAAGGCATCAGTACAACATTTAATGTTGTCATTTATTGTTGTAAATTTCTGTTTGCTGTTGGCACAAATTTGAAGGTGGAAGTTTGGCTCAGGAATCGAGATAAGTGGGTTTTTGTGATTGCTGTAATTTTTTACTGTGTATTTTAGTTCTCTGTGAAAGCATTTTTCAAAAATAAAGAAGAGCTCTCAAACTGGTTTTCCCCAAGAGTTGTAGGGGGTTTTTCCAGGGTCACATTGACCAAAATCACTATGTTATTTTTCTCTGTGTGGCTGTCATTATTTTCTTGTGTTTTATTTTTGCAATTTCGGCAAGTGCAAAAATCTCCAACTATGTGTTTTCAGAAATTTATTTCATTTCCAGAATTTTTGAATGTATGACTATGGGAAAGGGCATTTACCTAAATGGGAGTGATAAGGTGAAACTGATAATCGGAGGGGGGTGAAATTTCTACAAGAGATTTCTTGGTCAAGGTAAATATGTGTAATATCCCAAATTGGGATTAAACAGTAATACAAACAAAAACACTACAGTAAAAATAAAATCACCATTAAACACATAATATGAAGCCAAAAATCAGTGTTGAGCCATTTTATTATTATGTCAGAAAAGAGTACAAGTATGACGCTGAAGGATTGCACCTGGGCCTGCTTAAGGTGTTGAAAATTTGGAGGGGCGGTGATTAATTCAAATTCTCTACAAAAGAGACACAAATTTAGGCTCTTCAAGCCAGGGCCAAAACCTCTCCCTCTTGGAGAGGAAAACCTGCAAGGAGTTCTTCTTATAGATCTTCAAATGACAAGTACCATGACCAAGACGCACACCCTTGACCTATGAATGCCTCTAAGACCTTGTCATTGCTTCTTTGTCGACCTCCAATGCTGATTCTTCTTTTCTGCACCAACCTGCACCGACCTACACCAACACTAGAGAACTTGGTCTCTAAGTCTATCTTCAATGATTTAGTCTTCGATTACCCAAACACTCCTTCTTGCTTATTCAGATATTGGAGATAGATTCACTTGAGATATATTACTTTCTTTTATGTACTGTAAATAGGAAGGTAAATCACAGATTTACCTTCCTTCTATTCTTGCACTTTCAATTCAGGTATGCATCAAACCAAACTCTAGTCTTTTAACTTCGCAATATATCACAGTGTATTATATGAATGCCTTCCTTAGATGGACTTATATCTCAGACCTTTCGAGTGCACATTATTATGGATAAGCCACTATTCTTGCTACGCATACAAGCTCCCTTTAGACTAATCCACAACTCCTTCACTGTGATCCGCACTCTTCTTCTTCATAACTATTCACAATCCTTTCCTTTTATCTCAGACTTATTCCACAATCCTTTCTGCCTGTAGCATAGTCCGAATATCTTAGACTTGTCCCTGTCCTGAAGTCCGCACTTAACCACAAACTTGTCCGAAGTGTATGCACCAAATGAATCGCAAATCTGCATATATATAGAGGCATTTTCTCTTGTTTTAGGCCAACCATACAACTTGCTTGTAGGCCGAATTTAACACTGCTTATAGGCCGACTTTGAAGAGCTTATATTCTCGCATTGAATGAGGATGTCCTGAGGGTTGATTTGAGCCATTACTCCATAGTTGAATGACAAGGTCTTGAAGCATATTCTTTAGACTAAACACTTCATATACATGACTCTTAATTACACATATAACCAGAAGACAAATCCTAATAGACATCAAGAAGAAGTCTATTGACCTATAATAAAAATCTTGCTCATGAAACCCATGAAGCAAGCATAACAAAAATACATTTTATTATCTTTGTCTTCTTCTTTACATAAATACATAATTACATAGTCAATATGAAGACCGATCCTAGTTACACTTTCCAACACTCCCTCTTAACTAGGGAGGTATTCATACAAGTACATGGTCACTTTCAAACTGAAGAATCTCATAAGAAGAATTGAATTGGTAAACGCATTTGTATAGCATCATATCAACCAGCATTGTCCTAGTGCAAGGCCTTGACTAACTACTCCATCTCTCAATGAGACAATGGGCTACAATGCTGGCGAGACACATGACATATAGATACCATATTCATTGTCTCTCCAAGGTACATACTCCACCCAGGTGTTCCCAAAGTATGACCTTCTTTGAACTATTCTTCTCTTGGGTAGCTAGCCCTCAAATAATATCAGTCCCCGACTACTCTTATCTTGAATGCCCTATCACATTCTCAAAGAGTATCGAATGCCAAATGATTACCCAATCCTCCATTCTGTCTTCCCAAGTGAAGTCTAGAATGCTGTGTCTATTCATTCTTTCCACATGGCTTTCACTGAGACTTAAACTTTTAGTCTTGGTCTACTGCATGACACATGTATTAGAGAATCATATATGTCACTCCCTCTTAACTTTGGAAGGACACAACAGTCTAATTGAAATTGGATTACTGTTAAGAATTTATAAGCAAATATGATGTCAGCAACTTAAAATGACAACCATTTAACATGAGAAAACCACAAAACCAGTGCCTTATAAAGAATTTGCTCAAAAATTGAAAGATATATTTGCTCAAAAGTAAAATGTAATGCTCTCTAAAAGTGAAAGCAAAGTAAACCTGAAATGCAAACAAAAGATTGTTAGCACAAGATATTGCAAAATACAAAAAATGCCTTTGAAATAATCAAATTTATGAATCAAATCATTGAAACATATCTTGCCAAAACTCCACAATTAGTAATTAACTTGGAAAATGTGAACAAGGAAATGCTAAATGCCAAATCTGAAATTAAACTTGAAACATGTAAAGAAAACACTTGTTAAGAGAATTAGAATACTTGCTTTTGGAATAAACTTTGCACATAAAAAACTCAAACCATCAAGAGACAAGTAAAGTAAATGTGATGGAATAGTGCTCTTGGTTAATTTTATTAGTTACCTCTACAACAAGATTGCAAATGAACTTTTCAATCCTCAGACCTCACCCTCGTCCAAATATGTGGATCTCATAGTGAGGAGTCAATAGAGGAGTAGAGGGTCCTTAAGATGTCTATTCAACCAAACTTATGTTGGAGGTAGAATTTTAGTGAGACTTGGGGCCTTTATATGCAAGTTGTGTTGACTGTCCCAATTAAATTGCTACATGCAATGCTTCAAAAGAAATAGAAATGAGATAGTGCTCATTGCAATAACAAATTAAACTTGAGAAACAAGAAGGGGAATAAAATCATATGTGTTGCACAATTAAAATGAAGGTAGGCAAGTTAAATGAAATACATTTTCTTTAAGATACAATTGTTTCGAGTGAGAGATAATGCTCCGATAGTTCCCAAAATATGTAGCATAAATGGACCAAATAATGAAGCACGTGCCTAACTAACTATGCAACAATAAAAACTTGCCAATATAAATCGTCACACATAAAAGTGATTCGCTCAAGTTTGTAAATTTTGGAACTTATGCATATTAGATTTTTTAGACGCAAGATTTAGTGAATGGAATGTGGAGTGAATATGATTGTTAATTTTAAGCACCCATGTGATGGAAATAAGCATAAAAGAAACTAGAAACAAAGTCAATCTACCCACAAAATGTCCTTCCTCTTCAACTGAGGAAGGGGGATGCCATGGGAAAATTCTCAAGCTCTCTCAAGCAAAAAATTTCTTTTATTAGTGGTTACAGTGAGTAGAAGAAAAGTCTCTAAGAAGGCTGCCCAAGAAATGAAAGAAGATATTTACAAAAATAAGCTTGGAAAAGATATAATCTCCCCCTTGAGTAAGACAACAAAAACAAACGAAAAAACCCTCTAAATCAGAAAGTTTGCAAACCTCAAAGGCCCACGGCTTAGATAATTTGTTGTTGTCCCCATAGAGCTCACAACCTCCCTTCAAAATCAGTGCTTGAGTTCGTGGAAGATCCTGCATGCAAGATGATTATTAGTTTTCTGACACCTCTTCTTCAAACCCTTTGTTGTTCAAAGCTCAAACCTATGGGCTGCCAAAACAAAATCAATTATTATTGTAAAAAGAGAGCAAAATAAAACAAGATTATATTACAAACTAATATACAAAACACTAGCTCAAGTGATGGGAGTGAACCCTGATATTTCCCTAGCTTAGAAATTGCTCTTGAAATAGCTTGTATAACTTTGAAAGCTCTAAAACGAAGTATTTTAAATTTTAAATGAAATAGATGATCAAGTAGATAGAGAACAAGAAAACACTCTCTTGGTCTTTGTTGGATGAAATACTTGGGGTGGAAAATAGCTGAGTCTTGAATCGCTATGAATCTAGGAGTGAGTTGATCTATGTGAGACTTCTCCCACACTCAGATGGATTTTTGCACATAATACAAATATATCTTCCCTACACACTTGAACAAGTATTAGACTGCAAAAGGATTAGAGCATCATAATGAATAAGATAAACCAAACATTCCTTTGAAAATGACTTGGCAAGCTTATTTCTAGAATGCTACAATAAATCAATGATATGTGCAAGATAACTTGCACACATCAATCCAAGCTAGATGACAAACATAAATTAATATTGATCAAACATGTAAATGAATTCAAACATAATAGCAAGTTTATGGAAAGAAATCACCTCATAACGCCAAGAGAACACCAGCCAAATAGCCCCAAAGTCTTGATTATATTAACCAATATGCAAGTACAAAATGACAGAGTTTCTTCAAGCCCAATAGCTCATAACATGATACAATATGAGAGCCCATGGCTCTATTATATAGAGAGTTGGGAGAAAATCCCAAGGAAGAATGCATGTGAGAACTGAACTTGGAGCAAATCCCAAGGAGAGATAAGCCACGTTCTTTGTGGAGAAGACAGAGACATCAGAGCAAACTCGAATTCCATATGTGCACCTCAAGGGAAATCGAATTCCATATATGACCAAGTAAACTCATCCATGAGTGAATCGAAGTACCGTGCTACCTCCAGTCAACCACTTCAAACTCGAACTAAGTGAAGCGATTTATATAGATGATCCCAATGTAGCTCCGCGTAGGCCCCTAAGAACTATGTGATTCCTCTAGTGAAGTGCGTAGTCTGGCCCAAAGGAAATGCGTAAATTCTCCAAGTGAAGCTCTATGTGTTGAAGCGCTCCAGATAACTTGTGAGAAGAGGCCCCACATAATCTTAAGTCCAAATATCCTGTAGATTATTCCCTTAGTGCATGAGTTCCTCTAATAAATTTGATTTTCCACATGTGCAACTGGTGCTTTATCTCCGGGAAATTCGATTTTATGGAATAATGGTGTATTAATGATGCAGTGTGCTCAGTCATCCTCCACATGTCTGTTGACTCAACTCTTTGACTTAGGATAATTTCCAAGTCATTTCCACGTCATTCTGTCACATGGAATAATTTATTTCTCTATTTTATCTAATTCTAGCCTAATTAATTGCCACAATTTCCACTAAACTTAGGAAATGTGGGTTTTGAGGGTCCAAAACACATTATTAAGCCCTCAAAGTGTGTCATAGTAGAAAGTTGAGGGTGAGAGTTGTAATTTTGATTACTCATACTCCATACAACTTCTTTAAACAACACTTATTACAATTTAATTACAATTTTTATTGCAATTTTTGACTTGCGGGAAATCAAAAAAATTAAAAAATGACTACCTAGACTCAACCGAATTCCATGAAATTTTTTGTGTGATCTAGTATGGTAATATAGTGACTCTAGACACTAGGTCTCCCCCAAGGCCTCACCATGAAGCCGTACTTCGGCTTTGAAGTAAAATTTGGAGGAAAAAGCTCAATTAATTATTAAGTCCTGGTAGGGAGATGATAATTAACCAAGTGAAAAAAACCTCTTAGAGTAATATTCACTTGTTGGCAAGGTCTCAGGCTACCTAGGCTTGTTATAGACTCAATATTGACCCAAAACTCATCATCACTAGCATCACTTATTACAATTTCCTATAGGACATGGAATTTGGGTAGAAGAGAAAATGATGAGAAGTAGAAGTAGAGTTTAAAAACCCTGGTGATCTGATGATATCCGATGATATCTGATGGTACAAGTGTCTTTTGGTTCATCTTTGGGCGTGGAGTCTTCATATAATCATCAGGTGCCACTCTAGTGGTCAACATGACCTGTTCTCTATTTTTTCCATACTATTTTGTTGAGGGTTATAGGGGACAATGAACTCCCTCTTAATTTGAACTTTCTTGCAAAAAGGCAACAAGTTTTTTCGATGTGTATTCTCCTCCATTGTCAAATCTCAAAATTTTGATCTTCTTACCTGTCAAGTTCTCCACTTCAAGTTTGAATTCTTGAAACTTGG
The DNA here is from genome assembly GCA_034641835.2 of Pinus albicaulis. Lineage (NCBI taxonomy): Eukaryota > Viridiplantae > Streptophyta > Pinopsida > Pinales > Pinaceae > Pinus > Pinus albicaulis. The sequence goes on from CM076576.1 coordinate 933,538,230, forward strand.
TGAAGAATTTGCCCTTGGTCTTCATGAGATAGATCCACGTCTTACGAGAGACGTCATCAATGAAAGTCACATAGTATAACAAACCTCCAAGTGATCTCACTGGCATAGGACCACATACATCAGAATGAATCAAATCCAAAACTTCTTTAGATCTACTGCCATTGCTTGGAAACGTCTTCATGATATTCTTTCCAAGTGCACAACCTTTACATACACCTTCATGATCTATTTGCAATTTAGGAACACCTGAAACTATTTAACTTAAGTCAAGTATTGCTCTATAGTGAAGGTGTGCATATCTCCTATGCCATAGATCACATGGATTGATTTCATTATTTACTGAAGTTTGAGATAGTTTACCAAAGAGTCTATACAATCTTCTTTCATGCATTCCAATAACTCTAGCATCATCTATACTAGAGCCCTTGGCCCATACTAGTACTTTTACATCAACAACAACTTCTTTATCTCCTTTATCTTCCAAACATGAAATAGAGACTAAGTTCTTTTTTAAACTTGGCACATATAGAACATTGTTGAGATGGACATTGTTAATAGATTCTAGCTCAATTGATGCCTTTCTAACTCCTTTGATTGCATAATTGTGATTATCTCCAATTTCCACCCTTTAAGATAGTCTTCTTTCCATCATGCTAGTAATATTTCCACGACTTCCTGTCATATGTCTTGAAGCTCCACTATCTACCAGCCAAATATCATCATCATCTGCAATAGAACCTATTAGAATGGAAAAGTAAAATAAATATTTGTCACCTTTAGGCTTCTTTGAATGTTCATTGTCAATATCGGCTGCAGAAGTATGTTTTTTTCCTTTTCTCTTTTTGTTTTTAGCCACTTCAGGACAATTCCTTTTATAATGTCCAAATTTGTTACAACCATAGCATTGGACTTTTGACATATCCTTTTTCCTTTAGGGAGGAGGTGAACTTCTTCTTTTCTCTAGTCTTCTTCTTTAAACGAGCTACAAATGCTTGAGAAGCTTCTTCCTTTCTATCTCTCGATATCTCTTGATATAAGCCTTGATTCTTCTTAAGCACAAGAGGTCCATAGTTCTTGAAATGAAGGGGCTTTCTTCCAACTACTTATACGTGCTACAAATGCATCCCATTAATTGGGTAGGCCATTGAGTGTTGTAGTCACAAGTTCTTTCTCAAAGACAATTTCATCAATTGCCTGTATTTGCATGAGGCTACAATGTCATCATTTGTCATCCTTATATCACGAAGTTCATTCTGCAAGCTCATGGCTTGAGCAACGTTCTTGACAGTAAATAGATTGGTCAGGGCATCATACATCTTCTTGGAAGTATCAAGCTTTGCAATATAGGGAATTAGATGATCTCTAATGGAATCCACAATAAGACCCATAGCAGTGATGTCATCCTCCTTGAACTTTTCTTTTCCTGCAGTATCTGCTGGTTTTACGACCTTTCCTATCACAATATCCAAATCTTTGTTCTTGGCAAGAATAAGATCAATCCTAGTCTTCCAAGCTCTAAAGTTTGAGGCCCCTTCTAACTTGTTCTCGGATTTCATAGAAGAATCCATGGATGTAAATCGACAAGGACTTCAACAATAGTGATCTCAATGTAGGGTTTCTTCAAAGGTGATATCAGTGCTGCTTCCTTTACCAAAGCTCTGAAACCATGTTGATTTTTCAAGTGCAATAGATACTAGGCTACTAGCACAATATTTTTTGAAAACTGATAATTACTTCTAATGATGCTGATCTTATTTTAAATATTCTAGTATATCATTAAGCATTTTTAGAATCTATGCTTCTGTGATCCATATAAAATTGTAAAATCTCTTTCGGTAATAATCACATATAATGGAACGTTGTCGACGCGTTTCGAACCAACCAGTGTGGTTCATCATTAGGACTAGGTGAGAGATCAAATCAAATCAATAAGCTTAAATAGATGTAGAGATGGTTAAACTAGCCGTTTAGAAAACGGCTAGTTTGACTTTTTAATAATTTAAAATGTTTTTAATTAGTAATGGCTAGTTCCCTCCTACTATTAAACCATTTAATAAATTTATTCACTTAGTTAATAAATTAATAAACTTATTAGTTATATTTATTTATTTAAGCAATTATACTTAAGAAATTCAACCATACAAGAACAATAGAACAATAGAGATCACAAGGCACAAAGAGAGCACAAGATTTACCCTGGGAAAACCTACTAAGGGGAAAAACGCAACAACCTTTTCAATATAGAAATTCTTTTGTTCAACAAGAGACACACCTAGACCTTCTAGTCATCAACTAGGTCAAACTGACCTCCGAAAAAACTATGGTCAAACTTGGTCAAACCTTAGAAGTCAAGCCTCCCAATCTGATCCATCACTTCGCTCTACTGATCTGCCCAAAATTTTGGCCCCCTGCAATTGCCTAGAAATTTTGGCTCATGCCCAAAAACTGTCTTGTTTGAGAGAGTGTGAATTGGTGCCTTGAGGAGAAGGTCAAGCTGCCTTTCTATGGTGATCTGCCTGGGTCGAATAAGTGTGAATTTGCATGGGCCGACTTGACTTGGAGGGAGTCTGACTAGACAAACTTGGAGCCAAAAATCTCAAATTTTCAAATGTCCAAATGGGACTTGACGCAAAATATATTTTTCTTTTGACTCTAGCATTTAAAATATGCTTTACGATAATCAATATAAATACATCAAGGGCCAAATATGCATTATGTAGGCCGCCCATAGTTACAAAATTCAACAGGTCCAAAACTATGAGACAGGGGCAACATGACCTTTGGCAGATTGGGTTAAAATGACAACTTCTAGGAAAAACTAAATGGTACACTCAAGAGAAGGTGGAGGAAAAATTTCCTCACCTCATTGAGTAGAAGCTTTTGCAGACCAAAAGCCTCCCAAAATGGGGGGGTGTGATTCGGGTTGAATCATTATTTTGTTTGTCGCCCATCTCGACTCTTTTAGAGTGGAAAAAGTGGAGGAATCATCTCGCAGGACCATTATTATTGGCAGGGCCAAGTTTGGCAAAATAGGGTCTGAAACATTACGAGAGCAGTTTGCGACATTAAGCAACATTTTCTGGGGATAAAACTTTTCCGCTTTAGCACAACACCTTTTTTTTGTATTCTACATAGGAGTTTCCAACGACTCAAGAATCACCTCAATTAGAGTTTGTATTCAAAAGTTATGCCACTTGGAAGTTGAACTACCTGTTTTGACTTCCATAATTTGAGAGGATGCCATGTTAGCCCCCATTACTCATAGAAAAGGGGCTAGCCACATGATCACAATGAAGAAGACTCTAGAAGAGTCAATATTGTAACTCTAGTTAAGAGTTGAAGGAGTCAAACATAACCACTAGTAGGCTATTGGGCTGTGTTATAACTGGGCCACTAGGAGGAAAAGGGTTTCCATTCTTTTCGAGGGCATTTTGTTTCATAAAGGAGTAGTGTAGCCGAAAGGGATAGGGAGAGAGCACTTAGAGAGGATTCGTGCACTGTAGTAGGCCACAGACCGTAGGCCTTACTTTGTATTGACATCCATTTTCTATTTAGACAAAGAGAGCAAAGTGGCCTCACCTTCCAGTGGGGTTTTTTCCTGAAAGGGTTTCCTAGGTTATACCTTGTGTGAATTGTGGTTCATGAGTTTTTATTTCTCTGTTCTCTATTTTCTGCATAATTATAATTTGCATGCATACACAATAAATAGTAATTGACAGATCCAGAAATCTAAAGAGAAATTACGTTTAAACACTCGTAGTGTAGATTCCGGATTTTTAAGTAATTTTTTTTAGATATGTTGTGACAAATTGTCCAGTGGAATATCCACGGCAGTTTACAGATTAGTCATGCATGCATGAGATACACTTTTTTAGAGTTAATTGATAAATATAAGACTTTTCCCCTTTTAATTAAAATGAATTACAAAATAGAAGTACTTTTAAAAAATATTTCAAACTATGCTTTTTGCATGTTGACATTGAACTTGTGTGGAAGCTCCTATCTGAGCTATAATTCTCAACAGTCCCATCTATTGCTTGTTGATACATAAGGTTGCATGGGTCATCTCTGGCATATTTCCTTTGTGTATTTGTTCCGACATCATATTCACGCTGGCAAATGACAAAAGTTTCCCTTTGCATCTGTTACCATTTGCAGCCTCAAGAGAATAGATTTTCAAAATATGTTGCCATGTTCACTTTCTCACATATAGTAACTCCTTTTTCACCAATTCCCAAATGGCTCTTCCTAACTAATGGATGGTTGCAACTTGCAAATGTTGCATTTCCAAACATGTGACCTGCCATTATTCTTTGTTCTATTTCTTCAGGGTCATTAAGTTGTCTATAAAGTTGTAAAAAAATTAATTTTCTTGGATTGAATGTCCCCATTGCAAATATAGCCCATGCCTTTGATGAGTAGGTATTATCTCCAATTCCACTTTCATTTGCAGGCCCACTCACCCCTTACCTCCTCTTTCACTCTGAGCAAGTTCTCTCTTCAGCTGGACATTTCTTCGTTGTTTTTTCCTATTTCTTTGGAGTTGTTAGGTTTGCTTATAAAGTTACAACAAAAGGACTTTTCTTGGATTGAAAGTCCCGTTCACAAATTTAGCCAATGCCTTTGACGAGTAGTTGTGTCTCCAATTCCACTTTCATTCACCCCTATGGTTGTGTCCTCCACTTGCCCCGCATGTATTTTTTGTGTCCTCCACTTACCCCTGAATGACACATTTTTGGTTTTAGTGTGTGGTTTTGTTTTGTTTTGTGCAACCTGCAACAAGGTTTCTGTTGTTTTTTTGGCAAAATTTTTCTCGTTCCGAGTCCGTAACTGTAAAACACTAAATTTTTGAAAAACTGAAACATATATCTTGGATGAAACAAAGAAAACTTAAAACTCAGAAGTCCAAATTTTAAATTCATCATTAGCCTAACCTCCCCACTGCTAGAAATGGTAAATCCAAGCTGGGAAATCTCCGTTTAATGAAGGCAACATATCCCAGGCTCAAATGCAGCAGCTGTTTGAATATTTCCAGCAAAAGAAGAGTCAAAATAGTGAATCTCCTACACATTTTCATCAAGAAAATGATTGGTGGGTGTTGAATGCAATGTTTCTCCTCTGTGGTCTGCTTATTGTCTGCTAAATTCCCCTTCTTTTGAAATCATAGTTTTTTGGAGTCATTTTTTCATGACACAAGGCAAAGCAAATGAGAGTTTGGGTAGGTGTGGAGGTTTGTATAAAGTAGAAATAGGGTTTAGAGCTAGACTGTTTAGGACAGATACTGTCGCCCATGTAGCAGGGATGACAGGGAATGTTCCCATTGGCACTCCCATGCCTTGAGATTGTGAGGAGTGCAGGGTGCTCCATACTGTAGGAGAGGGCACCCATGGAAGACTGGTTGTATCTGAGTTTTATGCAGGTGATCATCTATGCATACAGATCCACTGGTGTCTGTCAGGAATATGCAGCCCAGTAGATCCAAGGGGCTGAGGGGGTTCCTTCTATTAACATGGAACTGAAATAAAAGTCCTTATGGATGACTTGCATACTATTACGAGACCTTTGTTCCGAGTGTAATTCAAATTTCAGAGAGGTTTTGAGGTTGATCATGTGAAGGATGTTGTTTCTCTTTGCTGGTTTTGAAAGAGTTTTCATACTGGTCTCAAACCTGCGCATTCACCAGTATTACAAAATGTTGAGTTTTTGCAAGGTTGAAATGTGGGTTTCACAAAATCATACAAACCCTGATGGTGCAAAAGGTCCATAAAACAATATATCAAATGCTAGAAATTAAATATTCCTTACAAGTTCAAGATCTAACATTTTGGAAGAATGTTTTAGATTACAGATTGCAGTTAAAAAAATTGAATGTGTATTTCAGTTCAGTGTATTTGATTCAATTAATAAATATTTTTATTTGAATTTTATAAATCAGGGACGATTTGTTCCTTTGGGAATTTGTAGAGGCTAGTCGAAATGTAGAGTACTTGCAAAGACTCTAGATTGATTCAACCAATTTTGATCTTGCATTAGATAAAGTGAAACTCCACAGATCATGTTTGGTAATGTTTGCAGACCTGAAGACCACAGACACACACATTGAATGAATGTAGTATTGGGCTGTCTTAGAGGAAAGAGTAGAAAGTCACATAGAAAAATTTTTGTTGACAAATTACACACCCAATGTCTGGCTGGGCAATATTGATAAGTTCAGTACTCATTTGCAGACATTTTTGAGTTGAAAGAGTTGGAGCTTTGATGAAGACCTTATGTTGATTTAAGATTATTAATACAGCTTTGAATTAAGGGTTGATTTTTTATTCTTAACTTAATACAGAAACTGGTCGTACAGTATGACTCGTGTTAAAATAAGAAAGGACAGCTGAAAAATTTCATCAATAACAAAGTACTTTCCCGAATCAATTAATAATTTTAAAGGCATGAAGATGGTAGCCTGCTTTTCAAATTCATGAATGTATACATTTTCTTATGAAGCCTCTAGTATATTTTGATGATTTTGCAGGTAAAATCAGATGTTCTTGAAACATTAGCCGTACGAGAGAAGGAAGTTACTGAGCTTCAATCTAGGGTCAAGTCATTGCAAGAAGCAAATAGTAACCAAGGTGTGGATCTTTGTTTGTTTTAGTGGACTGTTTTCCTTTTGTTGCAACTGGCATTGTGTGTATAATGGTTGTTACAAATAAACAATTCAGTGAAGGCCAACATGTAGTACGAAATCTTATGGTAGGGACGATGAAATATGTTTTACCACTATTGCAATAAATATCTAAGTGAGAAAATACTACTTTATGGAATTAAAATTGGTACCTCTTTTTGAAACAATTTTAAGAGTTCATGATTTTTAATAGTAAAAGAAAATTAAATCAACATGTTTTTTTATTTTTATTTTTAAAGTAACTGATTTTGTATAAAGTGTCAAAAAAAAGAAGCAAAAACAATGATGGTAAATTACTGCACTGATTGGAATGTGTATGTACCGTTGACGCCAACATCAATATCTTCTCTTTCTTTATTGTGGTAAGTGTTACCCACCCAAGTGAGTAACCCCTAGGAGAAAAGTTTCTCCTATTTGTTCAGCTTGTCAGCCAGCAGCCCTATGATCCTCCATAGATAGCTAGCCTCAAAGATCTTCCATCCATGCTCTAGTCATTGCTTTTACTTATTAGATGAGGGTGGGTCATCTATTATAAGGTACATTAACTATTTTTTGTAATCAAGTGCTTTCATTTAACGTTGAAGGGCATTCAAGTATGGATCACAGTTTGAATTGGATGATAAACTACTTTTGGTTGTATTCTTGTTCCCATGCTTCACCTTGGTGGTTATCCTTTGCCGCTAATTCAATGTAACCTTCCTTGGGGCTTTTCTTTCCTTTGTGTAGGAGGGGCACAAATAGGAGGTGTTGATTGATGTTGCATGTCCATGGAAATCCATACTTAACAATTTCCACCACTCCATGTGCCATCTTTGAGTTGGTTGCTATTTGTCACCAGTATTGGTTCCCTATCTTCCTTATCTGTGAGTAGGGGCCCGAAAGCTTTGCCCTAAGAGGTTGATGCAACAGAAAGAAAAGAAAAAGCATGAGCCATAATGATAAAATGGAAAAGATTGGCTGGGATATACTAAAGTATGGACAAAATCTTAGCTTAAGCTTTATCCCCCTCATTGGCCCTCACGTAGTTCCTTGCTAATGCACGAGCCATCAAAATGAAAGGAAATATGGATATCCCAACCCCGATGAACAATAAACTGCTTCATTTTTAAGGGGGTCAATTATGCATAAATGAAATCATGTAACCAAACTATGCAAGAAAAATAAGACCAACGATGAAAAAGGCGCACAAGAGGGGTGGTAAAATAGGCCGAGGAAAAAGGTAACTCATGTTGAGATTTTGTGTATTTGGGGTAGCATTAGTTGTGCTCTAGCTCCCAAATTTTGTGGAGGGACTAGTGTACACTTGATCTACAAGACCCAGAAAGGGATTTGGGAAAGATATTTAATTAATTAATTATTTTAATGTATTTCCTAAGTCTAAACTTAGGAAAATGTATTAATTAAAGTTAATTAAATTAAACTTGTGATGAAATTGTCTTAAGTCACACGGATCAAGCTTTCTTTTAATCTTAGCTATTTATTCAAGATCTGATCATGGCCGTTGGTTTCCCAACGAGAAAAGTATAAAGGAAAGGCTTGGGGTCATTTGTAAAGACACACAGAGGCAGAGCACTGAAGCTAAGCTGAGATTATAGGGCAGGTCTGCTAAGAATTCTCAGAAGTGTTTCAGCTGCAGAGAGGGGAATTTAGGCCAAGGGGATGATCTCATCCCAGGGTCTAAAATAAGCAAGAGGTAGAGATCAACCCAAAGAGGTAGCGCAGAGAAGCAGGAGAGCAGTAGTAGGAAGGGCAACAACTGTGCTATGCAGTCCCTCCCAAGACAACATGATTCAGTTGGAAGTCCTCAGGGGTTACGCAGAGACCCTAAGGGGTAGCGTAAGGACTGCGTCACCTAGTCTGGGGTAACGCAGCCCTTTCCAGGCCAACGCTGAGGGACGCAGGGGCTTCAGAGGCTGACGTAGGGGCAACGCTGGGGTTTCTAGGGCCTAATTTTGTTTGAGTCATGTAAATCCCGTTTGAGGGTGTGGATCAGTGATTATTTTGGCTTTAGAACAGCCAGTGAGCTGTAGATCTAATTTATCTCTATCGGGTTTTCCAGATCTGGAACCCAGATTTGCTGTATTCAGAAAATTCTTCATAAAAAACCCTCCTGCAGCCAGTAGACCGGTTTTCCCGCATTGGGTTTTTCCGGGGACTATTTGTCTAGAAAATCACTGTCACTTTGTCTATGTGTGCATGTACTTTTTCTAGATTTGGATTGGTGAAGGTCTGTTATGTGTTTTGCATCGATTTTAATTTGAAGTTATTCAGTTAATAACTTATTTAAGTAGGAGGAGCATAACCAGATTTAACAGAAAGATTTTTGCATAAGTGTAAGATTCATAATTTTTCACATGGTATCGGAGCAATTGCAGATCTAGGAGGGTCACCAGCAGAAGACTGAAGGTTCTAGCTGCAGAAAGCAGCAAAAGGGTAGATTTGAAGAGACAACGCAATTTTCAGAGGCAGAATCACGCAGAGGGCAGGGTGACGTAGTCTAATGCTATCTCCTAGCAAGCCCACACATTTACTGCGTAAAGGTAGCTCAGAAACAACGCTGGATTGGTTTGAAGCTAGCCAGTGTGACGCAGATTTGAATTTGTCAGATCCAGAAAAGACTAAAGCTTAGCTGTAGAAATTCAGAAGGTGCTGGTGGGGTTAAATTTCTGAAGTTTTCAGATTTTTAGCCTAAGCACAGGTGATAAAGAGCGGGAGGAGATCAACTTCTCAGAGAGTTTCTAGCCAAGGAAACTTGCAGACTGATCAGAGGATCAAAGGGAGCTGAATCATTGTTGATTTGGCAGATTTCCAAGAAGGGAAATCAATTGTTAGAGGGAGCAGAAGGTGCCTGTTTCGCCAAGGGCCTTAGATCCTGTTCTCTAGCAAAGAGAAAGGGAAGTTCCGACACATTTATGAGTAGATCGCTCCTCATGGACTGCGTGATCAAGATAGATTGGATGGCCTTTCCAACTTCTCAGTTTGGAAGGTGTTGACCACACTTTGTCAACGACCCCATAGCAGTACACCCCCATTTTTTAAAATGAGATTCATCATGTTCGACATGTTCGCGCCATTCAGATTCCATCATCAGTCGACAGTTTTATAAACAATGTAAACCCATTCTGCATGTTTATGATGTAAATGATCTAAGTAAGACCATCATGTATGTAACAACCTAGGTAAGCCTAGTATGTTGGTGACGATTTCTATCCTAGGAGGTTTTTTGTCTCACTGATTTGCTTGTGTTTTTCGACACAAGTGATCGGTAGAGTTTTCCCCTCCAGCTTCACCCCAAAGCTAGGGTGGATTTTGTCATCAAGATGCTAAGTGAGTCCTAGTGTTTTCTATCGAGTCTTTGTAAAAGTAGTTTGGGAATAATCCTAGCTAATTGGCTAGATTATTTTATTACAAGCTGCTTGGTCTACTAGATCATGTTTTGAGTCGCAGAATTGGGTAGCTATTTGAGAGTCTATGCGAATGGGTATTTCCCTTATATGTGTCTAAATGTATTTATTTTATGTAAAGAGGGTTGGAAAAAATAATTAAATCCCCTCTCAGTCAATTAATTAAATTTTCTAGCCAAATTAATTAAAAAATCCTAAGCCAGAAATTTAATTAATTTTAGGTCCTAGGTGAGTTAAAATTCTTCAAAGGCAAAATTCGTGGATCCTTAAAAAATAAATTTTTAAAGGTCCCAGGCCAAGGGAATATTGAGAATTTCAAGAAATTTTGGACCCTTGGGCCTTGGTAGTTAAGTCAAAGTCAAAATTTTGAGGTAATTAACTCAAAAATATTATTTTTGAGTTAATTAAAATGGAATTAAATGATAAATTCGTTTTTCCTCAAATTAATAATTTCGACGGTCCAAATTAAAAGATGATTAAATCTTTTTGACGGTTGAAATTATTTGACAAGGATCAACCAAACTAACCGTTGGAGATTTTAGCTTATAAATTAGAGGTCTTGGTATGACATTTGCATCCGATCTTTGAATCGTGCACTTGTTCTTGGAAGCTCTTGTGATTTTTTGATGAATAAAGCATAAAGACTTTGGGGTTACAAACTTTGGTGTTCTTTTTCCAGATCTATGTGGTGATGTTGTCTCTAAACTCTGATACTTCTATTGGCTTTTGATGGTTGGTGGCCTTTATGGATTAATCTGCATACATGTATCTTGTGCAGTTTTCTGGGTTACTAAAATTGTATTTTGATTTAACGGAAAGATTAGTTATCTGTTTTTCTGAAAGGTCTCATGTTTATTTTTTAATTTCTATCAATCTAAAATTCAGATCTAAGTGTGCAGAGATATTTTTTAAGGTTCGAGTGTTTGGGAAAGTCTTTAGTTAGACCAGCCGACTCTCAGATTTCATAAATTTGAAAAAGCTCATTGTTTCCTAATTCCCAAAGCTATCTTACGAAATTGTGTTTTTGCAGGGTCTTCTAGGGCTTGTGCCTTTCTTAAATTTTTATTTTCTGAATTTGTGCAAAATGGTTTCAAATCTGGCCATGAGGGCCTCTAATTTGTAAATTAGCACTGTAAATTTGCAAATATTTTCTAGGGTGTAAGGGTTTATTTTTGTGCATAGTTTTTTAGGTTTTTTCTGGTTCTGTGCAGGTTTACAGGGAAACTCTCAGATTTTTTTTTAGATCTGAGCCAAATCTAGGCCCTGGAGGGTAAGATCTGGCCTCAAGATCATTTCTGGCTGCAAATCTGGAATGTTATTTTGCTGCAAAGAGAAAATCTTAGGTGCATCTAAATCAGTATTTTGAAAATCTGAGTTATACTGGTGAAAAATTCATTGCTGAGTGAGGAAGAAGTTTCATGTATTCTGCCTGCTGCTGACCCTCATTTTTTGCGTCCTTCGATTTTTTCCACGCTGTTTCCATTGTATCTCTCACGTTGCCTTCTTTTCCGTCTTCTTTCTTTTCCAGTGCATACCCATCCGTACGTTGCCGTACGGCCGTATGACCGGCATCACTTCCTCAACACTGATCCATTTTCCTGTGGTTACACACTAAATAACATCCCCTCATCCTCGTTGCCTCTTCAACGCTTAATCTTGCAATCGACCTGTCGTTCCTTCTGCCACAACCTTACTGTCATCTCCATGCTGTCCGTACAACAGACGTCCTTCACCTGATCAAAATCCTCAATTTCTGATCTGCTTGTTGTCCGTACATCCTCCTTTGCAACGATCAGCGATTCCCATGCTGTCGCCTGCATTTGCCATCCTTTCCTTGCTCTACCATCCAGCTTCCTGTCTATACGGATTTTTCTTGCCGCCTGCATAAGCAAAAAATTTGTCATATTTTCGATTTTTTAAATTTTAGAGTTAGACTTTTATTTTCCTTACGTTAGTTTTAGATTTTTTAACGATTGTTTTAGTTTTAGCTTAGGTTTTAAATTATTTGACTTTAGCTTTAGTTTTAGATATTTATAGTTTTGGCCTAGTTTTATTTTAGTTTAGTTCTTAGTTTTATTTTTATTGTAATTTTTAGATTTTAGATTTACTTTAGTTTAGTTTTAATTTTTTAGGATTTCAATTTTTTTTTAATTTAGTTTTTAGATTTAAAAATAAAAAAGAAATAAAAAAGAAACCAAAAATATTTTTTTTTACCTTTTTGGCTTTAGTTTTAGTTTTAAATTTTAGATTAATTTTAGGAATAAAAATTAAAAAAAGGACCTAAAAATTTCTAAATTTTCAACTTTAGAAAATTTATTCCATAGTCAAAGGTGAGCTTTTAAATTTTATCTAAAGTTTGACTATAGGAAAATTTTAATTTCTGATTGGAATTACTTGAAATATCATTTAATTTCGGAATTATTGGAAATATCTGGCATTAAAATTCAATGGTCACCTCATGATAATATTTTTTGTTTCGAATTTAAATCGAGGGTTCAAAGTATTTTTATGCATAGATGTGGTCGATGATCGTTAAATTATCTATAATTGTGGTTTTAAGTTACTTGAAATTGGTGACTGATTGTTTTTGTGGAAATATTTCAAGTGACGATAAATTGCATGTCTTTATCGAACATTGTTAATGCATGATTGTGAAGGTGTTTTATTGGATATCATTGTGGTAAATTAATTTTTCATAGCAGCAGTTATATATCAATTACTTGGGTTTAATTTCATAACGGGATATTTTGACTCCACAAGGCACTGGTTTTAAAGTCTCAAATATAATTGGATCTATAAAATCTCGTTAATCTTAACAAGTACTTTGTCTTTTAGCTGTGTCTCTTGAGTTGGTTGATTACAAAGAAGCGAAAAAAGAAAGTGAAGTTGTTGGAGGAGGATAGAAGTAGCTGGAAGACCTAAATTGAGTTCTTCGGCATCTATCTCTCACACATGCAAAGTTTTCTTGCTGTTGCTGGGGACGAAATTCTAAATCTACTACAGGTTTGAAATTTTGTAGCTGTGGGTCGGAAATCTATTGCTGGGGGTCAAAATTCTAAATTGTAATTGCTACTGTGAAATTGTCACGTGGAGACTTTGATAGGGATCATCTATTAGAAGGAAGGGCTGACTTGGTGATTGGAGGAGGTCTTTTTCTAGGTCTAAAGGGTCTTGGATTGTCTCATCTTGATTTGAATCTACTAGTGGAAGAGTTGGATTGGGTTTTCCCCTTGGAGGGGTTTTTCCCTGGTTGAGTGCCTACATCTTGTCTCTTGTTCTTGTGGTCTTCATATACATTTAATTTGGTAATTGCTTGATGAAAGATAAACTAATAAATAAGTAAAAGAAGAAAACATAAATCAAGTAATTATCGAGAAAGAGGAATCTAAAACCTAATTCCTATGAGCATTGATTTCTCAATAGGTCAGTGTTGTGTCCCTAGACCTGAAAAGTTTTGTCACGAAAATAAAATCTATGTAAGTGGACTATTTGAAAATATAAACCCATTATTCAAAGTCTTGTGATATTATACTTGAACATTTATGAAAAATCATGCACAAAGTGGATCCTTAGGGTCACGGGATAAATTCTAGTCTGGACCCAACTTCATGGTTTTATTGGACCTTAGGGATCACTGGATGACTCCTCTATTTACAGTGAACCACTTTAGTGGTTATTGTTGTCCTACCATTTGGGGTCATAAAGGTAATCCCTAAACCTGTTTATTGTTCAGACTTTAGTGTCATTTGGCACACTATATAGATACACAATACATTGTGCTCTTTGGGATCTTCTTATGAATATGTGTTGCATTGTTTGAAGGTTGTATTGTACTAGGGTAATTTTTTTTGTTTTCCCAGGAGCTTCTTATAACAAATTTCCTTTCTTGCTTAATACAATAGTAAATTTAATATAATAGGCAATCCGTCTTTTCCTTTTTCAGTAGTTACAAAAATATAACTTTCATTCAATAGTTTGACTCCTTTGCACAATATAATATTTTTGACAAACAATATATCATTCAATGTAATTCAACCCCAAAAATGCAAATTAAGAGCACGTGACCCCAATTCAACTACTACGCACATAATCCAAGTTTAATTATGAATTCATACGAAAACTAAAGATCTGAATTATATAATTTTGACTGCTCTAGCAAGCGATCACAAACTCGAAATAAACTTGCAAATTTATTTCACCTATAGTCTCAGTCTCCTTGCTACAAATTTTCTTTATTGGACGCAACCAACTTTGCAGAAAGGATTCAAGGAGCCGTTGAATCAAGGAGCCCACTTCAGACAAGGAGCTCGCCATTTGGGAAAACAAGAATTGCAAGGCCTATGCCTTGATTGCAGCTTCCGTAAATGAAGAGGTGAGTCGCCATATTTCATCATTCTCAAATGCCTATGAAGCCTTGAGCAAGCTAAAAGAACTCTATGACTCACATTCAGAACTAGAAATTGTTCAATTGATGATTAAGTTGTTTAGTCTTGAAATGAAGAATGATGATCCCCTTGCTTTAGCTTCAGAAGTTAGATCTATCATGCATGATATTGACAGCACTGGTGTAAAAATTGACATACCTCTCATAGCATATGTTAAGGCATTATATCCGACTTACTCACATTATCTTGAGTCATTGCAAGCAAGTGGAAACCTTGAGCATATCACCTTTGATACCCTTGGAGAAAAAGTTTGCAGAAAGAGAGAAAGCTTTTGGGAAGATGACAGTCCCTTCATCTTCTGAAGAGGCTGCATACTTGGCACATAGAGAAAAGAGTCATGCTCCAGATTCTTCCAGAGGAAGAGGTGGCAGAAGAGGAAGAGGAAGTGTTGAAGTTAAATACTGTTGAGATGATGACAAGGCAACAACACACAGAGGGACATAAATTTATGTTTCTTGAAGAGATACTTATGTTGAATATCAGTATCAAAACACTATGCAGTAGAGATGCTCATGACAACAGAGCAAAAGGACATCCACAATACAGGGTTTGGCATCCTGTAGAAGGAGAGAATGCAACAAATACACCTGCAATTGGAAAAGGTCAGACAGTCAGTTGGAACATGAAATCTAATGAAGTTTACAACGGAGGAAGTTGGAAGACTCATGAACAAGAGTCCATGAATTATTTCAACTTGGGGAGTTTGATGTAACAACATTCTTCAAGGTTTATAAGACCTAAGAGCCTTATCACACATTTACTAAAGGGAGTGGGTTCCCTTAATTATTTTGATTATTTTCCTAAGTTTAGTTTGAGCTCTAAAGAGATTTAAATGTTATTTGATTAATGAAGAATATCTCGTGAGTTGTAGACATCTTAGAGATGAATGAGTAATCCTATGAAGAGTGAGGATTTTAGGGATCTAGAGGTCTAATGTAGGATTTGGTTGAGTAAAGAATGGAATTGAGAGAAGCTTTAGGAAATATTGAGAGATTGTTGGATCTAAATTGAAATTGGTTCATGATTCCTTTTTGTATATATTGGTAAGCATTTTGAAACATTGAGGGTTGGCTAGTTAGGTGTGAGAGTGCGATGAGATGTATAGAAAGGCCATTTTAATGTTGAAAACCAGGCCATAAATAGAGAATAGGCATAATCTTTGAATATAGATACATGTACAAAATTTGTATGGAGAATATAGTTTCAGATGTTGTACTATTCTCTGTAGATGTATATCTATATTTCTATTTTGTGGATTAGTACATAATTATATTAATATTGGATTGAATGATTCTGATAATCGAACCCTGCACAATATGCCTAACATCATTGTTGTCTAGATCAAGTTTGAAGCATTCGTAGAGATGATTGAATGTTTCCAATCAGCTAGATAGTCAAGAGTATGCAGGATCTGTAGATCTCGCAATCTGTTATTGCTTTGGTGTGTTTATTCATGATGTCTATCTGTGTGAATGTGTGGTAGCTTGGATGCGAATTGGTGTGGAGCCTCAGAGTAGAACGGAATGGAAGAATTTACAGTTGCATAAGTTTCGATGAGTTCTTGTAGAGAGTAGCACAGAGTATTATGGTTTGCAGAAGGCCGCAACTGTGTTTTCCCCAAAGTTCCATAGGTTTTCAGAACAAAAGTATGCAGTGGAGTGTGGACGGATCTGATCAAATAACAAGAGTTCAGCTTGAAGAAGGGACGGTCTAGATTGAATTCGCAAAGTTAAATGATATAAGTTGCGAAGCGATGAAGAGGAGCCACGTGTCGGCAAAGCGATCAAGTGCATATCGCACATCACATGCGATTTGGGGAGCAGTTAATGACAGAATGATAAATGTGCGAATTGCCGAAGTGCGATAAGTTTCGGGTTGCGAATCGTCATCGCAATGCTTCGCATCGGCATTGTTATTGTTTACGGTTAGAGGTATTTGTGAAAAGTCGCGACATCGTAAAAGTTCCGATCTGCAATGTATGTATATTGCTTGGGAACCGATTTACGATATGTTAAAGTTTTAAAATTCCGATAAGGCGACCCGTTGTTGAGTGCTTCTGTGTTTATGTGGCCCATAACCCATAGGTCACACGGATTTGGGTAAATATGCAGTTTTGCTGCATCAAAGTTCCGCAAATTGTGAAAAGTTGCAGCAACACTGCATCAACTCTTCTTCTTAATTGATTGAGTAAACTTTACTCTAAGCCCCAACTTTGGGTTTTCTTCGCCTAACTGCCCCAAAACTTACCCAACAGTGGGAATTTCAGGGGTTTTCCCCTTTATGGAGGACTATAGCCTACAAGGATTGATAGGCTATTTCGTCTTATTGGCAATTAATTTCTTGGAAAGTCCCCCCATCCTGACATTGCTTGTCCTCAAGCAATGATAGCTTTAGTTGCTGCCCAAACTATTGTTGCTGCTGTTGTCCCACAACCTTGCCAAACTCTACTTGTGATTCTTCATTAGCGAGAACTTCCCTTGAATTTAGAGGGTGTTGAGTGGAAACCATTTCCCGAGCTGCCAAAAGTGATTGAAATTGAAGGGCTACCGATGCTTTGATTTGATCCACATTGTTTCTTGCACTATCCTGCTTAGTATCATACACTTTAGAACTCATTTTGCTCCTTTGTCTCAATCCTAAGGGGCTCAATATAGCCGCTATACCTCGAGTCGGCCTTTTTTGCTCTTGTACTCCATTTATTGGACCAAATTTATTTCTAATCTCTGGAGCTTCCTCCAAGGCCGCACGGTTGGGCTCCAAGAACTTACAATAAGATGTGCTTGCACCAATCTGAACTAATTTCCCAAAATTAGAAAGCTTTGCAGGCTTAATCAGTTGTGAATTATTTTTTTGTTTTGAAGCTTCCATTTTATTCTCTGTGTTCACAACTGTAGGTCTCTCAGAAGGGAAACCTTCTTGTTATTGCTTGAACTAGCAGGGGTCATAGGAGGGGATCTTATAGTGTAAATTTTCGTAGATGTTCTATGCTTGATGCAACTTTACTTTAAACCTGATATCAAATAGCAATCACATAAACATGAAAGTAAAATGCTGATAGAACATACCAATAGATCGATGGAAGACAAGCCAAAAATACACTTAACTTGATCAACAAAATAGATGTGTTGTGGTGCGTTACGACGGTCAACAAGATGCTTCAACCAGCCCATGATTTATCGTGCCTCGAAGATATCTCAGCAGATTCTTGGCACCAACCCAGTGAATGTGATGAGGATCAACCATGTGTTGACTCAAAGTGTTCACTGCAAAACATACGTCCGGACGGGTGTTCACTAAGAACATCTAGGTCCCTACGAGTTGACGATACTCGGTAGGATTTGCTAGCACAGGCCCAACAACGTTTCCCCTCAACTTCTTAAAGTTGAGCTCCATCGGTGTTGGCATGGACTTACAGTCCACCATTCCAAATCTTTCCAACAACTTCACAATGTATTTTCCTTGAGAGAGGAAAATCTCGCTAGGTCTCTGCCAGACCTCCAGGCCTAGGAAGTAATGCATCAGTCCTAGGTCCTTCATCTCGAACTCAGAAGCGAGCTCCCTCTTACACTGATGAATGAGAGGGTTAACACCTGTTAGGAAGAGATCGTCCACATAGAGAACCAGAATAAGAGGCTTTTCTCTATCAACCTTGAAATAAAGGTTCGGATCAACATTACTTCGAGTGAAGCCCAACTTCATCAAGTAGCTATCTATCCTCTCGTACCAAGCCTTGGGGGCTTGCTTCAACCCATAGAGGGCTTTATTCAACTTGCATACATGAGAGTCTCTATCCTGGACTTTGAACCCAAAAGGTTGTTCCACATACACCCCTTCCTTTATCGAACCATGCAAAAAAGCGGTCTTCACATTCATCTGCTGAAGATTCCATCCTTGCGTAGCAGCAAGGGAAATAATAGATCGGATGGTGGTATATCGGGCCATAGGTGCAAATATATCATCATAGTCTACGCCTTCCTTTTGAGAGAAGCCTTGGGCAATAAATCTTGCCTTGAAATTTTCAGCACTACCATCAGATCCATGCTTGATCTTATAGAGCCATTTCGAGGTGACAACCGCTTTGTCCTCTGGTCTCGGAACCACATCCCAGACATCATTCTTCATAATGGACTCGTACGCTTCGTGCATAGCATCCTTCTAGACTTGATGCTTTACGGCTTCTTCAAAAGATCTAGGCTCAGATTGTACGATTGTACTCATGGCTGCTAGATACCCTTGGTATCTATTTGGTTTCTTGCTTTCACGGAATGTCCCCCTTGGGGCTATATGTCTCTCGACATCTTCGAGAGTATCCTGGAGCCATGCGGGTCTTCTCTTCATTGAAGGAGGTGGATCAATGGGGTCCATCGGTCCTTCAACATCGGGCATCATCTCATCCTTTGGTTCTTCATGATTCCCAGATTTTACATCATGATCTTCCTCAAAGCTCGGAAGATTTATCACTTTCCTGAGGGAAGCATCTTCATCAAAGGTAACATCGTGGCAAATCTCCACTTCTCTTTGACCAGGCACATAGATGCTATAAGACTTGGAAGTTTCACTATAGCCCACAAACATTCCCTTCTTCCCAGAAGCATCCAAATTGCTTCTCTTCTCTTTTGGCACATGAAAATAAACGGGACAGCCAAAAACTCTAAAATGAGAAACATCAGGTTTCTTACCAAAGAAAACCTCTTCGGGAGTTTTGGAGTTCAGAGCGGAATGCGGGCATCGATTTTGTATGTACACAACAGTGTTGGCAGCTTATCCCCATAGAAACTTCGGAATACCTTGGTCACATATCATGCCACATGTAGCTTCCACAATGGTCCTGTTCTTTCTTTCAGCGACGCCATTTTGCTCAAGAGTATACATGGTTGTGGTCGCCCTCTTAATGCTAGCTTCTCTGCAAAAGTTATTGAACTCGTTCGTCTCATATTCAGTGCCATTGTCGGTCCTCAAAATCTTGATATTCTTCCCTGTTTGATTTTCCCCTAAGGCTTTGAAAGTACGAAACCACATGAATGCGTCATCCTTCTTCTTCAAGAAGTATATATCCAGGTCTTGCGAGAGAAGTCATCTATAAATGTCATGTAATAAAAAAATCCTCCCAAAGATGTCACGGGCAACATACCAGACAGATCAGAATGTATCAATTGCAAGACATCAGATGTCTTTGTGATACTTGAAGGGAAAGGTCCCCTTCTATGCTTTCCTTCGGCACAACCCTGACATACACCTTGATGATCATTTTTGAATTTGGGCATCCCTGTCACAACCTTCCTTGCTTCGGGAAGGGCTTTGTAATGAAGGTGTCCAAACCTTCGGTGCCATAGTTCAGTTTGACGAATAGTATCACATGTCATAGCCCCCAGTGGACTTCCTCCAATTTGGTAGAGTGTATCAACTCTAAACCCAATCGTGAGAGCTTCCTTGAAACTCTTCTTCCAGATGCGTACCTTTCCATCGACGAATGCCACCTTGAAATCTTTGTCTTCCATGGCCGAAATAGACACAAGGTTCGTCTTCAAATCAGGTACATATAGTACATCTTGCAAGCGAAGGACTTACCTTGAGATAGATGGAGGGTCACAATCCCTATCCCTTTCACGGGATAGGTGGCATTGTCTCTTAGGATAATTTTCAGATTAGTATCCTTCTCGATCAAATCAAAAAGCGCTTCTTTAAACCCAGTGAGGTGCCTTGAAGCACCACTATCAATCAACCAGACATCCAAGGTGTCGGGTGGAGATGCAGCAAAGAGGGCAGATACAAAAATGAATTCATTTTTCTTATCATCAACAACATTAGATTCCTCATACCTGGAATTTCTTGAACTTTTGAAAGGTTGCCCATTCCCATTACGACCAGAGGGAGCCTTCCTCTTTCCTTTGAACTTGTTGTTCCTTTGATTTCCTTTCCTCTTGTTGTTGTTGTCACCATCCCCGTGAGAATCCCTTCTATTAGGACATTCTCTAGCATAGTGGCTAAGCTTGTTACATGTGTAACATCTTCCTTTCTTTTCTCGGGCCCTTGCTCTTCCATGGTTCCTCAGACCACCATTGTTCTTCTTCTTAGCATGAGCGATGAAGGTAATATTACCTTCATTTTCATATTCCATCATTCTTGTTTCCTCTTGAGTGCATCTTGACAATACTTCGTCAAAATCAAGAATCACATTGTTATTGAGAATGGTAGTAATGAATACATGCCATTCAGAGGGGAGACTTCCAAGTGCGTTGAGAACCATTTCTCGATCAACTATTGTTTCCCCAATGGCAAGAAGATTATTCCTGATTTCAGTCAACCTCAGAAAATAAGATTGAACGGATTCATCCCTGCCTTTCTTGAGATTCTTCAATTAGTTCTCAAGGAAAAGAACTTGATTTGCATTGTTGGCCCTGAACATATTGACCAACTTATCATACATCTCCTTAGATGTGCCCAGCTCAGAGATGTAGGCAACCAGACTTTTATGGATGGAATCTCGGATGATTAGCTTAGCTTTGATTTCTCCTTTTCTATACTTCGTCTTGGTGGCAGTAGGTGCAGATGATGGAGGCTCTTGGATTTTACCCTGCACATAGTCTATGACATCTTGATATTCCAAGATCAAATCCAAAGACATCTTCCAAGCATGAAAGTCAGAGTTGCCAGGCAAATTGTCATCAACTTTGAAGCCATTATAATTAGAGGTACCCATGAGTCTTTGACAAGTACTACTTCCTCGGTGATTGCTCTCAATACAAACTTGGGCTTTGTCTTCATCTTAGCTCTGATACCATGTAAATTTTCGTAGATGTTCTATGCTTGATGCAACTTTACTTTAAACCCGATATCAAATAGCAATCACATAAACATGAAAGTAAAACGCTGATAGAACATACCAATAGATCTAAGGAAGACAAGCCAAAAATACACTTAACTTGATCAGGAAAATATATGTGTTGTGGTGCGTTACGGTTGTCAACAGGATGCTTCTACCAGCAAAATCTCCTCACGGTCAGCCAACCAGAAGTGTCACACAACCCTCAAGACAACTCTACAGCAGCGAACCCAAAGTCAACAAAAGTCAATGTTCTCCAGTCAACGGTCAACGCAGAACAACAACAGAAAGTCAATGCAACAAGGTCAAAGCTCAACGTTTAGCCTCGGTTTTTGTGCCAAAAAAATGCGAACTACAGAGATCGAACTTTTGGGAGAGTTTGAGGTCAAGTTGACCAAGTGAACACCAATGTCAACGCTGGTCAAAGCTGTGTTGAAAACCCTAGAACAGATCCGAAACCCTAGCTGCTGTTTTCCCACATGTGAGTGAAGAGAAGCCTCCAAATGATGATCGAACTAATCAGATGCAAGAGAGAAGTGTGTGATGAGTGATGGTGAAAATGACCTCCAACGTTGACCAATATATATCCATTTGTGAGGGTGTGTGACACATCTGTTGGGGCTCCAAGCCTACATTACAATTCTGGCCAACCTTGCACATAAGTGGAATTAATTCAAAATAAATGTTCTGCTCATCCGATCAAGATGATATTTAGATCGATCTTGCACCTCTTCGAAAGAGGAATCCAATAAAAATATTGGCATCGTCATATGAGCATCACAACATGGAGTTTGGACCTAGTTGCCCAAAATTAACATATAAAGCAACTACTAGGTCAAGTGGCAACAATGGAGCAATAGCCCTCTGTCAACTCAGCTAAAGCTCCCTGCTCTTTACGAACTTTCACCGATGGGAGGAAACTTGATATAATAAGAATCACAAAGATGAATGGATTAATAATTGGATGAGGTGTGATTCCTAAGGCCTATTCTCAAGAGAGGCTCAGAGCAATGGCTTACATGCTTTAGAAGCAAGATGATTGGCTCTCTAGAAATGGCAAAGGGGATACTTAAGCATAGGTGTGGGGAATATCCCTTGTCAAGAAGCTTCCTAGGTCTAAGAATCCTTGTGATGTGATGGCTTCTATGCAATCCTTGTGGAATGAGTTATAAAGTTGTGGGATCACGAGAACCCAAGTGGACCCAGACTAGGTCAAGGGTATGGAGTTGATCAACCAAGGAGGGGCTTGACCAAGTTACGGAAGAGAATAGGGTCAAAGGACAAATTTTCTTTTGAAATACAAATGCAATGACCCAAGTTAGGACACTAACCCAAATCAACTTAGGGAAAGATATGATCTTGTGGCTAGGGCTTGTTGTATCTTGAGATTCCATTGTCGTATTTGCTTCAAACTTGGAGGACCTCTTGAGAAAACTCCAATGTAATAGTGGACTAAGATTCAAGGGCTTTGGATGGCTACATGGAATTTCGCTTGATGCCCTAGGTGACCCTCTAGGGTTAGGCCTAGAATTGGGAGAAGTGAAGAAAATAAAGGCAAATTTGACCACGAATGGGATGCGAGGATCAATGCCTTGCTTCTTGGGATTAATGGAGTCAAGATACACATAGATCGAGAATTTTCGTGAGCTAAGGAGCCCCAATAGACCTTCACTAGCCTTTCCAAGTGCAACAACTAGGTTATTAGGGATTGATACTTCAAATTTGCAAAGGAGATGAAGTACGAGGTATTTCAACCTAAGAGGTGCCTCTAGGAACATTCACCCAATCCCTCAAAGATCAACACATGCATTAAATCACTTATTCAAGGTCTCTAGAAGAATTTTGCATTACTTTAATCCATACAAGAACAATGATAACAAAAACATGCATTAAACCAGTAAGATAACAAGAATAACATCAACATTTCACTTACATGAGAGAGAGAGAGAGAGTATATCCATTCATCAACTTCGCATTAAAAAGAAGCTCCAAAGACAATAGTGAAAATCCAAACATCATAGTGCATCAAGAAAACTCCAAAAATTTCATCCTAGTAACAAGTGCGAAAATCTCTCAAGAGATACTAATCCAATCCAAGTGATGATGAATTTATATCCTCTCTAAAGAGTTCGATTTGCCTAATTGGGCCTAATTAAGCCCCAAATAAGAAATTAATGTCCAATATTAACATCCCTTGGTGACACGCCCACCAAGATAGTTCAATAACATAAAAATAAGCCTCTCAAGAGGGCAGAATAATCAACATGATGAGTCATTCGACTGTTGAGAAGGCCCAGTGGAGTCCAAAGGTGCCATGGTAAGAGAATGGACTCCAAATATAGTGGATAAGGGGTTGGCCGCTTGACATCCAAGCAAGTCACAT
Organism: Pinus albicaulis; assembly: GCA_034641835.2. NCBI lineage: Eukaryota > Viridiplantae > Streptophyta > Pinopsida > Pinales > Pinaceae > Pinus > Pinus albicaulis. The sequence continues at coordinate 933,561,961 of CM076576.1, forward strand.
ATGGTGTCCCCAAGTGGGTTTGGGGGCACTATGACATCCTCATGGGTCTCCAAGTGGATTGATAATGCTTGTAAAGCATTTGTAAGGGCTAGGATGATGACATAAGCCCTCCCTTTGTCTCCCGCAGTGAGACACATCTTCATTTGGACTCTAGAACCTTTGCCAAGTGTGTGGTATAAGTGTGAATCCGATTGGGCATGGTTATCTAGGTGCATCATCCTCATCTAAAAGGTGGAACATGAGCAATCACTGAATGGTGCTGGGGATCCATGAAATATTCCCTGCTATGGTGGAGCCCCATGGCTCTCAACGCTCACCCCAGAAGTGCCAATGTGGCTCTCTAGAGGGCTTGGACCCCATATAGGGAGACCAAACCCCAAATGGAGACCCACTTGCAATCTGGCATAAGATCCAATGTGTCCCCTTGCTCTCCAATACAACAAATCATTTGATTAATCAAGTAAAAGAGCTTACAAATCATGGATTCAATTGGACACTTCATGGTGGCATGCCCTTCCATAGTGGGCTTTGGCATGTATAGGTGTCTCCAAGCTTAATAAGGGGTTAACCAAGGACCCTATTAGGTGGTTTCAGCCTTTAAAGGGGTGACATGTCCATGGTATATCCATCAAGTGGTAGGTGGTCATGTGATATAATGATGGAGTGGAGTGGGGATCAGGGGAAGACTCCAAGCTACATGCCATGGTCCAAGGATAGCTGTAATGGGGGAAGCCCACACTTGGGTATATGAGTGTAGTAGGGAGCAAATCATGGTACATGAGTTACCCCAACCTTTGATTTTCCACCCTTCTTCATATGCTTTTTTCCTTGTTTAGATTTTTCTTCATAACTGCCCGAGGCTCCAGGGGATGAGAGCATGATGTGTAGGATATATCAGTAGATGCCCCCTTTGAGGTGTGGTAGTTCATTGCCTACCAGAGGTTGGAACTTGGGACAATTATGGGTTCCTTAATGTGGAGGCAGCCAATCTAAGGCTGATAGGAACCAGGGTGATGGCCATAGATAAGGGGTAGAGCTCATGTTTGGCTTTTTCCCACGCGCTAAATTGTATGTCTTGACCATCTTTTGCATTTTGTGGCACATTTCTTGTTGAGAGTGGCCAAATCATGCTTTTCCCTTTCTTTTAAGTTGCATCAACCTTTGGGGCATTGTTCCAGGCTCGACCCAGAGTGCAGACAAGGGGAGGGGGAGGCTATTCCTTTGTGGACCCAGTGGACAAATGTGAACCCAGATGGGAAAAGTGATGAATGGGGTTGAAATGAGTGGGGGGGAGTGATGTATATGGTGTCGGAAACAGGACCATGCAACCAAATTCAGAATTTCCCATGTAGTGCTAGCCCTAAAGCTAATAGGTAGTAAAGGAGATCCCACTGGACTAGGATACAAGACTAACCACCAAATCAGGCAAAGGAGACAAGAGTACAAACCTAGCCCACTTTTTCCACCAAATCCCCCCACCAATCCATGCCCAAAAGTGTCCATGATAAGTAAGAAAAATTACTCAACTATACCAATGAAAAGCAATGTTATCAGAATCGAACCGGTGATTGAACCGAAAAACCTTGTGGATTGGGAATCGGTTAGAACCGAACTGGAATCGATAAAAAACCGGTTTACCAAATGATCAGAGGCTTAGTATTTAGCTCAAAAATGGAAGTGCTCAGAATTGATTGGAAATTGAATGACAACGACCGACCCGTCGCTAGGAATCCAACGCAACTCGTTTCGTCAAAAACCGAGTTCAGATGAAGAAGTTATAGCCTGCTGACCGCCGTTCAGAACAGACAAATTTAAAAAAAAAATTGCAGAACAGGTATAGGTTGATGACATGGCAGTGCAATCAGCATGCAGGGAATCTTCTTCAGTTTTTGCTCAGTGGCACTGTGACAAGTGTTAAAACTAGATTTGTCAGTTTGGTTTGAAGGTGATTTTTTTTAAAGGATCTGCTCCTAAGGTTGAATTCGATTTTTTTTTTTTTAATGTGGGAGGACAACCCAACCAGGGGTCGCCACCTGTCCCCTCTGGTGGACCCTCTCTAGCTCCAAGGTTCAAATTTCATTATATGCTAAGGTTGGCATGATAATTCGGATTATTTATATGGTTTCAATTTCAAATATTTCCTAAGGTCAAAACTATGGGTTTCAAACCTATGGTATGGTGGCATATTACAAATTCCGCACTTTACATTAATCCTATAGTCCGATTGGGTTACATATTCCGGTGACATATATATATTTTCATTAAACCTAAACTCCAAATTCTGCATATTATATGGTATAAACCTTTGGTTTGGGCGATATATTATTTCGATCAAAAGTTGTGCGTAGGGGTCGGGGTTGAACCCACGACCACCCTCGTGCCATCCCCACAGCGTACCACCGAGCCATCCATTAGTCCTTATTATATAAGGGCGGTAATATATATTTGAATTCAACCAAAATCCGATGCGGGGGTTTGGAGGGGGCCAACCCCCTCCCCCATATGACTTTGCGGCAAGACCGAGGGCGAGCATAAAATTTTAAATGGCATGGATTAATGCTAATTATAGGATTATCACCCATTAATCCGAAGATTAAGTGCTAATTAATCCATGTTTAATCCGAGGTTTGATAACTGCACTTATGCGCATTAAACTCGTGCTTATCCACCATTTAAGCACGGTTAACAATTAATTAATCTCGGATTATTATGGCGGGAAAATTAGCGGAACCACCATTTTCGACGGGATTGCCAAATTTGTCGGAGTTATCTGGAGTCTTCTCCAGATTTGAAGGAGGAATCTAGGGAAAATTTGTTTTGACCATATCTTGAGCAATTTTCGACCAATTTTGGCTTAGGAAGAGTCATTCTTGGCAGATTGGCATGCTCTGAACACATTGGAACAGGTTGCAGAGGCAGAGGAACAATTCTATAGAGTTTTTTATCGCTTTGAAGAATTTTGAAGCCGAGGGCCACCAGGAAGGAAGGCCATGCTTAGAGCAGCTGAAGACCAAATTGAGTACATAAATAGTCATTTCTAATAGATTTTACATTTTGAACTGATTGGAGTATGTTTCAAGAGCATTTGATACATGTAAACAACAATTTGAGCACTATTGAGCTAATATAGAGGCCCAAGCCATGGAAGCTGGACCAAGGAGATGTAGCCCAAGAGGGGTGAACTCCTTCATCATAAATTTGTTTTAATGGATCAATTGTGATGGTTTGTTGTTCTTTATGTGTTGCTGTTCAACATTTTAAATTCATACTTTATGCTCTTGAATTCACTCATAAAAACTCAGTTTAATTACTTGTTTGACACACATAAGCAACAAGGAAACCAATAAATAAATTTTATATCTGAAAATGAAATGAGCACAACAAAACTAACATTCATAATTCAGATCACCAAAACCACATAAAATATTCATAATTTAAAGAAGAACATATATATTAATGTGCATCCATATGAATCCAAACCATTTATACACAAATATGCAAAAGTTCTCATTTATATAGCAAGTAATAGTGCACATAACCAAAATAGCACTTAGTGCAAAGCATCGCTGAACCAAAAAACATTAAGAAACAGGCTTTAAAAGGCCTTTATAGTCCAAAATAACATGATTCTACAATACTACAACTACAACCTACAAGTGTTAATTGTTAATGTCATCATCAAAATCATCATCATGATCATCCTCCTCATCTCCATTTGAAGAATGAGTAGCATCCAAGTCTGCGATAATTGCCTATATTGGGATCTTCGTCATTAATATAACCCTCAAGCATTAAAATAAGATAGAAAAAATGTAGCATGTGTCAAGTGAAGATTTTGTTTGAGTGATGGGTACATTTTTAGTAGACTCATGATAGAGGAGTTCGACAACCATTGCCACTAACATAGAGGGATTGGTGCTATTTATTAAATACTAGTTCCTTACCCTCGTACATGACAAAATCCAATGGAAACGTTGCAATTCCTGCATTCTTGATATCCTGAAAAATTGTTAAGTGTGTTGTATTTTGAGTGAAATCTAAAATTCTACTTTCTCCGTATGAAATCTAATGAGGTTGGAACCACTCTCAAACATCCTGAGTCATTTCATGGTAATGTTAAAAATTGAGGTAAATGGATGGAAATGAACGATTAAGTAAAAGTGACATTCTCCTTAATCTTTCATTCCATCCTTTTACTTAAATTTTTAACATTACCATGGAATGCATAGCAATAATAGGACCATAGGCTTCAATATTAGGCTGAGGACCATATGCTTGAATATTAGGTTGGCCTAGGGGAGAATTAGAATTGGGCCATCTAAATGGAAAAAAACAAAATATTACAAAAAAGACAAATTTTTATTTTGAATTGGGAATGAAGCAAATTGCACAAAACCGGTACCGAACCGGCCTATTCTGGTTCGGAGGCTTGGTTCAAATCGGTTTTGGGCGAAAAACAACCGGATTCGCTGATTCTGTTGAGATTTTTGAATGTTGGGGTAGCATCGGATGTGCTGTAGGTCTCAAACTTTGTGGAGGCACTAGAGTACACGAGATCTCCAAGACCCAGAAAGGGATTTGAGAAATTCCATCCAGTTTAAGATAAAATTAATTAATTAATCTTTTTACTTAAAGATTAAAGGTAATTGATTTTAACATGTGATGGAAATGACTTAAGTCACACAGATCAAGCTTTCTGTCAATCTTAGCCGTCTTTTCAAGATTAGATCTCGACTGTTGGTTTCCCAACGAGAAAAGTATAAAGGAAAGCCTTGGGGTCAATTGGAGAACACACATAGTGGCAGAGCACTGAGACTAAGTTGGAATTCTAGGGCGTGGTTTGCTAAGAATTTCCAGAAGTGTTTCAGTTGCAGCGAGGGGTAGTATTGGCGAGAGGGATGATCCGATCCCAGGCCAAGAGTCAGCAAGAGGTAGAGAAGCAGCAACTAGAGCAGTGTAGAGGGAGAAACAACTACGTAGCAGCTGCGCAACGCAGAGGGCTTCAGGTGCTACGTAGGCTCAGAAAGGGCAGTGCAGAGGCAACATGAGGCCAGTAGGGTTGACGCAGGCCCAGCTAGGGCAGCGTAACCCAGTCTGGGTGACGTAGGCCCTTCCTGAGCAGTGTAGGGGCTGACGCAGAGGGCTTCAGAGTAGGGCTGGGGTTTCTAAAGATTGAAAAGGGTTGAGTTATGTAAATCCTGTTTGAGGGTGTGAATCAATCCAATTCTCTATCTTCGGAACAGAGGTATTGCTGCAGATTTTGTATTTCTCTGTTGGGTTAACTAGTAAGGTGCCCAGATTTGCTGTACTTAGAATATACTTAATAATATAAACCCTCCAATAGCCAGAAGACCGATTTTCTCGCATTGGGCTTTTCCGGGGACAGTTGTCCAGAAAATATTGTGTGTCACTTTGTCATTGTGCATGTATTCAGTTTAGATCTGTATATGTGTAGACTTTTAATGTGTTTACTTCGATGTTAATGTTGAAATTTCATATTAATAACTTGATTAAGTAGGATAACTATAATCAGATTTAACAGAAGGGTTTCTGCATAAGTAATATTCAGAAATTTCACATGGTATTAAAGTGATTGCAGATTTAGCTGAATCACCAACAAGAAGACTGAAGAATCCTTGCTGCAGAAAGTAGCACCTGCAGAAAGCCGGACCAGAAAGGACAGCGTAGCAGCAGAAGGGAGAAGAGCCACGCAGAGGCCAGAGTGACGTAGTCTCCATGCAGGCCCATGTACTTACTGTGCAGAGGCAACGCAGAGGCTGTGCTGGGACTGTTTGCTCGCGTAGAGGCCAGCCAGGGTGACGCAATCCTGAAGCTGTTGCTGATTCAGAGTGCCGGAAGCAGTGCTGCAGAGCTTTAATAGTTGCTAGTGGGGTGAAATTTCTGTTAGTTCAGAATTTAACTTGAGCAAGATGACAAAGAGCGGGAGGAGAACAACTTCTCAGAGGATTTCCAACCAAAGAAATTTGCAGATCGGTTAGAGGAGCGAGGAGAGTTGATTCGTTTTGTTTTGGTAGACTTCCAAAAGAGGAAGTCAGTTGTCAGAGGGAGCAGAGGGTGCCTTTCTCGTCAAGGACCCTAGATCCGAGTCTCTAGCATAGAGAGGAGGATTCGTTTCGACAGATTTGCTGAGCAGATGGCACCTCATGGACTACGTGATCAGGATAGGTTGGACGACTTGTCCAACTTTGCAATCTAGAAGGCCAGAATCTTGGTAGTCATGGAGGCATACGGTCTGTGTTGATTTTTGTAGCATCGGAAAGTTTTCCAAGTCTCAAAATTTGTAAGGAGGCTTGGACATCCGTATTCCAAAAAACCCAGAAACCGTTTGTGGAAATTCCACTCAGTTCATGACTTATTAAAATAATTAATTATTTTAATGAAGACCCTAAGTCTAAACTTAGGTAAATTAAATAATTAAAGGGCATTAATAAGTTAGAGTGTGAATCTTCTAGAAAGCAAAGATTAAGTCAAGTTTTAATCTTAGCCATTGATTAGACTTTTAATTTGGGCCATTGATTCATTAACGAGAAGATTATAAAAGAAGGCTTGAGGGTCATTTGGAAAATAAGCCGGGCATATATTCAGTACCCAAAGGAGATCAATTCTGAAATAATAGAATTTGGTCTCAGTGGGAGAGTTACAGAAGAAGGAGGAGGGAGTCGACAGTGACTGAGATCAGGGACAGAGGGACGCAGTGGGTCATAGGAGGCAGTGCAGGGCTGTAGCGCAGTGAAACCATGCAGAGCCTACGCAGTCCAGCGCAGGGGCTGCGCAGTGAAACACGCAGACAGGCACAGAGAGAAGCAAAGGCTGATCAGGGTGTTGGGAGGAGCCGAGATTTTTGTCTTTGGTTTTTTCAGATTTTATCTGCCAATATATTCATTGTAAAGATTCATTTGCTGAAGAATTTTAATAAAATCCTCATCTGCTGCACCAGTTTTCGCGCATTGGGTTTTTTCGGGGACATTTGTCCAAAAACAACTGTGTACATGTGATTGATTCTTATGCTTATGTCCTTTACTGTTTGCTTCTCTGCATATATAATTGTGAATGTTGCAGTAGTATTTATTTTGAAGTTTACCAATATATTTTTGTAAATAACGTATTGAAGTAATAAGTAGGAGAAATAAATCTATCACTGCAACTGTAGACTTTTCAGATTGAAAATTTCACATGGTATCAGAGCCAGAGATTAGTAACAAGAGTGGAGAATCGACAAGTGGACGGAAATATGATACTACAGTAGCAGTTCTCCAGAGAGGGAAAGAAGCATGATAGAACAGATGGATCAGGATGTTTCTGTTGTGGCGTCCAGACTTGAAAAATAATTTTGCTTGTGTGTCAAGCACTGCTTCTCCTGATGTCTGGTACATTGACAATGGAGCGTCTGCTTATATGACAGGAGTGCGGGAATGTTTTTCCGACTACCGAGAGGGGCTGATGAATTTTAAAATAACCATGGGTAATAAAGCGAGATGTACCCCTATTGGAAGAGGTACCGTAGTATTTCGGACAGAGGCTGGAAATAAGATTCGGACCACTAATGTACTGCATGTGCCCGAGCTAGGGATGAACTTGCTCTTAGTGTCTCAACTTCAAAATCGAGGTTATGACGTTTACTTTATTGGTAACAGAGTTTACGTCAAACACCCAGTTGGAAGAAGAAAACACAGATCAGAGTAAGAAGCAACAAACTCTCCAAGTTGCAACTCGAATCTCCAATGGCACTAATTGGCAGCACTGATGAAACATACGTGAATGAACTATGGCATAGAAGAATGGGACATTTGCATGATGGGGCGTTAAAAATTATCAAGAAAACTATCACAGGAGTTCTAGAACTGAGCACCAAGCAGAACGATGTCTACAAAGGGTGCGTATTGGGTAAATATGCCAAGGCAACATATCAGAGAAGCAACAATAGGGAAAAGAGTGTATTGGACTTGATACACTCAGACTGTGGACCAATGTCCACTAGAGCTTTTAGTGGTGCTGAGTATTCGTCACTTTTATTGATGACCATTCCAGGAAAACCTGGATCTACTTTTTAAAGGCTAAGGACGAAGTCTTCAGTTAGTTTAAAGAGTTTAAAGCTTTGGTAGAAAATCTGACAGGAAGGTGTTGCGTTTAGACAATGGTGGTGAATACATAAACAAGGAATTCACTGGGTTCTGCGCAAGGGAAGGTATTAGAAGAGAGTGGACAACTCCATACAATTCGGAGCATAATGGTGTGGTAGGAAGGAAAAACAGGACTATTGTCGAAGCTGCAAGGGCAATATCTGTATGATCAAGACATGCCCAAATTTCTGAGGGTTGAAGCTTGTAATACAATTGTCTATGCTCATAATAGGATCCCTCACGCTGCATTGAGAAAGATCACACCAAAAAGTGTCTTCACTGGGAGCAAGCCTGAAGTGAGTCACTTTAGGATCTTCGGCAGTACAACTTACTGCCATGTGCCTAGTGAGAAGAGGAAGAAGTTGGAAATGATTGCGGAAAAGGGGTATCTGGTAGGATACAGTGAGATTGCAAAGGCGTATCACATCTACATTCCTGAGAGCAGGAAAGTCGTGGTGCAGAGGGATGTGAAATTCATGGATGAGAAGGCCTTTAGAATATCCCGCGAATTGCCTTCTGCTATGCAGTCTGAGGAGGATCCGCTGGTTCAACCTCAACAACCGGCGACAGATAATTGAGTTGCCTCTCCAAGGCATGGGGATCCAAGGGACACTTCTGTCGAGGATTTGCAAGAGGGAGAACTGGTAAATCCGCCCACCACCAGTGGGAGAACGAGTAGGGAGCTATGGAAAATTTTGAAAGATGCATAAGACTTTGTCGGAGTCCCTCGAAATGAGAAAAGACAACATAAGAAACCTGAGAGGTATCAAGTCTTGGTTGCACAGGTTGGGGAACCTTCTAGTTTTCGAGAAGCAACTCAACACCAGGTGTGGGTAGATGCAATGGTGGAAGAGTACAATTCCATCACGACGAATGATGTCTGGGAAGTGGTCCCTAGACCTTAGGAGAGATCAGTTATAGGATCAAGGTGGATCTATAAGGTCATGTATGCCGCAAATGGCAACATTGAGAAATTTAAAGTCAAGTTTGTGGCTAAGGGGTATGCTCAGAAGGAAGAGATAGATTATGAAGAAACCTTCGCTCCAGTAGCTAGATATACCTCTATTAGATCTGTGATATCCGTTGCTGCGCAGATGGGATGAGAGATTCACCAGATGGACGTCAAGACTACGTTCTTGAATGGGGTGATAGAGGAAGCGGTGTATATTGAACAACCAGAAGGCTTCGAGACGCATGATCAGAAGACTCGTGTGTAGGCTCAAGAAAGCTTTGTATGGACTAAAGCAAGCTCCTAGAGCCTGGTATGGTCGAGTTGATAACAACTTGCAGAAGATGGGTTTCATCAAGAGTGACGCATATCCAAATCTCTACTATCTAAGGGTAGGGAGTGAGCCCCCTGATACTGGTTTTATATGTAGATGATCTATTTTTGATAGGATCATCGAGGCTCATCACAGATTGCAAGAAGAATTTAGCTACGGAATTTGACATGAAGGATTTGGGGCTAATGCACTATTTTTTGGGGTTGGAAGCTTGGCAGCAGAAGGGGGAGATCTTTCTTGGTCAAGAAAGATATACTATAGAGATTCTGAAGGGATTTCAGATGGAGGATTGTAGACCCATGACAACTCCAATGATCACCTACTGGAAGAAAATCGACACGTCTGGACTTCGAAGATGATGAGGCTGATCCTACTCTGTATAGGCAGCTCATAGGATCGTTGATGTATCTGGTAAACACAAGGCCAAACATCTGTTATGCTGTAAATACCCTCAGTCAGTTCATGGTAGAACGTAAGAGGGTTCATTAGGCAGCAGCCAAGCATGTTCTCAGGTACCTTCAAGGAAAAATCGAGCTTGGATTGAAGTACACCCGTAGCAGTGATGTCAGATTGAGTGGGTTCACCAACGCAGATTGGGCTGGGAGTTCAGTAGATCAGAAGAGTACCAGTGGGTACTGTTTCAGTCTAGGATCAGGAATGACTTCCTAGTGCAGCAGGAAACAGAAATCCGTGGCACTGAGCTCAGCAGAGGCTGAATATATGGCAACTGGGACAGCTTAATGTTAGGCCATATAGCTTCGGAAACTGCTCGTGAACCTACTAAAAGAGAAAATAGAAGCGACCAGTATCTTGTGTGATAATTAGAGCTGCATCAAGCTCTCTGAAAATCCTGTGTTTCATGATCAGTTGAAGCACATTGACATCAGGTGTCACTTCATCAGGGACTATGTACAACGTTGAGCTGTGCAATTGCAGTACAATCTAATAGGAGAACAAGTGGCAGGCATTCTCACAAAGGCTCTGGGGAAGACCAAGTTTGTCTACTTAAAAGAGAAGATGGGGATGATCAAGAATCCATTCCAACAGCAGGAATGGATAAGATCAGGATTCAGAGGGAGCTGCAGTACAAATGCAGTAGTGACAATGGCAATGTCATGGGCAACAATACAAAAGGAAACAACACAGCAGACGAGGGGCAACGTCCAAAGATCAACAACGTAGAGGGTGCTTCAAAAGCAGAGCAACATGCAACAGGCATATTGCTGTAACACTTTCCTCGCTAATAGAGTGTGTTGATTTTTGTAGCATCATAAAGTGTTCTAAGTCTCAAACTTTGTAAGGAGGCTTGGACATCTGTATTTCAAAGAACCCAGAAACCGTTTGTGGAAATTCCACTCAGTTCATGACTTATTAAAATAAATAATTATTTTAATGGAGATCCTAATTCTAAACTTAGGGAAATTAAATAATTAAAGGGTATTAATAAGACAGAGTGTGAATCCTCTAGAAAACAAAGATCAAGTCAAGTTTTAATCTTAGCCATTGATTAGACTTCTAAGCTGGGCCGTTGATTCATCAACGAGAAGATTATAAAAGAAGGCTTGAGGGTCATTTGGAAAATAAGTTGGGCATATACTCAATACCCGAAGGAGATCAATTATGAAATAATAGAATTCGATCTCAATGGGAGGGATGTAGGGCGGAGAGTTGCAGAAGAAAAAGGATGAGGGAGTTAGCAGTGATTGAGATCAGGGATAGAGGGACGTAGTGGGTCACAGGAGGCAGCGCAGGGCTGCAGTGCAGTGAACCCACGCAGAGCCTACACAGACTTACACAGTCTAGCACAGGGATTGCACAGTGAAACACATAGACAGGCACAGAGAGAAGCAGAGGCTGATTAAGGTGTCGGGAAATTGTCGAGAGGAGCTGAGATTTCTGTCTCATGTGTTTCCAGATTTTATCTACCAGTATATTCCTTGTAAAGGTTCATTTGCTGAAGAATTTTAATAAAAGCCTCATCTGTTGCACCGGTTTTCTCGCATTGGGTTTTTCCGGGGACATTTGTCCAAAAACAACTGTGTACATGTGATTGATTCTTATGCTTATGTCCCTTACTGTTTACTTCTCTGCATATATAATTGTGAATGTTGCAGTAGTATTTATTTCGAAGTTTATCGATAGGTTCTTGTAAATAACTTATTGAAGTAATAAGTAGGAGAAATAAATCTATCACTGCAACTGTAGACTTTTCAGATTGAAAATTTCACAGTCTAAGGGAGCATGCAGAGAAAGTCCTGGCCACACCGACCAATGCGGATCTCCTGGCGAAGCACGAAGAAGAAACGACACATGCCAAGCGCTTCATAATGGACGGGGTCAAAGATCATGTGGTTCCACACATAGCCGATAAGAAGATGACTTATGAGATGTGGGTGGCTCTGACCACACTATATGAAGGAAAATCCGTCCAGAGGAAGATGCTGCTGGAGAACCAGTTGAGGTTATTCATGATGAACAAGGGGGAGGAGATTGAACCTTTTCTGTCCAGACTTCAAGCGATCCGGGATCAGCTGATTGGCATGGGGGTGAAGGTGGAGGATGATGTTATGGTGAGGACGACTCTAAATGCTGTCATAGAGGATTGGGAAACTTTTGCTCGAAGTCTCTTGGGCAGAGCAGACCTTCCCAACTGGGACAATATGTGGGCAATCCTCCAACAAGAAGAAATCTGTCGGATCACCAAGAGATAGTTCATCATCAGGTCGAGAAAAGTAAAGAAGGAAGAAGAGGAAGATGCAACCTTGGCATCAAAGAGGCAGCAAGGGAGAAAGAAGCGTGATCTATCAAAGATCAAGTGTTTCCAGTGCGGCAAACTAGGACATTTCGCCAGCAATTGTCCTCAGAAGAAGAAGGACAAGGAAGCTTCTAGCTCCAACGTTGCTGTGGCGGACAATGGCTCCGAAGATGACGTAGACATGAGCGCCCATGAATCATGAAAGTGGGGCGACATGGATCTGTAGAGCAACTACAGAGTGATGGCAGGATCCTTGAGTAGCCCAACCCTTGGATCACATCCGTGCTACGGGAGCCTTATGACAGTAGCGGGACAAGTGGATCAGTGGGTGCAGAGAATCACAGAAGGAGTAGAAGCAGAGTTGGATGCTAAGGGGGAGCAGCGCAGTGCAAATGCAGCAGCATTGCAGAGGGGTTGATGTGACTTCAGCAGCGCAGAGCAGCAACAACGTAGAGGCTTCAGGGGGATAGCGCAGCGCAACAACAACGTAGGGGACTTCAGCGTAGAGGGTTTGATGTGACTTCAACAACACAGAGGAGTTATGCTTATGCAGTGCAGAGCTGTAGATGTGCAACAGTGTCCAGATGACAACACAGAGCAACAATTTATGGAGCTTCAGTGATGAGATGCAACTCAACTGACTTGTCTGTCAAAGATTGGGCAGGAGTTTTCAGTTGCTTCTCTCCGCAATTGAGTTGCAGCGCAACAATTGGCAGCACGATGCAACAGATTGAGAGGGAGCTGCAGTACATATGTAGCAGTGGCGGTGGCAGCGTCATGGGCAACAATACGGGAGAGCAGCAACAACGTAGTGTTGAAGGGCAGCAGGCCAAGCATGAACGCAGAGACCCACACCAACGATCAGTGCAGCCTTCAGGGTGAAGTGTTGTGCTAGAGCACATTCCTCTCTAAGAGAGAGTGTTGAGATTTTTGAATGTTGGGGTAGCATCGGATGTGCTCTAGCTCCCAAACTTTGTGGAGGGACTAGAGTACATGAGATCTCCAAGACCCAAAAAGGGATTTGAGAAATTCCATCCGGCTTAAGAGAAAATCAATTAATTATCTTTTTAATTAAGGATCCTAAGTCTAACTTAGGAAAATTAAAAGATTAAAGGTAATTAATTTAAACATGTGATGGAAATGACTTAAGTCACACGGATCAAGCTTTATTTTAATCTTAACCGTCGATTCAAGATTAGATCACGACTATTGGTTTCCCAACGATAAAAGTATAAAGGAAAGGCTTGGGGTCAGTTGGAGAACACACATAGTGGCAGAGCACTAAGACTATTATGGAATTCTACGGCGTGGTTTGCTAAGAATTTCCATAAATGTTTTAGCTGTAGCGAGGGGTTGTATTGGCGAGAGGGATGATCTAATCCTAGGTCAAGAGTCCACAAGAGGCAGAGAAGCAACAACCAGAGCAACGTAGAGGCCTGAGGGAGCAGCAGCTGCACAGCGCAAAGGGCTTTAGGTGCTACGCAGGCCCAGAAAGGGCAACACAGAGGCAACAAGAGGCCAGCAGGGTTGACGCAGGCCCAAGCAGGGCAATGTAACGCAGTCTGGGGTGACGCAGGCCCTTCCTGAGCAGTGCAAGGGCTGATGCAGGCTAGCAGAGCTGACGCAAAGAACTTTAGAGCAACGCAGGGGTTTCTAAAGACTAAAAAGGGCTGAGTTCTGTAAATCCCGTTTGAGGGTGTGAATCAGTCCATTTTTCTGTCTCCGGAACAAAGGTATTGTTGCAGATTTTGTATTTCTCTGTTGGATTAACCAGTAAGGTGCCTAGATTTGCTGTACTTAGAATCTACTTAATAATATAAACCCTCCAACAGCCAGAAGTTGTCCAGAAAATCCTGCGTATCACTTTGGCATTGTGCATGTATTCAATTTAAATCTGTATCTGTGTAGATCGTTAATGTGTTTACTTCGATGTTAATGCTGAAATTTCAGATTAATAACTTGATTAAGTAGGAGAAGTATAACCAGATTTAACAATAGGTTTCTGCATAAGTAATATTCAGAAATTTCACATGGTATTAGAGCGATTGCAGATTTAGCTGAATCACCAATAGATCTAGCTGAATCACTAGCTAACCTTTACATGCATTTGGCTACTACTTAAATCCAAGGTATGTAATTTTGGATTTCAATGCTCATTGCTTATAAGTTTTAACTTTTAAATTTTGTTGACTTCATGAATATGTTTTTGTTTTCCGAGTTTTGAAGGTACCATTACACTACACATTTTGAGGCTGATGGGGAGGTATTAGGGTGGATTGTATAATTGCATTGAGTGCATGGTCCCAGATTCCAAGACTAGATCAAATTCATAACAAGCTCTTGAATTTCAGTGAGAGTATCGGTACCTTTGGCATTTCTATGACTGTAAGGAGTAGAGCAAAGAATCCCCTTGGTAAGAATTGTCAAAATTTGCAAATTCTTATATTACTCATTTCAATTTGCAATTGTTGAGTCCAAGTTTCAACTTTCAAATTCATTTGATAATACTTTTGCCTTCCACCCTTTTAGCAGCCTATTGGAGTTAACAATTTGGTAGTGAATGCGCACAATTGTAAAAATTAGCAATTCAAATATTGAGTCAGACATGTAGTTCTTCAGGGTGTGAGCAGAATCAGAGTGTCTGTGAGCTTATATACACTAAGAAGAGGAACCGTTTGGAGCAAAAGCGATTGAATGACATGGTTTTTGTTCAGTACAACCTTAGGTTGAGGTGTAACTAATAGCTAAATAAAACCCCTGAATCAAGCAACATTGTTTTGGATGACTTTGATCCAACATAAGAACGGGTTGTGGAGAGTCAAGCACCAACATTTGACAATGAAGACCTTTCTTGGTTGGACTTGGAGCCACTTCCACAAGTTGCAGAGGCAGATATATCAGAAGCACCTGTAGCAGCTTCAGGGCTATGGGAATCAAACCATAATCCCATTGCAAACTTGGATGTTACTCATTTTTCAAATGAGGATGAGGAGAATGTTCAGGATGATGATTGATTGACAATTAGCACTTGTAGGCTGTAGTTGTAGTATTGTAGACTGTAGTATCATACTATCATATTATTTTGGACTATAAAGGCCTTTTAGAGCCTGCCTCTTGATGTTTTTAACTTTTTTGGTTCAATGATGTTTTGCACGAAGTGTTATTTTGGTTATATGCTCTATTATTTGCTATATAAATGAGAACTTTTGGATATTTGTGTATAAATGGTTTGGATTCATATGGATGCACATTAATATATATGTTTTTTCTTTTCTTTTATTTGTTTTTGGTAAACAATTATATATTATTATTATTATTTTAATTTTAATTTTAATTTTATTTATTTATTGTTCAGTTTTTTTCCGGTTCCGATTGGTTCTTGGTCCACATGGTTTTTCAGTTCGATCACTGGTCCTGTTTTGATAACTTTGAAACTTTAATCTCGTTGTTGTGTGTGTTGTCAATCAAGTTGTACACCGAAGTGCAGGAAAAGTTTCCAACATCACAAGATATAAACTTTATGGCGCAACGCTCAGAGTAGGGGCTGTCACTCTGATCCCTACTCAATCCTAGGCAAGCTAAGGGGGTGAGTCCTTAAAGGTGGGGAACAAATGGGAAACTTGTTGAAAACAGCAAGTCTAGGAGATACAATTGCTTATCTTAGTAACTTGAGTTAAAATTAGGTGACAAGCAAGATTACTGAGCACAACAAGATAGATTCAATTAGAACTTAAGATGAATCAGTGAGAGAGCGGTGCCTTAAATGCTCAGATGAATTTCAAATACTTACACAATAATGATCAATATATCAAGCTACAAGATAAACAATGCTGCAAGAAGGAAGTTAGTACAAGAAACAAGATGTAGAGATAACTTGCAATACAAGATGAAAATGGTACTTCCTTTTTAAGAAGATAACACTATTATAAGAACCAGTGACAAGTACAGGAAAGATATATCTTGCAAGTAAATTTAATGATGCTCACAAGGTCAATAATGAAATGATGCTAGGTGCAAGATGCTTCAATATAAGAGATGTCAAGACTTTAAGACTCCCACAGTAATCAATGAGGCTCCTTAGGATTACTCAATGAATCACTGATTAAAGAGACAGTCTTTGTTTATGTGCTTATTAGAAAATTCTTCACTGATATGTTATATCAGTTATAAGCAAGTGAAATCTGCAAACACCCATAACGCAGGACAGCGAGATGGAAAGCAACTTATGAGATGCAAGCAAGATGAAGATGCTTAAATAAGATGCAATTATGTTCCAGAAGATATCAGACCAGTTGTAAAATGTCACCTCCAAACTCAAGACCACATAATTCCCATGACAACCACTCAAAACAATGACAATATAGACTACAAAATTTGATGCTTTAGTTAAAATTCCCCTTCACAGGTATGAAATAATGGTTAGAGATAATTAAACTCCGAACTCTGCAAGTATTAGTAACTATGAGACTGCCAACAGTGAAAAATTATGCAATGAGATCTTAATGAGAGCAAAGAACAACAAGCAGAAAATGGTTAGTGTTGCACTCGTATTTGTCAAAGTTCCAAGGAAGCGGAAGTACCAATTTTTTCAACAGGGTCAGATCATCTATCAGCAGTTTGATGTGTCATTGTAAACCCATTGTGCAAGCTATGTAATGTAAATGATACTAGTAAGACCTTGAATGTATGTAACAACCTAGCTTAGCCTATTATTTTGGCGGAAAGTTTCATCCTAGGAGGTTTTTCGTCTCACTGACTCATTTGTGTTTCTAAACACGGATGGTCGACAAAATTTTTCCCTCCAACTTCACCCAAAAGCTAGGGTGAAATTCTTCGTCAAAGTCTTAGGTGAGTCCCAGTGTTCTTGTCGAGTCTTATGTAAAAGTGATTTGGGAATTATTTAAGCTAGTTGGCTAAATTATTTTATTACAAATCACTTGATCTACTAGATCATGTTGTGTTGCAAATTGGGTATGTATTTTGAGAGTCTAAGCCAAACGGGTATGCCTCTTTGAGGGTTGAATTGTAAATATTATGTAAAAAATATTTTAATGCATGGTCCCTCATGCTTAGACACCATGGTTAAAATATTAGAGGGTGGAAAAATCATTAAATCCCCTCAAGTATCAATTAATTAATTTTTCTGGAAAAAATAATTAAATCTTAAGCCATAAAATTAATTAATTAGGGTCGAATTAAAAGGTCTTAGGAAAATTAATTCTCCAAGTGGAAAAATTCGTGGGTCTTAAAATAATTAATTTTTGAAGGTCCTCCACCAAGGGAATATTGTATATTTCAAGAATATTTGGACCCTTGGACCTTGGTGGTTGAGTCAAAGTCAAATTTTTGAGGAAATTAGCTCAAAATAATTAATTTTGAGCAATTAAAAATGGAATTAAATGATAAATTCGAAAATTCCTCAAAAATGAAAGTTCAACGGCTAAGATTAAAAGATAATCAAATATTTTTCGACGACCGAGATTACTTTGACAATGATCAAGGAAACTAGCCGTTATTTTTCCACTTGGAGGATTTATCTATAAATTAGAGTCATTTGAATCTCCAATGATGATGATCTCTGGCTAGAAAATTGCTGCTGAAGCATCTTTGTAGCACTATTGCCCTACTGGGAACTATTTTTTCTATCATAATAAAGACTTTGGGGTGCAATTCAAGGTGTTCATGCTTATTGATTTGTGGTATGTACTGATTACGGGCTTTCTTATGATGCACTGAATAATGGTAAGATCTATTTTTCATTAGATGGAGATAAAATCATGCTATTGATAGTTTTGAGCTAATCTTAGGTGGTTTGATTTCCCATATGATTAACGGATTGTCATGAGATAAATACAATGTTTGCAGGTACTTCAGTCCTTGGCCTCCAAGTTCACAAACTTGGGTAGGAATCACTGTTGCTTGGATCCCAAATATTTTTGGTGGATTAAATTTTAGCTAAGGCTATAGTGTGCATTGGGGTTTCTACAATGTTTTTGTTAGTCAAGGTTGTCATTGATGTCAATGTGAGATTGTTTGTGATGGCAAATTCTTGTGATGTGTAATGTTGCCCTAGATGCTCATAACACCCTAGTGATGAAAGTCCTTGAACTAACCTTGTTGTTGGAATATGAAGATGCCATAACTCATATTATGATATCCTTACTCTTGATAAAGAAGCCTTAAAATTGATCTCAAGATCATAATTTTTTGTAGAGGTATTCAAATCATATATATATATATATATATTTTTAAAATCTGAGATTATTGGGTGAATTAAATTGCTGGGCAAAAGGAAAAATTCGAAATTTGTTTTGTGCACCAGCGTGCCTGCATTTTTTCCCCAGGATCCCTTTGCTGCAATTCGTGGCTCTTCTTCCCTCTGTGTTGTTCTAACTTGCGTTTTGCCCTCATTGAGCCTCTTCTCCAACCTATTTCCTTCATCCCCATCTGTGTAAGCCTTTATCCCCTTTGCATTTCAGTTTTTCTCTTCGTTTTTCCTTGTTGCACGTTGTCCCTTCATCTGCTGTTGATTGGCCATCATCCCTCCACGCAACTTCATCTTCGCACGCTGCATTTTCTTGTTGCTACGCCCTCTTCGCTGTTGCATCCCTCGATTTTTCCTTCCGGTCCACTGCTCCTCCTCGCTGCTCTTGTTGGCTTCGATATCCCTTCATCCCGCTTCCTCTTCTAGCTCGTGGCTTTTCCTCACACAGTCTCCTCTGCTTGCGTTCTGTTCTCCTCTTCTATGTGCAACTGTCTTGGGTGCTTCCTCCTCGCAGGCTCCTCCATACCCTCGATCTCTACCTCATTCCGTTGCCATCTCCCTGGCTCCTTTGCTGTAGTTTTCCGGCCGGCTGCCAACTCTTCAACTTTCCTTTACGCTTAAACCTAAAATGCATCACAAAACAAGCAAACATTTACATTTCATTTAATTTTTTAAAAGTTCGGCTTTGGTTTCTCTTTCTGATTTTTTATTTCGTTTTGTTTTTGTAAAGTTTTTTTTTTGTTTTTTTGTTTTTTTTGTTCATTTGATTTTGTAAAGTTCAATCGAATTTTAATTAACTTAAAAAAAGATTTTCATTTTTTAAAGATTTTAACCTTGAACTTTTTTGAAATTAAAAAACTTAAAAAAAATTTCGTTAACCTTTTAACTTTTGTAAAAAATTAAAAAAATTTAAAATTTTTACTAACTTCCAAAAAACTTTAAAAATGCCAAAAATTTTCTTTTTTATATTAATTCATAACATTTGTCAAATTTTTTATTTTTTTAATTCTTTTGTATACAAAATTTTAAGAGCCATTTATTTTTTGAAGTTAGATCTTTTGATCTTCGGGTTTTGAGGTCATAATTAAAGTGTCAAAGTTTTAAGCCTAAAAAAAAATATTTAATTGTCGAAGAATTCTTATAATTGACATGATTTAATTGTTAAATATCCTTTGTTTGACTATAGGAGAAAATTAAGAATTTTTATTGGATTTGCATTATTTTAGAAGATCATTTAATCCACAAATTACTTGACGAAGTGTTTATTTAACATCGAAATTTTATAATATTTCTTGATGATTAATTATTGAGATTTAAGTACTATATACTTTCATATGCTTCAGCGGAGTTTGATGATTATTGGCATGAGATTTTTAAATGTTTGCTATCGATTAAAATCGCCTATTGTTTAAATAACTCTTGTTTCATTTACTTGAATTATTGGATCTTTATTGAATATTTAAGTTTGAGAAACTTTCAAGTTGTTGTGTTCGATATTATTTTTGAGCACTCTATTGTGGATATGTGACAAATTGTATATCTTTCAATTGAATAATTTTTGGCTTCTTCATAATCGGCATTTTCGCTTAAGTATTTAGTGGCTAAATTAGATAATTTGTAATCTAAGTGCTTTTGGTTTTAAGTTTTAACATCACATTTCACTAAAAATTCTTGTGCGTTTTATTAGTCATCAGTAATTTTTTCCTTTGTAGATGACTAATTGCTTATCCTAGATTTCTAGAAACAAAGTTCATGAACATTGTGAGTTCTAGAAATCTCACTGCCTTCTTATCTTTAAGATAATTTTTTCACTATTTCATCATCCCATCATGTCAAACTCAGCTCACCCATCCCAGAACACCCATCATGGGCTCATGTCACTCATTTGGTCCATGATTTGTCACCTTTGGCCTCAATCCTCTATTTTGTTTTGCCTAACCCCTCCACTCCTACCTAGGGCCACCAATCAACCAACCCTCTTATATCTCCAAAAATACCCCAAGCACTGATGGTCTCAAAACTATCTCTGTAGGCGCTTTAGACAAATCAAGAACTTTGGATTTTGGATCTTCAGTACACCAGTCTATCAAAAAACTCTGTTTTACACTTAATGACCTCAAAGCCAAGTTTTTCAGTCAAAGACCAAGTCCAAAGAACTTTCCACTAGGTCACCTAGGGTTTCATAAGTCACAGGGTTGATTTGGTGTTCTCAAAGTCTCTATATTCTTGTGTCAAGAGGCTGCATTCAAAGGAGAAGAAGGTCAAGTAACTTGTCCAAAACTGATCAAAAGCCATTCAAGAAAGCCCTGCATGGCCAAAGCACAAATTCTGCAAGGAACAACTGCCCTTCTTCACATTTTTGCAAAAATGATCAAAATGGTCATCAACATAAAAGAGGTAAGGTAATAAGGTGAAATCATCACAAGAAGACATCCACAACAAGGAAAGGCAACAAGCCTATGTTTAAAGAGAATCAGGGTTTTGTGATTGATTGACAAGACAGTGTTGCCAAGCAAAGAAACATCACAAGGACCACAAGGATAAAAGACACCTCAACATAGTCACAAATGTTTGAAGATATTCAGAAATCATGAATGAATAAGGAAAAAAGGTGAGGTGAACTAAACAGAAATGAATGAACTTGAAAGGGCTATAGAGAACTTAGAAGACAACACTGCTTATTTTTCTCTAACAACCCTAAAACCTAAGAGTTTGGAAAGATGGATAGAACAGGTCTAATAAAGATGATAAGTCCTCCTTCATAAACAACAGAAGGCATTCAAAGGATATCCAAGGTGTCCTCTAGGGTTTCTCCAAACAACACTACTACACTGCACCAAAGGGAGAGATGGTAAAGAAAATCAGTATGAGGGAGCCCTAGCATTCAAAAGTACAGTCAAAGGTCTTCAAAATGGTCAAGACAAAGAAAGCATGAGGTAAAGTGCCAAAGGAGAAAATCGTGCTGAGCATAAGTTCACTGTGGAGAAAATGAGGTGTCAAAACTCCAAAAGGGACTAAGAAGACCAAAGGTAAATGTGTTGTAGGCACCTACAAAAAATCAAAAGTGGCCAAGGTAACACATGGCATGATATGGTTGTTTAAAACTCTTTGTCAAAACAAATATGTTACTGAAATCAGTAAGGAGGTAAAGGGACATGTTTCAGGTCACCTGCAACCAAAAATGCCAAAAGGGATAAGAACAATATTTTCGGTTTGTTAAATGCATGCCAAAAACAGTTTGAATAAGTGCCCAGACTTTCAAAGGTAAAAAAGGATGAAAAGGACATATACATCCCCTCCGCTAGCCATCACCACAAAAAGAAGAAAGATGCCTTGAGAAAGCTTTCAAAACCCCTGCAAAAGATATAAAGGGTGTCAGTCAAATGACAAAAAGATTGAAGAAACATGGTAAGAGTGGGTTTATAAGTTTAATTTATCTCTCTCAAGGGGTATAAAGGTATTTTTAATTTCATTTTAAACTCATTTGCACTTGGTGGAGAAAAGAAAGTTTCAGCAGAAAAAACAGTGTTTTTGACCAGTTTCTGGGCAAGTTTGTTGGCGCTGCGCAAATCACTGGGGCTACGCAAATATAAGCCGACGCTGCGCTAATCGGCTCTCCGCCCGTTCAAAATTGCACTACGCTGCGCTAATCAGCCCCGGCGCCACGCAAATCTCGAGCGCTGCACAAACGCGGGCCCGACTCGCCCGGAGACTGGCAAACATTGCACGCGCCTGGCGCTGCGCTAACCCTAGGGCAGGCCTGTCGGCGCTACGCTAACGGGCTGACCCGACAACACGAGCAAGACGCTGCGCAAATACAGGGAGCCTCCAAAATGAGAAAAAAATTGCCTCAAGCTCAAATTTTCTCCTCCATTTGATTTCCGAAAGTTTACAAAGAGCCAAAAAATTGGTAAGTAACCTCCTTTACTTGTCCCCAAAGCAATTTTCCATAAATTTTAAGTATTTTGGGGCTTTAAGTGTTCGAACCCTAAGTGAGGTAAACCCTAAGTCCTACATGCAAATGAGCCTTTGTTTCTGAACCTCCTTGAAATCAATTTGTTGTTATATGAGGGTGAGTGAGTTAGGGTGACTGCAATCCACTTTTGAGAAGGCCTCCTAAAAGCTACAAAGCTACTCAATCCTAAGAACCCTAGAGTCCACACCACTCCTTCACAGAAATTACCCTCACTACCATTTTCATTTTACTCCTCTTGCCCAAGTTTGCCCTGATCACCATGTCAGGAACAGAAGATAATGTCAGTAGCGAAAGAGGGCAAGTGCCTGTGAGGCCAAAACACAAATAGAGAAAATGAAGAGGAAAGTGAGGAGGCAGAGATAGAAAATGAAGAAGAGGACAAGGACAGAGATGAAGATAGTAAGGAGAATGCAGAAACCAAAGGCTGCACTGATACTAATGAGACAAACCACAGTGACAAAGAGGCCCTCATTGAAATTCAAAAAACAATAAAAAGAGGAAAGGGCCAAGTAAACCTTGAAATCTTGCCTCAAGATTTTCTACAGGCTTCTTAAACCCCATGAGGGAGGTCCCCACCAATTTTGAGCAAATTTGGAGCATTTTTTGTTTTTTGAGATTTTTAAGGCACATTAGCACAGCGCCACTGGCGCTACGTTAACACATGGAGCATCCTTAGCAGGAGAACTTGACATTTTTGGGCTTCTCACACCTAGTACATTATGCTCACCAAGTTTTAGATGATTTGGAACAGGTTTGACCCCTCAAAAGGTAAAAAAACCTCACTTTTTTCACCTTTCTGCCACTATTTTGGGCCTGGCGCTGCGCAAATGACAGTCTTGGGATTTTTGACTAGGCTACAGGAGATGGATTTGGAAACTACAAGTATTTTTGGAAAGTAGACTCATCAGGCTTTCCAACGAGCCATCACAGAGCCAAATCCGACATCGGGAAGTGGTCCAAAACTTAGTTGCAAAAGACCCTATTTTCTGCTGAAAGTGGCACTGCACAAATGGACTGTTTAATGTGTTTTAGACCAAAAGTCAACAAAACACACTCATTTATTGCAAAATCATTTTTAAGTGTTTTTTGAAGCAAATCACTCTAGGATTAGGTGCAATAAATTATTTTAGCATTTTTTTCATGAGATATTTTGTGCCTTGGGCCTTGCATGGTCTCTTAGGCATAAATGACATTTATGAGTGATTTTGACATTTTCCAACCCTAAAAACCTATCTAGGGTTTTTGCGCTCTGTTGAGTTAAATAGAGCATGAGGGCTTCATTGTAAACGTTGGCATTTGATAAGTTTTGAGAGAAATACATAGTTTTTATGAGCTTGGAGAAGAAATTGGTGTTGTGAAGTTGATGAATGGCTTGCTTGGATTGATGACGGAGAAGCTTGTTTGCAGGATTCCTTAGCTTGATTAATGGTGATGTATTATTAATTTGTTTATGTTTTCTTGTTATCATGATGTTTCATTCTTCTTTGTTGCTATAAAACAGAAAAGTATAGGTTGAGAAATGCTCCTTGAAGCACCTTAGTCCTCTTGTTTGCTATGGCCTTGATGTTTTCCTCTGCTGGGTGTGTTTGAAGAATTCTTAGCTGCTCTTCAAGCCTCCTTATGCTTGTTTGTTTTATTTGTGGATTAATATGCTAGTTTACAAATATGATTCACGGTAAGCCCTGCTTGTTTGAAACTATCTAAACTCTGTCTTTAAACCTCTCTTTGAAGTATTGCTTGCTAGGTTAAGTCAAAGAGGTCTTGTTCTAATCTCGCCCTTTGTCCATGTCTATCAGTTTGCTTTAGAGTTCTCTATAGCTTGATCAACAATGTTTAGGAGTTCCCTCTTTGATTGATTAAAGTTATTGTGTCATCTTATATGTTTTCTAATTCTGAAGGTGAATTTACTAAAGTTAGATAAGCTCTTATGCTTTCTTTGTTTCACTGGAATGTTTATCTTGGATATTTATTTGTTTAAGTATTATCATTGAGTAAATGGTTTGCCCTATCTCATGATTAGTATCTTTTGCTTATCATATTTAATACCTTCTTGTTTATGGATAAATGACAAAGGATACTTCACTGCCCTTTGCCCTACCTTGTTTTTCCCAAACTTGATGTCCACCCCACTTCACACAATTACCTTAAGGATCCATTAACCTTGCTAGATTGGCCCTGCAACACACTCTGATTTATCATTGAGAAACTCATGACCTTCTTTGACTCCATATCCCAATGATTTAAAGACCTCTCACTCCACTTATTCTACTTGACCATCTTACCCAACCAAAACAATCAACAAACCCTACACTTAACAACTAGCCTAAAATCAACCATCAAAAGCAAACAAGAACACATCCTTTGCATCTAATAAAGAGAGCCCTCTCTGAGTTTATGAAGGGTAGGTCCTAGGACTCCAAAGACTGGTTTCATGTTACCTTGTCATTTGGTATACCAATCTGCCAAATCACGGGACCCTAACATGTTTGCATATTAAGATAGTTTTGCATAGTTAAAATTTACTTCCAAGCATATGCTTGGTCGATAGAAAGATAGGTACACATCCATCTTTGCTTGAGAAACCTGGTTATAGTAGTACTTAAAACGGTGACCTTGCAGTCGTCAGAGCCACAACTCTCTACAGCGCCGGAGGCAACGGGTACGTTAGATTTTTAGGAGAGGTATCATTAATCACACCTTAGTGTGCTTCACCTTAACTTCTCTCTGCCACTTACTACAGAATCAGGCTTAATATAGAAAGGATCGAAGGGTCTAAACTTAGAGTAGGCATTTAATTAAAATTAACCAAGATTCTTGCACTTCACATTATTCTTGGGATCTGCATTACATATATAATAGTTATTCATCAAAGCAACAAATTCTCATCAAATACTTGGTTTTTATTTCCTTAGCAAGATAGTTGAGTCCATAAGGCAATAATATCAATCATTCAAATGTAATCGAATCCTTTAATCTTGCTAGATCTAATACAAATATTTGGTCATTTAACTATGTCTTCTGAACTGGTTGGTTCCCAACTAGTTCTCCTTCATTCCATTTCCATAGGGTCTACTCTCCTTAGTCTGCGATAGGGAGACAACTTAAACGGAGAGATTGAGGATTAGGTTGGATCTCTCGATCTGAGCCATTGTTGTGGTGCCTAGACATTTTGTGCGACAACATGTCCCATTAAAAATAATGAATTATTTTCATAAAACATAATTCGGTAGAATTTTCCAAAACACTTTCTGGGTTCTTTGGAATACATTTGCCTAAGCCTCCCTGCAAATTTTGAGACTTAGAGCATATCTGATGCTACCAGAAATCAACATGAAGATCCTATAGAAGTTTGGATAGCTGAAATGCTAGCCCATGACAACTACCATGGTAACATACATGAGGAAGAGGAAATAATCTGATTCTCTGTTATGTTGAGGCAACTAATTGATTCATTATGATCTTGGTCAATATTGTATCTGACTTTTGCTTTGCAGTAAACACCTCGAGTCAAATGGAACCCAAACATGATCTTTGGGTTATAGCAAAGCATGTGCTTAGATGCGTTTGTGGTACTGTTGAATGCTGCTTGGAGTATGTTGCTGATGGTAAGATCTGGTTACTAGGATTCTCTGACTATGCCAGAAGTACCAATGATAAGAAATGAACAACTACAGGTTGTTTGGGCTTTCCTCTAATGAGCAAAAAGCAGTCTTCTGTGGCACGAAGTTTTGCTGAGGCAGGATGTATGGCAACATGTGTAGTGGCTCATGAAGCAATTTGGCTTCAGAAGTTGCTTGCTGATTTGTTGGTCTGATTCTGGATACCAAAGTGATATTCTGTGAAGTTGTATAAGAATCCAGTGTATCATGGCAAAGTCAAAGCATGATGGCACGTAGTATCACTACTTCCATGACATGGTATAGAATGGAGCAATGAAGCTCTAGTATATCTCCACTGGTGAGAAAACAACTGAAAACTTCTCCCTAGAGGAATGGTTGTATATTTTAAAAATGAGCCGTGACTTGTGGAGATTGACTTTCTGGCTGAGAGGGAGTAGTGATCTTCTAAGATCATGTTGTTCTTCCTGTGTTACACTGTCTTGGATAGTGCTGTAGTCCGCGGGTTAATGTGACCTGTATGGGAAGAATGGTTTGATAGATTGATCAACATCTTGGACATTCATTTTCCCTGTCTTGTACTATGACCTGTATAGGGTTATTACCTTGTGTCTTGTACACTGACCTATATAGGGAGAATCATCATGTGAGCATCTTTCTGTGTCTTGTACTTTGACCAGTATAGGGCTTAACATCCCTGTGTCAAGTACACTGACCTGTATAGAAATATGAGCATCTTCTTGAGTCATGTATCTGACCTGTGTAGGGCTTAACATCCCTGTTTCAATACATTGACTTGGATAGGAAGATGGACATTTTCTTGTAACTGGCACTATGTCCAGTAACCTAAAGGAAAATAACCATTCTCCTGTGTCTTGTTCTGTGACTTGGATAGGGCTGTGGTCCTGAGTCAAGTATAGTGACCTAGATAGGAGAATGGGGTTAGAGGCTACTGGGTCGGATAGGAGCCTCTTAACATCTGGATCTAAAGAGCTTATTATTACCATGCATGGATAAGGCAATACTCTAGTTCTATAATACTAGCTGATTGATTTATATGGTACCTGTTACCACTTAAACCAACAGGGGACCTAAAGGCGTTCCTAGTAGGGAAACTACTAGACTAAGGTCAACGGTGGAGGCTTAGCCCACTGTCACCACGACTAAGACTCCCTACTCTTTATAGACTTTCACCGATGGGAGGAGTCTCGACGTTTTGGGAAGACACTTGTAAAGGATATGTCAATGGATAAGTATGAAGTGATCCCAACAACCCTTTTCCAAGGAGAAGGTGAAGTAATGGTGCTTGCTTGCTCTTTAAGCAAGGGAGTTGCCTTCCAAGGGAGAAGTTGTGAGGATAAGGGAGAAGGATACAACTCGAAGGAGTACTTCCCAATCCCTAAATCCTAAATGAAATTGGTTTCTTAGATAGCCCTTGGTGATTAATCTTTTATAAAAAACGGGACCCCACGGGACCAAGTGGACCCAACCCAGGTTCGAGGATGGAATACAACAACCAATGGTGTTCCTATATTTGAAAGGTTAAATTGATCCTACTAGGGTCTAGCCTTGGGGATGCCTAGGAAAAAATTGGTCCTAGAGCTAGGGCTTGGGATTCCCGTTGTTTCCACCGTTGAAATTGTCTCAAATTCGGAGGAGAGGGAGGGGACCCACCAGTGCAGTAGCCTCCAAGAGATTGAATTTTTCTTGTGGGTGGATTCTTGGGAAATTGATGCACTAGGTGACCTATCAGGGCTAGACTTGGGGAAAAGGGGAAAAAGGTGCAAAAAAGAGAGAAAATGACCACCCTTTTTGAGGGACCAATGCCTATTTCCCTTGGGGATATGGAGTCAAGGATGGTAATGATATGAGAACTCGGCTTCTTGATCAAGGAGGCTTGGAAAGTCAACTTCGTCCAATATTAAGGGAAAAAAAGAAAAGTGACCTTCAAACATTTATACTTCAAGCAAGTCAAGCTTATCGAGACAAAACAATCTCTAGGACATTTCATTCATCTAACAATGGCCCATACATTAAACAAGCTAAATAGATACTCAATTCCACATTCCAATGATGCAACAACTAGCTCTAATTATAGCGAAGTTCAGCAGTATGCAGCAACAAGAATATATCATTAAAATTCACTTACAGTGTTAGAGAGTATATCCAACCAGCATCACATTTGTATTTCAGGCCGAGTTTGAAAATGCATGAAAGGGTGGCCCATAGAGATTGAGGAGATTGGGGCCTCCAGCAAGTGGTGGCTTGCCAAGATAGGGAGCTGGGACTTCCTAGCTGGTAGTGGCCAGCGAATAGATGTACAGGGAGTAGGGGCTTCCTGGCTGGTAGTGACGAGCAAATATTTGCAGGAGGAGTCGGGGCTTCCTAGCTGATAGGGGCCAGCTAAACAGTGTAAAGAGTTTGAAGATTAATAAAAGAAAAAAGAGAAGTAGCGTAGCAGAAGGGTGGTTTTTCTCCCCTTGAGGATTTCCACTAGAAATATTGGTGTCTCCTGGTGTATGATTGCTATGATGTTTTGTGCATTTCATATTGCTGTTGTTTCATCTGTTGATGAATGTTTAAAAGGGCTAAATGTTTAATAATTGGTTAATAAGCCTCACTACTGATTCCCCCCACTTCCCCAACCTGCAGTAGTGACCTGGTTACCAACAACCACATCTTACAACCTCTCACAGTGCCCTTTCACAGACACTGATCTATCAATACATGGATTCCTGGGAGATTTCAGCAGTCTGATACTATGTGTAAATTTCTATACATGGTAAACAGACCTGCAAACTACAAACCCTGCAACACTGGAAGCTCAGTGAACTTTAAAAACTGTTGTCTGTATGCTGGATCTACAAACACATTTAACTGAAAAGTATGAACAGAAAACAGTAGAAATTTGTAGCACAGAGGATCACATCTGTTTTTCTTCTATTGACTGGAAGATAAAACTGTACAATGCAATCACTATAAATTTATAAAACCTCACCGCATATTAACCAAGAGAAACACTGCCTATTTTTATAGTAGGAAAGGGTTTACAATGATGGAACCCCAACCTTGGGCATTTAGAACAGAATGCCCAGCTTGCATGCATGCCTGCCCTGGGCACCTAGAAAACTGCACTTCAGCTGGATAAGACTCATGCTACTCGTCTTTGTTCTCTCCCCAGAATCAGTGCCCCCCTCTATAAGTGGAAATATACTTAACTACAGTAATTTCCCTAAATCTGGAAAAGAAAAATTAGAAAAAAATCTCAGTGTTAAACTGAAGCAAATCTGCTAAATCTAGAAAAGCATACTCAAATTAGAAAACACCTACTTTTGAACTGAAACAAAACTACTAATTCTAGAAAAACAACCTAATTTAGGAACATCACACTAAATCTGGAACCACAGCTAATGTATAAAAACATGATGCTTTAACATGCTTATGCCATCTTTGTCTGCATACGAACAGCCTGCTTCTCAAGGCACTTTAGAGGTGTGCCCTTATCTGTCTCTGCAGCTGCTGGGGAAAGGAAACGTGCCATCACTGCTGGAGGAAGAATTGTAATCCAACAATCACAGGTAAAGGCAACATGCACTGAAGTTGAACAACTTCAACACTGTTGCACAGTCATTCAGAGAGATATGCTAGAATCTGATTACTTACCCTTTGATAACTAGGAGGAATTTCAAGGAAAAAGGCACAGGGTCTGTATTTCGTACTTGCTTTCAGTAGTGATTCAAAATTCTCAGGAAAGAGTCTTTCTATTAAACCATAGTAATACATCTGTAAGCACAAGCGCATATTAATAATAATTGTTTATATTACTAAACTGTTGAATCTAAGAAAAAGAGATCAGGAATAAATTGGTACTTGTGTTCGCCAGCAATAATGCAAACTTCATACAAAAAATGCTGCTAAAAACCACAGGAACATCTAGTTTAAGTTTTGAAAACGATTTAGGGATATATGATTACAGTGAGTGAGGTGTTTCTGTGTGGTTCGTGATTCTCCAACTCTTTGGTCCATAGAGGTTGTATGTGAAAAGTGAATATATTGATTACTTTAAAGGCAACTTCAATTTAAATTGGAAATGCTGATTTTTGCGTAATATAGTAAGATATTCTGCATTTGTATTCATTAATATTTTATGCCTGTTATTTCTTTTGGCAACCAGAGTTACCATTTTGAAAATAAAGAGTTTGCATTGCATCTAATTTGAGTTGGATGGCATTAACAAAAAAATTCCTGAGGTGCAGAACTACAGAAAAAGGAGTTAGAAGCTCGAATTCAAGTAATGGAGCAGGAGTTGGCAGCTGCCAATGGGCGTGAGAAAACTATTGTGGAAAGTTTTAAAAAAGAGATCAATCAGTTTCAAGACTGGCTTCAGAAGCAGATTAAGCGTTGTAGTGAGTTGGAGGTATAAAAATTTCCCTATTAAATGTCATATTTGACTCTGAAATAAATCTAGTGTGGCATGCTATACATTGTAATGGAAGGGCACTATATATTTTCTTTCATGGAGGATACATTAGTTTCCCAAGTGACATAGTTTTGATACTGGTAAGGGTTAATAAAGTTTTGTATTGTGATATCAAGGCCATATATGTGCCGACATACAAATTCACTCTGAGTTATATACTGCCGCATCTTTGTCTTCAGATGAAGCTTCAGCATGAAATGAAGCTGCGTGCAGAAGCAGAGTCCATTGCAAATGCTGCTAATGAGAAAATCACAGCACTTGAAGAAAAAATGCAGAAGGAAGCTGAAATTGCTGAAAGAGGGATTACTCATTTAAATTCTGAGATTTCAAGATTGAAGAAGGATTCTGAACATGCTCTTTCTAGAATTAGAGCAGAGGTCAGCAGCTTTGTTTTCTTATGATCATGTGTACAGTACGAGTTGCATACTTTTTGTAAATCTCTCCAATTCATTGTCTCTTTGCAGAATGAGAGAGAAACCTGCAGAGCAAACAGTGCAGAGCAAGAAACAGAACTTCTGAAAAAACAATATGAGGACCTTAAGAACCAATTATCTGAGGTAATTGACTGTTTATGAAAGTTCTTAAGGGAGGATTGAACAGCTTAAAATTTTCATATTGCTTTCTAAAAGGTACATTTCCTAATAGAAATGAAATGGAGATAAGTATTTCGAAATGTCAGTGCAATTATGACTAGGTAAAATGGATCAATTTCTGATGCCTGTTGAATAATGCTTGCCGTTAGATCGTATCAATGAATTATGGCAATTCAGTTTTTCTTGTAGTTATCTCCATATTGTTAGCATTACATATAAATTTAAGTCAGGATTTGGATTAATCCATCCCCTCTTCAAATAGAACTTCACAATTGATAATAGTCATTGAACTTTGGATTCCGCTATATCGATGTCTTTGCCTTCTAGATAGATATTCTTCAGGCAAGTTATTGGTCATTACTGTGTTGCATGTCAATGGTGATTAACTGTACTTGGTTGTTCACACTTGATGGCTTATTGCTTGGAATTGGAAAATCCCAATTGTAGTATTAAGGAATGCTACCAGAACCAAGGCATTGATTTTGGAGACTGGCAATGTCTTGTAAAACTCTTACCAAGTTTAATATTTATAATACACCCCAATAATCTCATGGATTATCAAGAAGAAACTACAAGTTGTGTTGTCTTTCATTTGAGGCACAATGCAAGGCAGTCACTGAAACATGTGAAGCAGTTTGGCTCAGGATGATTCTCACTGATATTAATCTTAAACTGACTCAAGCCACACCCGATTATATTGATAGTCAGAATGTGATTCAGCCTGTGAAGAGCCTAGTGTTCCATGCAAGTACCAAGCATATTGAGATACATTATCACTTCAACAGGGATCAGGTGCAAAACAAAGAAGTTCAAGTTGCATATTGTGGAACTGAAGATCAGCTTGCACACTTCTTAATGAAAGTGCCAAGCAGGGAGAAATTTCAGAAATTTAGTGAAATGCTTGGTGTAAGAAAATAAATTGGTCATTGGTGACGAGCGTTAGAGATATATTGCCAATTTTTTATTTTTTCATGTCCTTCCTTTCTTTATTTAGCAGTACCGTAAAGTTTAGGAGATTTTTACTATTTGAAGTGGGGCAATACATATTGGGTTAGCCTTTGTATTTGGTTTGAGAATGATACTGATCCTCTGCTGACTATTTTTGTGGAAACTTTTCTTTATAAATATGTATATGCAATCTGAATCAGTGTTGCAAACATTGGCAAAAAATCGCAAAAAATCAGCAACATCACGATTTTTTCCAGCTGCCAAAAAATTGCCAGGTAAAAATCATGAATTTTTGCATTTTGAAAAAGTCACGATTTTTCGCCACAACCTTAAAAATCTCCGGGTGTGTGAGGCTCCGGGGTTTCAAATAGAATTTGGGTTTTTCTTTTTGTCCTTTTGCTTTGTCGCTATTGGAGAAGCAAGGGGAAGAGCTTTGTGGTGATTTTCAAGGAGGGATTGAGGACCAAACATCCATTATCATAACCAACAATTTTTTTTTTTTTTGTGGATCAAAGATTCAAGATCATTTGCCAAATAAGTTGGACAGATTTCACTTCTTCCATTCACAAATATGTTCTTAAATAACCCCGTGTGAATGCTTTTTCCATACATTTAGGCATGTGCTTGCTTGCCTCTTTGCCTGCCAACGTTTTCCTTTTTTTTGTCATTTGCTATGATTTTCGTGCCCATGAACCAATGCAAGGGTTTTCTCCATATTTGGACAGCAAGCTTGATTTTTGGTTTTAACTTTTGATGCATCCTCTTATTGCCATTTTTCATTGCAAATAATGTAATTTAAGTTCGTAAAAATTTGATTTTTAAATGAGGCTGTTATTTTTTGTGTAGTGGGGGTTTATGCCTTTTTTTTTTGTCTTTTTGGTGCCCCAAAACTGAATTTTGAAGCTGTCCATTAAACACTTCCACTGCAAATATGCCAAAGCCCTTAGACCCATTTTGGCAATATGGGGAACATGAAGGTGGAACATATTGGCAAATACTAAATTGCAAATTTTGTGGGGCGCATATGGCAGGAGGTATTTCCTGATTGAAATACCATTTATCTAAAATCCTCGGACATGATGTTGGGCTGAAATGTTACAAGGGAATTTTTTTTGCCCTAGTTTCCTCTTCAACTGCTAGGGTGTCAATCCAACTTCTCCTTTAAACGATAAATTTTCAAAATACAAGAGTATAACCCAAAAACAATATTGACTTCAATATAAATAATCACCAACAATGTAAATGAACAATCCAACAACTAGCAGAGTCCAGATTTGCTTTAAACAATGTTTACAAAATGCCCAAATTAGAAACCATAGGCTACATGCAAACTAATAAATAATTCAGACCCTAGCTACTTAATACTCGAGTTGACTTAGATTTGTGCTTGGGCTCAATCTCAGGTCCCACTACGACTTAATGCATGACACTTATACAGAGGCTTCGCTTGTTTTAATGCTTTGGCCTTGTGGAATGATGCTCCAAAACCTTACACTACTGCGTCAGGAATCACGCGGAGTTGACTTAGTTTAGTGCTCCGTCTCTATCTCGGGTTTCGCTACGATTATAAACCATGTCACTTATACAAGATCTTCGCCTGTTTAATGCTTCAGCCCTGTGGCATGATGCTCCAAAAAACCTACGCTTCTGCCTCACAGAATTATCCCTGATTTTTGCTAGCTCCAGGAGCACTGCCCAAACTACGCTCCGTCACTACGGATGCACAAATTTGGATATACTTTAGATTATGTGATTGTTCCAGAATATGCGACCTACTTTAGGGTAATATATAGAGTGGATTTGTAAGCTTCTTCAAGGCTCGATCCTGTCCACAATTATGTTATAACTTGACTCAAAATAGTTCCCACAGATAAACAAACAAGAGTCCAACCTCAAAGAGAGAAAACAAGTTGTCTATTTATCTTAGGAATCGCGACTTGCTTCACAAAGATCCAATGAACTGTCCAGAATTTAAGATCATAGAGGAACTCGACCAACTTCAAGAAGAAGAAAAGACTTTGTTGCTCCAATGAAGAGAAAACCTGTGCCAGAACAAATAGATAGCTAGGAAAATGCAGAGACATTTATCAACTAGGGGGGAATCTTGTACCACCGAAATTGATTGGGCCGAAGGGATCTTAAAATCCTCAGGGCTAAGCTCAAGAAAATAGATGAATTGATCCATAGATAGATGATGATTTGATCTCAAATCCTCTCTTATTTATAGATTTCTCCATGGGTTTCAAGATGTGAGGTATTGTGGTTGCAACCCCTAGTTTTAGGTTCCTTTGCCCCAGCCGACCCAACTTTTGCCCCAAATTGGGAAAATTGGGTTTTTACCCCTTTACTAAGACTATAGTCTACGGGGTTGGATAGGCTAATTCGTCTATCATTAATCCTAACCTTAAAGAGGACATTATAGTTCTCCCTTCCCGAAATTGATTTCCGTCGAGCAATTGTAGATTTGGTGCTGTAAAATTCGTTCTCCTTCCCATGTGGTTTCCTCCTCTGGTAAATTCTTCCATCTAATAAGGTTTTCTAGAATTACTCGTCCTCTTAACTTATTTTCTTGTACGACCATGATTGTTTTTGGAACCAATTCCAGTTACCCCTCCTCGTCTAATGGTGGCAATTCGATTGAGGTGGTGACCTGCTGTCCCACAACCTTTTTGAGACATGATACATGGAAGACATTATGGATTCTGCTATCGCTCAGTAATTCTAACTCATACACCACTTTGCCAATCTTTTGGAGGACTTTGTAAGGTCCATAAAACCTTGGTTTCAGCGTTTTTGCACCGCTTTTCTCGAGTGTAGATTGTCTATAGGGTTGTAATATCAAGAAAATGAGGTCTCCCACTTCCAAAGTGCATTCTATTTGATGCTAGTCTGTGTACATCTTTTGCCGATTTTGAGCAGACTGCATATTTTCCTTGAGTATCTTGAGAATGTACTCACTCTCTTATATCTAGTCTTTAGCAATTGGTGCTTTGCTATCTCCAAAAATCCTTTCGATAAAGGATGTTGCATCAGACCCATAAAGTGCTTTG
The DNA here is from genome assembly GCA_034641835.2 of Pinus albicaulis. NCBI lineage: Eukaryota > Viridiplantae > Streptophyta > Pinopsida > Pinales > Pinaceae > Pinus > Pinus albicaulis. The sequence goes on from CM076576.1 coordinate 933,597,069, forward strand.
AAAGGCGTCGTCCCAATGGATAAATGGTAAGTGGTATTGTAGCAATGCTCCCCAAGGTACAACCGTATGGTCCATGCTTTTTTCTTACTGTCACATAATTACGGAAGTACCTCTCAATCCACTTATTTACGATTTATGTTTGGCCATTTGTTTGTGGGTGGTAAATAGTGCTAGGGTTTAATTTTGTTCCCACTAGCTTGAAAAGCTCCTGTTAGAATTCACCCATAAACCTGCTATCTCAATCGATGACTATAGTTTTGGATAGTCCATGGAGTCTGAAGACTTCTTTGAATAACAATTTTGCTACATGTTTGGCCGAATAATTAGCTGAGATTGCACAAAAGTGTGCGAATTTTGTCAACCTGTCCACCATGGTGTAGATACAGTCTTTGCCTTGTGCTTTAGGTAGCCCTGTGATGAAGTCCATTGAGATGCTCTCCCATTTTTGTTCTAGAATTGGTAGAGGTTGGAGTAGAACTTCAGGGTGTGTGTGCTCGACTTTATTTTGTCGGCATGTCACACATTCCTTGACATATTTCATCACATCTTTGTTGAGACCTTTCCATGAAAATCGAGAAAATGAGGTCTCCCACTTCCAAACTGCATTCTATTTGATGCTGGTCTGTGTACATATTTTGCTGATTTTGAGTAGCTTGCATGTTTTCCTTGAGTACCTTGAGAATGTCCTGACTCTCTTATATCCAGTCTTTAGCAATTAGTGCTTTGCTATCTCCAAAAACCCATATAGTGCTTTGAAAGGCGTCGTCCCAATGGATAAATGGTAAGTGGTATTGTAGCAATGCTCCCCAAGGTACAACCATATGATCCATGCTTTTTCTTACCTGTCACATAATTACATAAGTACCTCTCAATCCATTTATTTACGATTTCTGTTTGGCCATTTGATTGTGGGTCGTAACTAGTGCTAGGGGTTAATTTTGTTCCCACTAGCTTGAAAAACTCTTGTTATAATGCACCCATAAACCTACTATTTCGATTGCTGACTTTAGTTTTGGGTAGTCCATGGAGTCTGAAGACTTCTTTGAAGAACAATTTTGCTACCTGTTTGGCCAAATAATCAGTTGAGATTGCACAAAAGTGTGCGAATTTTGTCAACTTGTCCACCATGGTGTAGATACAGTCTTTGCCTTGTGCTTTAGGTAGCCCTGTGATGAAGTCCATTGAGATGCTCTCCCATTTTTGTTCTGGAATTGGTAGAGGTTGGAGTAGACCTTTAGGGTGTGTGTGCTCGACTTTATTCTGTTGGCATGTCACACATTCCTTGACATATTTCATCACCTTTCCATGAAAATCGTTCCCTAATCTGCCGGTAGGTTTTGAAGAACCCCTGGTGTCCAGTTGATGGAATGTCATGCTTACCCTTCACAATATTCTACTTGAGTGTGGATTCAGGAGCCAACTATATCTTGTCTTTATAATAAATAATATCATTGACTATTTTGTACCTGTCATCATGTATGAGTTTGTCAATCAGTGCACATACAAACCTGTTTTTGGCGTATTCTGTTGAGAGGTGAGCCTTCCAGTCTTCTACAAGCTCCATGAGGGAACATGCTACCGGTCTCTTGGAGATTGCATTGACAACAATATTCTTATTTCGCTTCACATACTCAATGTCATAATCATAAGCTTGCATCTTTGCTGTCGTTCATTCAAGTCCTTTTGTTCCAAAAAATGATGCAGGTTGTTGTGGTCTGTCTTGACTATGAACCACTTTCCTACCAAATATTGCCTGAACTTTGCCAAGGCGTGCATGATAGCTAGCATCTCCTTTTTGTATAAGGAGTAAAGTCTCTTCGTATCTTGTAGCTTCTGACTTTCAAATGCAATGGAATGGCCCTTTTGCATTAAGACAACCCTTATTCCTTCTCCTAATGCATCACATTTTAATGCAAAGGGTTGACTAAAGTCAGGGAGGGCCAAGACTGGACATGAGCTCATCATTTTTCTGAGCTTGTTGAACATCTTGTTTGATTCATTTGTCCACTTGAATGCTCCTTTCTTCGTCAAATCTATTACTGGTGTGCTTGGTTGCAAATCCCTTTGACAAATTGCCGGTAATAGTTGCAATTCTTGAAAAATCCTCATAACTCCAGCAGATTCTTAGGCGTGGGCCAGTCCAATATTGCTCAAATCTTCCCTTGATGAACCTGTATTCCTTTTGCACTAATTAGATGTCCCAAATAAATAATTTTTGTCTTTCCAAACTCCCATTTTGATGCCTTGGCATAACGTGACTGTTCTTGCATTATACTCAAAATTTCATCTAGGTGCCCCAAGTGATCATGCCATGTCTTGCTATAAATGAGAAGGTCGTCAAAAAATACTTGCTGTAAATGAGAATTTCCTCAATATCTTGTTGGAAATGATTTTCATGCGAGATTGTAAAGTGGCGGGAGCATTGGTTAATCCAAATGGCATAACCAGAAACTCAAAGTGTCCATAGTGGCACCGAAAAACTATTTTTGGCATGTCTTGTTCTCGAACTCGAATTTGATGATACCTTGATAGAAGGTCAATCTTTGAAAAGTATACTGCTCCATATAGCTCATCTAGTAACTCATCGGTCTTGGGAATAGGGTACCTGTTCTTGATGGTTTTTTTTTTGAGAGCTCGATAATCAGTACACATTCTCCTTGTGCCATCCTATTTTTCACTAAAACCATTGACGAGGCGAACAAACTCGAGTTGGGTCTGATGTGTCCCATTGATAACAATTCTTGTATGGTCTTTTCTATCTCATCCTTAAATTTCTTTGGATTTTGATAAGGGTGGTGATTACTAGCTTGGCCCCTTCTTCCAGTTCTATAGTATGTTCAAATCCTCTTTTTCGAGGCAATCCTGTGGGAGTATCACTAAATACCTGACCATGCTTGTCCAACACTCATTGACTGTCGACTCTGTATTGTGGTTTGCCATTAAGGTCGACATTGTTGGGAGTCTTTTGGCTTGTAATCCTGTATTTTGCAACATATGCTATATCTCCATGCTTAAATATGGCCTCCATTCTTCTAGTAGAAACGACTTGTGGGCCCCCATTTTTCATGCCCTTCAAAACTATCTTGCTGCCATTAGGGGCTTCAAATTCCACTTCCAATGTTTGGTCATCCATAGTGTGCTTCCCCAACGAATACAACCATTGAACCCCCAATACCATATTAATATCTGCAAGATGTATTACGTAAAATTCACTAGTGAAAGTATAATTACCAAGTGTTGCACTCAAACCAGGGATCATCTGTGTGCAATCGAAGTTGTATCCATTTGCTACTATCACATCAAGGCCCTTGAATTATTTGGCGAGAAGCCCTCTCCTTGCTACTAATGTTGCATCAATGAAGTTGTGTGGAGCTCCCCCATCAATCAATGTTGTTATCATAGTATTAAAAACCGGAACCGGTGATCGGACCGGTGGACCTAATGAATCGGTAATCGGACTGGAACCGGTCTAACCGGTACTGGTCAGGTCTAAACGAACCGGTTTTTAAAAAAATACATTAAATAATTATTTTTTAATAAAAAAACTATTTTTAAGATTTGCAACCATGATTCCAAGTCAATAGAGACAAAATATGCAAAGTTTGCACATTTATATACCATGTAAAGGTGAATATATCAAAATGGCACCGAGTGCAATACATATCATCGAAAAATACCTAAGCAATGAGACTCGAAATGGCCCATAAAGTCCAAAAACAATGCTACAAGCTATGAGGCCATTGGCCTAATACAAGACTACATATTAGTGATCAACAACATGATCACTCCTCATCATGATCAAAATCATCACCACTACTAGACAAGGGATCATCAACATGAGCGACATAAATAATATAGCTCAGAGTTTGAGGAACTCCTAAAACTCCTCTACAACTTTAGTAGTAGTAGTAGTAGCAAGAATAGACATCAAAACTACAAATCGTTGAGCAACATGGTCTCTCATGAAACTCATCATTGATTCATCGCTACTAGAAATGGGATCATCAACAAGATATACATAAACATCATCTAGCTCAAAGTCTTCAGACTTGGATTGCTCAACCTTATAACATGATAGATATTGAAAAAGTTTAACATGCCTAACCAATGATTTTGGTTTGAGTGAAGGGTTCATCTCCTCAACATTAAAATGCGGTAGAAAAAGATTAGGTGCCTAACCAGTTGTTTTCCTTTGAGTGAAGGGTACATTCTTGTTAAGGCCACGGTAGGGGAGTTCAACAATCAATACCACCAACATCAACAAAGTTCAACAATCCATGCAACCAACATCAAGGTTCTTAAAGGACTTTGTGCTCTTGATCAAAAGCCAATCTCATACCCTTACACATGATAGAATCAATTGGAAACATTGCAAACCCCCAAACTATGAAACCCTAAAAACCATTAAGTTCGCTGAATTTTGAGTGAAATCTAAAATTCTAGTTTCTCCATATGAAATCCAATGAGGTTGAAACCACTCTTAAACATTATGAGTCATTTCATGGTAATGTTAAAAATTTAAGTAAAAGGATGAAAATGAAAAATAAAGGAAATGTCACTTTTACTTTAAGAATTTAACATTACCATTAATTTCCAACAGGATGTGTCAGGAAAATGAGAGGGTAGGCATGCTTTTCTTAGAGGGGATATTTTTGGAGGAAAACAACCCTAAATTTTCCTCAAAAAAGCTCCAGAACTCAAAAAATTGCATTATGTGGGGTCCATAGTTGGCATGGCAATGAATTGGCCGGTTTAGGATGGAATCGGTCGATTTGACCATAAATCGGCCGGTTCCATCCTAAACCTGTCGGTTAGCACCGGTTGGATCAGCTTTTTTGGCGAAGAGGAGGGTTGAACCCAGTTTTTCTACCGGTTTGACCTGGTCAGCTAATGAACCAGTCGGTTTGACCGGTTTCCGGTTCAAGCTGGCCGATTTTCAATACTATGGCTGTGATGCGCTGTCCTTTGATGACTCCCCTGATCCTGAAGTTGTAATATCTAGGGGTTCCTAAAAGAGTGGCAATCTTAACTTGTGGTCAAGACATCTCTCCTTTGGGGTTCTCCTCTTTTTTAGCTTCCTCCTACAGTGGTTCTTCCTTTGGACTACTAGGCTCTGTTGAAGAATGTAACTAGGTTCGGTCTTCATAAATGTATTTGAGTCATTATGTAATGTACCTGTCAAAATAAAGATTTTTTTTATTATTATTATTATTGTTACAATGACTTATTAAAGCATGGGTTTCATGCTTCTGTCATATTTTATTAGTCAAAGTCTCGATTGTGGACTCTAGGATTTATATTGGCTCATTAGAGTCATTGTACATTTTATGAGACCCTTTTTGGGCTTTTGAATTATGTAAAAATAATTATTTTTGTGTAAAAAATGAATTTTGTCACCTCCACACCAAGTCGACCCTTGCTTGATGAAGTCGACTTGAAAGGGGGTAATTCGACCCACAAGAAGCCTATATATACAAGTGCAGTTCATCCACTCAAAAAGTTCAATACACATAAGAAGCAGTGCAAAAAAAGTGTGAAGTGCAAGAGGAAGAAGCAAAAGTGCAGGATCGAAGTTTTTGGGCTCTCTCTCTCTCTTTTCTGCGAAGTTACTAGGCTATTCCATGATTGAAGTTGCTGGAGTTGCCGGGTCAAAGTGCTGTTGTTGAAGTAGGTCGAAGTTGCAGTGGTCAAAGCTGCAAAAGGGTCGAAGTTGCTGGGGTCGAAGTGCTACATAGATCGAAGTGTTGCATAGATCGAAGTGCTGGATAGGTTGAAGTAGCTGTTGCTGCATAAGATCGAAGTTTTGTTGTTGCAAGGTCAACGTTCTAGATCGAAGCTGGAAGGAAGGGCTGACTTGGTGGTTGGAGGAAGTCTGTAAAGATTCTTGGATTTTCTCAGGAAAAACTATAAAAGGAAGAGATTTTGACTGGCTTTTCCCTTAGATAGGGGTTTTGCCCAGGTAGAGTGCCTACATCTTGTGTCTCGTGTTTTGTGATCTTCATACATGTTGACACCTAATCCTAGGGATTGGGCGAAATTGTAATATAATGTAAATACAAAATAAGGAAGTTAAAGAGACACTGGGAGATAAATCCCAAGAGTCTCACCTCCATGCATATATTCGTATGCATCCTTAATGAATGACAAGGCAGTTTTTGGTGGAGTTACCTCCTGGCTTGACATGGTATCAGAGCCAACTCTATTTTTGGTGTTCCTGCCCTTTTAACTCCCTCCTGTTCCTGACATATCTGCCTCTCTATCTGCTCCTGGAAAAATTGTCTCACTGCGAATTTTGCGCATTTCTCTCCCCTCCCTCATCGTCGCACAATACCCCATACACTCTCCACTCTTTGCTCTCCTCCAGCATTACAACGCTCTCCAACATTTTGCATCGACAACGCTCCATTGGGTCTTTCTTCTTCACTGCATCGCACAATGCATTTCCTCCATCTGCTCGGGCCTCCACCGCGTCGGGCCTCCTAGCCTCCCATCTACGCCGGGCCTCCACTGCGTCGAGCCTCCTAGCCTCCCATCTATGCCGGGCCTCCATCTGCTCGACCTCCACAATTTGCTCATACGCTGCATCGACCCTCCCATGGCTTGACCCTCCCGATGCTCCCACTAATCGGCACACCATACGCAGTGATCCTTACCAGTTTGGCCTCACGCTCCCCTGGCCTCTCGTTGCCCCCTCTCTGTTGTTTGGCCTCCACGCTACTCGACCCTCTCCTCATACTGCTCGCCTCCCTCTCTGCGGGTAATAATCACACTGCTCATACACTACCTTACATAGTGCGTGCTCATATGCTCCATTACATAGTGCATGCTCATACACTGCCTCACATTGTGGCCTCCTCCATACACATTCCCTGGCCTTCTTCGCCATAACACTACGACCTCTCCCTTGGTACCTCCTGTGGCCCTCTCTGCCATAATGCTACGACCTCTTCCGTGGTACCACCCGTGGCCCATAACACTACGACCTCTCCCTCCCTTAGTTCGACCCTCCCCCAGTTCAACCCTTTCCCAAATAAACCCTCCTTGAGTTAAGCCCTCCCCCTGTTAATGGCTCTGAAACTTTTTTTTTGTACCAATTTTTTTTTTTTTCTTCACGAAAAAAATGTGTGTAGAATTCAAATTTTTTAGCACCAGAATTGTATTATTTTTTTTTGCAGTGGCAGCAGATTGATTTTTTAGAATGCATTCACTCATATCTATTGTGGGAGTTGTTCTCTTTGGTAAGGAGAACTATCCTGAATGGTCATGGAAAATTAAACACACTCTCATTTTTAATGAGCTATGGAAAGGAATTTGTGAAGGAGACAAAGAAAATCCACCTGCAAAGTCTACAATAGACAAGGAGATCGCCATCTGGGACAACAAAAATAGCAAGGCCTATGCTTTGATTGAAGCATCTGTAAATGAAGAGGCGAGTCACCATATTACACCATTTTCAAATGCCTATGAAGCCTTCACGCTACTCGACCCTCTCCTCATAATGCTCGCCTCCCTCTCTGCGGGTGATACTCACATTGCTCATACGCTACCTCACATAGTGCGCTCTCATATGCTCCATTACACAGTGCGTGCTCATACACTGCCTCACATTATGGCCTCCTCCATACACATTCCCTGGTCCTCTTCGCCATAACATTATGACCTCTCCCTTGGTACCTCCCGTGGCCCTCTCCGCCATAATGCTACAACCTCTCCTGTGGCCCTCTCTGCCATAACGCTACGACCTCTCCCTGTAGAAATTTCTGAATCTTAATTCTTATACAAAACTTATTTTTGTTAATCTGGATAAGCTTCTCCTTCTTATACAAGTTATCAACTGAATAAATTCAAGGTAACATCAAAGCAAAACACATAACAGATCTGTATCAATTCAGATCTAGAATAAGCACATGCACACATAGATAAAGTGACATAGTTATTTCTGGATAAACTGTCCCCGGAAAAACCCAATGTGGGAAAACCAGTATCTGGCTGCTGGAGGGCTCTATTATTAAGAATATTTCTGAATACATAACTTCGGGTTCCAGATCCTCTAGATCTGTAGCACCTAGCTGATCTAAGACCAGCAATACTCACTGATCCACAACCTCAAACGAGATTTACAGAACTCAGCTAGATCTAGGCCTAGAAACCCCAGCTCTGCCCCTGAAAGACACTGCGTCAGCCTTTGAAGGCCTCCAAATGCTCAACATTGTCACTGGAAGGGACTGCGTGACCCAGACTGGGTGACGTAGTCACTACGCTGCCCCTAAGGGTCTCTGCGTAACCCCTGAAGGGTTTCCTGAAAATCACGCTGTCCTTGCTGCTGCTACTGCCGTCTGCTGCTATTGTTGCTGCTGCTGCCTTCCTCTACGCTGTCTTTCCTGATCTCTTCTTTGCTTCTTGTGTATTCTAGACCCCGAGATCAGATCATCCCCTTGGTCTAAATTCCCCTCTCTACAACTGAAACACTTGAGAGTTCTTAGCAACTCCGCCCTAGAATCTCAGCGTAGTTTCAGTGCTCTGCCTCTGTGTGTCTTACAAATGACCCCAAGCCTTTCCTTTATACTTTTCTAGTTGACAAATCAATAGCCAAGATTAAATCTTTAATCAATGGCTAAGATTAAAAGAAAGCTTATTCCGTGTGACTTAAGACAATTTCATCACATGTTTAATTAAATCACTTCAATTATTTTATTTTCCTAAGTTTTAACTTAGGAAATACATTAAAATAATTAATTAATTTAATATCTCCTAAACAAGATGAAATTTCCCAAATCCATTTTTGGGTCTTGTAGATCAGGTGAACTCTAGTCCTTCCTCAAAATTTGGGACTTAGAGCACAACTGATGCTACCCCAAATACACAAAATATCAACACTCCCTCTTAGCATCAAGGGTGTGCTCTAGCAATACATCACACTTATGCATTACAAGATTTTGGGCACTGGTTCTGTGCTGCTGAAGCTTGGCCTCCTGCCACTCAACTCTGCACTGCTGCTGTCATTCTGTACTGCTGCCGATGACTTTGCCACTGCCACTGCAACCACTGTACTGCAACTCCCTCTCAATATGTTGCATCTGTGCTGCTCATAGCACTGCCACTGTTGATCCGCTGCACTGCAACTTCAGTTGTTGAGAGAAACAACTGAATCTCCTGCACAATCTTTGACAGACAAGTCAGATGGGCTGCATCCTCGTCACTGAAGCTCCATAGGCTACAGATATGTGCTGGCATCTAAAAAACAATGCATAGCTACAACTCTGCCTGCATAATCAGACTCCCTCTGCACTACTGAAGTCACATCAACTCCTTGTACTGAAATCTATCACGTTGCTGCTGCACTGCGCTGTCCCTCTAAAGCTCTCTGTGCTGCTACAACTCTGCACTGCGTAAGTAGTACTGCACTGCGCTGCTTAAGTCACATCAGCCTCTGCGATGCCACTGCTTCTACGCTGCTGCTGCTATGCTTTGCGCTACTCCTCCCAACCTCTAGACTTGCCTCTGCTTATGCCTCATTTGTGATCTATGCACCCACTGCTCCACTTGTCCTGCTATTGTCTTAAGGCTGCCGTAGCTCGCTTGTGATCCAAGAGATGAGTTGCTCAAGGATCCCGCCTTACTTCCATGTAGCTCCTTTACATGTCCATGTCACCCCACCTCTGTGGTTCATGAGCACTCATGGCCACATCATCTGCCACCGCTGCTTTGGAAGAAAATGCTTCCTTGTCCTTCTTCTTTTTTGGACAATGGCTAGCAAAATGTCCCATTTCGCCACACTGGAAGCACTTGATCTTAGAAAGATCCTTCTTCTTCTTCGGCTACTTCTTTGATGCCAAGGCTGCATCTTCCTCCTCTTCCTTCTTTACTTTGATCGACGCAGGGCTGTGTTGCTTCTTGGTGAACCTTTATAGTTCTTCTTGCCGCAGGATGGACCACAAGCTGTCCCAATCTGGGAGGTCCGCTCTGCCTAAGATACTTTGGACAAAGGTTTCCCACTTATCTGTGACTGCATTGAGGGCAGTCCTGACTATCATTGCATCATCTATGGTTGCACCTGTTGCAGTTAGCTGATCCCTGATTGACTGCAATCTGAAGAGGAAATGTTCAATGTCTTCTCCCTTGGTCATAATGAATGACCTCATTTGGGCCTCCAACAACATCTTTCTTTGGACTGATTTTCCCTCATATAGGGAAGTCAAGGCCTTCCACATCTCATTGGCTGTCCTCTTCTCAGCTATGTGTGGCACAATATGATCCTTAATACTATCCATTATCAGCCGCTTGGCATGCCCAGCATCTTCTCTATGCTTCCGTAGGAGATCCGCATCTGTTGGCGTGGCTAGGGTCTGCTCTGCATGGTCTCTTAGACCGTATGCCTCAAGGACAATCAGGATCCTTTCTTTCGACACCGAAAAGTTTGAGAGGCCCTCTAGCCTATCCTGATCACCCAGTCCATGAGGAGCCATCTGCTCAGAATGTGTCGAAGCTCCTCTTCTCTATGCTAGAGATCTTGGATCTAGGGTCCTTTTCGAACTGGGAACCCTCTGCTCCCTCTGACACTTGATTTCCCTCCTTGGAAATCTACCAAATCAACTATGTTTCAGCTTCTTCTTTGATCCTCTGACTAAATTGCACGTTTCTTTTGGCAAGAAACTCTTAGAGAAACTGATCTCTTCCCAAACTTTGTCACTTGTGCTAAGGCTAAAAATCTGAAAACTTCAGTAATTTAACCCCACCAGAGCTTCTGAATTTTTTGCAGACTTTTTTTGGATCTGACAGATTCAGATCTGAATCACACTAGCTGGCTTCAGACCCAACTAGCGCTGTTTCTGAGCTGCCTCTGTGCAGTAATTGCGTGGGCTTGCTAGGACACAGCGCTGGACAACGTCCCCCTTCCCTTTGTGTGAGTCTGCTCCTGAAAACTGCGCTGTCCCTTCAGATCTGCTTTTTTGCTTCCTTTCCAGCTGCTTTCTGCAGCTAGATCCTTGAGATTCTTCAGTTGGTGACCCTTCTAGATCTGCAATTGCTCCGATACCATGTAGAAATTTCTGAATCTTAATTCTTGTGCAGAAATTATTTCTGTTAATTCGGTTAAGCTTCTCCTACTTATACAAGTTATCAACTGAATAAATTCAAGTTAACATAAAAGCAAAACACATAACAGATCTCTACCTATTCAGATCTTGAATAAGCACATGCACACATAGACAAAGTGATAGTTATTTCTAGACAAACTGTCCCTGGAAAAACCCAATGTGGGAAAACTGGTCTCTGGCTGCTGGAGGGCTCTATTATTAAGAATATTTTTGAATACACAACTCTGGGTTCCAGATCTAGAAAACTCGATAGAGAAAACTCTAGATGTGCACGAGAATTTTTTTAACAAAAAAAATTAGTGTAGAATTCAAATTTTTTAGTAGGAGAATTGTATTTTATTTTTACAGTTGCAGCAGATTGATTTTCTAGAATGCATTCAGTCATATCTATTGTGGGAGTTGTTCTCTTTGGCAAGGAGAACTATCCTGAATGGTCATGGAAGATTAAACACACTCATTTTTAATGAGCTGTGGAAAGGAATTTGTTAAGGAGACGGAGAAAATCCACCTGCAAAGCCGACAACAGACAAGGAGATCGCCATCTGGGACAACAAAAACAACAAGGCCTATGCCTTGATTGCAACATCTGTAAATGAAGAGGTGAGCACTGTATTACACCATTTTGAAATGCCTATGAAGCCTTGAAGAAGTTGAAAGAACTCTATGGCTCACATTCAAAACTTGAAGTTGTTCAGTTAATGATTAAACTATTCAGCCTTGAATTGAAAAATGATGACCCTCTTGCTTTAGCATCAGAAGTAAGATTTATCATGCATGACATTAAAAACACTGGTGTTGAAATTGACATACCTCTCATAGCTTATGTCAAGGCACTTACTCACATTATCTTGAGTCATTGTAAGCAAGTGGAAACCTCAAGGAGATTACCTTTGACTCTCTTGAGAAACAGTTTGCAGAGAGAGAAAAGGCTTTTTGGAAGAAGACAACTCCTTAGTCTTCTGAAGAAGCTGTATGTCTTGCACATAGAGAGAAGAATCATGCTCAAGATTCTTCTAGAGGGAGAGGTGGCTGAAGAGGACGAGGAAGAAGAAATTTCAGATGTAGGGGGCAGACAAGTTCAAAGTGAAAAATTTGATCTTCATTGCGTACGCTGCAATAGAGATTGACATGATGCATCCACATGTAAGCTGCCTTGGGACAAAATTGAGCAGGAAAGAAATGAAGCCAAAGGTAAAACTCATGACAAAGACAAAGGTAAAGCACTTGAATCCGCTCATTATGTTGTGGCACATTGTAATATTTGAGTAATTGAAGACTTGTTTAATGCTTCACTTGCTTCTTGGAGAAATGATTGGTTGCTAGATTCAGGAGCAACATGCCACATGACTTTTAGAAAATATTTTTTTGAAGAATCACTGACAAGGTTGATGGAGCAGTATACTTTGTAGAAAAATCTAAACTCAAGCCATCACAGCTTGGCACAATCAGGCTTAAGCTGTCTGGTCTTCCAGACTTTCTTCTACACGAGGTTCTATACCTCCCAGAGTTGAGGAGAAACTTGCTGTCTTTGGTCCATATTCGACAACAAGGACACTCCATCCATATGTTTGATCGCTCACTTCTCATGAGAGGGATAGAAGAAAGACTTCTAAAGCTGCAAGGTACCTCTGCTCATGCACAAAACTTTGCATTCAGTTCTCACTATGATGAAGGTACATTCCCATCAAGCCTTTTATGGCATGCTAGATTTGGACACTTGAACTATGACAACCTTTGATTGTTGAAGAAAAATGGTGTTACTGGTTTGCCTACAATTCTTAGGAAACTTAAGCAATGTGATGCTTGTATTCTAGAAAAGCATAGCAAATAGTCTTTTCATGATTCACATTCCAGAGCACATAGAAAACTTGAGCTTATTCATTATGATTTATGTGGCCCCATGCTTGTTCCTTCTACAAATGGAAATAAATATATGATGACATTTATTGATGACTACACAAGAATGTGTTGAGTTTACTTGTTGAAGAACAAATCTGATGCTTTTCAAATATTCAAGAACTTTCATGCATGGATTGAAAATGATGCACAAACTCATATTGGCTCTTTACGCACTGATAATGGAAAATAATACACTTCAAATGAATTTGAAAACTATCTTTGTCGACATGGGATCAAACAACTGTGCCTTATAATCCCCAACAGAACGATGTGGTTGAAAGAATGAACATGACAATTTTAAATATGGTACGTTCCATGATGTTTTTCAAGAATAAAAAATTGATGTTTTGGGCTGATGCAGTTCTATGTGCCGTGTACATAAAGAATAGGTGTCCTTCTAATGCAATTAGAAATAAGACTCCTTATGAAATGTGGCATGGTCACATTCCTTCGGTAAAGCATCTCAGGGTCTTTGATACCTAAGGAACAAAGAGATAAACTTGGTGCAAGGAGTCAAAAATGTATCTTCTTGGGGTATTCCAATACCTCCAAAGCATATCGTCTCTATGATGAAGTTAATAAGAAGTTTGTAGTATCTAGAGATGTCATATTTCTTGAATCTTCCATCACTGACAATGTTGTTGAGTGACAACTTGATCGCTTGGATAGATTCGCACATGCAAAGTCATTTCAAGAATTTGATAATCAGATTCCACATCTTGAGGGGGGGATTCCTATACTGAATCAATTTGTGGAATCGTCTTCCGAAGCACTCTCTCCCCCACATGAAGATCCAAACACAGATGACACTTTGAGTGATGTGATAGGCAGAATTGGGAGATTGAATCTTGATTCAATCCCAACTCGTTCAAATGAGCAGCCTGGGCCATCTCAGAAAGGTCCTCCAAAATGGTTGACAAAGACACTTGAAAATGTTCGTCCCGATGAGGTTGGAAAGACAGGAACAAGAAGTTCCACCAGGCAAAATGGAGGTGATGTAGATGATTCTGATTCACCTATTGATATGGATGTTTCTTATAATTGTGAATTGAATTTGTCTACAGATCTTGAACCATCTTCCTTCAAAGAAGCCGCTTCTCATGATGAATGGAATGAAGCGATGCAAAAGGAATATGATGCCTTGATAAAGAATGGCACTTGGAAGCTGGTTGATCCTCCATTGGGAACCAAACCAATTGGCTACAAGTGGGTCTACAAGAACAAGTACAAAGCTGATGGCTCACTTGACAAGCACAAAGCCGGGCTTGTGGCAAAAGGTTTTGCACAGAATGAAGGGGTCGATTATGCGGATACTTTTGCCCCCACGAAAAAATGGGCTGCCATCCGGACACTCTTTTTCTTGGTAGCTCAGAACAGTTGGAAAGTCCATCAGATGGATGTAAAAACTGCTTTCTTGAATGGAGATCTAAAGTAGAATGTTCTTATGTCCCAACCAGAAGGATTTTTTGTGAAGGGCCAAGAACACAAAGTATGCAAGCTTGTAAAATCCTTGTATGGCCTCAAGTAAGCAGTGCGAGCCTAGTATGAGAAGTTAATTGAGCATCTTCTGAAACTTCAATTATTGATGAAAATGGTTTGAAATGATAAATTTTCCATTAGTAATTACACTAATTCATCCCCTCACCCTTTCGCAGTGTATATTCTGTCTAACACAGAATAGGTATGCTAATCATACATATAACTACCTTTGCATAAGAACATTCACCTTTACATAGCATATAAAATAAGTGAATGCCTAGGGGCTTTAGTAGATCACAGATCCTAGTAGATCTACCTCAAGAGGCTCGAATCCCTGCTTAGGACTTTAATGCCTAACTTGATGGGGCATTATTGCCATCAATGTATAGTTGATTGTAGCAATAAATCCAAGCTCCTTGAGATGGGGACTAAAAGGACCTGCCATGGCGACCACCAAAGGGGTCTGAGCTACCAACTAGAGACACTTTTACATCAGTCATCTCAACATGGCCCAAGTATAAATACATAGATGCAATCATCATCACACTTTTGGCTCATCATGATGGTCATATTTGGCGAAACAATGTAGTGTACAATGCAGGAACTTTGAGGTGTAACAATAAGGTTGGACAAGGTACATAAATTGGATATTAAATATAATAAAAAATGTTTTTAAATTAGGATCCCAATTCTATATCAAATTGCATGGAGAAGTAGAGTTAGTAGTTGAAATTGCCCTACATAGCTTGCCAAAATGGTTTTTCATGCATGTCTCTTCTTGTAGTTTTACATTGTTTTGCATAATTTTAATTGTAAAGTTGTAGAATGACTGCCAAAAGAATGTTCATGTGGATAGACAATAGTACTTGGCTAATCTCTTACTAGTGCCACATCATTGTTTTATGCGAAATAGGAACTAAAATAGCTTGATAGATTTCTTCAACATGAGGCTATTAAGAGACGTATATGCAATGGATACAAATTCTTCCTCAGAGTAGGTCTAGGTGATGGGTGGTTGTATGGCACAAATCAAATACAATGACATGAATTTAGTTGTTGAAATTTCTTGATTGTAGATTAATTTAATATTTGCGTTATTTTTATCTCCATTTATTTATCCTAGGGAGATATGGGATGGAGATTCACCCTACATGTATTTGAGTTGGATCTTGTTCAGAGCCATATTTGTCACTTTCAAATACTGATCCATGTAGAATCAAAGATGCATCCTACAAAGATTTTGATCTGATATCTTTCTAGGCATATCTAAGGGAGGAGGGGGTGAAGGAGCATATCCAGGAGTCCGATGGGTGCCTCCTCCACCAGGTCCTGATTTCCATCCTACTCTTTGCTGATGATATTGTTCTCCTAGCCTCCTCCCTGGAAGGGCTACAGAGACAGCTAGATGCCCTCGCAGATTTTTGTGACCTTCGGCACTTGACGGTGAACCTGAGCAAAACCAAAGTTATAATCTTCAATGGGATGAAGAAATCCTCGAGTTTCCACTTTCTATTCAAGGGAGAAGAGATCGAAGTCGTTAGCAGTTACACCTACTTGGGAGTGTAGTTCTTGGGCCCCCGATTCAGCCTTCGGCCGGCCCTCCAGCCCAGGATAAACAAAGGATACGACTCCCGGGCCCTTCTTGAGAGACAGTGCTTTCGCCACCACTTCCAGGATATACCATCCAAGATGAGCATCATGGATACCTTGATCCGCCCCACCGTGCTCTATGGATTAGAGGTTTGGGGCCCTTCACCATTGGAGTCAGATTGGGCATTGGTTGAGCGAGTTCAGATTCTTCTCTTGCGCCGCTTCATTCGGTGCAAGCAGACAGTTCCTCACAGCATCATCTTAGCAGAGTTCGGAGCTAAGCCCTTCCGTTTGGAGGCAATATTCAGGATAGTCTCTTGTCTTCATCGGATCCGGGGCTTGGCAGACACGAGAGAGGGGAGAGATAGGTATCCATACCTGGCCTATTGCTCCTTGGAGAACATCACGCATACGCAGACTGGCCGCACCAAAGGCTGGTTCACTGGGATGACAGAACTCCTTAGTCTTATCGGTATCCAGACAGATCATCTCCCCCCGTTCCAGTATTCACTGAACGCCCCGGGGCACCTTCTTTCGAACCAGCAGGAGTTCAACAAAATAATCAGGGAGGACATCTACAGGCAGTACATTCAAACCACATGGGTTAATCCTCCGAGCGGTCTTCGCCCAAAGATGGCCTTTTATGCTGAACACTTTCTGGAGATTAGAGATGGGCTCATCACTCGACCCTCTTATACCCTCCAGCATTGGATGCACGCCATCAGGATCCCCCTGGGGCAGCTTAGAGTTGGATCGCACAAGCTTCGGGTGGAAACATACCACCATATTGACAGGATGGAGAGGATCTATCAACTTTGTCACTTACAGGAGGTGGAAACCGAGTCACACTTCATCTTCAGATGCCCGGTCTACTATGAGATCCGCGGGCACTTTATTGCCTATTCAGAGGCCCCCAGAGCTTGGCCAGATTCCTTAGATACCCTGACTAGTGATGCCTGGCTCTATACCTCTTGGAGACTTTTAGATACCGTTCGGCTCTACTCCAGCCTCCATCTACTTCGACCACCACACAAAGGATCACAGACTTCTTCAGAGTACTCTCAGCACCACAGGGCACCAAGAGAACCACCGATCGATCCATAGACCGTGACTCCAGATCAGTGAGGTTCGGGGAATCTAATCCCACTAAAACCCACCAGTGTTCCAGAACCAGGCACCCCCACCCTCCCAGGGGACACCCCAAATCCTCCAGGCAGCGACGGCTACAATCCAGATCCAACTCCTCCTCAGGGCAACAGACATTGACAAGTTTCCTTCAGTCCTCTTCTATCGACCTCGGGTGTTAGGAGAAGAAGCCTCTCCCCATTCAGGAGGCTCATCCTTCTCCTCCAGGACATCCTCATCACAGCTCATTGTCAAGGTGTATCAGTGACTCAGTTATCCAGTCTTTACTTTTACTTTCCTTATAGCTTTATATTTCCTGCTTTTATGATGAAAGGGGACCGTTTGGTCCACCAGCTAGTGTGATGTAATCATTGTAACCAATAGTCCCATTAACCTTTTTGTGGTCATTCGATGGACATTAATAAAATTATCGTATCTTATCTAGATGAAAAATATATCTCCCATTTAACATTAATGTATTAAGATGCTCCTATGGAAACATTTTGTGCTAGTTTTAATAATGCTAAGACGTTAGTGGCTGTATAAGAATTTCAGTTCTTTAGATCTAAAGGAAAAATCAAATACTATCACATGTAATGAAATCTTAAATTGCAAACTTCTTAGTTTTGACAATGACAGTGTAATGTTGAAGCCTAAAGGCCATTCATCTATGGAAAGCTCACTGTTGCTGTTCACTGTAAGAGATACTGCAGATAATATGAGAGGCTTACATGGCTATGTGGCTAGCTTCACTGTGCCGATGAGACGTTATAGGATATTGATTCATTCACATCCTTTGTTGTCTCTTCTATTTGCCTTATTGTCAAATCCTAGAAAAATTTGGATCCAATACCTATCTAGGCATATCTAGGCAGAGGAGGGGGTGAAGGATATGTTCCTCTAGATGCAAAATCTATTTCCTAATTATCCATACTATATTAAGATGCTCGTATAGGAACACTTCGTGTGAGTTTTAAGGATGCTGAGAAGTTAGTAAATGTAGAAGAATTTCATTTTTTTATATCCAATGGAAAAATCAAATACTATCACATGTAATGAAAGCTCAAAATGCAAGCTTCTTGTTTTTGGCAATAACATTGTAATGTTGGAGGCCATTCATATACCTTATTGGCAAATTGACTATTGCTATTCGTTGTGAGAGATGCTGCAAAGAACTATGAAAGGTTTGCATGCTTTGACATGGCTATGTTGCTAGCTTCACAATGCTGATGAGAGCTTGTAGGATATTGATTCATTCACGTCTTGTTGTCAACTGTTAAATTTGGAAACGAGGGCCAAATTCCACTATTGGACAACTCATTTGATGGAGATGATTATTGCATTGAATTCCTCTTTTTGAGAGGACCAAAATCGACCTAAAGATCATCAAATTTAGACAAGCAGAAGTGTGTTTTTGAATTTATGCCCACACATGTGCAAATTGCCAAGGTCAGCCACATCATCATGTAGGCTTAGGAAGCCCAATGGATGTGTCACTTCACCCTCAACGACTTGTATAAATATAAGCGACCTCTCACCTCATTTGGCATCATCATCACTCCCACATTCTTCTCTCTCCTCTCATTCGTTCGTACAAATATTGGGCATACCTTTTTCTCTCACACGTTTGGCAAGGAGGACAGGTTTAAGACAGAATTACAGGGCTGAAAATTTCAGATTTTTCTGCAGTTTGACTAGCGTTGACTTTGACTTTTAGAGAAGATTTTAACTTCGATCTTTTGGAAGGATCTCTGTCTCATCAGGCTGCATTTATTGGCACAAAACCAAGGCTTTTTGTTGACTTTGACTGTGTTGACTTCACTGCAACTAGGGTTTCTGCAGTAGATTTGATTTTGACTATGACCAAGTTTAAGGAGGAATTTTGGGACTGTTTTCAAGGCATCTTGATCAGCTGATCAGGGCGCATTTGACCAAGGTTGACCGAGCTCTTTTGTGGACTGTTTGCTGCTGCAACATTGACTGGTTAGGGCTGATTTCACTGCTGTTGACTGAGAACAACATTGTAGATTTTGACAGGGCTGTTTTGGACATCTATTGGCAAGTTAATTTTGACTTTTGTACTCTCTTTCTCTGCTGAACATTTGATATAATAATAAGAAGAATTGATGAAAGGGTTTTTTCCCATCTTGGATTTTTTCCCTGGCATTTGCCAAATATGGCGTTCTCTTGTCTTGGCTTGTCTTCTGCATTTTTATTGTTCATGTTCTATCTACAATTATTGTCAATGTAATTAATGGTTAATGTGATTACTGTTGGAAACTAAATTGAAAATTGTCATTGGGCTGCTAAAAGGACATTGAAGTAATTGCGCTAAGCATAGAACATACCATTGTTAACTAAAATTAACATGGTATCAGAGCCCAGGTGAAGACAAAGCACAAGCAAGAGAGAGAAAAGAAATTTCAAAGAGAGACTTGTTGGAAAAGAACAAGCCTCAATGACTTCTACATCTTACTTCAAGACTGAGGATAAGCTCAATGACAAATCTAGACTTGACTTTGGAAGAGCATGATGCAATGGACTATGTGCAGGGACAAGTGGTAGAGCCTCCTTCAAATGCACCTGCCGCTGCAAAGAAAAATTATAAGAAAGGTGAGGTCAAAGCTAAGAAAATTATCATAGATTCCATTCAAAAGCATTTAACTGCCTATATTTATGATTTGGGAGCATCTAAGGAGATGTATGATAAGCTGGTTGGGATGTTCAAAATGAACAATGCAAATCAAATCCTCTTTCTCAAAAACAAGTTGAAGGAGATCAAGATGGATAAAGGGGAGTTTATCCAATCCTACTTCATGAGAATAACACAAATCAAGAATGACCTTCTATCTATTGGAGAAGTTATTGCTGACTAGGAGCTCACTCTTATTGCACTCAAAGGTCTTCCAAGATCATGGGATGTGTTTAACACCACCATTCTCAACAATGATAGGATACATGGTTTCGATGAATTATTGGCTCGATGCACTGAAGAGGAGACAAGGATGATGGAGAGAGACAAGCCCTCAAATGGAAATGAGCGTATTTCTTTCTCTGCTCATGCAAAGAGGAAAAATAATGTTGGTCCAAAGAGATAGGATCAAGGATTCAACAAGTGATTCAAAGAAGGAAGAAAAGGAAGGTGCTACAATTGCAATAGTTTCGGCCACTATGCTAGAGAGTGTCCTCACAAGAAGAATCATTTAAGGGATGATGACGACAACATCAACAACCACAACAATTTCAAAGGCAATGGCAATCAAAGGAACAACATGTTCAACAATGGAAATAGTAATGCTCCCATTGCTCGAAATGGAAATGGTCGACTTCCCAAAAGGACGAGAAATACCAGGTATGATGAAAGTAATGGTGTAGAAAAACAAAATGCGTTTAATCTTATTTCAGCTCTATCTACTGCCTCTCCTTCGGATACTTTGGATCATTGGTTGATTGATAGTGGAGCCTCAAGGCACTTCACTAGATATAAGGAAGCCCTCTCAAATTTGGTTGAAAAGAAGACTAATTTGGAGATCATACTTGGAAATAATGCCACCTACCCCGTGAAAGGATAGGTATTGTCACTCTTCACTTGAATCAAAGTCAAACCATTCATCTACAAGAACTATTGTATGTGCCCGATTTGAAGAAGAACTCGGTGTGCAATTCTTTGATGGAAGATAAAGGCTTCAAGGTAGCATTCGTTGATGGAAAGGTACGTATTTGGCAAAGAGACCCTAAAGATGCATTTACTGTCGGATTTAGGGTTGATGGTCTCTATCAAGTTGGTGGAAGTCCTTTGGAAGCTTTGGCAAGCGATACTTCACTTCAATCTGAGCTATGGCATCGAAGATTTGCCCACTTACATTACAAAGCCTTACCTGGGGTAAAGGAAGATGGTCACAGGCCCGAGTTCAACATGAATCATGAAGGTGTTTCTCAGGGATGTACAATTGGAAAACTTACAAGGGGACCATTCCCTTCTAGTGAAACCCAAACATCAAATATTCTTCAATTGGTTCATTTTGACCTATTTGGTAAGTTGCACGTAACATCATTGGGAGGATACTTATATTATGCAATCTTTGTGGATGACTTCTCACACAAAACATGGATCTATTTTTTAAAGAAGAAAGATGAAGTGGTCAAATGGTTTCGTTCTTTCAAAGCCTTGATGGAAAATCAAATAGGGAAGAAGATCAAAATATTAAGGATCGACAATGGAACCGAATATGAATCAAATGAATTCAATGACTTTTGCAGAGAAGTTAGCATTAAGAGGGAGACAACGTTCCATACACTCTTGAGCAAAATGGAGTTGCTGAAAGGAAGAATCGAATAATCATGGAAGCCACCTTTGCCATGCTTCATGATTAAGGCCTATCGAAGTTCTTATGGGGAGAAGCTGCCAACATTGTTGTGTATGTTCAAATTCAAAATAGGAGCCCACATTAAGCATTGGATTTCAAGACACCCGAGGAAGTCTTCACTAGTAGAAACTTGATGTTTCTCATTTTAGAATATGTTTCTCATTTTAGAATATTTGGTTGTCCCGTATATTTTCATGTGCCTAAAGAGAAAAGAAGCAAGTTGGAAGCTTCTGGGAAGAAAGGAATATTCGTCGGCTATAGTGAAAATTCAAAGGCACATAAAATCTGTGCCTGGTCAAAGAGATGTGGAAGTAAGTCGTGATGTCACCTTTAATGAAGGCACTACCCTTGGGAAAGTTAGAGATATCCCTATCCCAAGGAAGGACGATAATGATGTTGCCGAAAAACAGGATAAACCTTCAGCAAATGAGGCTATGTCCGATGTTGAAGCCTCAATGGATTCTATTGATCCACCTCCTGGTGACCCCTCTACTTTGAGGAAACCTCCACTATGGCTCAAAGATACTCTCTAAGAAGCAAAATGACATATTTTTCCAAGAGGGACATTTCGTGAAAGTAAGAAGTCAAACAAGTATCAAGGGTACTTCGTTGGTATGAGTACTATTGTTCAAGTTGAACCATGCACATTCGAAAAAGCTGTAAAACACCAAGTATGGAAGGATGCGATGAATGAGGAATATGAATCTATCATGAAAAATGATGTTTGGGATGTGGTGCCTAGACCCAAGGACAAGTCTGTGGTCACCTCAAAGTGGCTTTACAAAATCAAACATGGAGCTAATGGGAGTTTTGAAAAATTTAAGGCTGGGTTCGTTGCTCGAGGCTTCTCTCAAAAGAAAGGAGTGGACTATGATGAGATATTTGCACCGGTTACCCGATACACCACTATCTGATCTATTATTGCTCTCACTACCAATCAATGATGGAGCCTACATCAAATGGACATCAAGACTGCTTTCTTGCATGGCTCACTTAAGGAGGAAGTCTACTTGGAACAACCTCAGGGGTTCGAAGTTCAAGATCGAATGACATATGCATGCAAGTTGAAAAAAGCCCTCTATGGGTTGAAGCAAGCCCCTAGGGCTTGGTACCCAAGGATTGACAATTATCTCATGAAGCTGGGATTTACAAGGAGCTATGTTGATCCAAACCTATACTTCAAGGTTGAAAAGGACATTCCTCTCATTTTCGTCCTTTATATTGGTGATCTCTTTTTGACTGGTGCAGACCCTCTCATTTATCAATGCAAGAGGGAGTTGACTTCCGAGTTCGAGATGAAGGACCTAGGTCCAATGCACTACTTCCTAGGCCTGGAGGTCTGGCAAAAGCGAGGTGATATTTTCCTTTCTCAAGGAAAATACATTGTGAAGCTACTAGACAGATGTGGGATGGTTGATTGCAAATCTGTGACTACTCTGATGGAACTCAAATTCAAAAAGCTATGTGGAAGTGCTATTGGGTTCGAATTGGAAAACCCCTCTAAATATAGATAACTTGTGGGGGCCCTGATGTTCTTGGAAAACTCCCGACCAAACATATGCTTCGTTGTGAATAAGTTGAGTCAATTTATGGTCAAGCATCATCACACACATTGGATTGCTGCTAAGAATCTCTTGAGATATATCTGTGGCACAATCAACTATGGACTGAGATACACTGCTATGAATTTGAGGCCACATGGATATACTGATGCTGAATGGGCTGGTAGTGTCGTGGATTGAAAGAGCATGTCTGGATGTTGCTTCTCATTAGGGTATGCTTCAATTTCTTGGATGAGCAGGAAGTAGAAATCGGTTGCTCAAAGCACTGTCGAGGTCGAATACATTGCAGCTAGTATGGCCTGTTATGGAACTGTTTGGTTAAGGAAGCTCTTTAGTGAGCTATTTGAGCACGTGCTGGATACCACTGTGAGCTATTGCGACAACCAAAGTGGGATTTGCCTTTCAAAGGATCTCATGTTCCACGATCGCTCATTGTTATTGGAACCGAACTGATCATCAGACCGGAAAACCTTGTTGACGGGGAATCGGTTGGAGCCTGAAAAAAATCAGGAAAAAAACTGGTTTACCAAAAACACATAAAATATTCATATTTTAAAGAAAAAACAGATATATTCATGTGCATCCATATGAATCCAAACCATTAATACACAAATATGCAAAAGTTCTCATTTATATAGTAAGTAATAGTGCATATAACCAAAATAACACTTAGTGCAAAACATCGTTGAACCAAAAATGTTACAAACATCAAGAAGCAAGCTCTAAAAAGCCTTTATAGTCCAAAATAACATCATAGATCATAGTATTATACTACAACCTACAATACTACAAGCTACAACTACAACAAATCAATGATCAAATCATCAATCATCATCAGAATGATCATCCTCCTCATCCTCATCTGGAGAATGAGTAGCATCCAAGTCTGCAATGGGAGTATGGCTTGATTCCCTTGGCCCTTGATATACCCTCTAAATTTTTGGAGAGAATCAACTCTAAAATCCCCTGTAGCAGCCCCAACAAAAAAAAATAAAAATCTTCCACCAGCTACCAAAACCACCGAAGAAAACCCAAAGATCTTTGGGAAAAAAAACTTTGAAGTAGCTTGTAAATCTGCCAACCCAACAACTCTCCAAGACTCCAATCAGCTCTTCAAATCTACAAAAAAATCTTCCTCAGAACAACCCTGCAAAAAACTCTCTGAATTCTCCTCACCGAACTCAGATCAAGAATTGCAAGAGACTCGAATGAATAGTGTGAGTGAAATAGAGGGGGTGGGGGTGTTTAAGTAGCTTTAGGGGGGGCTAGGGTAGTGTTAGTAACTAGAAAAAATAATAATGAAAAAAAAATTAAAAAAAATTAAAAAAAAATAAAATTTTAATGCCCAGGCTTGTGAATCGGTAAAACCAGTCCGGACTGGTTTGGTGCCGAAACTAGTCGGTTTGGTACCGAAGTGGTCATTTTTGGTTCGGAGGGTCGGTTCAGAGTGATTTTGCCTCCAAACCGGTCGGACCGACCGGTTTCCGAAACTGGTTCGGTTCTGATAACACTGCGACCGCTCCAAGTACATTGATATTAGGTACGACTTTATCCGGATTCCAGGATATGGTTCAACGGGGAGCAATAAGGCCCGAACACATCGACACTGATGAGTAGATTGCTGACATTCTCATGAAACCCTTGGGGAAGGTCAAATTCTTAGCCTTTTGAGAGAGACTTGGAGTCGTGGAAGGACCCTCCGATGAGGGTCACGCTTGAGTTGGACATTGAGCTTTGGGAGCTTCTGGGGGCTTGGGGTACTTCTTGGAGCTATGAGCGACCATAGGGTGAGTGGTTCACCTTCCCTTATAGGTGCGATGTGTAGAGGGTGAGTCGTTCACCTTCCCTGTGATACCCCATGATGGTTGACATTTGTGTAGGGTGAGTGGTTCACCTTCCCCTACAATTGATGACACGTGTGTAGAGTGAGTGGTTCAACTTCCCCTACGATTGATGATATATGCATAGGATGAGTGGTTCACCCCTATCCATGTATTCTGAGACTCATGGGAAGTACCTCTCATCTGGCGAATGAGTTGGGAAAAGTGGATAGGGACTATAGCACCACAGATGGACGAATCGTGTACTGTCGTACTCCCTATGTCTAGGAAGCATGGTGTTCAACAACTTGATCATTCAGCATCAAATCTGATTGGGGCTCCACCCTGTACTGACTTTTGTTAGTGGAGAAAGGCAAGGTCTAGTGACTCACTCTCAATCAATTCTTCTTCGTTATTACATCATTGTTCAACAGATTTGAGACGAGATACAGAGATGGTACATGACGACATGATGGCATGATGATCGATGATGATGGATGGATTGGCAGGTGGAATTTTCCCTAGTTGAGAGGGAGCGTTAAATTTGGCAACTAGAGCCAAATTCCACTATTGGACAACTCATTTAATGGAGATAATTATTGCATTGAATTCCTCTTTCCAGGACCAAAATTGACCTAAAGATCATCAAATTTGGACAAATAGAAATGTGTTTTTGATTTTATGTCCACACATGTGCAAATTGTCAAGGTCGGCCACATAATCATGTACGCTCAAGAAGCCCAATGGACGTGTCACTTCACCCTCAACGACTTGTATAAATATAAGCGACCTCTCACCTCATTAAGCGACCTCTCACCTCATTTGGCATCATCATCACTCACATTCTCCTCTCTCCTTCTCTCATTGGTTTGTACATATATTGGGGATATTTTTTTCTCTCACACGTGTGGCAAGGAAGACGAATTTCAGACAGAATTACAGGGCTGAAAATTTCAGATTTTCCTGCAGTTTGACCAGCATTGACCATCATTGACTTTGCCTTTCCAGACAGATTTTGACTTTGATCTTTTGGGGGGATCTCTGTCTCATCAGGCCACATTTATTGGCACGAAAACTGAGGCTTTCTGTTGAATTTGACTGTGTTGACTTCAGACTTGCAACTAGGGTTTCTGCAGCAGATTTGACTTTGACTTGACCAAGTTTAAGGAGGAATTTTGGTACTTTTTTCAAGGCATCTTGACCAGCTGACCTGGCCGCATTTTACCAAGGTTGACTGAGCTCTTTTGTGGACTGTTTGCTGCCGCTCCATTGACTGGTTAGGGCTGATTTGGCTGCTGTTGACTGAGAACAGCATTGCAGATTTTGACAGGGCTGTTTTGGACATCTATTGGCAAGTCAATTTTGACTTTTGTACTCTCTCTTTCTCTGCTGAACATTTGATATAATAATAAGAAAATTGATCAAAGGGTTTTCCCCATCTTGGGGTTTTTCCTTGGCATCCGCCAAATCTGGTGTTCTCTTGTCTTGGCTTGTCTTCTGCATTTTTATTGTTCATGTTCTATCTACAGTTACTGTCGTTGTAATTAATGGTTAATGTGATTTCTATTGAAAAGTAAATTGGAAATTGTCATTGTGCTGGTAAAAGGACATTGAAGTAATTGTGCTAAGCATAGAACATACCATTGTTAACTAAAATTGACATCAACTCTATTTACCTTATGATAGTACATAAGAATTGGTTTTTGCGAATAGTGGATGTGAATTTTGAAACTTAGATGTCAATGATAAATTTGAGCATTTTCACTCTGAAAGATGGCATGAGTGCCCTACATTAGCCTTTAGCATTTGTCTTTTTAATGTGGATTTCAATGTGGGATGTTGGCTTGGTAATATTTATCTGTATGGTGTATGTATCTGTGGATACATATTTTCCTTTACTCTGATGGGGATCCACAATCTAATTTTGTTCTTTAAAAGGGTCTGAGTCGCTTATAATCATTTGGAAGAATTGTGTTTAATGTGTGCTAATGCAACATATTTTTATTTTAAATCTCTTTCTTTCACTTTCAATTATGCAGAGCTTAAATCAGAAAAGAGGATTGGAGCATAAAGCCTCCAATGCCAGTGCGGAAGCTCAAAGTTCAAGTGATCATGAAAGCAAAACAGTGATGAAGCATTTGCAAGAAGAACTCAGGCATTATGTAAGTTTTGAAAACATCTTTATCCATTGCTGATTAACTTAACATATTGTTAGGTTCAAGTAATGCATATGAGTTACTCAAAATGTTTTTCTCACTCGATAAGAATTTTCCAAAACTATATTTTCTATACCAGTGTTGCTTGTCATGTCACATCATGTGAAAACGTTGCTGTTTTTGTGGGATGTTAGATAAGCAGTGCATGCCATAATCTTTTGATGCGTTTTGACTTTTTAAAGCATCGTCTATTCTTGTTATAATTTATTGGAGCCATTTGTTTACTGTATTATATTTCCAGAAACTGTTCTATTGTAATTTTTATTTGTACCTAAGTAGAAGGCTAAGGTCTACAAGATGGGAGTACTCTTGCATGAAGGTCACTTAGGCAACATTTTGTACCTGCCGATTTTAGCTCTCTTGTCTTAAATCCTTTCTTTGGTTGGCAGCTAAGGGTCACGCCAAAGTGTCCGCCCCCCGCACCGCTCCCCCACCTCCCCATGTCTGTGCTCTTGCCACTGTGGGAAGTGCTCCCCAAAGTGCAATTCCAACTCAAACCCCGATGCAGTCTCGACTGAAGCCCTTGGATCAGCGAAACACTTGCGGAAGTCGATTTCTTGGGTTTTTTGGCCTTTATTACCTTTGGAGTCCATGGGAAGGCCCCATTAGTCGCCACAACTCATGGATGGGTTTTATGGATGGATAAAGACCATATTTCGCTCCATTTGTTATCATTCTATCACTCATTTCAGTCATCTTTTCCAGCGTTTTGGGTGGGCTTCTTGCTAGTGGTTAGGGACATATTTATGAGAGCTTGGATGTGATATTGGAGGTTGCCATCATCACATTCAGTGACTGTTGGAGAGATGAAGGGATAAGCGTTAAGCCTGTTTTTGCTTGTTTAGTCCCCTTTCTGTGTATGTTTTTGATCTTGAATGTTATCTTTTTCCACACTTTCCATTCTTTCTTCAGATTTGAAGTCCAAGGACCCGTGCCTTGTAGTAAACTACATTTTTAGTGCATATGAACTGCAGTATGGAGGAATAAGGGTGAAGGATCCCATCAGTGCTCTCCAAGGCAAAGTCAGTACTGATTCCAGATCTTGAGCAAGCTCCATCAAAATACATTTTCTAGATTGCTGGTGGTTGGTCTTCAAGCTCTTGGCAGCAAGCACAGGTAAATCAAGCTCTTCTAAGACAACATATGTTCACATGCCAGTGTCTATTGCTGAAACAGAATCCACCATGGCATGAAGACTATTTTTATTGCTTATAGGATATATATTTGTTTTATTTTGCAACTCGAAGGCATTTCAGGATGGTGTCATCATGTGAATGCTATCATTGCTTAGGAATCCCCCAAAGACATGGGTTCACTTTCTCCCCAAAATGAAGCCATAAACACTTTGGAGGTCAATGACTATAGCAGTCATGCTTGTATATATTTGGAGGGATGAATTGTTACCTGCTCATATGTACCTAGCAGGGAACAAAGACTCTATTCCCCAATGGACAAGGCACCTATAATTCTTTTTCAATATCAAAGTCTAGCAGGGAAATTTTGCCCCTTCTCTCTATTCTTATTATATTCTCTCTCCCTTTTCTTTGTGCATGTTCCGTACCCCCATGGGGAAATTGTAAAAATGACTCTAGCATGATGAATTTATGTAACAGGCTTAGACCCTTGGGATTTGGTTGGTAAAAACGTCACTCTAGAGTGTTTTTTTTACTTAATTAATTATTTTCGCTTTTCAATGATAAATAATTAATTAAAAGTTTTCACTCATATCCTCCAAAGCTTGAGTGCAGTTACTACCTAGGCCTTGAGTGGTTTTTTGAGTCTAGGGTCAGTATATATTACCATGCTAGGCATTTTCTAGAGTCTCATGGAATTGCATTAGGTATTTCTAAGATTTTTTAATAATTAAAAATTTCCTGCAGAATGGGAATTTTAATTAAATTCTATGTAATAAGTGGCACAAGGAAATGTTGTATGGCATGTGAGTACTGAAAATGCATACTCAGAGTACCAACATTATCCTAGTGCCCACTTTGTGGTACAACAAATTGATTTTCCTCACCATAATTCACTTTTACTCAAAAAGTGAGGAAAAAGACAAGAAAAATCAAAATTAAATAACTGAGGACAGCTCATAAACATGTTTGTAGTTGACTAAAAGCCACATACACTTGAAGTGAAGTGACAGGGCAATCAAGAGGCAGTTAAGTAATGATCTAAGGCTGAGTCAAGAGACCAAGTGGGACCACGAGTTTGCTGCCCATCTAGCCTGAGTTCGCTGCCAGTTGTGAGGGCTGAGTTCCCTCATTCAAGGAGGTCGATTTTGACACTTAGTGTGGCAGCGAGTTAGCTGCTGGGTGGCTTAGTTGAGGTGTCCAACAGTGGGAGTTCAGTGCCCTTTTTCTACGAGTTCTCCCACAAGTGGCACATGCATCCTTTGAAGAGACCTACGTTGCTCCCTTAGAGACCCACGTATCACTTTTTGGCAGCCATGTGCTGGCACACTTGGCAGCCTGTGTTGGTTCTTCCTGACAGCCGATTTTACACTTTCAACCACATGTAATACACTTCCACCTCTTGGAATTCGACTTCCTTGCTTTGGGATTTTCATTCAGCCACTTGGAGCAGTTCGTTGATTCTCTTGGGACTGTCATCTACACTTGGAGAATACACATCACACTTGGAGGAAACTCGAGCTGCCTTAGGATCATCATCTTTAGGACACTTGCAACTCTTCTCTTCATTGAGATTTCCTCCCATTTCTCTATAAATATAAGCTCCCATCTCATTGCTAATTAGTATTGAAGCTTGAGAGCTTGTGGAAATGCTGGTTGTAATTGTCTCATTATTTTGCTAATAAAAGAAGACTTTGGAGGTCCATGATTTGGTAGCCTGGTGTGATTTGCTTACCTCTCCATTGAGGTAACTTGTTGTGCTTTCAATTTAATTTGTGTAAGGTTTATAGTTTGGGCCTTGATAGGGACATTGTTGCTCTTCTTGTTAGTTTGTGGTTTAGAACTTAGTATTACATGCATTTCTCGGTTGAATAACATGTTTACTTTGTTCATTGTGCAAGCTACAACTATCCTACTAATCTCTTTTGCAATATCTCAAGTGTGTTATAGGTTACTCAAGCTTAGAGTTGGGGAAGTTCTTGGTTGAACTAAACATCCCCTAGAATTGAAGAAAGTATTAGTCCCACTTGGATTTAGGTGACAACACTAATGATGTCTAGCACATATATCATATCTTTGATTTCACTTAGTGCTAGAATAACATGTAAATCAACATTGTAAACTTTTTGGTCAATTTCATTGTATTGAGTAGATTTTAACCCTAAGGCCTTCTGATATTGAGAGGCATGATATTGTTTGCGGGTTCATTATCCACCATACAATTGTGAATAAATAAATCTTAGAATTAAATAGTGACGGAGAATGGGGATACATTATTTGAGGCATGTGTTGGCCTTGTGAGCAACCATGGAGCCATTGGAGGCGGTGGCACTGCACCATAAATATGTACAATTACTGTTGTTGATTTTCTAGTGCAATCAAGACTAATACAATTTTTCAAAATGATAACTACTTCCAATGTTACAATATTGCTTCTTTAGAGCATTCCAATCATCAAGTAGTTATACATGAAAACATTTCAACCTAAGTCACATGACACGGGGACAAGGCGATTCAAGTGTCGGACATGGGCACGTTGACCCCCCGGAACAAGACACGTTATATATATATATATATATATATATATTAGAAGTTAGATATTTCTTACACAAATTCTCATTCATGATACAAATTCATTAATTCAAACATAGATCTTCATCTAGATGTAAGAGTTTTACAAAGTAACATTAGGCATACAAATACAATTGTGACATATTCATCAATGATCCAATAGGAGAAAGACAAGATACTGTAATCTTCTAATTAAGTCCTCAAAATCAAAATGTGTTCCATAGGTAGTAGAAATGCCATTGGAAAATAGAAATAGCAAATACAAAACAACTACAAGCCTCAAGGCAGTAGGTAGCTCATGAGTCATGAATCCTCATCATCAAAATCGACATCAGTGATATCATCATGGTCAACATTGCTCTCCTCTGCTGCATCCTCCTCCTCTGTCGCCTAGCCCTTGCTCTCTTGTGACATATTTCCACAAGTGATATTTGTTATCTTGACGCTGCTGTCTTCCCTCAACATTTAAAGCTGTTGTTGCAGCCCCAATTCCAATAGAGGTAGCGCTTGCAGAACTTGATGAAATTGGAACAGGTGGGGCATCTCCAATGGGGATATTCTTCCCCTTCCTTTGCCCCTTCCCTACTGCCCTTGATTGAGCCATGAACGCTGTAAAAAAACCAAGAAAAAATGCACAAATTTGTAAAAAACATGCACATGCAAAATGCTATAATAAAAATGCAAAAAAAATAGAGACAAAATGCGCTTACTTGTTGCTTGAATCGCCTCTAAAATGCTCCCACACCCTTTGCTCTTCGCTCTCACACATCCACAATAAACCCACAACAAGAGAGAGTGAAGTGAAGTGAAGTTGAAATGGGCCAAAACGACCCTTTATGGGCCGTGTGGCACTCATAAAAGTCGGATTCGTGTCCTAGAATCGAGACACAATGGAGTCCCGATGGGACATGATTGGACACATTCCGGATGATCCAGATTTATGCAGGAACGCAACAGAATACATATGTAACCTTAAATACAAATATGCAATGGAAATAACACTTCATTTCATTAATATCAAAGAACTGAAATTTGCTTACAGACAGAATAAAAATAAACTAGCTAGGGCGTTGGTAGCTTATCTCTGAGAAAAGATGTGGCGGCTATAGGCCTCTGAACTGAGTTACAATGAGGCTCGAGGGCCTATTTATTATTTAGAAACAATGGAAAACCCTAAACATCCAAAACCCTAACCCTAGGAGATGAAGCGCCAAAACTATGGGCTCCGTTTGGGTAAATTGGTGTTTCAACTTCTCGGGGATGTAACTTTGGCATACGATCTCCGTTTAACGCGCTCAATAGCTCGTTAGAAAGATCTATCCGAGTACAACTTTTGGTGCAAGAAAGATAGGCTCAACCGCTCTCGGTGTTCCCAAAAAACGTTGTTTAGGACCTCAAAATGGCTCCGGAAGTTTAGGACCCGAAGAACTGTCAAAAATAGTAACTTGTGCCGAAACTAAAAAACTGAAAGAGACAATGGTGGGGCCCCAAGTGGAATAGGTGGGTGGCCACCAATATCCACCTAGATCATTCCTCTCCCCTTAGGAAGCAATGATCCCCATTGCGTTGAGTTCCTCCATGAGATGAGGAAACTTCTACTGAACTTGGTCCCTGGTGAACTACTTGCCTTGGTGCAGGAGTTGGCTAGCTTTGACAACCCGATATAGTTGGATCTTCTGTTGGCGAGTGTTCTTGATTTGCATGTCCATGATACAATCTGTGGTGGCTTGTTCCATGTAGTTTGGGTTTAACTCTGTTGTTGTGAGTTGTTCTGCAATGTTAGAGGTGTCCAGTAGAGGTGGGAAGTAGGGACGAAGGCGGTCCACATTGAATACCGAGTGCAGACCAAGGAATGGTGGAATACTGAGCTCGAAGGCATTGTTCCCTATCGCCTTGGTGATGGTGTACGACCCATATTGGAGCGAGCGAAGCTTGTGGTGGGGTCCACTGAGGCACTCCTTCTGCAAATGTAACCACACTTTGTCACCCACCTGGAAGTTGTGTGGTACTCAATGTTGATCATGTCGTTGCTTGTACTTAGCGTTGGCTCTGTCCAATATGTCATGAACTTGTTGGCGGATGTGCTGAATGCGCTCGATGAAGCTGTTCGCCTTGTCAGCTTCAGACTGGACATGAGCCGAATCGGCCTGAGTAGCCGCAAATGGCATGGCTACGTCAATGGGACATAGTGGCTGGAATCCCAAGCCCACCTAAAAGGGGTTGTGGTCGGTTGAGCTGTGGAGAGCCTGATTATAATTGTGTTGTACATAGGGGAGGCTCTCATCCCATGTGCGTGGATGCTTTGAATTGTACATGTGCAAAATATGTACAATCATCCTGTTGACGATCTCTGTCTGGCCATCGGTTTGGGTATGGAAAGCTGTGGACTTGGTGAGCTTGGTGTCTAACATTGACCAAAGGTTGGACCAAAATGTGCTGAGGAACCTGCTGTCGCGATCTGATATGATAGACTGTGGGATCCCAAAGTGCACCCAAACTCGTTCAAAGAAGAGTTTAGCAGTGGCTTCTGTTGTGATGTTCTTCTTGCAGGCCGCCATAGTGGCCATCTTCGAGAATCTGTTGACGACCACGAAAACACAGTCGTTTCCATGCTTAGTAGAAGGAAGGCCTGACATTTAATCCATGGAGATGGATTCCCAAGGTTGACTAGGGGTAGGTAGCGGAGTATGGAGGCCTTGGTTCTTGATGGTTGGTTTGGCAATGGCGCAAGCAGTGCAGGATCTAATGTACTTCCCGACATCCTGCCGAAGGTTCGACCAATAGAAATACTTCTGCAGTACTGCCACTGTTTTCTCAACCCCAAAATGCCCAACGACTCGACTGTAGTGTGCTTCCCATATCATCTTCGCACGCTCGCTTGAAGGAACACAAAGGTGTCCCAGGTGACATAACAGTGCATCTTGGAGGTGAAAATTTGGAATTTGCATAACCCCCAAGAGTGCCTTGTATGTGTGGCCGAATTCTGGATCGCTTTTGTAGAGAAGCGGCCAATCAGAAGTCTCGTGCCCACAAGAGTTGAGAATAGTGGTTAGTGGCACGATCTGTGGTCGGCTGAGGCAGTCTGCAACATTATTGGTGCTACCCTTCTTGTACTTGATGTTCAAATGAAACTGCTGCAGATATGTGGGCCACTTTTGATGGCGATCGTTCTGCAACTTCCCTTGTGTCTGTATGAACTGCAGGGGTCGGTGGTCTGTGTGGATGATTGTTTCCTTCCCCAAAATGTAATGCTTCCATTGTCGACAAGCCTGCACGATGGAATACATTTCTTTGTCATAAGTGGGATACTTGTGAACTGTGTCGGACAATGTCTCACTGTGATATGCCACTAGATGCCCCTGTTGAGTAAGAATTGCCCTAATAGCATAGTCAGAGGCATCTGTCTCGACCTCAAATGATTGTTGCAAGTCTGGTAATGTGAGCACGGGGGCAGAACAGAGGCGATGTTTCAATTCTATGAACGCCTTTTGTTGAGATTTCGACCAAAAGAATTTTGCTCTCGCTCCTCCCTTGGTGACTTGACTCAACGACCAAGTGATATGAGAGAATCCCAACACGAACCTGCGGTAGAAATTAGCAAGACCCAGAACGCTGCGAAACTCTGTTATAGTGGTTGGGGTTGGCCAATGTCGAATGACTTGGATCTTGGTTGGATCCACATGCACCCCCCTTTCATCAATAATGTATCCCAGATATTGAACCTGGGTCATGCCAAAAGTTCACTTCTCCAAATTGGCACACAACTTGTGTTGCCGTAGTGTTTGGAGGACTTGTCGGATGTGGTGGAGGTGCTCTTCCCAAGTCTGGCTGAAGATCAGAATGTCATCCAAGTACACTACTACAAATGAGTTGGTGAATGACCTCAAGATGTCGTCCATCAACCTCATGAAGGCTGCGGGAGCATTTGTCAACTCGAAAGGCATGACCAACCATTCGAAAAGGCCCTCCTTAGCTTTGAAGGCAGTCTTCCACACATCGGAGGATTGGATGGGTACCTGGTGATACCTAGACTTCAAGTCGATCTTGCTGAAATATTTTGCCCCTTTGAGTTGGTCTAGAAGGTCATCAGTCCGGGGGATCAGGTACCTATTCTGGACAGTGATCTTGTTCAGCGCCTGATAGTCAATATAGAGTCTCCAAGTCCCATCCTTCTTCTGTACTAACACGATTGGACTCCCACAGGGTGATGAACTTGGCCGGATGTGACCTTTCTGCAGCAACTCTTGAATTTGCCTCTTGATTTCATCGTTCTCCAGAACAGAGCGCCGATAGATCGGTCCGTTGGGTAGCGACGCACCTGGGGTCAGATCAATGGGGTGCTTGACCTGACAGTGCAGAGGCACCCCTGTGGGTGAGGTGAAAATGTCCGCATACTCCTCCACAACCTTGTCCATTTGTTGTTGTCGTGCAAAGGAGCTATGTCTGGAGGTCGTGGCCACAGTGTTCTTCTTGCCCTGGGGGTGAATCATCAGGAAAACAAATTTCTTGGTTTGGGAAATGAGCATACTGCATTGTTTTGCAGTAACCAAAGAGATAGTGGTAGGCGGTGGTACCTCTGGTATCCTGTACAACTTATTTCCCAAGGTAACAATAACAACGCGAGGCTGTGACTCATACACAGCATGTCGCTTCCACAAGTATGGTTGGCCTAATAATACATCAGAAACATCAATAGGAGCAATGTCACATAATACCTCATCTGTGAAGGGCTTGATGCTATAGGGAAGGCGACACTGTTGGCTGACACAGAGATCTTGTCCTTGGTGAAGCCGCCCAATGGTGTATGGCTGTGGGTGCGCTGTGGTTGGCAAGCCCAACCGCTTCACGGCATCTGTTGAAATGATGTTCTTTTGGCTCCCATTGTCGACAATGAACTGTAGCGGGAAACCCTTTACCCACATTTGGGAGTGGAAGAGACGTTCTGCCTCCTCTGGATCCTCTAGTTCCTCCTTCTGGATTTGCGCAGTGGCAACAATGGCATTGGGCTCTGCATCAATAATCTGTTTCCCTTTGTCATTCCCCTTGTTAGGTTCTGATTCAGAGTCGAAGCATGCATCTGATTTAGAAGCCCTCATCTCGGCCACAAGTGATTGCTTGGCTCGACACTCACTTGTGTTGTGAGTGGAGCTCTTATGGAACTCACACCACTTTCCCGTGCCCTTCTTTGGCTTCGCGGTGTTGTTCTTTGCTTGTGGCTTTGGCAAGTTGTCTTGGGCCGCCATGCCTTGGCTTTGTCCTTTGTTCTGGGGTTTGGGGGCACCTTTCCCTTGCTTTTCATTCGCAGATCCAAAGTCTTGCTTCTTCGCAGATTACCTTCCAATTTTGGCGACATATCGTTATCTTGTACAGCGAGGAGATGTCGAGGAACTCCATTTCTTCCTGAATGTATCTGTGTAGACAACTGCGATACTTTAGCACCAAATGTTTCTCCGAATCTTTGATACCCAACTTTGTGTGCGGGGTATGGAACAGATTCGTCAGCTCATGCACATCTTGATCCCTTTGTTGCTGTAGCGTGGTCCATTGTATGTAATTGTCCTCATAGCTCCCCATGAGATAGTATGTTCCTTGATGGCATCTTGGAAAGAATTCCAGGTGGGTACGACTGAGAATAGAGAGGGTTCTGTCTCATCCTTTTTCTCACTGTAGGTTTTCCACTACTCCTTGACATGGGGGGTAGCTTTGAGGAGCGCAAAAATAATCTTCTCTCGGTCGAAAAAGTCATGGACCGAGAAATATCCTTCTAATAGATTCAACCATCTATCTATGACATTTGCATCTATTTGACCCTCAAATATGGGAATGTCAAAGTTTACTTGTACCTTAAAGGGAGTCGCGCCTCCAGAGTGGCTGTTGGATGCAGATGCGTCACCGGTGGGCAGTCGTTGAAGGAATTGGGTAAAGTTATCCGTTATCGCGTTCCTTTGTTTTTCGAGGGCCTCCTCGAGCAATATTTTGATAGGATCTCCCGCTCCTCATTTTCTTTTCGTCCCCCATGGACGGCCGTCGGGGTTTGCGAGGCTGATCTTACAAAGGTTCAATCAGATCGAGCCCTAACTCCTTATACCCTGACCTCGTTGGGGACATGCAAAGAAGGATCGAGAAAAAGCAGACCGCTCTGATTTCACTAATCCAGATTTATGCAGGAACGCAACAGAATACACATGTAACCATAAATACAGATATGCAGTGGAAATAACACTTCATTTCATTAATATCAAACTGAAATTTGCTTATAGACATAATAGAAATAGTAGCTGCCAGGGTCAACCAACATCGAGAAGAGATGTGGTGGCTACGAATATCTGTGTAATGAATAAATAATGTAGATAAATGATAATTAGTTAATTAGTAATTAGGCTGAAAGGTCACGTCTGATAAGACATGACCTTTCGTGAAGAGGCACCTGCGTGGGTATATAAGCAGGCCTCATTTGTAACATTCAGGCAATTCATATTCATCATCTTTCTAATATAATATTTGTATCCTCATGGATATTCGGATATTTTCAGTCTTCTGGAATATTTAGTTTGAGAAGGAACTTTGTTCGCTTCATTTGGTATCAGAGGTGTTCGATCGTCTGGCTACTCACTGCTGCACAGGGCCACGCTCTCTGATCCTGGTCCTTGACCGGAAATTCGTCAACCTTGTTGCCGTTGAAGCGTTTTGCTACACATTTGGAGTTTCTCCATTTTTGCCAGTAGGCCTTTGGCCATAAGAGAAGAAATATTAAAAAGGAAGAAGAGAAAAGTCAATATATATTAAAAAAATAGAAGGAAAAGGGATATACATATATAAAAAAGGGGTATTAAAAAAAAAAAGAGAAGTCAATATATATTAAAAAAAAAAAAAAAAAAAAAAGATTCTTTAAAAAAAAAAATTATTATATAAAGAAAAAGATATATTAAAAGAAAATTATTAAATAAATTAAAAAAAAAACAAAAGAGTTTGATAAAAAAGAAATAATACACAAAAGGGAAAGGTTTATTTGCATATGACGATCGCGGCTCGGAAAGGGGCGAAAACAATCGCCAATCGACAGTGGTCTTCCGTACGCCTATACGTGATTTGTACGTAACTATTGGTATCGTTGTCCCAATACGACTCTCAAACTACAAAAATTTGTCATCAAACCGCCTTTATTTGTCGATCCTCGGCAGGCCGGCCCTTACCCAGGGCTTCCTTCCATCGGAACATAAAATACACAATAGCTACCATTAACATATCATTTGCTTCAATCTTATAATCTAGTCACATTTGCCATGATGTCTTTTTGTTGCATTATCCACCCTACAAGCCGCCAAACCCACCCTTGAAGATTATTCACTTCAAAAGGAGTAAAACGATTAAAAGAATTGATTCGCTCTTCTGCCCGCCATTATAACGCGGTACACCTTTTACGATTGGTTTAGTGATTTTAATGTGAGACGCAACGAAAAATTAAAACAACAACAACAAATTACAAAAAATCGCCGGTCGACTAAGACGAGCGCGCTATCCATAGCCTTCGCTTGCCTTTGCCCGGAGACTATCCCTCATACACGACACGCCGCCACCGCCATAAGCTCCCAACAACGCCTCGACCCCACCACTCGGCACGCACTCGTCTATCGTTCCGCTAGCCTTGGCACACCGTTGTGCCATTATTAAGTTCCCTTGAGACTCGAGTCAGAAGCCACGATTCAATAAATATCAATACTAATTCCACCATCCCTCATATTACTCTGCGTTGTCATTTTGCTGCCTATTTCCTTAACCCAGTGGAAACACTACTGTAAGAAAAGGCAAAAGACTCGACCTTAAAAAGGGACACGACTTGTCCAAAGCATCGTATCTTTTCATAGTAGTTTCTTTTAATTTTTGGAAGAAGTTACTTTTAGAATTTTATTAAAATATAATAAATAAATAAAGTGAAATTAGGAACAGAGAAGATATTCGAAACCACCAAATTAATTCAAAGGGAAGGCTGCATTGTTTTAGAGGTTTAATCTCTTCAAAAAGATTATATTAAACAACTCATATTAAGTATTATATGACTATATTGAAGGAAGGAATTAAGTTGACTTCATAAAAGAAAAAGGTTAAGTCAAACGTTGTGAACTTTTGATGATAAAACCAAAATTTTAATATTTAATCCCATTCGTTCACTTGAGTTGAGGTTATACCAGTATAAAGGAATTAAAGTTGAAGTTTTAAGAAATCAACTGATCAAGAAGTTAATCATAAATCAAAGGGTACTTTATATATATATATATATATATTAAAAGGGGATTTTTAAAGTTAAAAGGAAAGTGTATATATAGAAGAGTTTAAAAAAAGAAAAGGGGCCAAGAAAAAAGTCAAGCATATTGAAGGTTTTATCCAATTTTACAAAGTCAAATTATTCAAAGGGTATTATATATATTTATATATATAGGTATATGAGACAAATTGTCATATATAAATAAATAAATAATAAATAAAAAGCTTTTAAAAGGAAATGAAGCTTTAGAAAAATAAAACTATTAAAGTAAAAGTAGAAGAAAAAAAAATATTTTGAAGTTATTAAAGATTTATAATCAAGGAAGTTTATAAGTTTAAAAGAGTGAATTTGAAGAATATTTATCTCAACAAGCAAAATGACATCTAATACAAAAATGGAGTCAGGACGATTTTTAGAATTAGAAACGCTACCTATCGACCCTAAAGCGCTACTTAAAATTAAAGGAAGTATCGCAGGGAAAGATGTCACTATTGCTATATCACCCGCTGAAGAGAAAAATTATATAAACCTTAAAATTGCCAACCAGTTGGTGATTCCTGAGTCAAATATAATCGAAAAATTAGACGTTTTTGACAAGAAAAAATACGACATAAAAAATCTACAACTAAACATTGGGGATTATACTTTTATCTCTCAATTTACCATGAAAACCTTACTTTTGGATAGTAGTGATATTGTGTTGGGTTCACCATGGATGGAAACCTTAGGTTCAGTTATCCTAAATACGAAAAAGAAATTTTTGACATTCACCTACAAAAAGAAGAAGATAACGCTACAAGACGTTAACTTGAAGCCAAATTCCGTGACGCCTGAAGACGTACAAGAAATTTCGCAGGTAATTTCTCAAGAAGCTAAAAAGGTGATACAAAATATGCAAAAGGAAATCGACAAAATCACAACTAATAAGAATGAAGAAGTTGCTCGCCTCAAGGACCACAACGACAAATTACTAATGCAAATTAAGAAGTTGAAGAGAGACAAGAAGTCCTTAGAAAACAAGGTGCAACAACTTGTCGAAAATAAAGCGTCGAATGTAGAAATCCGAGTTGAAGAGAAGGAAACTGGTACTAATGCAGTAAATGTCATAACTCAAGAAGAAGACAAGCAAGTTGCAAAAGATGCAAACTTAGAAGTTGTAGTTTCGGCGATGAACATTTCAAGCGAAAGTTATGTAACCAGCTCAATAACATCATCGCAAAAAGAAAATCAAAACATCACCACACAACTAGGAATGGAAAGTCAAACCAAAAAAGTTCCCTATCGACATCCAAATCACGGGAGCAGACAACTCGATCAAGCTATGTCTTCAGAACAGAAACAAGTTGATATTCCAAAGAATACTAATATCAGTGCAATCCGCTCAAGTGATAATTCAGCACAAGTTTCAAATCGCCGCGAGATTCCACAGAAAATTGATTTAGGATGGTCTGATCCATTCTCAGTGCGACAGTTTTGTTTGTCACTTAGAGGATCATATCAACTTGTATCAACAAGGATGACTGCCCTAAAACAAAAAGATGTTTGTAGCAAGAAAAGAAGTCGAGGCCTTTTCATCGACAAGCTTTGAGGACAAAGCTTTTTGAGGGGAAGGCAATGTAATGAATAAATAATGTAGATAAATGATAATTAGTTAATTAGTAATTAGGCTGAAAGGTCACGTCTGATAAGACATGACCTTTCGTGAAGAGGCACCTGCGTGGGTATATAAGCAGGCCTCATTTGTAACATTCAAGCAATTCATATTCATCATCTTTTCTAATATAATTTTTGTATCCTCATGGATATTTGGATATTTCAAGTCTTCTGGAATATTTAGTTTGAGAAGGAACTTTGTTCGCTTCACTTTCTGACGAGTTACAATGAGGCTCGAGGGCCTATATATTATTTAGAAACAATGGAAAACCCTAAACATCCAAAACCCTAACCCTAGGAGATGAAGCGCCAAAACTATGGGCCCCGTTTGGGTAAATTGGTGTTTCAACTTCCCGAGGACGTAACTTTGAAGCTCAAAGATCCAGAAAAAGCTGAAGATTTTCTGCATGAGGAAGCGAGGGTGATACTCAAAGATCAAGAAAAAGGCGACACAATCTTTAGAGGGATAGTGCGGAGACCCGGCGGGGGTGGCCTTTGATCTATCTTCTCACGCGGTGGCCAACGGGCCCAAAGGGTAACGTAGAGCTGTCAAGTTGACACGGACCAAGTGTGCACCATCCCAACACGTTGCTGTGGCTGGAAGTGCAATTTTCTGTTCTTCGAAGTTGCTGGTGGGGCATTGTTTCTGGCTGTGCATAACAATGA
This sequence comes from Pinus albicaulis, assembly GCA_034641835.2. NCBI lineage: Eukaryota > Viridiplantae > Streptophyta > Pinopsida > Pinales > Pinaceae > Pinus > Pinus albicaulis. The sequence continues at coordinate 933,638,509 of CM076576.1, forward strand.
CTAGTAGGGTTGACAAATTAATGGGGAATAGTTCCTCAGAAGATTTTCTAGCCAAGAAATCTGAGATTTGATCGGTGAAGTGATCGTAGAGGGCTGATTCAACAAAGTTGGTGAAGGATTTTCGTGAGGGAAATCACTAGTTAGAGGGAGCATAGTCTCTAGAGGGTTTCTATCGCCAAGAAACCTAGATCCAGTCTCTTGCTGAGAGTAGCAGCGGTAGAAGGGAGAAGAGCTTTTCGCTTCAACTTTTTTTGAGTAGAGATGGCCTCGCACGGATTGAGAGATCAGGACAGGTTGGACAGTGTGTCTAACTTTTTCATTTGGAAAGCCATGATCTTGTCAGTCCTTGACGAGTATCGTATCAGAGACCATGCTGAGAGGGTTGCGGCCGTTCCAATTGATGCTGATCCTCTGAAGAAGTATGAGGAAAATTAGGTGTGGGCTAAGCGCTTGATCATGGATGGGGTGAAGGATCACGCGGTCCCACATATTGCCGAGAAGAAGACGACAAATGAAATGTGGCAGGCACTAGAAAAGCTGTATCAAGGTAGCTCCATCCAGAGGAAGATGCTTCTCGAGAATCAGATGCGACTGTTTGCGATGCACAATGGAAAGGAGATTGATCCTTTCGTCTTTAGATTGAAGGCTATTCGAGATCAGCTAGTTGCAATGGGGGAAAGGAGATCGATCCTTTCCTCTTTAGATTGAAGGCTATTCGAGATCAGCTAGTTGCAATCGGGGCAACTCCTGATGATAGTCTCTTGGTGAGGACTGCCCTAAATGCAGTCATCGATGATTGAGAGACCTTTGTCCAAAGTATTTTGGGCAGAGCACAAATTCCAAACTGGGAGGACATGTGGGCAATCCTTCGTTAGGAGGAAATCAGGAGAATAACCAAGAGGGGTAGCAGTAGTGGAGGAGCCAAGATAAAGAAAGAGGAAGAAGATGCGGTTCTCGCATCAAAGGGATAGAGGTAGCAGCAAGGGAAGAAGAAGAAGGACCTCTAAAAGGTCTGGTGCTTCAGATGTGGCGAATTGGGACACTTCGCCAATACTTGTCCTCAGAAGAAGAAGAAGGGCAAGGAAGATTCATATTCCAAGGCTGCGACAGCCAAAGGGGATAGTGGCAGTGATGACGATGTGGCCATGAGTGCTCATGTTCCTCGAGAGAAGAGGTGGGGCGACATTGATCTGTAGTTCTTTCGAACTGCAGATGGGGGGCAGGATCCTTGAGGTGCCCAAACTCTTGGATCACATATGAGCTACTGAGGCCCTTAAAGATAGTAGTAGGATGACTGAAGTTAGTTGTTTCAGAGGATCATGGAGGCACTTTGGCAGTGTTGGGACGCTAAAGACTGGAGCAGTGCAGAGGAGAGGCAGCAACAGTGCAAAGGCTGATGGGATTTCAGCAGTGCAGAGGCAGTGTTTACGCAGTGCAGAGTAGCAGACAACACAGAGCTTTAGATGGTCAGAGTAGAGCAGCAACAAAGGGTCCTTCTGTATTGAGATGCAGCCAAACTGACTTGTTTGTCAGTATTTTGGGTGAGGTCCTTTAGTTGCTTACTTTTCAGCAACTGAGTTGCAGTGCAGCAGTTACTAGTGGCAATGCTATGGGCAGCATGATGCAACATTTGAGAGGGAGATGCAGTGCAGATGTAGCAATGTCAGTTGCAGTGACATGGGCAACAATATAGAAAGTAGCAACGCAGTGGATGAAGGGCAACAGGTCGAGCATCAACAGCGCAGGGGACCAATGCCATAGATCAGAGTAACACTTTTGGAGTGAAGTGTTGCTAGAGCACATTCCTTGCTAAGATGGAGTGTTGAGATTTTCGGTAGCATCGGATGTGCTATAGCCTCGAAACTTTGTGGAGGGGCTAGAACGCATGAGATCTCCAAGACCCAGAAATTGTTTGGAGAAATTCCACCCGGAACCCAAGTTATTCAAAATATTAATTATTTTAATGGAGATCCTAAGTCTAACTTAGGGAAATTAAATAATTAAAGTGAATTAATTTAGACATGTGGGTGAGAATGTTCTAAGTAACGTGGATCAAGTCTTTTCTAATCTTAGCCGTCAATTAGAGATTAGATCACGACTGTTGATTTTTCAACGAGAAAAGTATTAAAGGAAGGCTTGGGGTCAGTTGGAGAACACACACAGAGTGGTAGCACAGCTAAGTCGAAATTCTGGGGCGCGGTTTGCTGAGAATTTTTGAATAACACACACAGAGCGGTAACACTTGAGCTAAGTCGAAATTCTAGGGCGCGATTTGCTGAGAATTTTCAAATAAGCTTGCAGTGCTGGCGAGGGGCAAATCAGAGAGGGATATTTAGATTTGACGCTGAGAATACATAGGGAGAGAGGTAGATCCGCACTAGGCAGTGCAGAGACCTAGCAGGAGGGATGCAACACAGCAAGGCTGATGCAGAGGTAGCACAGAGGTTGACGCAGAGGTAGCGCTGAGCCTAGAGGGGTGACGCAGGGGGAGCATGTGCTGTACAAAGGCTCTAACAGCTATGTAGAGCTGACGCAGTGCCGGGAGAGGCAGCGCTGGGATTTCCAGTGGGCCAGAAAGAGCTCGTATTGAACATTATTCAAAAGGTGTGAAGCCTGAACTGAATCAACCATATTTTCTGTCTCCGAGTGATAGAGGTACATCTGCCGTGATTTTTCTGTTGGGCAAGCCACTACTAGTGCCCTTGATTGTATTCAAATATTTTGCTTAATAAACAAACCCTCTAAGAGCTGCTGCACCTGTTTTCCCGCATTGGGTTTTTCCGGGGACATTGTCCAAAACATACTGTGTCCTTTGTCATGTGTTCATTATTCTTCATTAAATGATTTGCATGTATGTGTAGGCTGCAGTGGTATTTACTTTGATGTTTTTGCTGAATAATTCAGAAAAACAATTTGTTAATTAAGCATAACAAGTAGGAGAAGTAAATCAGGAAACTGCAGTAGGGTTTCTGTAACTTAAGTTCAGAAATTTTCACAAATTCTGGAAATTTCAAGAAAATTTGGACGCTTGGACCTTAGTGGTTAAGTCAAAGTCAAATTTTTGAGGAAATTAGTTCAGAATATTTATTTTTGAACTAATAAAAAATGGATTTTATGAGAAATGCGAATATTTCGCAACAATAATTATTTTAAACGACAGAGATTAAAAGTTGATCAAATATTTGTTGTCAGTTGAGATTATTTTGACAGTGTTGAAGCCAACTAGCTGTTATTTTCCACTTGGAGGGATTTCTATATAAATAGAAGGAAATTTTCTTCTATTCTTCATCTTTGGTTAGATGTAATTTTGGAAACGCTGGTGTGAAGCCATTGTTCTGCTTGGAACATTTGAATTTCATAATAAAAGACTTTGGGAATCCAACAAGTGCAATGGAGACAAGCACTTAATTTCTAGTTTTTGATAATTGCTTGTGAAAATTAAGTGTTTTCTTATATCTTCTTATTTCTTCTTCATCAAGCAATTATACATTAGAATTTAACCATACAAGATCAAGAAGCCAAGATCACAAAACACAAGAGACAATGCACCTTTTTACCATGGGAAAACTCGTAATTGGGGAAAAACTAAACAATTCTTTCCTTATAGAATCAGGTCAAAATGAGAGATATCCAAGTCGAGAACCAATACCAAACTGCCACCAAGATACAAAGTCAAAACCCTCCAACTCTCCTTCAAAGTCAAAGTCAACATTGGTCAAACCTTCTTCAAATCTGGTCAAACCACAGAAGTTTGGATCTGCAACTAGGGCCGAATTTCGGCCCACAACTAACCTTAGAAAATTTCAGCCTCTTCCACAGAAAACAATCCTCCACATGTGCGAGCTATATGAGTCAAAGTTTCGATTAGAGATGGATGATTCTTCTTGAGTTTGACTTGTCTTTCTCTCTCCTCTGACTCGACTTCTCTCTCCTTCGCTAGGTGCATAAGATATTTGATGTGATGATGAATGAATGAGCTCCCAAGTAGGTCAAATACGTCTCATATATATAATTGTCTAGGAGGGTCGATTAGGTCTCTTATATATATCTGTCCAGGAGGGTCGAATAGGTTCCACTTGCAGGGCTAGGCCAACTTGTCCAAGGAGGGTTGACTTGGTCATCTTATAGACTTATAGACTCAAAATAAAATTCAATTTTCTTTCTTTTTCAAATATAATGTTTTCCCTTTTTTTTGAGCATGAAACTCATGCTTTAAACAATTTGGTTTTGACCCAAGCATGTAAGATATGCTTTAATAATAATTGAACATATGATAAATATACATTATGAATATAGATAGTAGTTATAATTGTTGAGATTTTGGGGTGGCATCAAATGTGCTCTAGCTCCCAAATTTTGTGGAGGAGCTGGAGTACATGAGATCTCCAAGATCCAGAAAGCATTCGGAAGAATTCCTTCAGGTTTAAGAGATATTCAAATAATTAATATTTTTAATTAAGGACCCTGAGTCTAACTTAGGAAAATTAAAATATTACAGTGAATTAAATTAAACATGTGATTAGAATGGCTTAAGTGATGCGGATCAAACAACTTCTAATATTAGCTGTCGATTAGAGATTAGATCACGACTGTTGGTTTCCCAACAAGAAAAGTATAAGAGAAGGGCTTGGGGTCAGTTAGAGAACACACACATTGGCGGAGCACTGAGGCTAAGCTGAAATTCTAGGGCGTGGTTTGCTAAGAATTTCAGGGAGAGTTTGCAGTGTAGCGAGGGGCAATATTGGCAAGGGGATGATATGATCCCAGGCCAAGAGTACAACAACGATAGAGAGGCAGCATACCGAGTAGCGTTAAGGCAAGCCAGAGTTATGCAGTCCAGCAGAGGCCACGCAAAGGCAACATGAGCCACGCAGGGCTGACGTAGACCTAGTTAGGGCAACGCAGGGGCAACACAGGGGCAACGTAAGCCCTTCAGGGGTGACATAGGCCCTTCTAGAGTAGCGCAGAGGTTGACACAGGCCAGGAAGGCTGACGTAGAGGGCTGAGGAGCAGTGCTAAGGTTTCCGGTGGGCTAGAAAAGAGCTCGAGTTCTGTAAATCCCATTTGAGGGTGTGAATTAGCCATATTTTCTATCTCAGAGAGAAAGAGGTATAGTTGCTGTGATTTTATTTGTAGGGAAATCCATGTCTGGTGCCCAAAAATTGTTGTATTCAGAATCTGCTTAATAATAAAACCCTCCAGAGAAATTGTTGTATTCAAAATCTACTTAGTAATAAAACTCTTCAGAGCTAGTTGCATTGGTTTTCCCGCATTGGGTTTTTCCAGGGATATTTGTTTGAAAAATCTGTGCGTCACTTTGTCATATGAGTGTGCTATTCAGTAAATGATCCATATGTGTAGGTTGCTATTTGTGTTTACTTCGCTATTTTTCTGAATATTCAGATTAATAACTTGTATAAATAATCAATGTTCCACCAAGTCACCTGGAGGTGGGAGCGAGGGGGCGAGGGAGCAGCCTATGCAAAAGCTCCCTACCAATTTTCAGGAAACGTGGTGGGACGTTGGGGTCATAAAAATTATAAAATATAAAAATATATATAATATTATAATATTATGTATGATATATCATTGAAAATTTAATAATAAATATTTATAATGCAACTGTATTTGTCATTTTTGCAAGGAATGTATATACAGTCATTGTACACTTACATCATGAAAGATAAATCATAAATGATAAAATTTAAAAATTATAAATCGATGAATGATGAATCATCTAACTGAAACAAATTTAAAAGTTAAAAGTTAAAACAGAGATCATAGATTCATATGTAACTTTGTAACTGTATAATCATTAATGCAACTACCAACAATGTACAATGAAAATAAAGTTTAAGATATCATATGAGTCATGACATATATGATATTATATCAAGATTCAAAATAAACTTTAAACTGAAGTTTACAACTCAAGTTTGAAACATAAATATGAAAACTTAAAAGCAAATAAGTTTAAAGTTATGTCTAAAACATAAATATTAAAACTTAAAAGAAAATAAGTTTAAAGTTATGTCCGAAATAGTGAAACATAAAACATAAAACATAACTTCTTCCGACTGCGGGCAGCAAGCTTCTTTCGGCAGCTGCGACAAGTGCTATGGGCGGCAAGTGCTAAGTGTGGATGATACATTGATACAATGAAACCTAAAAATTAATTTAATTAAACAATCAATTATTAAAATATATTTTTTATTTTTTCATTAAATTTATTTTTTCATTTAATTTTTTTTTTTAATTGTGGGCCCCACATGCCCCCTCCCATCCCCTTATGCCCCCTCATGCCCCCTCACGCTCCCTTCACGCTCCCTCATGCTCCCTAAAGCACCCTCGACCCCTCAATCTGAGGAAACGTCCCCTTTGACGTCCCCCTTAGTTTCTTGATTTTTGGGGGTGTCGGGAAACGTCCCCTAGAAGTCCCCAAGACCCCGGAGTGCAAGGGGGCGAGGATTCTAGACCCCTAGGTGGGGGGGCGAGTCCCTGTGTAACACTGTAAATAATCAAGTAGGAGAAGTAATTCAATGGTTAGCATTAGGGTTTCTTAGATTAAGAAATTTTCACAATAATTTCAACAGTCCTTTAACGAATAACATCATCAAAGCCAAATAGTCCATTACTATCTCAATAGCTCTCTATCTTGCGATTGTTTGTGTTGCGAATTTTGGGATCAGGTACCATCCTATGGAGACAAGTATGGAGCCCTTCCATCTCTTCACCATTAAAATTAAATTGCATTTGTAGGAAAATGCAGGTTTGAGGAAAAGTGTTGCTGCATGAATGGGTCGATGGAGCATCCCCATACACCAACTATCAATCAAATCTTTTAACAACATTTGGTTATTGAACCCAGCGGTACCCTTGCCCACATAATAAGCTTGGATGGTTTCTTTGGTCCTATCCATGTCCTCATACAAATAAGCCATTGCAGGCTTATCACTATCAACTAATCTCAAATTCTTTACTAAAGGTACACGAACTGAGCACACTTCTTCTACTCCTCCCAAAAGGAGTTAGTGTTCACTAATTTAGCAATGGCTCTCCCAACCTCTCTCCTGTTGTATGTACTATTACGCCACTCATCTCAAACAAGCATTTGCATCAACGCAGACTGACATCGAAGCAAATTTTGAAGAGTAATGAAGTTGGGGGAAAACATGTGATTTTAGGACATTGCAACTCTCTTTTCTGGTGGATCTCTTCATGAGGCTAAGAATGAAAGCATTGCTATATATGATCTTGGGGATGCTCCTAGTCATATCAATCACCTCCTTGATGAAGGATAGTTTCTACATATCCTCAAGCATCAAATCAATACAATGTGCAACACATGGAGTCCAGAACAATGAGTGGTGCTTTCCCACAAGCATCCTACCAACATCCAGATAATTAGTTGCATTATGTGTTATGATTTACACCACATTATTCAAACCAATCTCTTGGAGGAACCCATCCATCAACTCACTTATCAATGCTACATCTTTTACATGTGTTGATGCATCTATTGATTTAGTAGACAATACCTCTAGGACATTGTACCGGGAATTTTAGAAGGGTCCTACCCTCCCTATCTGTCCAACCATCAGACCCCACTGTGCATCCAGAGACATCCCATGACTACTTCACCTTTGCCAATCCAGAGTTCATGTCCTTTTCTGCTTGAAATATTGGATCCTGCAACTCATATGTAGCGCTTTTATACCTTGGGCCTACAACAACATTAGCATCACACATTGGTTGCCAAAACAGACTGTTTTTGGTGATGTTGAGAGGTAAGTCACTCCAGAAGGATACCTCCTCACAACCCTGTTTGCTTCTTGCTTCACCTTTTCTTTTAAATCACTTGATGGAAGGTTGTGCTCCAACTCCTATTTGTGAAACAAAAAATTATGACCTCTCGGGAGGTGAAGCCATGAAGCCCCTCCCACTACCCTCAGCCTGAAAATTAGATAGCCTTGAAGATTTCCGGCACGTTTGGCCCTGTTTGCAACTGCCTCTTCTTTCCTTATGTCCTATGCATGAATTACATTATGCACAACTCTCATAACCTCTGGGCTAGAAGACTTACAATTTCAACATCAGGCCTGGAGAGTTTAGCCAAATGGTATTTCAACGTGCTAATCCCTCTTGTCCTATCCTGCTCACACAATTTGCAATTCAATTGTTGCCGGTTTGTCCCATCTTTAGGTTCTCCATGTTGCCAAAATGGGTTTGTTTTGGAAATGGCTAACTTGAAAATTCAATCCTAGTGCACCAAAAACACAAAAAAATGGCATTAAACCCCCACCAGAAAAAAAATAACAGCCAATTCATTTAAAAGTCAAACCTTTAGACATTTACATTAGATTATTTGCAATGAAAAATGACAATAAGAGGGTGTATACAGAACTAAAATCATGCTTGCTATTCCATTATAAAGAAAACCCTTACATTGTTTTATGGACATGAAAATCATGGCAAAATGACAAAACAAAGGAGGAAAATATAGATAGGCAAAGAGGCAAGCAATTATTCCTAAATCTATGGAAGATGACAACACCGTTTGGCTGCTTTGGCAAATAAACTTGAACCCCTGCTCCATTAAAAAATCTTCGCTGGTGATGATGTCGTTATGTTTTGTTTGATACTTTGAACTACTCATTGGAATGATTGTGTCTCTTGTGATAATAACCATACTTTCGTAGTCCCTTATCTTGAGGCTTAGGCTGGTATTGTTTGTTATTTTGGCCATTTTATTTGTCTATTTCAGCAGTCTATATTTAGCAAGGGGAAGGACTAAGGAGTTAATTTTAGGCTAGACTTGTAAGATAGCCGAAGATCTATTTCTATGGTTATTATCTAGTCCCCAATTTCAACACACTTTTATAGCTATATGTTACGTTGTAATGCAAAGAGCCAAAGGCACAAGTTTTGAGATTAATTCTTTCTCCACTTCAGAATCTTCCACAGTATGCTTGTGTTAGGTTTCTTTCTTTTTCTTTGACCTTGTATGGACTACATGTATCAGGCTTAGGGCAGCACCTTTAGGAGGAACAAATGGGCAGAGGAGGATGCTATTTGCTTGTTCTTCTGATTTCCTGGCTTCTATTTGCATATAATTATGACTTCAAAACACAATTACAATTTTGTTCTAGATGCATTTATGTCAGTTTAAGAAGGGTGTGTATGTGGTTGTCACTTTAGTCTGGAGTCTGGACTACCATTTTTTTGACCAGTGTAGATAGGGCAGTGATATTTAATGTGAATGGCTTTTGATTTTTTGAACATGGAAGCATTTTACTTATATTATTGAATTATTCATTGCTGGATATAATAGAGTAGATTATGTAATTTTTCTGCCGTACTTATTATTTGGGATATATTGTGTTGATTATACCAAAATGTTATTTGTTGTGCTATTGTGTTTCTTGTTTGGAATTATTCAAAATTCATATTGCCCATCTGTTCTTCTTGAAGGATTTAGTGATTAGTTTATGAGGGTTTTTCAAATAGTTGTTTATATTTCAGTTTGTTATGGGATTTGCCCCTTGGACAAATTGTGTTACAGGTTTTTGGGCATCTATTTTTGAATTTGTATTTCCACGTTTAGGATTATTCAAGATTCATATTGCTCATCTCTTTCTCGACAGAATTAGTGTTTGGTTAACAATAGTTATAAAAGTAGCTGCAGCTTCTCTACAAAATTGTGGCTTGCATATTGCTCCTATTGTGTTACAGTTCTAGGGTAATTTATGTTTTGGATTCACATATCCTCTTTTCGATTTGTTCATTGAATAGTTCTATTGTTTCATGTAAAGTAGTGATGTTTACTTAAGAAACGGACTGGATATTGTGTATCTTCATTTAGGAGGCTGAGGTGGCTGAGGCAAGGAAGTCGAACATGTTTCATGCCAATGCTGAGTTGTTAAGAGAGAAACTTTTGGAAGAAAAACAGCGTGCTGATCGGGCTGAAGCAGCCTTAGAAGCTTTGCCAGAACTTCAATCAAAAGTAACTTGCTTAGAAAATGAGCTGCAGTCCTGGAGATCTATGATTGATGGTCTTCCTGGTGTCAACAGTTATGAAGATGTGCCTCGCAAAATTGCAGAGCTTCAGAAGTAAGCTATTATTAAACTTCTGGCATCACATGTCACCACAAATAGTTGCAAATGATACAAATTGATGTGATAGCAGTAATGGCTATAAACACTTTCGGTATGGAAGTATTCTTGGAGCTCATAAATGACTTTCTGCCCTGTTGTTTTTGGGTGGATTATATGACTTTCTGCCCTATTGTTTTTGGGTGGACTATATTCTAAGTTATCTGTCAGGTTCATGATATTGTAGTTGTGCTTCTTTAAACATTGTTTTATGCCTTGGTGGTGGTGTGAATGGCTTCCACAAACAACATTAGAGAATTATTGTCATTAGTGCAGTGTAACTGCTTTGCCCAGAACCCAAAAATCACTGTCCACTGAGGATTGTCAAGAAATGACAATAATATGGTTAGAAAAATAAACTTCAACACTCAGATAAATCTTTTCTCTGAAGTGTGTGAACAGATGGACGTAGCTTTGTTACACAATAAAGTTTAAATTATAAACTGTAATTTTTGGGAACCATAGAATCTAGATTAAGCTGGACTTTTCTCATGCTACTAACTAAAATGTGACAAACACATACAAATAAACTTGAAAATATGAGTTTTTAGGAAATAGGAAAGAGCTCTAGGTTTTTCAATGTTAGGCTCACCCCAATCATTTCAACGCCTTGTATTCGTATTCAGTTGCTTACTATCTTGATTCAAGTCCTTTACACTTTTCCCAACCTGAAGGAGATAAGATGTATACACGGGGATTGTTGCCACCTTATCCACACCTGGAGTCTCGAGTTGAACAGCTGTCATTCAAATCTCAACTCCTCCGTCTAGGTTTACTCCTAGTGAAGCCAAGGGGGGTAGTCCCTAAAATATAACTAAGGCTTGATTAAAGCTATAGAAAATAAGAAATATTAATGTAGGTGTTAATCAAGTTACTCAAGAATACATTCACCATCAATATATAATTTACAACATACAAAAGATAGATAATCAAATAATCACATTTGCCTTTAATATACAAGATGAGAAAATAATCAAATGACAGAAATAAATAGCAAAAAGATCAGTGCCCAAAGTAGATTGCTGATACCTTTAAATGAAATGCCCAAAGTAAATGATTATTGCTTGAAAGTAAATACTTATGCTTGGAAATGAAATGCCGGAAGTAAATATTGCTTGAAAATAAAACTGGCACGTGAAATAATAATACAGTGCTGAATGCTGTAGACAATGTTGTGGAATGTGTTCTTGGTAAATTTTATTAAGTTAGATTTCATTTGGATTTAGATTAATTAGTGATGTGAGTGCATAAGTAGTGATGAGGTTATATGACCTGTGTGATTGCAAGAAATTAAATCTAATCTAAATGTGTGTTTTCCCTTCTACCTTTGAAGAGCATTGGGATTCTCCATCTTTTGTTTTGATTGGACATCTTCATCATGAATTCCTTCATGAACACTGAGAACAAGCTTGAAGGAGCTACAAATTACAGGGCATGGAAGGCTATAATTGACCTAGTGATTGCAAGGCACAAGATCTTGGGTATTGTATTGGGAAATGTTACTGAACCAACTGACCAAGCTGGAAAAGACAAGTTTCAGGATGATGACATTTTGGCTAGGAGCATCATTGTGGAATCTGTTAGGGATCATCTAATTCCCTATATTGTTGAATGGTGTTGTCGTTGATGCCAACGTCGGTTCTAGAATGCTCTTAATATATGTCATAAATTACATAAATGGAAAACTTCAATGGACAAGAAGCCCTGGGAAGCCCTTGATGCCCCACAATTGATGAAGACTTTGGGTAAGAAAATCAATATGTTTGATCTTAAGACCACCATTGTTTGAAGCTCCTTGTTTGAAGCAGTCCCAAGTGTGTAACAACATCTAGATGTGCTCTTGCGATCCACCACACTACCAATCCAATTGACATTGGTATATCCATGGAGTGTCATACTCCCAGCAGTGTATCTCAGCCCATGGTCTATTGTGCCTCAGAGATATCTCAAGAGTTTCATGGCACCAACCCAATGAATGTTATGAGGATCAACCATGTGTTGACTCAAAGTGTTCACTGCACAACATACGTCCGGACGGATGTTCCCTAAGAACATTAGGGCCCCTACGAGTTAACGATACTTAGTAGGATTTGCTAGCATGGGCCTAGCAGCGCTGCCACTCAACTTCTTAAAGTTGAGCTTCATCGATGTCGACACGGACTTACCGTCCACCATATCAAATCTTTCCAGAAGCTTCACAATGTATTTTCCTTGAGAAAGGAAAAACTTGCTAGGTCTTTGCCAGACCTCCGGGCCTATGAAGTAATGCATCAGACCTAGGTCTTTCATCTCGAACTCAGAAGCGAGCTCCCTCTTACACTGATGAATGACAATATCAACACCTGCCAGGAAGAGATCGTCTACATAGAGAACCAGAATGAAAGGTTCTTCTCCATCAACCTACATACATGAGAGTCTCTATCCTGGACTTCGAACCCCAGAGGTTGCTTCACATACACCTCTTCCTTTATTGAACCATGCAGAAAAAGCGGTCTTCACATCCATCTAATGGAGGCTCCATCCTTGCGTGGCAGCAAGGGCAATAATAGATCACAGGTGAAAATATATCATCATAATGTATGCCTTCCTTTTGAGAGAAGCCTCGGGCAACAAATCTTGCCTTGTACTTTTCAGCACTCTCATCAGATCCATGCTTGATATTTTATAGACATTTCAAGGTGACAACAGCTTTGTCCTCTAGTCTCAAGACCATATCCCAGATATCGTTCTTCATAATGGAGTCGAACTCTTCGAGCATAGCATCCTTCCAAACTTGATGCTTAACGGCTTCTTCAATTGATCCAGGCTCGAATTGTGCGATTGTACTCATGGCTGCTAGATACCCCTGATATTTATATGGCTTCTTGGTTTTCTTCCAGAATTTCCCCCCTGAAGCCATATGTCTTTGAGCCATGAGGGTCTTCTTTCTTTAGTTCAGGAGCATATACAGTTTTATTCTCCCAATAAATGCCAGCTTCTCTTGTGAGATAAAACATCTATTTTAAATGAGGGCATCCAGACACCAACTTGGAAAGGAGTTTTGTACTCAAGGGCCTGAATCTTATTCTCCCACAGTCAAAGCCATCCAAGATTTATAGCCATTTATTGTCATATAATTGTCATGCATCTTGGCACATATCATATACTCAAAACTTCACAGGCTTTGCTGACCGTGGTTCAAGACTCCAACAATGTGACTGAAGGCTGCAAAAACTTCACAGTTCACTCTTTCAAGTTTATCATTACGCTCCAATGTGAGACTGATACTGTCACGAGCTTACTGCTACTATGAATTTCGTAAACAAAAGGTGTCTTGTCATAATGACAGTGACATAGAATCACAGATTACTTTCTTAGCTCCTCAAATTTGCGATTACAGAAATATACTATGAATTGTCATCATTGTCATATCGCTGATTACAACGTTGCCATAATATTATCACACACATCATTGTCATATTCATCACTGTCATATGTCACTGTCAAACAGAGAGAATATACAAGCCTCAACTTGTGTCAGAAGTGCTCATACTTACTTTACAACAACTACCTATTATTCTATGGAGATCTGTTGTAGCTTCCTCAAGCAACCCTCTAATATTTTCTTTACTGCAACTCACTAAACTAGGGATCTCAATTTGCCTTCTAACATATCTTGATTCCTTCTCTCATGATTTTGCACTTGAGGTCTTCATCGACTACATCTGGCATTGCATTCTACACTGCTTCCTATCTTCCAGATCTGTCCATTTGTCATTCTTCTGGTCATTTCAGAAGACTGCTCCTAAGGCTACCAAAACTGGCCTAACTTTATGACAAATCAACTTCTTCTTGTCACTCTCTCTAGGGCTTACAGATTTGCCCATCTTGTCAACAATTTGACCTAGGATTACTGTATATAAGGACTTGGGATTGATACGCTGGATTAACTTGTGCATGATAATCTTCCTCACGTACAGTGAAGTGCCCAGAATTCTTTTGCATGCCCAGATTAACACACAGTCTGCTGAAATTAATATAGTGGAGTGATGTGATATTCGGTCTTCAGAACAACCTGTCTCTGCTTATGAAAGAGAAATTCAATTGGTGTTAGACTTTGAAGAACTTATCTACCTTGGTACTTCAAGCTCGAATCCCCTTGCTAGAAAATTTATCTATCCTCTCGAATGTGATTTTCAGTATTGCAATTTCCAATGATTATTCCCATGCTACTGTACAGTGTATATTAGTTCATTGTTACGACTTCCCATTGAACACTTGTTACATGCGCAACTAATAAGATAATTTTGTGGGGCTCTAGATTGACATATTTGGGCCTTTTACACCTCACTTCTGGTAGTAACTCGTCCCCCACAAGGATAAAACTCCTCCCACCAGAACTCATGTTGAACTATAAATGATACACAACCCAGGTTAGAAAAGATTTGGATCTCTGCCGATGGTGATAGTGATTTCTTCCTATATATTGATTAAGTCATAAATGGATGAATGCACGCTTTTCGTGCCATTTGCTTAGTTGAAGTTCCTCTTGTAAATACCAATAGCGCAGCCCAAAGATCGACCTTCCAACTGAAAGAAAGTGAAGCCAACCAACAAATATATTGTTTCCAATTACACACATGAACAAAGAAATTTGTTTCCAATTTCTCTAGGCAACTCGTCCAAATAACGCAGAGAAAATCCCAGTCTTTAAATCATTGAAGAGTCAATAATTCTCTAAAATAAACTCGTACAACAATTAGATAAAGTCGGCCTCTTCTCCATGGACAACAAATGCGCCAACTTCGATCCTCCTTAAGGTCTCAGGCTGGGAGAGACACTCCTCCTGCACGCCGAGGGTAAGGGCTAAAGCCAGCCCTTAAAATAGCCCACACAAGCCTTGCTGTTGTGGTATGGCTTGCGGCCTACCACACAACACTCCTGATGCAACACGCTTTCCTCAAACACTATTATGGCCCTTGTAATATCCACACAAGGCACCCTACAGGTGGTTGTCCCCTAGCAGCAAAACAAACTGACCTTCTAGCCAAGAGAAAAAAAACACCTCTGATCACTGTGATGCTCCTTGTAGTGACTGCGGCTAGGGTAGAGAAGCCTACCTAGCCTTCTCGGCCCATTCAAACATTTATGCCTATTGCTGTAACTTCAGCTGCCCCTGCGTTCAAGCAAAATACCAAACATGCACTAAAACAACAGACCCCAAACTTACCTATGAGGCAGCGGCTCTAATCTGTAGCAAGAACGTTTCCAAACCTAGTGATAAGGCACACAAATCAGGTCTTCCAAGCTTTCAGGGCTGCGACATCCTCCAAAGATGAGGTAGGGATTGCGGCCCACCTACAGCAGCATACACTGCCATTCCTCCACGATATCAGCATACCCGATAAACAAATTTATAGATATCTTCAGACCCGCTGCCCTCATCAGAACCTCAATTAGGGCTGCGGCTAAGGCAAGGTGAGATGGCCTTTGTGTGGGTTGCTGTTCTGGGCAAGTGGCAGCCCTTAACACCCCCACGCTAGCCTGTTTTGGAGAGGCTAGGTCTGCGGCCTACCTCAGTTTGCTGCGGCTCCCTAACAGCCCTCAAAACAACCTCCTAATACCTCTGTTTGACCCTCAAACAAGGCCGCAAACATCTATAGCAGTCTTAGTCTTCCAACTCTTCTCCTCGGCCTCCTACAACACTTAGGTCACCTGAAACGACCCTAGAAACAGTCTATTGCCCACGCTGTTCCTTCCTCCTTGCCGCGGCCCAGTTCCCTCTTTTATCGAGCTCCCTTTCTTGTTGTGTGTTGCACAATGGATCTTTCCCAATAGATCGGTGATTGCTTTCAACACAAATTGGGCTTTGTCTTCACCTTAGCTCTGATACCATGTTAATTTGAGAACATGTTCTATGCCATTTCAGATTAGGGAACAAAATACCGAAGCAGATAGAACAGATAAATCGATCGATGGAAGACAAGCCAACTAAGAAGAAGAATGATGGCGTTATGGCGATTAGCAGGATACTTCAACCAACAAAGTCTCCAATAGGTCATTCAGCCAAGCGTGTCACACACAACCCCAGGACAACCTAGACAAAGAATACTCCACAGAGAGGCAGCACCAAGAACGCAGCTCCATCGCCATCAAGAGAGAAGAAAATCCTCCACACATTTTGTGTATAATGAACTCCAAGTCTCTCCAATATATAGGCATCTTTGGGGGTGTGTGACATGTTCTTTAAGACATTTAAGTCTATATTATATTCCAGGCCGACCTAGCACATAAGTGGAATAAATTCAAAGTACATGTTCTGCTCATCCAATCGAGATGATTTTTAGATCAATCTTACACCTCTCCGAAAGAGGAATCCAATAAAAATATTGGGATCATCATCTGAGTAGCACAACCCGGAGTTTGGACCTAGTTGTCCAAATTTAACACATTAGACTGATCAGATCACATGTAGAATATAGAAATTGGGTGTTTTTCAGCTTTTAAGTTTCAACATGCTTCACAGTTGTTCCAACATTTCAACATATATTCAGAACAAAACCCTATGCTCCTTCCCCCTGCATCCCCTGAGCTAAGAATTGGTTGATCCTAAGATTGAAACTTAGAAGTGGAATAGGCTGTTCGATGCTGGAAACTAAGTGAATAATTTAAGTTGCCGAATGCTATCTATGCCCACTGATTTTAAACATGAAATGGCAACCACTGTTTAAGCCATTCACCAAGAAAAAACAAACTTTTGATTGCTAGACTCTATTGAGTCAAAGTAATGAATTGTACATCTGATCAAATGTAATATTCCCAAAAGGAAATAACAGTGATAAACAAAGCAAAATACACATACAACACCGAAATATTTAAACAACAATCAAACACCCACAATTTACATTGGAACTGTGCCAAAATTCAGCCAATATATGGAGAAGAGTACAATGCATGAAATGTGTGCACCTATGCTTGCCAAAGCAAGCTAGACAATCTAGGTGAGAGAAATGCTACCCGGATGTAGAGGAAAGGCTTCTCCTCAATGTTCTGCGTTGGCCCTGGAAATTCTGCAACTGCTGGCTGGAAGAAACCCCTGTTTGAGCCTCCAAAAGTGCTTGGAAAATTCTGCATTAATTTTGAGCTCTCCACCAAAAATCCAGAAAAACCCAGAAAGGGTTTGGGCAAGTTTTACCTACCACCCAGGACCCAAAATTTAAGTTCACTTCTCCTAACTAGTTTCCAGCTAATTATGTTGTTTTGGAGCACCAAAACTCCTCCAAAATTTTTGCAAAATTAGTAGACTCCTTGACCCCCTAACCGACAAAACCTAGAAAGAAATTGGGCTAATTCCGACCTCTCGGAATTACCCAGTTTTTCGTGCTACAACCTTCCTGGCAGAAACTGCGTCCCCCACACTTCAGCTGCTAGATCTGGCTCTTGGTTCTCCTCAATCTGCTGTAGAACTGTCCTAGAAATTACCTCCGGAGTGGTGTGTGGATTTCCTTCTAAAAAACCTGCACAAGCATGAAGTATTCAACTCCACGAATTTTACCTAGTGTCACTACTGCGCAGGCCCTAGAGGCATATTTGGCTCTCACAAAAGCTGCAACTTCCATCCCTGAAAGTATCCACAAATGCTAGTCCAACCTGAGGGAAATTTCTGCAAAATTCTTAGGCCAAATTACCCCTTTTCTCTGCCCCAACTCAGTGGTACAGTTTTGATTGCTGTGTCCTCCTTGGAAATCGAACTGGCTGAAAAATGGGCTGAAAGATACCATAATCTCCAGCAAATTTACCTCCCACTGAGTTCAGAAATTCCTCCTTAGGGTGGCACTCGAAGTCCATCGAAAGAGAGGCTGGAATTCCCGCTTGGGAATTTCTTGTGCTAAACAATACGGGTTGTCTTGGCTAAGTAGCTCAAGAGAACAAGAGTTGAATTGTAAAATGATCAATGATTCCAAATGGAGGCCCCCAAGGTCTATTTATAATTGTTGGCCCTCTCTTCCTTGGTGGTCCCCACCTTCCACTAATTCACACCCCTTCCTTTCTCTCTCTCTTCTCACTAGTGCAAATTGCCACTTGGGTCAAATTTCTCTCCTTGTGGTCCCCACTCTCCACTAAAGCTGCGATTTCACTTTCTCCTTCTAAGTTCCAATGGCAGAATTGCCTCCTCTTTGAAAAATCATCTCTAATGCAGAAAATCAAAATTGGGGATATTTCATGAACTGTGTACTCAGTTTACTATGGTATGATGATCTTTGGACTGTAGAGTCTAGAGGCCATTTACAGCCAGAATGTTTATGTATTTTTATTCAGAACTTCAAATATATGCAATGCAGAACTTATATTTCGGTGGCGTGTTTCTATATTTACCCTTACATGGTATATTTTGGTGGTGTTTTTTCTATTTCAGTTGATTGGTTCTTTAACCAATATCAGTCCCAGGTACGGTTTGAAGTAACAATAATATCATTCCTACTAAATTGTCATTTATGTCTATCATATTAATCTTCCTGACCATTTTATTTACACAATTCTCAAGATAATGTACTTAATTTTTTGGAAACATATCTATATTTTGTAATTTTTAAATATTGTGTTTCCCATTTCCAAAATATGATGGAGGGGGGTAATGTTTCCACACTACCTGTTTCTACATTTGGTGTGGCTATATATATATATAGTTCTTTTTGATGGACAGCCAATTGTTATGTACTCCTTGTAACTGCTTTAAAACATAGGATGAGACGTCTATAAGATATCGATTGAAATTTGTTTGATATTTTTGTTGTAGGGGAGCAGTAGGAGGTATGGCCAAAGTTGGTGAGATGGGTGTACAACTGAAAGAGCTGCAAGTTTCCCTAGAAAGAGCAGAGCATGATAGACAACTGGCTGATAGACGAGTTTCTTTGGCTAGAGAAGAAAGGGAGGAAGCAATCACTAATATTAAAAGGCTCGAACGAAAGGTGATGAGCATTTAGTCATGAAAAATAAGCTCTATTCGGAAAATGCTAAATCATCACGACCTAAAAGAAAGCATGCTTGTTTTGAAAGAAGGTTAATGGCTGTAACTTGAAGTGTTGTTACTTGTTAACATGCATTACAATTTAGAAGTATTACATGCTTTTAAAATGTTTTTTAAATTTATGACATGTATCAGTAGCATTACATCCATTTCAAATTAGTCTTCTAAGATCACCCGACTAGATAGCTTTTAAAGGAACTGGGTCATAGTTAACTGGATTGCTGCAAAATGTAGGTAACAAACACTGTTACTTACTGGATCAGAAAGTCTAAGTTACTTATTTTATAACCACATTTAAGATTTTAAGTTTCCTTTGGAATGAGTTTGTTTTTTGTTTAGTTTATAATCATTGTGCATTGGGGATGTATTTCCATTGCATTGGTAATCTTGTTTCATATAGTGTCTCAAAAATTAGCATTGGTAAAAAATCAGTGGGGGTCGTTATCTCAGGAAATTGGCAGCATCGGTAAAAGATTGGCTAGCTTAAACTTGCACCTGAAAAACTCTGAAAAATTAGGAAGAATTGGGAGAAATCAGATATTTTTGCAACATTTTCATGGAGTAGCTAGTTTTTTCCATTTTAGTTTTTCGTGATTTTCTGTGTGCATATCTGAGCTGTCATCTACTATATCTAGAAGTTTGAGATTGATTTAGGTGGAGAATCTTTTATTAGAAAATGATGTTCTGTTGATATGATTGCCCTCATTGCCTTCATCGATTCTGTTGTTATGGTATCTTCTATGTCCTCTATTATCTTTTCTTTCATCACTGTCATTGGACCCTTTCCTTCTTAAGGCTTCATTATTTATACAGTTGTAGAATTTGCGTTAAGAGAATGGTTCACATCTTAAATGCATTCAGACAACAATGTGTTATATAGTTAACATGAATGCAAGCTTTGGTTAAGCGTTGCAGTTGTGGGATGATTATGCCCAGTATTCTCTGTGGGAGAAATCCCTCTTTTTGGAATATTTTGTATGGCCGGTGAAAACTCCCATGGAGACACTCCATTGCTTGGCTCCATATGGTCCTAGTTCACCACTATGTCGCTTTTATATGACTAGAGACCTTTATCATATAACATAAGAGTCAAGACACATGATTGTAGATAATGTACATCTTATTGATTTGTTGGTTTGGTGCATTTTTATGATGACATTTTTTGTTATACATATGTCTGTTATAATTGTAACCCGATTCCTAAACAGTATATTTTGGAAATTAGAGTACAATCATATTTATCTTGAGGAACTTGGTCTTTGTATGTAACTGCTCGACTGTATTGAACATACACATCTCTTCATTGAGATTCTTTTGAGAGCAAGGAGATGCATGGATTATCGATGCCATTTTCTAACTTGTCTTATCTCTTAGTAACACAAACAATGAGGGTATTAAATATTTCATCGACGTATTTTTCTTGTTGGCTTGCTTTTCACTTTTTAAAAGTTGTACTTCAGAAGGGATGAATAGTGTTCCATCCTTTTTATAAATCCTCTTTTTGTGCTTGTTGTCTTCCTATGTATGTATTTTTGTTACATGTTAATGTTCACAATAAAAATAAAAACAAGAATATCCTCGAGGAATATTTTAATTGAATTTTTTGTTTATGAATTCTACATTTGGTTAAAGGTCTCCACAATATTCAGGTCATTCTTTATTTCGTGAATTGTGTTGTTTGTTGAACAAAAATCAACGAGATAAAAGGAATGAGAAAGGGGGAAAGTAGTGTAATAGTTACAGATGAAACTATAAAGGGTGCAAATGAATGCATTTGTTTAGAAAATGTAGCATAGAACTACAACATAGGATGAAAATATTAGGGTTTTTTGGTGATCTCAAAATATGCAAGACGAATAGTGGAATTTGGAAACACGTTTAAATAATGAAGCACAACTTCATAAGAAGATTGAAACAGCACATTGCATTGTGTTCCAAATGATGCTAGCGCCTCAAATAGGTTTAGGGTTTACCCCTGAGACCCCAAAGGGTGGGATTGTGATAACCATTTAGTGGTTAAGCATACATGGAATCATCAAGTGATCTCAAAGGTCCAATAAATTCCTCAAGTTGGGTTTACATAAAATATTCTCATAGAAAACGAGTGGAACGAGACAGACTACGACCGAGATTTGATATTTGGGATAATAGGAATGGATACTAAACTGTAATTATAGAGAAGATTGAATTAGGTAGAAAAGATGCAGAGGTAAATGCTAAGGAAACAAATGAGAAAACATAGGGAGACTGACATGATGGTTGTAAAGAGGAATGATGAAATTTGTTGAGAAATGATTAGGACAGGAAAGACAACACTAAAGGATGTTGGATAGTGAGGACATGAGTATTGGAGAAAAATATAGCAGAAATAGTACATAATAAAGTTTTATGAGAGAGCACAGAGGGAAATATTTGAGGAACATAGTAAGTGAGACAGGAGAATGCAAGACTTGGATTTGATGCAAAAGGGCATATGGAAAGATAAGTATGATGACTAATATGGAATACTATGGAATCAGACAACCGAGGGATTGAGACAAAGACAACCAACAAATAGGAATGAAATGTAAAGGAAGAGGAGAACATGAGCAAAGAAATGGGGATGCAAAAGGGAGGAGAAGGTAACGAAATGACATGGGAAAGGAAGAGGAGAACATGAGCAAAGAAATGGGGATGCAAAAAGGGAGGAGAAGATAATGAAATGACATGGGAAAGAATCTATTGTAGAAACATAGTGGATAAAGAAAAAGTAATGTTCTATTGTAGAAACATAGTACATAAAGAAAAACTAATGTAGTGGGACACAAAAAGATAACAAAAGCAAGAAAGTCAAAGGGATGTTGTTTTTTCTCTCTTTCACCACCTAAATTTTGTACTTTATTTTATTTGATATGTGTTGTGGCACAACTTAATTCTTAGTTGGCTTACTTATTTTTCCACTTCGATGTTCAACAAGGTCGTTTTCTCTACATTTTCTGCAGTACGCACGAGGTAGAGTGGACCATTAATTCAGCATTGCACCTACATGTTAGTAAATATACCTTGTTGAGTATTGTTTTGGGTTATTTAATCAGAAATTTCTTAAGTTGGGAGATATAATAGTTTTTTAAGGGTTCAATCTTCACCGACTAATATATCTATGAAAACCACAAGTTTCCTTGAGTGTTCCACTATTGTCCCTTGGGCAATTAATCTTACTGTGGTAATACTATGATAATTTGCCGTGGTGCCTCACCCAAACTTGCGGAATAACACATAGACCCATAGTATAGGCCTAAAATCTCAACTTTCAATTTTATTTTTCAACAAAATGAGTTAAATTAACATCACACTGATTTTCAAGGTCGTAATTAGCTTATAGTAATCATTTTTTACAACATTGACGTAGTTGATGTTTATATTATCTCACCAAAAGGCATCGAGGAAAAAAATTGTAAAACTATTCAACAATTGACTCATAGAAGCCATTGTTTTAAAATTTGGACTCAAACTTGCTCGAGGGTTAACATGGACTGATATGATTTCAGTGACTCTTTCAATACTAAAAATATTTACAATTTTAATGAAAAAATATATTTAAAAGATTCTAAATCATGATTCCAAAAATGATTGAAATTTTGAAAGAAAGTACTATGATTAAATGAGCAAGAACATTTAAATGACAATCAATGTTCCACCATCACTTATATTGAGTTCGTCATCATTAGTATCACTCTTTGCCTCTACCTCGATCCTCTAGGGACATCAGTCAACACCTCCCTATTTTGATGAAATTGCCTAATACAAGCCTATTTATATGGTAGGAAAAAGTTAACAAGCCTAACCATTGCTTTTGGTTTGAGTGAAGGGTACTTTTTTGCAAAAGCCATGACAGAGGAGCTCAACAATCAATACCATCAACATTAAGGCACATAAAGTGTTTGGTGCTTTTGATTAGGTGCCAATCTCATACCCTAATATGATAGAATCCAATGAAAATGTTGCAATGCTGCCAATCTTGAAATCCTGAAAATTGCTAAAGCTGTTAAATTTTGAATGGGATATGAAACTCTAAATTCTACTTTCTTCATATAAAGTTCAATGTAGTTAGAACCACTCTCAAACATCATTAAACATCTGATTTCAACCTATTATCCTTACTTAAATTCCAAATACATTAAACTTACACTCTTCAAATGAAACATTCACTAAGGTACCTTACGCATGTTGCTTAACCAACATCCTCAAGTGAGTTAGCTGATCATGATATATGAGGCATCTGTGAGCTGCTGATGTATGCGGAGAATTTCATCATCATTGGTATTGCTGTCTACAATGTGGATCATTGAAAAATAAAATCTCCTATTGTTGCCCCTAGATATGAGGGGGTGACACCCTGGATAAATGAAGCCAAAAGGAAATTACAGCAATACTATCCTGTTAACATCATGCATGCTATAAGTGAGAGGCAGTCGTCTTCATGGTTATTGTTGTTATGTGTTGTGCTAATTAGAAGGTTGAAACTTGAATATACAAATAATATTGGACTTCTAACAGGGAGAAGACAGAGTTCCTGCAAAGCATCTGTAGTGATTGCAATTAGAATACGTTCCACCCATAGTGATATCTAGAAATAAGGAGAAAATTCATCCTGAATTCATCTTTACCTTAATGGAATTCTAGAGATTTATCCTGATTTAATTTTAGCCTTGATAAAATTAAAAGTGAGCTTATTTCTATGATATTCTTGTAATAACTTCGAGCAAACAATAGTCTGGTTGGCCATTGATGAATCTGAAATAGCATAGAAAATTGAAATGCAACAATCATGAAAGGTGCATTGTTTCTCTCCTGCTTTTCCACTGATAGTAGTGTCATTTTTTATTGTTATGGAAGATAGGAATACCATCTTAATGTTCCTGATACTGGTCTTTGTCTTAATACCAGATGAGCTTTCTAAATGAATACTGTGCTTTTACCTGTTATCTATCAAACGCATTACAGGTTGCATTACTGGGCAGAGAAAGGGATGGCTTGAAAGCAATAATTTCTTCCTATGATGAGGAGGAAGCAGTTGCTCTGAAGAGGCAGAAGGTTGGGGATGGATCTACTCTTGAGAGATCAAAGGATAAGCGAATTCAGGTCAATTTCAATGCCTTTTGCCATAGTACTTTTGCATATTATTATGGCATAATTTTGTAACATTTATCTTTTGCATGCAGGAGCTAGAGGCTGCCCTTTCAGAGTCTGAGCACAACATGAAACAGCTTGAACAGGATTTGGAAGAGCAGGGAGAGAATCTGAAGAACCAACACCGCAAGACAGAATTGCTCTATCAGGAACATGATGATGCATTGAGGAAAATAAAATCGCTAGAGCGTGAGGGGGATCGCCTTAGATGTGAAAATGCTATATTTGAAGCCAAGGTGCACTTTTCAATAAATATCGGAAATCTTATATCCTTAATAATTTTGAACAAGGTCAAGTATACGTATGAGATTTGATAGCATAGCTTATTACCTGTTGAAAAAAGGTACCAATTGCTTCGTAGTGCTTTTTGCCTAAGCCTAGGAAAACAAGTGAACCCACCTTTTTATTGTGACTGTATGAGATCATTAAAGTCATGTGACTTTTTAGTCACTTTATGAGGTCTAAAAGTACATTGTACTTTTATAATATTAAATTGATTGTATATTTTTAAAATGACTTTATGACGCAAAAAGTGCATGGTACAATAAGTTATTAAAGTGAATAGAGGGGGTCATTAATGAAGGGGGAGACATGAGGGGGGTCAATGTGAGATTAGATATTCACCATAGTATTCAAAACTGGCCGGGGCAAACCGGAAACCGGTCAAACCGGCCGATCATACCCTTGGCCGGTCCAAACCGGTTGAAAAGCCTAGTCAACCCTTGGCTCTCGCCTGAAATTTCCGGTTAACCAGTGCTGACCGGCCGGTTTATGAATAAACCGGCCGGTTCCATCCTTAACCGACCAGTCAACACCTAATTTGCTGTAGAGACCCACGCACGGCCAGCAAGGGTGTTTAGCGCTGATTTGGAGGGAAGGGGAGGGTTGTTCCCCTCCAAAAACACCCTCCCCAATCCTTTATAAGCAGGGGCAACCTCTCCTTTTTTTCACACCATCTCATTTGTAGTTTGTGAGTTTGATTGAGAGCTTGGAGAGTGTTGAGTGTTTGCTGGAGCAGTGTGTTAGATCCCTATATTAATAGTGTAGTCCCTTATTATGTTAGTGTAGCCCCCCTTATTGTTATTGTTGTACCCCTGTAACCCCAATATTGTTATTATTGTGCCCTTAAATTATTATTGTTAGGTCGGCTAGGATTACATTGTGGCCCCGCTGACCTCTATATATAGAAGGAGGTTTTGGTCATTTGTATCATCCAAGAATTGTTCATTTATGTAATGTATTGGAGGTTGTCCCCTCAAAGTGGCTTATTTCTAAGGCGTTGATATCTCTTTTCTTTCTATTTTTGAGCCGTGTTTCACAACATTTGGTATCGCAGCTTTGGATTCTAGGGTTTCGCCGCTTTAAACAGGTCATTGCTTTAAACAAATCATCGTGGAATTTTCGCTATAACTTTTTTTATACGAAGGTTCAAAATCTGAAATTTTTAGGGCATGAAGCCGATATCCCGAAAAAACTAGTAACAAAATTTCAGAGCTTGGTTCGAAACATTTTTGGAGATATGATCTGTGGAAGGTAGTGCTTTTTCAGGCTCCCAAATTTCATCTCAAAGAGGTGATCGTGGGAAAAGATTCATAACTCTCTCTCTGAGCATCGGATTGGAGTGTCGTAAAAATTGGTCACAAGCGCATGAACTTTAGTTTATTTTCTATCAATTTTAGAGCCGAAGGATGAAATAGTGACATGTGGCAAGTCGTACAATTTCGCTCTACTGAACTAGTCCATAATTAGGTCATTGTGGGAGACTGGACATAACTTTGCCTTGGAGAATCCAAATCAAGTTAGACCTGTGGCATTCAAAAGAGAATTTAGAGGGCTACCTCAGTGCCAAATTTTAGATATTGAAGAGCCGCAATCACAGAGATAATCCAATTTCAATATTGAGCTCCTCAAAAGCAAGAAAAAGTTGTTTTTTTTTTTTTTCTTCCCGAATTGCATAAGTATTGTTTGAATAATCAATTTGAATTGATTACAAGGGCTATTGTAGAATAGATATCAGTACTGGGTTCTAAAAAATGCCCCGTAAAAATAATTTAACACCCATTAAGCCTTAAGAAGGCTATACTATGACTCATGAAGATGAAGAATTGCAAGATGATGTATCAAAATTACAAGAGCAAGTGCACCAAATTTCGCTCTCGCAAAGAGTAGCAAAAAATGAAATGGAAGTTTTGACGAAAGGCATGGATGCGAAGATGGATGGTTTGAAGAATAATATGGATGGTTTGAAGAAAGGTGTGGAATCTAAGATAGATGGCATGGAAGCTGGCATGGAATCTAAGATGGATGACACAAAAGCTAAGATCGATGAAAAAATGGAAAACATGAAGAATGATCTAAAAGCAGACATGGAAGGTTTGACAAAGTTGATACAATAAATGATTCCTAATGGCTAAAATATAGTAGAGGAAACTCATCATGAGAAAAAAATAAATGTTAATCGTGATTTCATAAACTCTAATGTTGGATTGAAGAACCACCATATTCCAAATATGGATATACTGAATTTTGATGGCAAGGATCCCGTAACATGGATACTACAGATGGAGCAATATTTTGATCTCCATAATGTGCAAAACACACAAAAGGTACACATTGCAACTTTACATTTAGAACAAAATACATTTGTATGGTATCGATGGCTTTGCTCTCATTAAAAAATTGTCACTTGGTCAATTTTTACGGAGGAAATGATAGCACATTATGAGGATACAAAGAGCAACACCTTCTCTAGCTAATTGATAAATCTCAAACAAAAGGGTTTAGTGGGGCAGCACATTGAGGACTTCCAAAAATTGAATATAAGGGTAACCGATATTCCAGAGGAACACAAGATTGATCGCTTCATAGGCACTTTAAAGGATAACATTCAACATGAAGTTTGCATTCTGGAACCTGATTCATTGGAGAAGACATTCAGGTTGGCAAGAAAAGTTGAATGTAAAATTATGGCGACAAGGAAGCCTACCACTCAGTTCTATAAAGAAGGAAGTGTTGCTACGCATAGATTTCCACAACCTACAAGGTTGACACCACAACAATTGGAAGAAAAAAGAGCAAAATGGATTTGCTACAATTGTGATAGCAAATACACTAAAGGTCATAAGTGTGCTGAGAAGAAATTATTTTACATAGATTGTGAAGAGGAAGAAGAAAATGAACAAGAAGAGGATATACACCAGGAACCAACCATAGAGAAAGAAGAAATGAGTCCGACCATGTCGTGTAATGCATTGGCAGGAATTACCACTCCTCAAACTCTCAAGATAGAAGGACATATCAAGAAGAAAATTTAATAGTGTTGACTGATTCATGTAGTACCCATAATTTTATTCATTGTAAGGTAGCCAAGGAATTGAATTGCTTCCTATACCCAACACTATAATGTAAAGTGATTGTTACAAATGGAGGAACTATAAATTTCTCTAGAAAATGCAATAATATCAAGCTAGCCATGGGAAATATGTATTGAATATTCCAATTCTTTCCATTCCAATGGGAGGTGTTGATGTTGTACTAGGAGTACAATGGTTACAATCTTTAGGGAAAGGAAAGGAAATTTAATTATGGGGTATCACAGTGAAGCCATGAAAGATAATAAGCTCTAATGTCATGAAAAATCTTCTAAAGAAAGAACAATGGGGCGTAATTGCACAATTATGCTCACTGGAAGTTCTAACATAAAAATCATCTATTTCTCCAGATCTCCAAAAAGTCTTGGACAATCATTCCAAGTTGTTTAATACTCCCAAAGGACTCCCACCTATTCGTGATCATGATCATGCTATTCATTTGATTCCAGGAAGTGTTCCTCCAAACATCAAGCCTTACAAATATCCTTATGTCCAAAAGAGATAAATTGAACATATGATTGCAGAAATATTAGAGGCTGGTATAATTCAACCTAGTCAAAGTTATTTCTCTGCTCCAATAGTATTGGTGCACAAAAAAGATGGATCATGGCGCATGTGTCTGGATTATAGGGAGCTCAATAAGCTCACTATTAAAGATAAATTTCCCATTCTTGTGATTGATGAATTATTGGATGAACTACATGGAGAAATTTATTTTACCAAGTTGGATCTTCATTCAGGATATCATTAAATTAGAATGAAGACGGAAGATATTTCGAAAACAGCATTTTGAACTCATGAGGGTCATTATGAATTTTTTGGTCATGCCTTTTAGCCTTACCAATGCACCTTCTACATTTGAAGTCTTGATGAATTCCATTTTCAAACCCTTCCTTAGAAAATTTGTGCTAGTATTTTTTGATGATATACTAATCTATAGCAGGTCTTGGAAGGATCATGTTCAACATGTTGACAGGGTGTTCAAACTATTGCAGGAGAAACAAATATATGCAAAAACATCCAAATGTTTCTTTGGAGTACAAAAGGTGGAATATCTGGGTCATATTGTATCTCACAAGGGTGTTAAGGTAGACCCTAACAAAATTAAAGCCATTAAGGAATGGAAAGTCCCCACAACCATAAAGTAGTTGCAAGGATTTCTTAGGTTAGCAGGGTATTATCGCAAGTTTGTTAAGAATTATGGGAGAATAGAAGCACCTCTAACAACACTATTGAAGAAAGATGCATTTTCATGGACTCCTGAAGTAACTAAGGCCTTTTAACATATTAAAGAGGCAATGTGCCTTGCACCAGTCTTAGCTACGCTAGACTTCACAAAAACCTTTATTGTGGAATGTGATGCCTTAGGAAATGGAATTGGTGTTGTTTTAATGTAAGAAGGAAGACCCATTTCTTTTGAAAGTTGTTCAATCAAAGGAAAGTATTTACAAAAGGATATTTATGAGAAGAAAATGTTGGCAGTACTACATGCACTAAATAAATGGATACCTTACCTAATGGGAAGACACTTCAAGGTAAAAACTGATCACGATAGTCTTAAAAATTTTTTGGAACAAAGACTATCTTAAGAAAAGAAGAAAAAATGGGTCACAAAGATGTTGGGTTATGACTTTGAAATTGTCTACAAAAAATGGAAGCTAAATTTTGTTGCAGATGCACTCTCAAGAAAGGATGAAGAGGTGGAAGCATTGCTTTGTGCTATTTTAATTATCCAACCAGATTGGATAACCGAAGCAAGGGATGAATGGAAGAAGGACGAAGAAGTGTGGACTCATTCAAAAGTTGCATTATGTTCCTAGTACATCTGATACATTTAGTTGGAAAAATGATTCCTTATGGTACAAATATCGCTTATATATTTGCAAGAATTCCAAACTAAAACAAAATATTTTTTTGAAATTGCACACTTCTCCTTTAGGAGGACACTCGGGATTTCTAAAAACTTACCACAGGGTGAAGAAAGAATTTTTTTGGGATGGCCTTAAATATGATATTCAAAAGTTTGTCACAGAATGTTTGGTTTGCCAAAGCAAAATAAAGTTGAGACAACTAAGACCCCGGGTCTTCTACAACCTTTATCCATTCCAAGTCAATGTTGGGAGGAGATTTCAATGGATTTTATCACATGTTTACTTAAGTTTGAAGGAAGGAGCGTCATCATGGTGGTAGTTGATAGACTTACCAAGTATGCACACTTTTGTGCATTATCTCATCCATTTAAAGCGAGTACAGTTGCTACCACATTTATGGAAACAATTCAAAAGCTACATGGAAACCCGAAGATTATTGCAAGTTATAGAGATCCCATTTTATAGGAAATTTTTGGACGGAATTATTTTCTTGTTTGGGTACTCAACTAGCTCATAGCTCATCTTATCATCCTCAATCCAATGGTCAAACAGAGATAGTGAATAAATGTTTGGAAGGATATCTTCGTTGTTTTGTATCTGATAAGCAAGCACAATGGGTCAAGTGGTTACCTCTCGCCGAATGGTGGTATAACACTTCCTTCCATACTGCAGCAAAAATGACCCCAATTATGGCACTTTATGGATATCATCCACCATCCATCACATCTTATTTAAGGGAAAATTCTAGGGTTCAAGTAGTGGAGGATCACATCGAGCATGAACAAGAAGTTCTCCAACTCTTAAAGGATAACCTAAATTTGGCACGAAATCGAATGAAACAACAGGAAGATCAACATCGCAGTGAGAGAAGTTTTGATGTGGGAGACTGGGTATTTTTAAGGCTACAACCATATAAACAAATGTCCCTCAAGCAAGCTAAGAAGGATAATAAATTATTGCCAAAGTACTATGGTCCTTACAAGGTTTTGCAAAAGATTGGTACTATGGCATACAAATTGGAGCTTCCTGCTTCTTCGCGAGTGCATCCAGTTTTCCATGTTTCATGCTTAAAAAAGGTTATAGGGGACAAACTTGCAGTTCAAACAATATTGCCAGAACTTGATGAGGAAGGAAAAACCATATTCGAACTTGAAGCAGTCACAAAAACAAGAACTCGACAACTACGAAATCGATCAATTTTAGAGTATCTCATCAAATGGAAGAACTTACCCACTGAAGATTCTACATGGGAGGATGAGAATTTTAGACAAAAGCACCCGGAGCTACTGAAGTGTTGAGGACAACACTTGTTTGAAGGAGAGGGGCATGTTAGGTCCCTATATTAATAGTGTAGTCCCTTATTATGTTAATGTAGCCCCCCTTATTGTTATTGTTGTACCCCTGTAACCCCAATATTGTTATTATTGTGCCCTGAAATTATTATTGTTAGGTCGGCTAGGATTACATTGTGGCCCCATGGACTCCTATATATAGAAGGAGGTTTTGGTCATTTGTATCATCCAAGAATTGTTCAATTATGTAATGTATTGGAGGTTGCTCCCTCGAAGTGGCTTATTTCTAAGGTGTTGATATCTCTTTTCTTCTATTTTTGGAGCTGGTTTCACTGATCTTGGAGGCTTGGAGTTGGAATTGGAGCTATCTTGGAGATAGTTTGGAGCTGTCAGTAGAGTTGGCATCTTCAAGAGGACATTAAGGAAGCTAGTTTGCATTGCGAGGTAAGGATTTTCATTTGAAAAATCCATCATTTCATTGCTGTTCATATATTTATTTTCTCATGTGTTTAGCTATGCTTTTGCTCTCAAATCTTTATTCCTATGCTATCAAATTTTGTATGTTTGAATGTGCATTTTGTTTCGTAAATTTAGCATTGGTTGTCCATTTAACTTAGCTGCAATTTTTTTAAATGGTAGATTTATTTCCAAATTTCAATTATTTCAAGTCAAGATGGCTCCAAAAACCAAGGACAGTGCATGGGCCCATTGTGATGTGGTTGATGGAAAGACGATATGCAAATTTTGTGAAAAATGTATTGGAGGTGGGGGTATTCTTAGATTGAAACAACACTTGGTTGGGATAAGAGGCCAAGTAAAACCATGTGATGCACCTAATGAAGTGATAGGTCCGGTTAGGGCAGAATACCTTGCCAAGTTTGAAAATTTTGAGGAGACTAAGGCTAGAGAGAAGGCCATCCAAGATGAAATTGCAAGGAAGAGGGAACTAATACAAATGATAAGAGAGAGTGGGTATGATGATTATGAGATTCAAGACTCCACTTCTATTCCTTCCACCAATGACCCCTTTCACTATGTTCCTCTTGTTGGCCAAAAATCAAAACCAACAAAGAGACTCAACATCCAAAGTTATTTCTTATCCACTGCTAATCCCATAGCCACTTCCTCCCAACCAAGTCATCAGCCCACTTTGGATCAACATTGGAAAAAACAATGCAAAGAAACTTCTTATCAGTACATTGCTAGATGGTGGTATGATGCGGATATCCCATTTAATGCTGCTTGCTCACCTTATTACCAAGCTATGTGGGACTCTGTTTTAACTACAGGAAAGGGCTTCAAAGGCTCTACTGTGCATGACTTGAGGGGATCTCTTTTGCAACAAGAGATTTGTAATATTGATGAGTATGTGGTTGACTATAAAGAGTCATGGCTCAAAACAGGTTGTTCCATCATGTCAGATGGATGGACTGATGGAAAGAACCGCACTATCATTAACTTCCTTGTTTCTTGCCCTCAAGGAACAATGTTTTTGAGATTAGTTGATGCATCTGATAAAGTGAAGGATGCAACCCTTCTATTTGAGCTTTTGGATGAAATTATTCAGGAAGTGGGGGAGAAAAATGTTGTGCAAGTCATTACAGATAATGCCTCAAACTATGTTCTTGCTGGAAATATGCTTGAGTCCAAGTATAATACCATAATTTGGACTCCATGTGCTGCACATTACATAGACCTCATGCTTGAGGACATAGGCAAAGTGGAGTGGGTAAAAAACACTGTAGAGCATGGCAAGTGCATTACAAAATACATTTACAACCACTCATGGGTATTGAGCCTAATGAGGAAAAACACTGGGGGCAAAGAGCTTGTTAGGCTTGCAATTACGAGATTTGCAACTCACTTCCTCACGTTGCAATGTTCCAATTCTCAACAGAAAAACCTGCAGAAAATGTTTTCTTCTGATGATTGGACTGAATCCCGGTGGGCTTGTAGACAAGATGGAAAAGACACCAAAAAGAAAGTCTTTGACAATTATTTTTGGAAAAGGTCTTTAGAGCTGGTAAAAATTACTAAGCCCCTTGTTAAGGTGCTAAGGATGGTGGATGGGGAAAGATGGCAATGGGATACATTTATGAGGCTATGGATCAGGCAAAGGTGAAGATACGAGCAGTTTACAGGGACAGGTTAGCTAAATATGGCCGGATATGGGAGATCATTGATAACAGATGGAACAATCAACTCCATCATCCTATACATGCAGATAGGTATTTTTTGAACCCAAAGTATCATTATAAAGCTCGGCTAGGAGATCAACAGGATGGGGAGGTCAGATTTGGATTGATTGATTGCTTGGAGCGCATGGTCCCTATCCGTGCAGTTTGGAAAGACATAAACAACTTACTCTTTTCAGTATGGCAGCTGGTACCTTTGGAAAGAACTTGGCGAAAATGGCAAGAGATGTGGATCAACTAGGTAAGCAATTCCAATTTGTTTTTCTTTTCAAGTTAAATTGTTTGTAAATAAGTAATGAAATGATCTATGTTACTAATGAATGTCTTTTTATTTGCAGCACATTGGTGGGAGTCATTTGGCGGGCAATGCCCTCAATTGCAAAAGTTTGCAATTAGAATCCTCAGCCAAACTTGTAGTGCTTCAGGTTGTGAGCGCAATTGGTCTATTTTTGAGCGCATACACGCAAAGAAGAGAAATCGTTTGGAACAAAACAGTTAAATGATCTTGTATTTGTGCAATACAACCTTCGCTTGAGGCAAAACCAACTGATGAACAAAACACCTGATCTAGATCCCATCGTCTTGGATGATATTGATCCAACATCAGAATGGGTGGAGGAGACTGAAGATCCAGTGTTTGAGGCAGATTTTGATTTTGATGCAGCATTAGCGGAGGATGAATTTGAAGCAGATTTGGTGGCGCCATCAGACGGAGACCCAGGATTGGTAGCTGCATCAAGGAAAGGCAAACAACCAATGGAAGGCACTAGTCATGCAGCTCGAGTAACTCATGCTTCCATTAGGTCCACTTCTATTGTTATTGGTGGTAGTGGTATTGACATTGCAGATGAGCCTGAGGCAGAGGCATCCTCAGACTCTGGTCCAGATGATGTCTATGCAGATGTCGATGTTGATCCTGTGTCTAGTAGCGGTGATGAATTTGATGATTGATCGTGATTCATGTGTAGTCATGTATTAGGCCAATGGCCTCATAGCTTGTAGTATTGTTTTTGGACTTTATGGGCCATTTGGAGCCTCATTGCTTATGTATTTTTCGATGATATGTATTGCACTCGGTGCCATTTTGATATATTCACGTTTGCATGGTATATAAATGAGCAAACTTTGCATATTTTGTCTCTATTGGCTTGGAATCATGGTTGGAAAATCTTAAAATAGTTTTTTTTATTAAAAAATAATTATTTAATGTATTTTTTTAAAAACCGGTTCGTTTATACCTAATAAGACCTATAGACTGCCTGGTCCGCGCCGGTTTATTAGGTCCACCTATCTGGGGCCACTGTTCCGTTTTTTCCATTTATACTTTCAATCGCTTCTAGATCCTCCTTTAATCTTAATTTTATGTAAATTATTTCGTTAATCCTAAGTAGCTTCTCCTACTTATACAAGTTATCAATTGAATAAATTCAAGTTAACATCAAAGAAAAACACATAACAGATCTCTACCAATTCAGATCTAGAATAAGCACATGCACACATAGACAAAGTGACAGTTATTTCTGGACAAATAGTCCCCAGAAAAACCCAATGTGGGAAAACCGGTCTCTAGCTGTTGGAGGGCTCTGTTATTAAGAATATTTCTGAATACACAACTCTGGGTTCCAGATCTGGAAAACCCTACAGAGAAAACTCTAGATCTGTAGGCACCTGGCTGATCTAAGACCAAAAATACTGACTAATCCACACCATCAAACGGGATTTACATAACTCAACCAGATCTAGGCCTAGAAACCCTAGATCTGCTCCTGAAAGACACTACGTCAGCCTCTAAATGCTCAGCGCTATCATTGGAAGGGACTGCGTTACCCCAGGCTGGGTGACGCAGTCACTACGCTGCCCCTAAGGGTCTTTGCGTAACCCCTGAAGGGTTTCCTCAAAATCACAGTCCTTGCTGCTGTTACTGTGCCGTCTGCTGCTACTGCTGCTACTGTCTGCTGCTGCTGCTGCTGCTGTCGTCTGCTACTGGTGCTGCTGCTGTTGTTGCCTTCCTCTGCGCTGCCTTTCCTGATCTCTTCTCTGCTTCTTGTGTATTCTAGACCCCAGGATCAGATCATCCCCTTGGTCTAAATTATCCTCTCTGCAACTGAAACACTTGAGAATTCTTAGCAACCCTGCCCTAGAATCT
The DNA here is from genome assembly GCA_034641835.2 of Pinus albicaulis. NCBI lineage: Eukaryota > Viridiplantae > Streptophyta > Pinopsida > Pinales > Pinaceae > Pinus > Pinus albicaulis. Next base: position 933,673,712 of record CM076576.1, read on the forward strand.
CAGCTTAGCTTCAATGTTCTGCCTTTGTGTGTCTTACAAATGACCCCAAGCCTTTCCTTTATACTTTTCTCATTGACAAATCAACGACCAAGATTAAATCTTTAATCAATGGCTAAGATTAAAAGAAAGCTTGATCCGTGTGACTTAAGACAATTTCATCACATGTTTAATTAAATTCACTTTAATTATTTTATTTTTCTAAGTTTGAACTTAGGAAATACATTAAAATAATTAATTAATCTAATATCTCCTAAACCAGATGAAATTTCCCAAATCCATTCCTGGGTCTTGTAGATCAGGTGAACTCTAGTCCTTCCTCAAAATTTGGGACCTAGAGCACAATTGATGCTACCCCAAATACACAAAATCTCAACACTCCCTCTTAGCATCAAGGGTGTGCTCTAGCAATACATCACACTTATGCATTACATGATTTTGGGCACTGGTTCTATGCTGTTGAAGCTTGACCTCCTACCACTCAACTGTGCACTACTGCTGCCATTCTGTACTGCTACCCATGACTCTGCCACAACCACTGCAACCGCTGTACTGTAACTCCCTCTCAATATGCTGCATCTGTGCTGCTCATAGCATTGCCACTGCTGATCTGCTGCACTGCAACTTCAGTTGTTGAGAGAAACAACTGAATCTCCTGCGCAATCTTTGACAAACAAGTCAGATGGGCTGCATCCTCATCACTAAAGCTCCATAGGCTACAGATCTGTGCTGGCATCTAGAACGATGCACAACTACAACTCTGCCTGCGTAATTAGACTCCCTCTGCACTACTGAAGGCACATCAGCTCCTTGTGCTAAAATCTATCATGCTGCTACTGCACTGCACTGTCCCTCTGAAGCTCTCTGTGCTGCTGCAACTCTGCACTACGTAAGCAGTACTGCTCTGCGCTGCTGAAGTAACATTAGCCTCTGCGCTGCTACTGCTTCTATGCTGCTGCTGCTATGCTCTGCGTTGCTCCTCCCAACCTCCAGATCTGCCTCATCTGTGATCTACACACCCACTGCTCCACTTGTCTTGCTATTGTCTTAAGGCTGCCGTAGCATGCTTGTGAACCAAGAGATGAGCTGCTCAAGGATCCTGCCTTACTTCTATGTAGCTCCTCTACATGTCCATGTCACCCCACCTTCGTGGTTTATGGGCACTCATGGCTACATCATCTCTGGACCCATGATCTGCCACCGCTGCTTTGGAAGAAGATGCTTCCTTGTCCTTCTTCTTTTCTGGACAATGGCTGGCAAAATGTCCCATTTCGCCATACTGGAAGCACTTGATCTTCGAAAGATCCTTCTTCTTCTTCGGCTACTTCTTTAATGCCAAGGCTGGATCTTCCTCCTCTTCCTTCTTTACTTTGCTCAACGCAGGGCTGTGCTGCTTCTTGGTGAACCTTCGTAGTTCTTCTTGCCACAGGATCGACCACAAGCTGTCCCAATCTGGGAGGTCCGCTCTGCCCAAGATACTTTGGACAAACGTTTTCCACTCATCCGTGACTACATTGAGGGCAGTCCTGACTATCACTGCATCATCTACGGTTGCACCCGTTGTAGTCAACTGATCCCTGATTGACCGCAATCTGAAGAGGAAATGCTCGATGTCTTTTCCCTTGGTCATAATGAATGACCTCATTTGGGCCTCCAACAACATCTTTCTTTGGATTGATTTTCCCTCATATAGGGAAGTCAAGGCCTTCCACATCTCATTAGCTGTCCTCTTCTCAGCTATGTGTGGCACAATATGATCCTTGATACTGTCCATTATCAGCCACTTGGCATGCCTAGCAGCTTCTCTATGCTTTCGTAGGAGATCTGCATCTAATGGCGTGGCCAGGGTCTGCTCTGCATGGTCTCTTAGACCATATGCCTCAAGGACAATCAGGATCCTAGCTTTCCATACTGAAAAGTTTGAGAGGCCCTTTAGCCTATCCTGATCACCCAGTCCATGAGGAGCCATCTGCTCAGAATGTGTCGGAGATCCTCTTCTCTATGCTAGAGATCTTTGATTTAGGGTCCCTTATGAACTGGGCACGCTTTGCTCCCTCTGACACTTGATTTCCCTCCTTGGAAATCTACCAAATCAACTATGATTCAACTTCTTCTTTGATCCTTTGATCAAACTGCAAGTTTCCTTTGGCATGAAACTCTCTGAGAAGCTGATCTCTTCCCAACCTTTGCCACTTGTGCTAAGGCTAAAAATCTGAAAACTTCAGAAATTTAACCCCACGAGCTCTTCTGAATTTTCTGCAACTTCTTTGCAGACTTTTCTGGATCTGACATATTCAGATCTGAATCACACTGGCTGGCTTCAGACCCAACCAGCGCTGTTTCTGAGCTGCCTTTGCGCAATAATTGCGTGGGCTTGCTAGGACAGCGCTGGACAACGTCATCCTTCCCTCTGCGTGATTCTGCTCTTGAAAACTGCGTTGTCCCTTCAGATTTGCTTTTCTGCTGCCTTTCCAGCTGCTTTCTGTAGCTAGATCCTTCAGATTCTTTAGTTGGTGACCCTTCTAGATCTGCAATTGCTTCGATACCATGTAGAAATTTCTGAATCTTAATTTGTTAAAATTGGACAACTAGGTCCAAACTCCATGTTGTGATGCTCAGATGAAGATACCGATATTTTTATTGGGTTCCTCTTTCGGAGAGGTGTAAGATCGATATAAAATTGATCTTAATCTGATGAGCAGAACATGTATTTTGAATTTATTATTTATAATAAATTATATGTGCAGGTTGGCCTTAAGGTTTTACACCCCCAGCAGATGTGTCACACACCTCAATGATGGATATAAATACAGTCAAAGTTGGAGAGCATTTCACTCATCTCATCTCATCACACCTTCTTCTCTTCTGATCTAGTACGGGCTCTTTGGAGGACAATTTCGGTTCACACATGGGAAAAGAAGGATGAAGAGGTGTTGTTGCCGTTGCTGCCGTTGTTGCCGTTGCTACCGGTGTTGTTGCCGTTGTTGCCGGTGTTGTTGCCGTTGCTGCCGGTGTTGTTGCCGTTGCTGCCGGTGTTGTTGCCGTTGCTACCGGTGTTGTTGTCGTTGCTGCCGTTGTTGCCGTTGCTGCCAGTGTTGTTGCCGTTGCTGCTGTTGTTGCCGTTGCTGCCGGTGTTGTTGCCGTTGCTGCCAGTGTTGTTGCCGTTGCTGCCGTTGTTGTTGCCGTTGTTGCCGGTGTTGTTGCTGTTGTTGCCGGTGTTGTTGCCGTTGTTGCCGGTGTTGCTGCCGTTGCTACCGGTGTTGTTGCCGGTGTTGCTGCCATTGCTGTCGTTGGGGCAACGTTGACTTTTCTGGGGTTTACTTTGAGTTGACCGTGTGGCTGTTTTGACGGTTGTTGTGACACATGCTGGGTTGGCTGACCAAGGAGACTTTGCTGGTTGAAGCATCCTGTTGACTGCTGTAACGCACCACCACATTTTTCTGTTTCTGGTTTGTCTTCTATAGATCCACTGGTATGTTCTATCAGCATTTTACTTGATTGTTTATGTGATTGCTGTGGTGAAAAGTAAAGTTGCATCAAGCATAGAACATCTACATAATTTTACATGGTAAGAGCCGAGGTGAAGAGAAGCCCTAACTTATAGCAATCACCATCTAAGAAAAATGGGTTCAACAAGTTATGGCTTCAAGGAGGATGACAAGCTGACTGGAAGAGATGACTTCCATGCTTGGAAGATGATATTAGATCTCAAATTGGAAGACCATGATCTCATGGACCATGTACTGGGTAAGATACAAGAACCTCCATCCAATGCTACTGCTGCTGCAAAATCCAATTATAAGAAGGGAGAGATCAAAGCAAAGCTGATGATCAGGGAATCCATTCATAAAAGCCTGGTGGCCTACATCTCTGAGTTGGGCACATCCAAAGAGATGTATGATAAATTGATCCTTATGTTTAAGGTAAACAATGCAAACCAAGTGTTATTCTTCAAAAATCAATTGAAGAATCTGAAGAAGGGCTCGGATGAGTCTATCCAAACATACTTTCTGAAATTGACTAAAATCAGGAACAATCTGCTGGCTATTGGGGAGACAATAGCTGATCGTGAGATGGTACTCACCGCACTTGGAGGACTCCCATATGAATGGCAAGTATTCAACACTACCATTCTCAATAATAGTACAATTCCTAACTTTGACGAGCTACTGTCAAGATGCATGCAAGAAGAGACAAGGATGAAGGAATTCGAAAATGACAAAAATGCTGCCTATGCTGCTCATTCTAGAAAGAAGAACTCTGGTGGTCCTAAGAACAAAGGAAGAGCAAGGGCCCAAGGAAAGAAGGGCAAGTGCTTCACTTGTCATAGGCCTGGTCACTATGCTAGAGAATGTCCTTTCAAGAAGGATTCTCCTGATGATGATGACAACAACAACAACCGGAGGGATGATAATCAAAGGAACAACAGGTTTCAGGGAAAGAGAAAGGCTCCCTCCCGCGGAAATGATCAATCTTTCAAAAGGTCAAGAAATTCCAGGTATGAGGAATCAAATGTTGTTGATAAAAGAAATGAATATATTCTTGTATCTACCCTCTCCGTTGCATCTCCACCCGACACTATGGATGTCTGGTTGATAGATAGTGATGCCTCAAGGCACATCACTGGGTTCAAGGAAGCACTCTTTGATATGGTTGAGAAGGATACTAATTTGAAAATTATCCTTGGAGATAATGCCACATATCCCATGAAAGGGACAGGGACTGTGACCCTCTACTTGTCTCAAGGTCAAGTCCTCCACTTGCAGGATGTACTCTATGTACCTAATTTGAAGAAGAACCTCGTGTCTATATCAGCCATGGAAGACAAAAGTTTCAATGTAGCATTCACTGATGGAAAGGTGCGCATGTGGAAGAAGAGCTTCAAGGAAGGTATCATGTTTGGGTCTAGAATTGATACACTCTACCAGGGTGGAGGAAGTCCACTGGGAGAAATGACATGAGATGCTATCCGACAGACCGATAATGGCACTGAATATGAGACAAATGAGTTTAAGAACTTTTGCAGAGGAGCTAGCATCAAGAAGGAGACCACAATGTTTGTGGGCTACATCGAAACTTCGAAGGCCTATAGATTCTATGTGCCTGGGCAAAGGAAAATGGAGATATGCCACGATGTCACCTTTGATGAAGATGCTTCCCTGAGGAAAGTAGTCAATCTTCTGAGATCCGAGGAAGATCATGAAGCAAGGCCTGGAAATCAAGAGGAACCGAAGGATGAGACGATGCCTGATGTTGAAGGACCAATGGACCCGATTGATCCACCTCCTTCACTGGGAAAGAGACGATCATGGCTCAGGGACACTCTCGAGGATGCTGAGGGACATATGGCCCCAAAGGGGGACATTTCGTGAAAGCAAGAAGCCGAGTAGATACCAAGGGTATCTAGCAGCCATGAGTACTATTGTACAATCCGAGCCTAGATCTTTTTGAGGAAGCTGTAAAGCATCAAGTCTGGAAGGATGCTATGCACGAAGAGTATGAGTCCATAATGAAGAATGATGTCTGGGATGTGGTTCCTAGACCGGAGGTCAAAGCAGTTGTCACCTCAAAATGGCTCTACAAGATCAAGCATGGATCTGATGAAAGTGCTGAAAAGTTCAAGGCAAGATTCGTTGCCCGTGGCTCCTCTCAAAAAGAAGGCATAGACTGTGATGACATATTTGCACCTGTGACCACCATCCAATCTATCATAGCCCTTGCTGCTACGCAAGGATGGAGTCTTCATCAGATGGATGTGAAGACCGCACTTCTGCATCGTGCGATAAAGGAAGAGGTGTATGTGGAGCAACCTCTGGGGTTCGAAGTCCAAGATCAAGATACCCATGTTTGCAGGTTGAAGAAAGCCCTCTATGGGTTGAAGGAAGCACCTAGAGCTTGGTATGAGAGGATAGATAGCTACCTGATGAAGCTGGGCTTCACTCGTAGTAATGTTGATCCGAACCTTTACTTCAAGGTTCATAGAGAGAAGCCTCTCATTCTGGTGTTGTATGTGGACGACCTCTTCTTGACAGGTGCTGACCCTGTCATTCATCAGTGCAAGAGGGAGCTCGCTGCTGAGTTTGAGATGAAAGACCTAGGACTGATGCACTACTTCCTAGGCCTGGAGGTCTGGCAGAGACCTGGTGAGATTTTCCTTTCTCAAGGAAAACACATTGTGAAGCTTCTGGAAAGATTTAGTATGGTGGACTGCAAGTCTGTGTCGACACCGATGGAGCTCAACTTCAAGAAGTTGAGTGGTAGCACTACTGGGCCCGTATTGACAAATCCTGCTGAGTATCGTCAACTCGTAGGGGCCCTGATGTTCTTAGTGAACACCTGTCCGGACATAGGTTGTGCAGTGAACACTTTGAGTCAACACATGGTTGATCATAACATTCACTGGGTTGGTGCCATGAAACTCTTGAGATATCTCTGAGGCACGATAGACCATGGGTTGAGATACACTGCCGGGAGTATGACACTCCATGGATATATTGATGCCGATTGGGCTGGCAGTGTGGTGGATTGCAAGAGCACATCTGGATGCTACTTCACATGTAGATCTGCTTCAGGCAGGAAACCGAAGTCGGTAGCCTTGAGCACCGCTGAGGCCAAATACATTGTAACATATATGGCCTGTTGTGAAGTCACTTGGTTGCGAAAGCTCTTCAGTGAGCTGTTCGAGCATGTGCTAGATGCCACCGTTATCCTTTGTGATAACTAGAGGGGGATTCGTTTGTCATAGAATCCCGTGTTCCACGATCGATCCAAGCATGTTGATGGCTGGTACCACTTTATCCGGGATATGGTACAGCGAGGCGCCATAAGGCTCGATCATAGGAATTGATGAGCAGGTCGCGAATATTCTCACTAAGCCCCCGGGGAAGGTCAAGTTCCTAACCTTCCGTGAGAGTCTTGGTATCGTGGAACGACCCTATGATGTGGGTCTCGTTGGACGATGAGCTCTGGGAGCTCTGGGGGGCTTTGGGGACAGCTTTTCAGAGCTATGAGCAACCACAAGGCTAGGATTGCCGAACCTTGTTGGTGTGCTTGGACCCCACCGTTGTGATTATTGAGTTGGTTCACCTCTCATTATCTATGCCCCATATGCATCCTACCCATTGAGTTCAGGGCTCATGGGAAGTACCTCTCATTTGGCCAATGAGGTGGGAAAAGCTAGAGACTAGTAGCAAATACTGATGGACGCATCAGAGATTGCCGTACGCTCTATCTAGGATGGCACGGTCCAACCACTTGATTTGGGATCAAGTATAGTGAGGTTTCGGACCTCCGCCTGACTTCGGGTCAGATGAACCAACTTCGGGTTGGTTGGAGACTCTTTGTGAGTCTGATAGTGAGGTTTTGGACCCCGCCTGACTTCGGGTTAGATGAACCAACTTCGGGTTGGTTGGAGACTCTTTGTGAGTCTGATAGTGAGGTTTCAGACCTCCACCTGACTTCGGGTCAGATGAACCAACTTCGGGTTGGTTGGAGACTCGTTGTGAGTCTGATAGTGAGGTTTCGGACCTCCGCCTGACTTCGGGTCAGATGAACCAACTTCGGGTTGGTTGGAGACTCTTTGTGAGTCTAATAGAGGTTTCGGACCTCTGGGCTGAATTTGTCAGCCGGGGGATGATGTCTTTGTGACTGACCCACTTCTGTTCTGAAATAAAGAGGCCAACAAAGCAAGTTACGGCGGGATGACGCACGATGTTTGATTGCACTGATGGATGGAGTTCTCCCTAGTTGAGAGGGAGTGTTAAAATTGGACAACTAGATCCAAACTCCATGTTGTGATGCTCAGATTAAGATGCTAATATTTTTGTTGGATTCCTCTTTCGGAGAGGTGTAAAATCCATATAAAATATATCTTAATCCGATGAGCAGAACATTTATTTTGAATTTATTATTTATAATAAATTATATGTGCAGGTCGGCCTTAAGGTTTTACACCCCCAGCAGATGTGTCACACACCTCAATGATGGATATAAATATAGTCAAAGTTGGAGAGCATTTCACTCATCTCATCTCATCACACCTTCTTCTCTTCTGATCTAGTACGAGCTCCTTGGAGGACAATTTCGGTTCACACGTGGGAAAAGAAGGACGAAGAGGTGTTGTTGCCGTTGTTGCCGTTGCTGCCGGTGTTGTTGCCGTTGTTGCCGTTGCTACCGGTGTTGTTGCCGTTGCTGCCGGTGTTGTTGCCGTTGTTTCCATTGCTACCGGTGTTGTTGTCGTTGTTGCCGTTGCTACCGGTGTTGTTGCCATTGCTGCTGTTGTTGCCGGTGTTGTTGCCGTTGCTGTCGGTGTTGTTGCCGTTCCTGGTGTTGTTGCCGGTTTTGTTGCCGTTGCTATTGGTGTTGTTGTCGTTGTTGCCGTTGCTACCGGTGTTGTTGCCGTTGTTGTCGGTGTTGCTGCCATTGCTGTTGTTGGGGCAATGTTGACTTTTCTGGGGTTGACTTTGAGTTGACCGTGTGGCTGTTTTGAGGGTTGTTGTGACACATGCTGGGTTGGCTGACCAAGGAGACTTTGCTGGTTGAAGCATCCTGTTGACTGCCGTAACGCACCACCACATTTTTCTGTTTCTGGTTTGTCTTCTATAGATCCACTGGTATGTTCTATCAGCATTTTACTTGATTGTTTATGTGATTGCTGTGGTGAAAAGTAAAGTTGCATCAAGCATAGAACATCTTCATAATTTTACATAATTCTTATGCAGAAATTATTTCTGTTAATCCGGTTAAGCTTCTCCTACTTATACAAGTTATCAACTAAATAAATTCAAGTTAACATCAAAGAAAAACACATAACAGATCTCTACCAATTCAGATCTAGAATAAGCACATGCACACATAGACAAAGTGACACAGTTATTTCTGGACAAACTGTCCTCGAAAAAACCCAATGTGGGAAAACCAGTCTCTGGCTATTGGAGGGCTCTATTATTAAGAATATTTCTGAATGCACAACTTTGGGTTCCAGATTTGGAAAACCCTACAGAGAAAACTCTAGATCTGCAGCACCTGGCTGATCTAAGACCAAAAATACTGAGTAATCTACACCATCAAACGGGATTTACAGAACTCAGCCAGATCTAGGCGTAGAAACCCCAGATCTGCTCTTGAAAGACACTACGTCAGCCTTTGAAGGCCTCTAAATGCTCAGCGCTGTCATTGGAAGGGACTGCGTTACCCTAGCCTGGGTGACACAGTCACTACGCTGCCCCCAAGGGTCTTTGCGTAACCCCTGAAAGGCTTCCTGAAAATCACGTTGTCCTTGATGCTGTTGCTGTTGCTGTTGCTGTTGTCGTTTGCTGCTACTGCTGCTACTGTCTGCTGTTGCCGTTTGTTGCCGCTGCCGCCGTCTGCTGTTGCTGCTGTTGCCGTTTGCCTTCCTCTGCGCTGTCTTTCCTGATCTCTTTTCTGCTTCTTGTGTATTCTAGACCTCGGGATCAGATCATCCCCTTGGTCTAAATTCCCCTCTCTGCAACTGAAACACTTGAGAATTCTTAGCAACCCCACCCTAGAATCTTAGCCTAGCTTTAGTGCTCTGCGTTTGTGTGTCTTACAAATGACCCCAAGCCTTTCCTTTATACTTTTCTTGTTGACAAATCAACGACCAAGATTAAATCTTTAATCAATGGCTAAGATTAAAAGAAAGCTTGATCCGTGTGACTTAAGACAATTTCATCATATGTTTAATTAAATTTATTTTAATTATTTTATTTTCCTATGTTTTAACTTAGGAAATACATTAAAATAATTAATTAATTTAATATCTCCTAAACCAGATGAAATTTCCCAAATCCATTTCTGGGTCTTGTAGATCAGGTGAACTCTAGTCCTTCCTCAAAATTTGGGACCTAGAGCACAACTGATGCTACCCCAAATACACAAAATCTCAACATTGCTGAGCAAATTCTGTATAAGGCGCTGGTTTGTGGTTTTATCATGTGAATGATTGTTATTATTATTTCAAGTTGGTCACATCATATTTGCTCATAAATCTTTAAAAGTAATCCAATTTCACTCTAATATTCTCCTAGAAACTCAAATCTTTAACTTAGTTTTCCTTTAGGGACCACCCCCCTTCGCTGACCTAGGAATAACTAAAACGGAGAGAGTTGGGATCAGTGTGACAGCCCCTTCTCTAAGATCCTTTCCACCAACCACAACTTCTGGGTTTGAAGGCTTTTTCCACCGACTTGTAGGTAGGTGTAGGCGGCAAGGAGAGGCAATAACAAGCCCTAGTATGCATGAGTTAAGGGGATCTCTTTTGCAAAAAGAGATTTTGTCCATTGATGAATATTTGAGAGATTTCAAAAAATCATGGGCAAAAATAGGATGTACCATCATTTCAGATGGATGGAATGATCAAAGGAACTGTACCATCATAAAATTTATTATCTTTTGCCCACAAGGAACCATGTTTCTAAGATCAGTTGATGCATTTGATAAGGTGAAAGATGCACACTTGTTTCAGCTTTTGGATGAGGTTGTTGAAGAGGTGGGGGTGGCTAATGTTGTTCAAATCATCACAGATAATGCCTCTAACTATGTTCTTGTTGGTAAAATGTTAGAGGAAAAACACAAAACCACCTTTTGGATCCCATGTGTTGCACATTGCATAGAGCTCATGCTTGAGTATATTGGTAAAATAGATTGGATCATGAACACTATAGAGCATGCCAAAAGCATAGCAAAATATATTTACAATCAGTCATGGATTTTGAACCTGATGAGGAAACACACAAGGGGCAAGGATATTATTAGCCTTGCCATCTGTAGATTTGCAACACATTTATGACATTGCAAAATTATGCTTTCCCAACATAGAAACTTGCAAAAGTTGTTTTCCAGTGATAAATGGAATGAATGTAAATGGGCTCACAAAGAGGATGGAAAAGATGTGAAAAATAAAGTTAATGAGGAAATATTTTGGAAAAAGGCAGCAGAGATTGTGAAGGTTGTTGAGCCACTAGTTAAGGTGTCGCGGTTGGTGGATGGGGAAAGATTAGCTATGGGCTTCATTTATGAGACTATGGATCAAGCACAGGAGAAAATAAAGGCATCATACAAGGAAAGACTGGCTAAGTATGGGCCCATTTGAGCAATCATTGATCAAAGATGGAACAATCAACTCCATCGCCCTATACATGCAGTTGGGTATTTTTCGAACCCAAGGTATCATTATAAAGCTCTGGCCAAAGGAGCTTTGACTGGGGAGGTTATAGATGGATTGATTGATTGCATTGATCGCATGCTCCGCAAGGAGAGGGGCTGGCTGCTCATACACAATCAGATCACTATCTTTAGCAAAGCCACATGTACCTTTAACAAGAACCTTGCAAGGATTGCAAGGGAATCAGATGAGCAAGGTAAACAAAGAATTTAAATTTTTAAATTCATATTTTATTATTTTGTAAAATTGTTTATAATTTCAAAGTTGGATATAATTTGTTGAGCTAATTGAAACTCATTACACAACAATGTTTTCTGCAGCACAATGGTGGGAGGCATTTGGTAGCCATCGTCCAGAATTGAAAAGGTTTGCAATCCGCATTTTGAGTCAAACTTGCAGTGCTTCTGGGTGTGAGCGAAATTGGTTTGTCTTTGAGAGGATTCACACGAAGAAGAGAAACCGTTCGAAGCAAAAACAGTTAAATGATCTCGTTTATGTTCAATACAACCTCCGACTAAGACACAACCAATTGTTGAACAAGGGACATGATTCAGATCCCATTGTGTTGGATGATATTGATCCAACATTAGATTGGGTAATGGAGACTCGTTCACTAGAGTTTGACTCCGATGAGGATATTGATGTGGGGTTGGAGTTCAATTTACAGGTAGAGGCTCAGCTAAATGTAGATCCACTAGTAGCAGGCTTGGGCATAAGTCCTCCAGTTGCAGCCACGACACTTCCTCTAGTCAGCCACGACGCATAGCTCGTCTATCTCGGGCTCAACGTGCTAGTGCTACAGTTCTAGTTGAGGATCTTCATGAGGAGGAGCCATGGGTTTCCCCCTCTGATTCAGAGTCTAAGCCAAAGGATATTGCCTTGTCTAGCAGTAGTGACTAGTCATGTTTTGTAACTTGTTGTAGAGGCCATTTAGAGCCTCCCTGGTTATGTTTTTTGTTCTGATCTCTATATCATGTATGTATTGGATAGTGCATTGGGTGCCATCTTGATAGAATGGATATATTCATGAGCCCACTTTGATCATATGTTGTCTTTTGTCTATATTCTAAATTCTAATGCTTTTTGTTTGGAAACATGAATGAAAATCTTTAAAATTATGTTTTTTGTAAAAAAAATTAATATTTAATGTACTTTTTACAAAGACCGAGTCATTGAAACTGAATTGGTCGAGTCGATACCGAGTTCGAGTCGGAGTCGACCCTCGACCGGTTCTGAACCCCAGTCAGAGTTTTAAAACACTGGATCTAAGTGATTCTTGATTGCAGTGAGGGGCATTAATTTCGATTGGAGAATTTCCTGAGCTAGAGAATACACAGCAGAGAAGGCAGATAGTAGATCAGCAGAGACAGTGTAGCAACTATGCAAATCCAATTCAGTCCCACGCAGTGGCAACACTGCAACCTCAAGGGAATTCGAGATTCTGCTGAGGGTCAGCCAGATCCAGTGTTGGAGAGTCGGGGTGTGAGACCGGAAGAGGCCAAAAGGGTAGATCCAACCAACAAAAGACCAATAACACAAAAGCCACTCAGTCCCCACGCAGAGTGACGCAGAGGGTGTGCAGTGACTGCGCAGCGCAGTGGAGGGCTTGCGGATTCGGGGTTGCTGGTCAGTCGGGCTTCCAGATCAGTTTGATATTTCTCTCACACACTTTTTTTCATTCATATTCTCTACAAGGATTGCCAGAAAGGCATCCCAAATTTGTATTCAGAAATTTAATGCATAATATATAAGCCCTCAGATCTACTGCATCGGTTTTCCCGCATTGAGTTTTTCTGGGGACATTTATCCAAAAATAACAGTGTCTTGTGATAACATTATTTTCCTGCTCAGTTTCTTATTTCACATATATATTTTAAAGGGTGAAGGTTGCTTCAGTAACTACTTCGATATTTTAAGAATTAAACTTATAATAATTTGTTAAATCAAATTTACAAGTAGGAGAAGTAGTTCAACTTGTTGCAGTAGGGATTCTTAGATGTGGGATCTTAGAATTTTCACATCACAGCCCTGGCAGAGTTCATTGTGTACCTGAAAACCTCACTAGGAGGTCATGGAAGAACAAACACAACCAAGAAGGATATATAGAGACAAGAGACTCTTAATGAAACAATAATAGAAATAATCAAGAAAATACTTATCTCTTGAGAGTGTGCAACTCCCTCTTGAGCTTAGTGTTTTTGGGTCCAGTCAATTTTGTTCAACTCATCAAGAGTCAATCATCAAGGAGTCTACATCATCAGGGAATCAATATCTTCATCAAAGAGTTGACCTTGTCCACATCATCATCAAGAAGTTCACATCATAAGAAGTTCATATCATCAAGTAAATTATTAACATTAAATAGTCCACATCATCAACACAGAGTTGATATTATTAAGAAACCCACATCATCAAGGACATCAAAGAGACCATATCACCATTAAGAAATTTGCATCATAAAATCATTGTTGAGATGATGAGCTTGTCTGCATCATCATCAAAGATTACACATTATTAGTGATGATAAAAAGAAATAAGAGAAATACAAAATACTTATCTTTTGAGAACATGACAACTCCCTCTTAATCTTTAGCCTTCTTGCATCAAACCTACAAATCAACGTCATCATCAAGATGCCATATCTTCTTAAGCAAAATCAATCAGATCATAAACCCAAGGCTTTCACAAACCTTGTTTGTCTAGATAGGGTTAACAACTGATTGTTGGAATAGATAGGGCTTTGACTTCAAACCCTAATAATTTTGTTAGTCTAGGGTTTACAAACCCTAGATGTAAAACATTCATATTTGTAATTTGGGGTTTCACAAATCCGAGAGATTACTTGATCAAACCCTTGCTAGGGTTTTCAAAAAACCTTCTAAATCCCAGATTCATTAAGATTCCAATGATCAGGTTTCAAGGTCAAGATATGATCGCCTTGCTCAACAAATAGTGTAACAATGACAACCAATGTTCCACCAAGACCCTGGTGCGGGGAGACGCATAGGGGGGGACGTGTGGGAGTACCCTCAAATTTTAGGGAAATTTCGTGGGTGCCGGGGAACGTCGGGGTATATATTTTTTAATTATATATATATATATATATATATATATATATATATATATATATATAAAATTCAAGTTCATATTCATTGTTCAATAATGAAAGCATAAATATTAAGTGAACTAATAGTAATACAAATACCAATACATTGAAAATTGAAATTTGATCCACACATAAAATTTAAATTCATAATTGAATTAAATAATGACATACATTGATCCATCCCCATCATTCATTTTGATACATACATCATTCATATGACATACTCATTATTCATCCATACCATGAGATTCAATAAAAAAATTCAATAATGAAATATTCAAATACATTGATCCATATCATTCATCATTCTACAATCTACACTGGTTTTCATTCATCATTCTACAATCTACATTGATTTAAAAATTAAATTCATCATTCATCATTGTAGAATCTAAAGTGAAAGCAAAACATACTAGTATATTACTATATAACATATACTAGATGCTAAAGTTTGAACAATAAATTTATATAACTCAAAGTTTCAAACTCAAAAATAATTAAGAGTCAAGAGTCAAGAATCAGTCTGAGGTCATCAATATCTAGTGTTACAACTCTAAAGTTAAAACTAAAAAGTAAAAATGGATAATGAGCATTGTAAATAAAATCAACATCAAGGACTCAATCTCAATGATTGGTCCTCTACATCCATCTGTTGCATGAAGTCATCGAGACCATCAATGGGAATGTCGTTATCTGAGTCAGAGTCACTCTCTTGAGTAACCAACGGAACTCCGACCAAACCATGTTGCAGGCTGAAAGATATATATATATATATATATATATATTCTTAAGAAGTAAAATGTAATGCTCTCTAAAATTGAAAGCAAAGTAGCCCTACAATGCAAACAAAAGATTGTTGGCACAAGATATTGCAAGATACAAAAAATGCCATTGAGATAATCAAATTTAGGAATCAAAACATTGAAACATATCTTGCCAAAACTCCACAATTAGTAATTAGCTTGGAAAATGTGAACAAGGAAATGTTAAATGTCAATTGTGAAATTAGACTTGAAACATAAAAAGAAAGCACTTGTTAAGAGAATTACAATACTTGCTTTTGGAATAAACTTTGCATATGGAAACTCAAGACCATCAAGAGACAAGTAAAGTAAATATGATGGATAGTGCTCTTGGTTAATTTTATTATTAGTTACCTCTACAACAAGATTGCAAATGAACTCTTCAATCTTCAGACCTCACCCTCACCCAAAGATATGGATCTCACGGTGAGGAGTCAATAGAGAAGTAGAGGGTCCCTAAGATGTCTATACAACCAACTTAAGTTGGAGGTTGATTTTAGAGATGCAAATTAGTACTAAAATGCTTGCTTTAGTGAATGTTATTGCGTCCAAAGAAAAATATTGATATCAACGCTTAAAAATAAGAGGCAATGCTCATGTAAATGGTACCAATATCTTCAATGGAAAGTAAAAGTGAAAATTAGCTCAATTTAGCTCCACAAGTTCCAAATAGATTGCTCGCAAGTAAATGAAATAGATATCAAATTTTTTCAAATGAAGTGTGATAGCAAAATTGGTGTGCTGGCGTTAAGGAGAGTTGGTCTCCCTTCTTCCTGTAATTTCTTTCACCAAAGAAGTCTTCTCAATTTTCATATTTTAATTTCATTTATCAAATTCGTGGAATTTGATAATGAAATGCCATAGTCTAATATTATATCGCCCCTCAAATAATATGGCCTATGGTTCCTTTTAAATAAGGCACTCAAAGCTATATCGCGCTTCAAAAACACTTTAATAATATGTTAATCCTTGCCACTATATTTCAAAACCCTTTTAACCATGAAATCGCCCTTGCACCAACGTTACAAGGCTTCTTTTTAGTTCATTTAAAACCCAAGCTCAAACCCTTCGGCAACATGATACCTTGACTTATAAATAAAGATTAGACTACCCGGACCATAGTCTTACAATACGATAACAAATGTTTCGAACCTTTGAACAAACGCACAAACGCTTATAATATTTACAACCATTAGAATGGTTATTTCATTCAGCGTTAATACTTTTTCTCGGGCCCACCTTCAATACTCAACACTCACTTATTAAATAAACATTTATCAATGAAAAACCGCTGGGCCATACCTTGTGTTATCCCTCGTGCACTTTACTACGCGATTGCCTTCGGATTTGTCGTCCTCCAGTTCGGACGGTTCTGGTAGATATCGTGTTTTTTCAAGGGCGGAACTTTAGCGCTAAAAAAAACGCGAAATGGGTGGTTTTGCCTTGGCGACGTGGCAGAATTTAATTGGATCGCGTTTTTTTTGTGAATTCACCCCCGGACTCGAATGCGGTGCAAAACGAGTGGTATTGGTTTTCAAAACCACTCAGCTGACAGTCCGTATTTGAACAGTGTTAACTCGGGTTCTCACTGTATTTAGTTCATTTCTTCGACTTAAATTCTTCTCCGCTTGACACTGCAATCGACCCCGATTCAACCAACAACAAGACACCAGCATTCAATCTCAATTGAGATTGCTCTATCGACCGAGGATTGACAAATGGTTTCGCTTTTCCCACAGAGCCACTATTCAACCTTCTACAGAATTTCTATATAGAACAAACACATTTAATTCATTCGCTGAGAATATAAATTCAAAGACATTCAGAAGGAGACAGGAGATTTCACACAGAATTGCTTTTCTTTCAAGTTATACATAGAAATCGTAGATTCAATAGCATTCAGGAAATATGCACCTTTACACAGAGACTGAGTATGTTAATTACGATCCATTCAACACACAGATAGCCAATGAGCCTAAAATTTATTCAACAGAGAGCAATGCTTCTCAATTCAATCTTTCACTGCCAAATCCCCCCTTTATGCTGTATCAGGGGTTACATTTTATAATCTTTTACATGACTCTTCGGTTCCTTCTTGAGGACCGTTTTATTCTTATTTACAACAAAAGCCTAATTACATAATGTTGTTCTAATTCTATCAACAGAAGCCAAATAGACAGACACGAATAAACTATTTGACTTCTCCACTTATTAGACTAATCCTATCTACCCTAAGTGTAACTGATAGCTAAGGTGTGGCCACCTTTGCTGTTACATTTCCTTGAACATTTTTGAACTCTTCTAGCCACAACATGTGGACAATTCTCTCACATTGCTGGCTAGTGTCCAATGCCCTGCATCAAAGTGACACAAGAATGTTTTAAGAGACATCAACAATAATCAAAATGCCACATAAACATTAGTTGACAATAAGATGATGAAACAATGTATTCAAGAGACATGTGAAACCAATTAGATGGATAAGTAATCTAGTCTAGGCTTGCCAAATAAATGTAAAGTACCTGTTTGCTCAGAAGAACTATTGCATATGTTGTAGTAGATAGCACAATACAAGTTTTCAAGAAATGGAAATGGCAAACCAAGCTCAATTTACACAAAATGAAAGTAGATACGAGTATTATGTTAAAAGACTAATAATGTATGAATGAGATTAGTAAAAGAGAATTAGAGAAACTAAACTAAAGAGATTAGTCCACCCACAAGTAAAGGTCAACCCTCTAAATGAGGGGGCGGGATACCATGGGAGAAACTCCCAAGTTCCCTCAAGAAAAACAGAGTTTTTTTATTAGAGAAATTTTACAATGAAGAAAGCCTTCCTTCTAGAGAGACACGGCTTCTAATGGTGAAAAAATAAAACCTCTTGTAGGGGAAACAATGAAATTTTTTTTCGAATACTTTCAGAATGAATTGCAAGGGTAGAATCTCCCAAAGAGAGTCTCAAAATTCTGCCAACAAGGGAGATAAGAAGACTTGTTCAAGACACTGTTATGACAGAATTTTATGGAAGCGTGTTGCACAAGAAGGAAAGAAGTGCCTCTTCCCAAGAATTCCACGGCCTAGGAGAGAAGGAAGGGCTGCCTTTTATAGTTCACGACCAGCTAAGAAGAGGAAGCTCTAAGAGGTCATGGTCTGTCCAAAAAAGGCTTCAAATCAGCGCTTAAAGGTCTGCGATAAAAGGCTAGGAGATTTCAAGCATGCCTTCCTTAACCCTGCCAAAACAAAATGTGAGAAAAACCGTTCAGCAAAGTCTGATATTTGTGCAAAACAACCCCAAAAATCAGTGATATATAACCCTTATATCAGCTCTTAAACTTTTGCAAAATATCACCAAAGTGAGTGAGAAATAGTGAGAGAGAATGTACAAAATTATTCTCAAATAGTATACAATGCTTTTATCAAGGTTTTAGAGTATAGCTTATATCCTTGACTAATCAACCATATGCTATATGCTAGCTGATATATATCAATAAGAGCTCAAAATAGGTTTTGGAAAAAATAGTTTTGAAGTAGGTTGTTATCACAACTCAAGTCTTGGGAGAAACTCTGTATAACAATCCAATGGATGAAGACTTGGGGAAGAACAAATATGTGAGATGCTTCCACTTTATCCTCAAGAGTGGGATAATCCAAAATAGGATGTCTCGTCACGCTTGAGCTATGATCTGCAAAATTTTCTACACAGGCTCAACATGATTTATTAGTTTCCATAAGGAATTAGATAATAAAATGAAAAGGAAATTCTAGCAATTCCACCAAAAATTAACTAAGATGTCCCATTCTAGATTAACTTTCTAATCCAAATGCTAGTGAAAGGTAGCTCAACACTAGTAAATAAATGAAGCTAATGAAAACTAACAAATGGAAATTAGATCAAGTATAACATAAGCATATAATCACAAAATTATACCATCAAAGTGTAGGCAAGAGACCACATATGAACCCCAAAGTCTTGTTATTTCATTGAAAGTTGAGTATACAAAGTGGCAGAACCTCCCCAAGCACAAGAGCTCGTATTCTGGATCGAATTTGAGAGCCCATGGCTCCATTATATAGAATGGTGGGAGCAAATTCCAATGAAGAACCAAATGCCAAGTGGTGAGACGGAGGAGATCACAAGGCAAATTCGTATTTGATAAGTGGAGCAACAATGCCAAGTGTAAAAATCAGATTCTGGCAAGTGGACATCATTTTCTTCTTCCTTTATGTGCCAAATTCGAATTTTGTGATGGAATGACAAGTGTATATGGGTGGTAACCCATGTGGGGACAATTTCCCACAAAAATCTCCATTAGCAGGTTCATGTTATTTGGGGTTCTGTGGGAGTTTTGAGGAGTTTTTATGGGATCTGATGGCATTCGCTTGACATATTTCATGATCTGCACAATTTGTCTTTCGTTTCTTCGCATTCCGACAACTTTCAAAAATTAACATTATTATGGAGCCTAGATTAATTAATTATGCTCGAGGTGGCATTCCGAGAAGATTAATTGGTGGAACACCTCAATGTAATAGCTCGTTGGAACTGGAATGAGAATATTTTCGGGATGGGATGCAGAGAAGTGACTTATAGTGGCTGGAGAGAGTATGGTGGGTGATTTGCCATTTTCCTTAATTAAAAATGACTTTAATTAGTCATTTAGTTAAAGGAAAAATAATTAATTGGAGGAAAAGACCCAAAAGTACTTGAGTGAAATAGAATTAAATTAAAAAGTCACTAAGATAAAGTCAATGGAGGATCTTCTAGAATAATAGTGAAATAATAAAATAAGATGCTTCTAAAGGCTTGGAGATCTATAAAAGGGGAGGACGAGGTCATTTGGAGATATCTTGGATTTGATCATTGTCTTGTGTGAGAGGTTTGAGAACTTGGTTCTCTACTTCAGCAGTAACCCCAGGAGGGAAACCCTCGGGTGATTCAGTGAGAGTGGACGAGCACCCATCTCTCCCCTTAGTGGATCCATTTAGGGTTCACAGGTTGTAGTTTGTTGAATTTTAGTTTGTTTTGGAGGCCAGTTGCGGCATTATTGTAGATCTATTTGGGGCCATTACCTTAGCCATTTCTAGTTTGCTCTTCCAGCATTTTCTATATTAATAAAATAAGGCTGAGATCTTCTCCATGTTTATATTGTCTATTATTCAGTTGCAGATTCTATTTTTCGTTTTTTCCTTAAATATTGTGGTTTAAGTTGTGCAAATTGTTTATCGTGTTGATGAATTAAATTTCCGAAGCTATTTTACATGGCAATCTTCTGTTTATGAATGGGAATTTTATCTGAAGTTTTTTAGAGTTAAAATCCTGAGAGCATTCCAAATTTTTGGCATTTGGGACATTGCAGAAAGTGGTTTCCACATTGATTTGATGCAATTTCCAACCCATGACAAAAGCAAAATAAATAATAATTCTATTAGAAGTGTGCCTGGAAACTAGAGAAAATGCTTCTTCGTAGTCCTCTCCCTCTATTTGGGAGAACCCTTTTGTCACGAATCTCATTTTGTATGTGATATTCCCACTTAGCAATGTTGTTAAGGGGAAATATCAATTTTGCCAATTTTGTTATATTTTGTACTTTCACTTAGTGAAAGTGGTTTGCGGGAACCCGCTTGAGTTTATAGCTAAGGAAATGGCCCAACTTAGGAAAAAAGGGGGAAATCAAATTTTTAGGGGATGGTGGGAACCACACCAAGGAGGGAATACGTTGCCCTCTTGGAAATACACATTCTTGGAGGGAAAGGATGAAGGGGATCGATGGTTGGGTCACACATGAGCAAATTGGAGGCACAATGACAAAATATGAGGCACTCATTTTGGGTATCATTGATCATTTGAACATTCACCTTGACTAGCATGCTTGAGCAGGAAGCCAAATCTTCATGTGATGTTGAGCACAAGAGATTTTTGGGCTAGAATCTCACCCTTGCTTCGGTGGAACTTGAGTGCCAGCCTTAGGAGGTAGTCTTCATCGTCTTTAATCTGATTTGGGAGCCTTTCATCGTATTTGTGGAGCTGGTTCAGCAGGTGGCACTCAGGAAGGAGAATTATGTAGTCACTGGAGAAGCTGTTGTGGGGGAAATTGATTTGTGGGGTCTCTAGATAATCAAGGGGCATCATTGGCTAAAGAATTAGGGGAAATTCTAGGTCCCCAATTGGAGAGAATTGGCTGGGCCAAGTATTCATCAGCAGAGATTGCATGGTCTTGCGCAATATCTTTTCATGCCACATGTGGGGCATAGGGAAGAAGAGGAGTTTGGGGATGAGACTTGTGGAGGAGCTCTGGAAGGGAATTTGCTGAATATATCAGCCATTTTGGGACCCTTAAGTAGTGACATTTACAGGTGTGTCGAAATACCCAACAGCTAGAGGAGCTAGGAGAAATTGGGCCGAAATTCTGGGGTCAATTGTTGGCCAAACCCTTGTTGGGTTTTAGTGGGTTATTGGAGGAGAGGCCCAAGTTAATTTCCCAGAATTTTCTGAGCAATAGAGGAGGTCCTAGCCAGGGTTGCGGGGAAGCTTCACCCCCTCGTTCCCGCTCGCGAAACGCGCTCCTTTCGGGAGCGTTTTGGGAGCGCTCGGAAACGCGCTCCCGAAAACGCTTCCCGAACGGAGCGTTTTCGGGAGCGCGCTCCCTAAACAAGAAAAAAGCTCCCTGTTTTCAGGGAGCGTTTAGGGAGCGCTTGAGGGAGCATTTTAGGGAGCGTTTTTTTAGGGAGGGAGCGTTTTTTTTTAGGGATGGAGCGTTTTAGGGAGCGTTTTTTTAAGAAAGGGAGCATTTTCGGGAGTGTTTTTCTAGGGGGGGGAGCATTTTCGGGAGCGTTTTTTTTTGCTTAAAGATTTGGTCCTAAATGAAATTACTTGCTCTCCATTTACTTAAATCATCCATTTGCCAACCTAACTATACTGTCAATATAATTTGTGTATCAACTATTTTTTAACATATTATGATACAATTCCATTTGGTAATGGCCGTTATTTCATTGTAAAGCCAGGAAAGGTATGTCCTTTAACAATCTTGAGACAAAATTTCCTGCCATAAAGTGGAATGGATTTTGTTCAAACTAGTTGAAAAGCATACATCATATTCCTTTTATGCAAGGATCAACTGCCAAGATATGAGTAAAGGCTAATTTTCATTAAGGAATAAAAACAAAAGCTTATCTTTAAAATTTATTGTGTTGTAGTTATTATAAGCAAAATAAATGACCCTTTGAAACTCAGTATTTAATTCAACAACAATTTCTCTCCACTGTAAAAAGGGCCTAAATATTAGGAAATCATTCTTTGTACTATTGTTAATGCCTTACACCTACTCCTTTCTTACATTGAAACCAAGTTGACAGTCCTTTGCAATCAAGATATGCCATCTTATTGGAGACAGTGATGGATGACCGAAATATTTGTTGATGTTTCAGGAATGCCTCTACCCTTTTAGGTCATGGCCATATTGCTTGCATGAGATGGGGGCTTGTGTATTTTCCCATCTATTGTTTCTTAGAGATTTTTCGACCTTAATGGCAAAGTGGGTAACAAGCTGATGAAAATGCAATTGCTTAAGCTTTGGATAATTAATGATATGCCTTCTAGGTTGAATTTCCCATTTCCTTAAAAGAGATTAATTTATTCCTTAGCAACACATTCTACGTGTTCTCCACCTGTTGGACATGACGAAGACCTAAGCATTCAGCTAAAGTGCAGATCCCATTCTCCCCTTGGGGACTCTCTTGCGGCTCTAAGATTTTAACTCTATTATATTTTATTAGGCAGGATCCCATTTTTTTTCTTAAGCGGCCATCACATAAAAAAGCATGTGGCTTTTTGCACAATGATATCAAAATCAAAGCCCTAGTTTAAGCTGCCTAATGTGACCCCTACATTACAATATCTTACTGTATCTTTTAAGATGATATTCTGTTAGATGTGTTCCAAAAACTAGATGTATCATGTGATTTTCTCAATATGTGTTCATTGTTTATTAATACCATCATTTTTAAGATTTTTAAATCTTTACAACCATCTAGATTTCTATGGTTGACAATTTTCACATTATTTCATCTAAGACACCACAGGTTAGGGCTTTTTCATTTTCTTCTAGGTTACATCTTGGGAATTTGTGTAAATATTTTAGTGGATCATTATCTTTAAGTGGTTGTCTGACATAAAGTATTTTGTCTTGATTCTTACATCTTTACAAATACCCTTTAACGTTTCTAGAGAAATTATTCTTCATTCTTACATCTTTACAAATACCCTTTAACATTTCTAGAGAAATTATTCACATTTTTTAATTATATTTTTTGAAGGGAAGACATTGTCAAAAAGCATTAAGGCCAAGCCTTAGAAGACTACCATTACCACGATTTGCTCAAATTTCAAAAATTAGACATTTCTCGTGGCAAGATGGCAAACAATAGATAAAATAGATTTACTAGTCTTTTCTAGTTTCTAGTAGTTTTTAACTTTTTATAACTGTTGAAACTTGACTACTTCATATTTAATTTGATATTTTTTGTAGACAATATATGAAAATTTAAGTTTGAAGTTTGAAACTTTGAAGTTGGCAGTTGTAAGTTTATAACTCATTATGAATTATGAATATGATGCTTCATGAAATTTGTAAGTTGTTTCATTTCGTTTCATTTTATAACATTTCATTTCATGTTAAATATTCTTTTTTGTAAATGTTACACTTAGCTTACAAGTACAACTATGGTGATCAATGAATCGATGATGATAAATGATATATTTTGAATTTTGAAAGCTTGAAACTTTAAGATTGATGAATCATGAGACTCAAGAGTCAATATGTTGAATGTTTCTGACTTCTAGATTAGAAACATAATCTTCTAGATTAGAAGATTATAACTTCTAGATGATTGATGTTATATGGTTCGATCTATGTTTTTATGTTTTTTATGTCTAATTCATCATTCTACATGCTTTTGTTGACACATATGCATCAAAATATAAAAATATAAAAATATATATATATTATAAAAAAATGCTCCCCGAAACGCTCGCAAACTGGGTGCTTCTGAAAATGGCGCTCCCGCTCCCGCTCCCAAGTAACCTTGGTCCTAGCAGCCATTTCTTGCAGCCAGCAGTGCATGTTGAGATTTGTATAGTGGTGGTAGCATCCGATGTGCTCTAGCTCCCAAAATTTGTGGAGGGACTCGAGTACACATGATCTACAAGACCCAGAAAGGGATTTGGGAAATTTCATCTGGTTTGGGAGATATTTAATTAATTAATTATTTTTAATGTATTTCCTAAGTCTAAACTTAGAAAAATTAAATAATTAAATTAGATATCATTTTTGGGATTCAACTGCGTTAAGTAAGTCATTTATCTATGACCATTTCCATGAGAAGTAGTCGTAACTGACTAATTTCTCATGAGACACAATACTTGACTAATTTTCATCACATGTTTAATTAAATTAAACATGTGATGAAATCGTCTTAAGTCACACGGATCAAGCTTTCTTTTAATCTTAGACATTGATTCAAGATCTGATCATGGCCATTGGTTTACCAACGAGAAAAGTATAAAGGAAAGTCTTAGGGTCATTTGTAAAGACACACTAAGGTAGAACACTGAAGCTAAGCTGAGATTCTAGGGCGGGGTTGCTAAGAATTCTCAGAAGTGTTTCAGCTGCAGAGAGGGGGGTTTAGGAAAAGGGGATGGTTTGATCCCAGTGTCTAGAATCAATAAGAGACAGAGAGCAGCTTCCAGGGGCAGCATAGAGAAGCAGGAGCCGCAATAGCAGAGAGTGCAGCAGCTGCGCAACGTAGGGGAAACTTCAGCTACACAGGTGCTGTGCAGTCTCTCTTGTAGCAGCGTTGGGCAGCAGGAAACCCTCAAGGGTTATGCAGAGACCCTCAGGGGCAGCGTAGGGTCTGCGTCACCCACTCCGGGGTTACGCAACCCTTTCCAGGCCAACGTAGAGGGACGCAGAGGCTGACATAGGGCCTTCAGGGGCAGTGCTGAGGTTTCTAGGGCCAAGATCTGGCAGAGTCCTGTAAATCCCGTTTGAGGGTGTGGATTAGTCAATATTTTGGCTTCAAAATAGCAGGTTAGTTCCTGATCTATATTTTTTCTGTCGGGTTTTCCAGATCTGGAACCCATATTTCTGTATTCAGAAAACTCTTAATAATAAAACCCTCCAACAACCAACAGACTGATTTTCCCGCATTGGGTTTTTCCGGGGACTATTATCTGGAAAATCCTTGTGTCACTTTGTCTATGTGTGCATGCACTTTTTCTAGATCTGAATTGGTGAAAGTCTGTTATGTGTTTTCTTCGATGTTAATCTGAATTTTCAGCTTAATAAATTAATTAAGTAGGAGAAAGCATAACCAGAACTAACAATAGATTTCTGCATAAGTAACATTCAGAAATTTTCACATGGTATCAGAGCGATTGCTGATCTAGGAGGGTCACCAGTAGAATATTGAAGGATCTTGCTGCAGAAAGTAGTAGGAAGAGCAACAACAGCAGTAGAAGGCTAGATCTGAAGGGAAAACACAATTTCAGAGGGAGCAGACTCACGCAGAGGGCAGGGTGATGCATTCTTACGCTGTGTCCATGCAGGCCCACGTACTTACTGCGCAAAGGCGGCGCTGGGATTGTTTGAAGCCAGCCAGGGTGACGCGGATTTGAATCTGTCTGATTCAGAAGTGAAGTGCCTAAAGCAGTATTGCAAAACTTTAGTAGGTGTTGGTGGGGTTAAATTTTTGAAGTCTTCAGAATTTTTTCCTAAGCACTAGTGACAAAGAGTGGGGGGAGATCAACTTTCTAGAGAATTTCTAGCCAAAGAAACTTGTAGATCGATCTGAGGATCGAAGAGAGTTGAATCATTGTTGATTTGGCAGATTTCCAAGGAAGGAAATCAGTTTTCAGAGGGAGCAGAGGGTGCCAGTTCGCAAAGGACCCTAGATCCAGATCTCTAGCAGAGAGAAGAGGAGCTTCGAAAGATTTTTGAGCAGATGGCTCCTCATGGACTGCGTGATCAGGATAGATTGGATGGCCTATCCAACTTTGCAGTTTGGAAGGCTAGAATCCTTATAGTCCTAGAGGCATATCATCTAAGAGACCATGCAGAACAAGTTTTGGCCACGTCGACCGATGCAGATCTCTTGAGGAAGCATAATGAAGGTGCTGGACATGCCAAGCGGCTGATAATGGATGGAGTTAAGGACCATGTTGTCCCACACATAGCTGAGAAGATAACAACTAATGAGATGTGGAAGGCCTTAACATCCCTATATGAGGGAAAATCCGTCCAACGGAAAATGCTTTTGGAGACTCAGATGCTTTCATTCATGATGACCAACGGGGAAGATATGGAAAATTTTCTCTTCGGATTACAGTCGATCAGAGACCAGTTGACTGCCATCGGTGCAAAGGTGGAGGATGATGTGATGGTCAGGATTGCTCTCAATACGCTCACAGATGAATGGGAAACCTTTGTCCAAAGTATCTTGGGTAGAGCTGACCTTCCAGACTGGGACAACTTGTGGGCAATCACACGTTAAGAAGAACTCTGCAGATTCACCAAGAAGCAGTACAACACGAGATCGAGTAAGGTGAAAAAGGAAGATGAAGAAGATGCTGCCTTGACATCAAAGAAGCAATAGAGAAAGAAGAAGAGAGATCTGTCAAAGATCAAGTGCTTCCAGTGTGGCGAACTAGGACACTTCGCCAACAATTGTCCTCAGAAGAAAAAGGACAAGGAAGCTTCTTCTTCCAAGGCTGCAGTGGCGGATGATGGGTCAGAAGATGATGTAGGCATGAGTGCTCATGAACCACGAAAGTGGGGCGACATGGATCTGTAGAGGAGCTACAGAGTGGTGGCGAGATCCTTGAGAACCTCATCTCTTGGATCACATCCGAGCTACGAGAGCTTAAAGACAATAGCAAGACAGGTGGAGCAGTGGGTGCATAGATCACGGATGAAGCAGAGGCAGATTTGAAGGTTGGAAGGAGTAACGTAGTTCAGATGCAACATCAACGTAGAGGCAACAACAACGTATGGGTTGATGTGACTTCAACAACGCAGAGCAGAGCTGCAACAACGTGGAGGCTTTAGGAGGACAGCGCAGTGCAGCAACAACGTGAGAGATTTCAGCACAAGTTTCTAATGTGACTTCAGCAGTGCAGAGGGAGTTTGCGTATGCAGTGCAGAGCTGTAGTTGTGCATCATTCTCCAGGTGAGAACACATCAGCAGCCGATGGAGCTTCAATGATGAGGTTGCAGCCCAACTGACTTGTCTGTCAAAGATTGGGCAGGAGATTCAGTTGTTTCTCTCAGCAAATGAAGATGTAGTGCAGCAGGTGGTAGCACGGATGCAACAGATTGAGAGGGAGCTGTAGTACAAATGTGGCAGTGGCGGTGACAACATCATGGGCAACAGTACAAAATGGCAACAATAGTGCAGAATTGAGTGGCAGTAGGCCAAGCATCAACAACACAAAAACCAGTGCCCAAAATCTTGTGATACATGGTGTGATCTATTGCTAGAGCACACTCCGTGGTAAGAGGAAGTGTTGAGATTTTGTGTAGCAGGGGTAGCATTGAATGTGCTCTAGCTCCAAAAATTTGTGGAGGGACTAGAGTACACATGATCTACAAGACCCAGAAAGGGATTTGGGAAATTTCATCTGGTTTGGGAGATATTTAATTAATTAATTATTTTTAATGTATTTCTTAAGACTAAACTTAGGAAAATTAAATAATTAAAATTAATTAAATTAAACATGGGATGAAATTGTCTTAAGTCACACGAATCAAGCTTTCTTTTAATCTTAGCCATTGATTCAAGATTTGATTATGGCCGTTGGTTTCCCAACGAGAAAAGTATAAAGGAAAGGCTTGGGGTCATTGTAAAGACACACAGAGGCAGAGCACTAAAGCTAAGCTGAGATTCTAGGGTGGGGTTGCTAAGAATTCTCAGAAGTGTTTCAGTTGCAGGGAGGGAAGGTTAGGCAAAGGGGATGGTTTGATCCCAGTGTCTAGAATCGGCAAGAGACAGAGAGCAGCTCTCAGAGGCAGCGCAGAGAAGCAGGAGCAACAACAGTAGAGAGTGCAGCAGCTGCGCATCGTAGGGGTAGCTTCAGCTATGCAGTTTGCCTGGAGCAGCGTTGGGCAGCAGGATACCCTCAGGGGTTATGCAGAGACCCTCAGGGGTAGTGTAGGGTTTGCGTCACTCACTCTAGGGTTACGCAACCCTCTCCAGGCCAGCGCAGAGGGACGTAGAGGCTGCAGAGGTTGACGCAGGGGCTTCAGGGGCAACGTTGAGGTTTCTAGGGCCAAGATCTAGTTGAGTCCTATAACTCCCGTTTGAGGGTGTGAATTAGTTAATATTTTGGCTTCAGAACAACAGGTTAAATGCAGATCTATATTTTCTCTGTCGGGTTTTCTAGATCTAGAACCCAGATTTGCTGTATTCAGAAAACTCTTAATAATAAAACCCTCGAGTAGCCAGCAGATCAGTTTTCTCGCATTGGGTTTTTCCGAGGACTATTGTCCAGAAAATCCTTGTGTCACTTTGTCTATGTGTGCATGTACATTTTCTAGATTTGAATCAGTGAAAGTCTGTTATGTGTTTGCTTCGATCTTAATCTGAATTTTTAGCTTAATAGCTTAATTAAGTAGGAGAAGCATAACCAGATCTAACAATAGATTTTTGCATAAGTAACATTGAGAAATTTTCACAGTGCAGTTCCTGAGGGCTAATGTAAATCTTTGTTGGGGACAACTACCTAGTGTTTGTGTAGCTGATTTCTGTTGAGAATTTGGAGGGCTAGTGATTAATTCAAATTCTCTTCTTGATAATTACTTGTGAACTTACTTGAGTTACTTATGCCTTCTCTTGCTTAGCTTAATAGTCTTTCATCAAATCAATTATCAAAATACAAAAGACACAAAGTCAGGTTCTTCGAGCCAGGACAAAACCTCTCCTTCTTGGAGAGGAAAACCCACGAGAAATTCTTCTTATAGATCTTCAAATGACAAGTACCATGACCAAGACTTAGACCCTTGACCTATGAATGCTTCCAAGACCTTGACACTGCTTCAATGTCGATCTTTCTTTTCTTCACCAATGTGCACCAACATGCATCAAACATTAGAGAACTCGGTCTCTGAGTTTATCTTGAGATTCTCCTTCTCATCCTTTGCATTCACATCAGATTTATAACCTTCTATTCTTACTGTAATCCACACTTCTCTAACCTCTAAACTCAACACCTTTTTAACCTCTATGATCAGCACTTGTTCACTTCTGAAATTTGTATTTCATCAATGTTGAGGTTCGTACTTTATCACTGTTGAGATCCGCACTTCATTAATTATGGGGTCTGCATTTTTCACTCCTGTAATCTGCACCTTTTACTCAGCATCATCTGCAAACTTCAGTATTTCTGACCCTGATCACATCTTCAGGAATCCGCATTTATTGCTTCAGTAAATCCACATTTACTACACCAAGAAATCCACATTTTATCACTCTTGAAATCCGCATATATTACTCTCTGAAATCTGCATATATTACTCTTTGAAATCCACATTTATTACTCTCTGAAATCCGCATTTATTACTCAGAGCTGTTTGCAATTTTCTGCTGTTTTCTGTGAAGTCTACTAGGGTATATATAGTAGTTTGCCCTTGTATATTAGCCGACTTATCTTTGTGAATCGATGTGACTATTTTGGGAGCCGACATGACTTCTTGATCATCTGTTATGAGGCCGACTTCTTACTGCATATAGTGCCTAAGAGCACATTTTCCAGAGTTTAATGAGGTTACCTTGGAGTATCATTCAGGAGCTATTTCTTCACGGTATCATGACAAGGTCTTGGAGCATTTTAGATGACTAGACTCTTCATATTTTTGACCCTTAATTATATTTATAACTAGAAGACACAACCTAATAGACATCAAGAAGAAGTCTATTGACCTATTATAAAACCTTTCTCGTGAAACCCATACGTAAGCATAACAAAAATACATTTTATTATCTTTGTCTTTTATTTTACATAAATACATAACTACATAGTCAATATGAAGACCCATCCTAGTTACACTTTTCAACACTCCCTCTTAACTAGAGAGGTATTCATATAGGTACATGGTCACTTTCAAACTGAAGAATCTCATAAGAAGAATCGGATTGGTAATCACATCTGTATAGTATCATATCAACCAGCTTTGTCCTAGTGCAAGGCCTTGACTAACAACCCCATCTCTCAACGAGACAATGGGCTACAATGTTGGCGAGACACATGACTTATAGACATGATAGTCATTGTCTCTCCAAGGTACATACTCCACCCAGGTGTTCAAAGAGTATGACCTTCTTGGACTATTCTTCTCTTGGGTAGCTAACCCTCAAAGAATATCGACCCTCAAGTACTCTTATCTTGAATGCCCTATCTCATTCTCAAAGAGTATCGAATGCTAGATGATTACCCAATCCTCCATTTTGTCTTCCAGGTGAAGACCAGAATGATGTGTTTATCCATTCTCTCCACACGACCTTCACTAAGACTTACGGTTGTTAGTCTTGGTCTAGTGCATGACACATGCATTAGAAAATCACATACGTCACTCCCTCTTAACTCAGGAAGAACATACTTCAAGTTTCTTCCAAGTAAGAAACTTATGAACAGGCTTCCTCTCAACCAGGGTCCTGCAAGAACAATGGTGAGACACCTAACTGTTCATGAAGAATTCCTCCCCTCGATGTCATGGATTTCGATATTAAGGAATCTTCAACCTTTGGCTTCATAGCAAAGTAACAAAAATCGCGATGTTATCGCGATTTTTTGAAAAAATCGCGCTTTTTTCAAGCGGCCGATTTAATCGGCGATTTTTTGGACGATTTTTTGAAAAAATCGTCATCGCGATTTAATCGCGATTTTTTCGAAAAAATCGCGAGTCGATTGGTAAAAATCGTGCCTGCGTCGGACAGCGGCTTATAATGCGATTTTTTGGTTTTTATTTGTCATTTTTCGTTGGACAGAGTTGTTTATGAGAGCCAAGGAGAGAAGAAGAAAGAGCCAAGGAGGGAAGGAGGAGATTTAGAAGCCCAAGATTGGACAAAACTTAGAATTTCTTGCAATCCAAGCGAAGAAAAATCGAATTTGGACCAAGTGTTTCCGGCAAAACGTTTTTCCAGGTATGGGCATCAAATTTAACCCATTTTTTTTTGTTTTTTTCTTGTTCTTCCATGGGTTTCTATTACCCATGTATTTTTCATCATTTGTGATTGCATTTGGTTGTGTTTTTTTTGTTTGTTTTTGTTTTATTGAGAGGAGAGGGTTTATTTTGGTCAAAAATGCAAAAAATTGTTTGTTAAATTTTGTTTTTTATATTTCTTCTTGTGCTCTTAGCTTCTTCCCATTATTTTTGCTTGTGTTTCAACATGTATTTTTTCCAATTATTTTTGGATTGAGTTGAGGGTTTTTTTTTGGTGAAAAAAATCAAAATGTTGTATGTAAAATTATAATTTTTTTATTTTATTTTTTAACTGGCAATTTTTCTTGTGCCCTAGGTTCAAATTTCAACATTCAAAGTTCAAACTTCAAAGTTTCCAACATGCCAAGGAAATTAGATCCTTTATGGGAATTTGGTGAACCTGATGGGGGTTTTGACCGATCAAACTTGTCTTGCAAATTATGTGGTCAACACATGACAGGAGGGGTATACAGGTTGAAATACCACTTGGCACAAATTCCTGGGCATGAAGTAGGCCCTTGCAAAAACACCAATCCAGAAATAATCAAAAGAGCCATGAACTCATTGGGAGAAATAGAAACCACTAAACTCAGCAGAGCAGCTCTAAAAAGTCAAATATCAGGGTTTGTGGTTGAGCGTGAGAGTGGTAGTGGCTCTTCAGCATCAGCCTCTTCTACAGGCAGCCCCGTCGCTGCTGCCTCATTTTTTGTTCCTAGAACCACTCACGGGGCACATCCATCTATCTCCTCCTATCTTAAAAGAAAGGAGAAGGAAGAAGCTGATAGGTTGTTGGGCAAACTGTTTCTTTGGAGTGATATTCCTTTCAGTGTTGCCAGGACCAATCCATTTTATCAGTCTGCGATTGATGCTATCGCTGTTGTTGGCCCAGGATACAAAGCCCCTTCAGAGAATGACCTTAAAGGGCGCATTTTGCAAAATGAGAAAGTTGACTGCACCAAGAGATTGGAAGAGTTAAGGGCATCATGGGAAATCACAGGATGCACTGTTATGTCAGATGGTTGGACTGATCAAAGGGGTAGGACCTATTATCGCTTGCCGCCTACACCTACCTACAGTTAGTGGGAAAAGCTTTCAACCCCACAGGTGTGGTTGGTGGCAAGGAACTCAGAGAAGGGGCTGTCACCTATTCCCAACTCTCTCCGTTTAAGTTATCTCCTAGGTTAGCTAAGGGGGGTGGTCCCTGAAGGAAAACTAAGCTAAAGATGTGAGATTTCTAGGAGAATTGATTAGAAGGAATTACTTATCAAAGATGACTTGATTTCCAATATGTAAACAAGCATATAAGTATATGAGCAATATTCAATGTCGTGTTCAAAATATAGACCAGTGCTTTAAAGTAGATAACAAATGCTTGCTCAAAAATAAAAATCAAGATATAATGACAATAATCCCACAAAGGAAATGTTAGACCAAGATCACAATATGCAGTTAAATTTGCAACACCAAATAAGGGTATTTGCCAATTAAACGAGATATATCAATCATCCATAAGTATAATGACCATTAAAATGACAACATGCAATGGAGTTGTATGTAGCAGCAAATTTCCAAGTACCATAGAATTAAACTTGTTGCAAAATTTAAGGAATTTAAAAATGATTGCATCAAAGTGCTTCTTGAGATAATATTTGCACGTGAATCTTTAGACCGTCAAGATAGCAAAATAAAATTTGGGAACTTTGCAATGTAAATGTGATGAGATAGTGCTCTTGGTTTATTTTATTAATTAGTTCTAAAGCAATGTTACAATTGAACTCCTGTCCCCAGACCTCACCCTCGCCAGAAATTCGGATCTCACAATGAGGAGTCCATAGGGGTGGAGGGTCCCTAATGTCTATACAACCAACTTAAGTTGGAGGTTAATTTTTAGAGACGCAAGTCTAGCATGCAAAGTGAAATGCCTAAATGATATGGAAATGAGTTTGCAAGTGCTGTGTAAAAGATGGAGATGATTCAATTAAATATGCTTCATAGTTAGAATAATTCAAGTTGCCATAAATTGAAATGTTGTGCTTCTTTACTTGTAGTATGTTGTGAAACTTATCCAAATGAGGAGTAGATCACAAAACATAAGTAAGTGATGGCAAATGAGATTGCAAATTAGGAAATTTAAATGACTATGTGATCTAAGCAATTAACGAAATGAACATATGAGTTATGCACATGCAACTAGGCTAGATTAGCAAACGAAACGATGAATGCAAGTGATTTAGTTTGAGAAAATTAAAAGAAAAACTAAGCAAAAGAAAGTTACCCACTCAAGAAGATTTCCTCCCTCTAAATGAGTAGGTGAGATACCATGGGAAAAACTTCCCAAGCTCCCTCAAGAACAATTATCTCTTTATTAATGAAAATGAGGCCCTCTTATAGAAATGAGGGGATTGGGAAGAGCTTACAATATGCGTTTTAAAATTGCTCCTTCCCAAAGTTACAAGTGTAAGATTTCAAAAAAAAAAATTTCTTGTGAGATGTTTACAAAGTAAAGGCTTAAAGCCTTGAGGTGAACGACGGCTACAATTCCTCAAAAGAATGAGGCTTTAGAAGTAGAGGTGAAGTGATAAGGCGGAACTTGGACTTGAGGTTCCAAACGGAAGAGTGTTCCTTAGCCTATGCTTTAGCTCCCTTTCTTCAAAAAAAACTTAGATTGCTTCCAAGAACACCTATAGGCAAACAAGCAAAAGAGTTAGCATGCCAAAGAAATAGTGCTGAAATATGTGAAAGGAAATCACATGCATGCGAAGGAAAAAGTTAGAAACTCAATGCAAGTATAAAATACACTGTATGTTACAAATTCCCTCACTAAGATCAGCTTGAAAGAGTTGATTTAGTGAGTGAGAATTAGGATTTAAACCCAACAACTTAGCCTCAAATGCTAGATAAAATAGATATGTGCACAAATGAGAGAAGAAATATATGAGATTTTTTTTAGAGATGGAATAGAAGCAAAAGGCTCATGAAACCCCCTTTTAGATAAATCTCTTGATGTCTTATGAGATTGTTGGCTTGAACCACTTATGAGACCTCTGATATCCTTGGAGCTGACTTATTCGAATCGAAAAAAAGTCTTCACACTCCAATGGACTTGGCAACCTGTCCTTTGAACACACCAATTTCTGCAAACCAATTGTTAGTGCAAAAGAAACTTGGCATATAGAGGCCACGTTGAGCTTGTCATTTCATCGAAAATAACAAGCTACAACAAGAGCGCAAAACATACCAAGTCCAAAGGAGATATGAGATAGCTACAAATCTCCCCTCCCTAGACAATAGTGCCTTCAGGCAAATGCAAAGAAAAACAACTAGATTGCGATAAATAACAATATCAAATGAAACAAGTATACCTCATCAACCAAAGAATGCACCACAAGAGAAGCTAGTAACCCCAAAGACTTTTCTTTATTCAGCTCAATAACAATTTCGGCATAATAACAATAAGCACAAGCTTCAAAAATCCACCGTTACAATGAGAGCCCAAGGCTCATTTAAATAGGAAAATGGGAGCCAATCCCAATGACCAATCCATCAGATAAGTGGAGAAATGGTGGAGATCACAAAACCAACTTGAACTCCAAGTGTATGAGAGACCAAAACATATGTGATGTCAAATCTGAAATGTGGCAGTGTATACTCCTGTTCAGGCCAGCGTATCTTACCTTCCGCTTTGCATATTTCTGTGATTTTCCAAATACTTCACTTGAGGATCAACGTGCTAATCAAACTATTGGACAATTGTGGACTTAACTGAAGTGTATGGGAGACACAACTCCCTCAAAACTCTGTGCTGGCTGCCACCACAGGCAGCGTATATCCTTGGCTGGTCCACGCTGATATCCCCTTGAATTTGGTCTACGTAGACTGCTGTGAACTTCCACTTAAATTAACGCTGTCCCATGAACCCACAGTTCTAAAAAATGTGTAGATTTTTCCATGCGTTAATTGTGTATAAGCTGATAATAAGTTGAGATAAGTGGAGTTTAATTCCCACGTAAGACTGCTTCTCAATTCTCACGTGAAATCCGGTTCCAATCGTGCTGCTGAAGTGTTGACTGCGTGAATTTCTGAGTGGGCCAGCGTGTAATTTGATTGGCCTGTGCGTGAAATTCTTATTTGGCATATGCGTATCTCCCTTTGAATGACTTATGCGTGGACAAAGAATGTGAGTGGAGCCATTCCCCACTTATTTTATTAAAGTTCCAACTTTAATATCCATCACTATGTATTAAATCATTGATCCAACCGTTTACCATACGTAATATCTCAATATTGCCTTGCTGACTTATGTTTGACTTGGCCCACTAACTCATGGTGATGAAGTGGCTGCCATGTCACACCTTTTGTCCCCCTTTAAACTTTTCAAACGTACCACATATTTCTGATATGTGAATTAAATTAAATCATTGAACGGACTTTTTTTTTTTTTTTTTGACTTCCATTTGACTTGCCACTTGGAACTTTGACTCTGACTTGAGTTGTACCCTATGGTGGGCCCCACATGCTTGCCACATCACTTTTGACTTACCCTCAATCTGCCATGTCAAAATTTGACTTATTTTGACTTTGGAAAATTTTCCAAATTTTTCCAATTATGAATTATTTTTGAATTTTTTCTCAAATTTTCTACTGGCATTAGGAAAATCGGCTTTTGAGGGACCATAAGTCATTTTTTGACCCTCAAAGTGGGTCCTAGGATAATGCTGGGTCTCTGAGGATGAATTTCGACTGGTCACACGCCCCAGACATTTCCGAAGACCACTTATTTACATCATTACATAGAAAATAATTAAAAAATCCCATTTTGCGGGAAAATTTTAATTATTAAAAAATCCTACTTAGACCTAGTCAAATTCCGCGAAATTTCAGAGATGACCTAGCATGGTAATATACATTGACTCTAGACACTAAGATGTGTTAGGGGCTCAACCTTCAAGCCGTCACCCCGGCTTTGGGGTAATGCAATGAGTGAAAAAACCTAGAAAATTATTCGCCGCTAAAAAGAAGGAATAATTAACCAAGTAAAAAAAACACTCCAAGGTGTACTCGCTTGCTGTTCGAGTCCCAACATCTTAGGCCTATTACATGGCTTTATTCATCATGCTAGTGACATTTATAGAATATCCCCGAAGGGCTGCGGAATCTGAAGACTGAAAAAGAAAATGATGAGAAGAAGAAGTAGAGTTTAAAAACTCTGTTGAACATGATGATATCTGATGATATCTGAATGGCACAAGTGTCTTCTGGTTCATCCTTGGGCATGGAGTCTTCTCCTTGTCATCAAGTGCCACTCCAGTGGTCAACAGGACCCTTATTAACTTCTTGGTCAGTTGTCCCAAAGGGACAATGTTTATGAAATCTGTTGATGCATCTGCACATGTGAAAGATGCAAGATTATTATGTGATTTATTAGATGTGTTCATTACGGAGGTTGGGCCCCAAAATGTTGTCCAAATCATAACGGACAACGCTACAAACTATGTTTCTGCTGGCCAGATGCTTATGGAGAGGTATCCGGGCATATTTTGGACACCTTGTGCGGCACATTGCCTTGATTTGATGTTGGAGGACATCGGAAAGCTTGATTTTGTCAGTGATATTGTAGAATCATCAAAGAGAATCACAAAATTTATATATAACCATGGATCTGTGCTTCATTTGATGAGGACATTCACCAACAATAAGGAGTTGGTGCGGCCTGGTATTACACGATTTGCCACTTGTTTCATCTCTCTTCAATCCCTCTTGAATTCTAAGTGGGAATTGAAGAGAATGTTTGTTTCAGATGAGTGGCGTGCTTTGACTATCAGCCGCAAATCAGAGGGACAGGCCATCTGCAGGTTGGTGTCATATCAGGAAAGTTTCTGGGCTGGAGTGGAAGAGGTGTGCAGCATTAGTGAACCTTTGGTAAAGGTTCTTAGATTGGTGGATGGAGAGAAGCTCGCAATGGGCTACTTGTATGAGGCCATGGATAGGGCCAAAGAAGCTGTTCGCAGCTATTATGATGATAAGGGTGATGATGGGTTTCAGAGACAACTTCTTTTATGGGAAGTGATCGATGATCGATGGAACAACACACTCCATCGTCCCATTCATGCTGCAGGGCTCTTCCTGAACCCCGCATTTGCTTATTCATGTGGTTTTCTATTTGATGCTGAGGTCATGGATGGCTTTTTCACTTGTGTTCAGAAGATGGTGCCAACTCCATCAGAACGTTCAGAGATATCCAAAGAGATGGAGGTATACAGAATGGCAGGTGGCACCTTGAGCTTCGACATGGTTGTCCAGGATAGGACTGTTAAAATGCCAGGTAAGATTTTCATTATTTTAAAAATTTTCTTATGTTTGTAACTTTATCAGTTTATCTTATTTGTTGTAACTTGTAACTTGTAGATGCATGGTGGAGGAGCTACGGTGGCAGATTACCAAAACTCCAAAAACTTGCCATTAGAATACTCAGCCAAACATGTAGCGCTTCAGGATGCGAGCGCAACTGGAGTGTATTTGAAAAAATACACTCCAAAAGG
This sequence comes from Pinus albicaulis, assembly GCA_034641835.2. NCBI lineage: Eukaryota > Viridiplantae > Streptophyta > Pinopsida > Pinales > Pinaceae > Pinus > Pinus albicaulis. The sequence goes on from CM076576.1 coordinate 933,711,592, forward strand.
CGCAACAGGTAAAAAACTTAACATATCTCAACTGATTTTTTGAATTCATTAAATATTTTTTTAAAAATATTTAATTTATTAATTTATGACCCTTGTACAGGTTGGAGGGTCAGCGGCTCAATGACATGGTTTACGTTTACTACAATCTTAGATTGTGGGTGAGACAACTTGAGAGGACCCCTGATATAGAGGCCATCTCTTTAGATGCGATTGACACCACTGCTGAATGGAGGGTTGAGGCTGAGAGGCCTGTCATGGAGTCAGCCCCTGATTGGATAGAGCAGGAGGTAGTGGAGGGGGAGGACGAGGAGGAGCAGCAGCAGCAGCAGGAGGAGGAGGAGGAGCAGGAGGAGGAGGTGACACCACCTATCACTACTACCGGTAGAGGACGTGGTCTGCCTCCTTTAGCTCCTGGTGGTTCAGGTTCCCGTTCCGGTTCTGGTGCTTCATTTTTTTCTTCTAGAGCACGACAGAGCCCATTGCCAGTCCCGCCAGCTTCTTCATCTAGAGAGAAAGGCAAAGCTGTTGTATTTTCTCGCAAGAGGGGCAGAGGAAATGAATAGTATAGGACCATAGGTTATATGGTGCATTGACATTCCTTTGTATATGACTGTTGACATTATGACTCATGATATGAGATACATTATTATATTTTTTGTTGATATTTCGAGGCTGAGTTGACTCTTGAGACTCAGGACTTAGTATTCAGGACAGGATTCAGTTTTATGTGTGATGTAGCACTAGACATGATATTACACATCTTATATATTAGTTTTTTTTCATATTTATGTGTCAATACATTTATTTTATGCTGTAGATGCTTTAGATATTAAAAAAATTGAAAAAAAATGAATATTTTTGTATGTTACGATTTTTTCCCGATTTTTACGATTTTTTCCGATTTTTTCCCCTCGGCGATTTAATCCCGATCGCGATTTTTGTTACTTTGCTTCATAGGGCACAAATCATCCATCACTTTCAGTCACAAGTCATGTCAACCATCTGAAGGTGATTCATCATCCTTTCTCATCTAGTCCACCTTTATGCCATGCTGCTTTCCTTTGAATCATCTCCAAGGATCATACATCCTTTCTCATGATTAGCAGCCCTGCACAAATTCATCTAGATAAGCATATACATATGAACTTTTAAAAACATAAGTTACCTTAGTCATCATCTTTCACCATGACATCTTCCTGTAGGCATCGACATCATTTATTCAGATTGACACATATCCTAATGATATGTTTTGTCAAATGTCTTCTTCTTTACCAGACTTCTGTCAGAGTCTTCATATCCTCCCAAGAGATCTCCTAGTCACATCTTCTTGGATTTCGAATGATAACTGGCTCTTGACATGGTAGCATTTCATGATCTCTTCCTTTCTGCACATTCTTCATTCCCAGGAACTCACAAATTACAGTTCCTTGTCCATATACAACCACCTCATATTCCACATGAGCATATATTATGTTGATTTCATCGGTCAGTGCACTGAGAGAGATCCTCCTTCAAAGATTATACTTCTAAATGTAGAAGTTCATTACTTGCAACCATATGACATGACTTCATAGCATACAGTGTCAGCATATAAATATATATATGTACCTCATACCCTTTTCCTTTGAGTCATCCTGTAGCAATTTCACTAGGATGAAGAGGTCCATTCCCTTGACCTGCTTCATCAATATGTCATCACATCCCATAATTGTGTAGCATAGAATTCTTGATGAAACCATTCTGCTTTCTTTCTAATCAATGAATTCATAGAGAACTCCATTAGAAAATGTCAACACCTATTGCCATGATGACCCTTGATCTTGATGACTGCCTTCCATCAGTATTGTTATCAGTGAGGTTTTCCAAGAGCTGTTTCATTGAGAGCTCCTGTCATGCTTCAATCATGGTGCTATACTACTTTCTAGCATACTATTTTACAACCAACAAAAATCACTTAAAGGAGAAGATGATCTCAATCATAGTGGAGATCCCTCACTTCTTCTTTCTTAGATTTCTTTGCATCAAGTTCTTCCCTCATTTCTGAGACATGGGCTTCTTCCCTTTTTCTCTTGTCCTTTTCAGATTTAGGACAATCTCTTTTATAATGCCCAAGTTCATTACATCCAGGGCATTGTGCTTTGTCCATATTTCTTCTTTTATTTTGAGGACCAAATTTTTCTGAATCTTCCTTTCTTCCTAGATATAGCTGCAAAGGCTAGATTCCCTTCACTTGATCCTGTATCAGCTTTTACTTTCAATCTTGTTTCCTCTATTTTACATAGAGATCATAAATCGTGGAATGGTGTGGCTTCTTTCTTCACGTATAAACTTGAAGTGAAGTTTCCCCATTCTTCTGGCAGAGCATTCAACACCATTGGAGTCATCTCAGTGTCAGACATTACTTCTCCCAATTCCTGTAGTTGATCTCAGAGAGATTGCTTCTCCTGCAATACTCACAGAGAATAGCTCCACCAATTTCTCATATATTCCTTTTGATGATTCTAGATTTGATATATCGGAGATGAGAGAGTCTTTTATGGATTCTGTAAGAATCCTTTGGGCTCTTATATCTCCCTTCATGTATTTGGCATGACTTCCTTGTCCCTTTCTTCCATGTAGGAAAGTTTGAAACCCTAACCAATTTGTTGCTTTCTTTGCAAAGAAGACATTTTTATAGATTCATATGAAGTCATAAAGATACTTACTTGAGTAGATGCTTTTCTTCTTCTATCAGCTTGTTGATAATGATGAAGATCATGACATGAACTTCCGCTTAGATTGATTTCAAAGTAGGTGACCTTGGATCCTTGATGAACAAGGATTACTTCAGAATGAGGATGTCTTCAATAGTATTGGGTGGAGCTTAATGATGTGCCTTCCAACAATGTCTTCAATATCAAGAATCTTTGATGTCAAAGATTACCTCCTCGATGTGTGGATTCTTTGAATAAGGTTGAAAGTCTTCTTGAGATGGCTTGAGGATTTCCTTGCAAACTGACTTGATTTTTCAATATAGACTTTGACTTTTGCTTTGATGCTTTCTAGAAAACTGAATTTTGATCCTTGAGTGTCTTCTTGTTAAACAACTCTTTGTCTTTAGCACCTTAGCTCTGATACCATGTTGAGAATTTGGAGGGCTAGTGATTAATTCAAATTCTCTTATTGATAATTACTTGTGAACTTACTTGAGTTACTTATGCCTTCTCTTGCTTAGCTTAGTTAGTCTTTCATCAAGTCAATTATCAAAATACAAAAGACACAAAGTTAGGCTCTTCGAGCCAGGGAAAAACATCTCCCTCTTGGAGAGGAAAACCCACGAGAAATTCTTCTTATAGATCTTCAAATGACAAGTACCATGACCAAGACTTAGACCCTTGACATATGAATGCTTCCAAGACCTTCACACTACTTCGATGCTGATCTTTCTTTTCTTCACCAATGTGCACTGACTTGCATCAAACATTAGAGAACTCGGTCTTTAAGTTTATCTTGAGATTCTCCTTCTCATCCTTTGCATTCACATCAGATTTATAACCTTCTGTTCTTATTGTAATCCGCACTTCTCAAACCTCTGAACTCAACACCTTTTTAACCTTTGTGATCAGCACTTGTTCACTTCTGAAATTTGCATTTCATCACTGTTGAGATCCGCACTTGATCACCGTTCAATTCCGCACTTCATCAATTATGTGGTCCGCATTTTTCACTCCTGTAATCTGCACCTTTTACTTAGCATCATCCACAAATTTTACTATCTCTGACCCTGATCACATCTTCAGGAATCCACATTTATTTATTCAGTAAATCCGCATTTACTACACCAAGAAATCTGCATTTTATCACTCCTAAAATCCACATATATTACTCCTGAAATCTGCATTTATTACTCTCTAAATTCCACATTTATTACTCAAAGCTGTCTGCAATTTTCTGTGTTTTTCTGCGAAGTCTACTAGGGTATATATAGTAGTTTGCCCCTGTATATTAGCCGACCTATCTTTGTGAACCGATGTGACTATTTTGGGAGCCAACATGACTGTTTGATCATCTGTTATGAGGCCGACTTCTTACTGCATATAGTGCCAACTTTAAGAGCACATTTTCTAGTGTTTAATGAGGTTATCTTTGAGCATCATTCAAGAGCTATTTCTTCATGGTATCATGACAAGGTCTTGGAGCATTTTAGATGACTAGATTCTTCATATTTTTGACCCTTAATTATATTTATAACTAGAAGACACCAGGTAATAGACATCAATAGGAAGTCTATTGACCTATAATAAAACCTTGCTCATGAAACCCATGAAGCAAGCATAACAAAAATACATTTTATTATCTTTGTCTTCTATTTTACATAATTACATAGTCAATATGAAGACCGATCCTAGTTACACTTTTCAACAATTTCATCACTTGGGCCTTGTTAGCTTTCCGTGGGCAAGCCCAGGTGCATGCCTTCTGATCTCATATTGTACCCCACTATTTATCTTATTAAAATCACTTAACTTAGCGCAAATTTTGGCATTTTCTGGGTGTTTAATATTGTGTGAAATTTCTGTGTGTGTTTTTGCAATGTTTGCGCTATTTATCATTATAAATTTTCCTTAGGAATATTACAGTGTTATCAGAGCACATAGTCTTGGTTCAGACTGTGGAAGCAGCTATCAGTCTTATAACACTAGAAGATCAACATAACGTTACTTACCGAAGACAGAGGTGCTGTTGATTTCTATAGCATCGGGAAGTGTTTTGTCTCCTTTTTGGTAGAGAGACTTGGACAACAGTTATCCAGAGAACCCAGAAATCGTTTGTGGAAATTCCACTCGGATATGACTTTATTAAAATAATTAATTATTTTAATGCAGATCCTAAGTTTAAACTTAGGGAAATTAAATAATTAAAGGGTATTAATAGAGTAGAGTGTGAATCTTCTAGAAGACGAAGATCAAGTCATCTTTTAATCTGAGCCATTAATTAACGATATAACCTTGGCCGTTGACTCATCAACGAGAAGACTATAAGAAGAGACTTGAGGGCCATTTGGAAAGTAAGCCAGAGGACACTCTCAGTTACCGAAGGAAATCGATTCTAAAGCAAGAGAATTCGATTTCAGTGGGTGAGATTGTAGAGGCAGGGTTGCAGAAGCAGAAGGAGGAGGGAGGAGTCAGTTATCGGGAAGCCGAAGTCAGGAGGATGAAGGGAAGGGTGAGATGATCAACAACAAGACCCCCTCCACGTAGAATCACGCAGTCCAGGGAGAGATTACGCAAAGCTCTCGTGCTGGATGACACAGAGGGTGAAGGAGGTCACCTCGAGGGTCTGAAATTTGTCTGGAGGTTCCAGAAAATTCAGCCAGGTGTTTGCTAATTTTCTCTGCTCATCAGACTCTTGTAAATGTACTTTCCATTTTTGAAGAGAAATACAAAACCCTCATCTGCTGCATCGGTTTTCCCACATTGTGTTTTTCCAGGGACAATTGTCCAAAGATTAAAGCTGAGGGCTAAGGACAGAAAGAGAGGATCTGCCATGGACCAAAGATCTATCATTCAGAAGGGTTCACACAGTCCTCCAGAGCACGCAGAAATGCAGAGAGAACATGACATGAAAGTGCTGGAATCTAGATTAGAGGAGGATCTTGCTTGTGTGTCGAGCACAGCTTCTCCAAGTGTTTGGTATATTGACAGTGGAGCATCTGCTCATATGGCGGGGGTTCGAGAATGTTTTTCGAGCTACCAAGAAGAACAGATGAATTTTCAGATAACTATGGGAAACAAGGCAAAATATACCCCCATTGGGAGAGGTACCATCACATTTTGGATCGAAGATGGCAACAAGATTCGAGCCACGAATGTTCTGCATGTACCAGGGTTGGGGATGAATTTACTGTCAGTGTCTCAACTTCAGAACAAGGGCTATGACGTATGCTTTATTAGAGATAAGGTGTATGTCAAACACCCTAGCTGGAGCAAAAAGGCACAAATCGGAGTAAGGAGTCACAAGCTATATAAGCTCCAGCTTGAATCTCCGGTGGCCCTGATTGGCAGTACAGATGACAGAGATCTGAATGGATTATGGCATAGAAGGATGGGGCATCTACATCATGGAGCCTTGGGGATTGTCAAAAACACTGTCATAGGGGCTCCTGAACTCAACACGAAGAAAGATGAAGTTTGCAGGGGATGCGTACTAGGGAAGTATGCTAAGGCAACGTTTCCAAGAAGCAACAACAGAACCAAAGGTGTATTAGAGTTAATACACCCTGACATTTGTGGTCCCATGTCCACAACTGCTCTCAGTGGTGCGAAGTATTTTGCCACCTTCATTGATGATCATTCCCGAAAAACTTGGATCTATTTTTTGAAAACCAAAGATGAAGTCTTCGATCGATTCAAAGATTTCAAAGCATTGGTGGAGAACTCTACGTGAAAGAAGATCAAGAAGATGCGGTCAGATAACAGTGGAGAATATATCTATAAATAATTCACAAATTTCTGTGCAAGGGAAGGCATCAAGAGAGAATGGACAGCTCCATACAATCCAGAGGAAAATGGAGTTGCAGAACGGAAGAATCAGACCATAATAGACGCTGCAAGGGCAATGTTGTACGACCAAGATATGCCCAAATTCTTATGGGCAGAGGCCTGCAATACAACAATATATATTCATAACAGAGTTCCTCATAGAGCCTTGGGGAAGGTAACTCCCGAGAGTGTGTTCACAGGCAACAAGCTAGAAGTGAGCCACATCAGGATATTCGGCAGCATGGTGTACTGCCACGTTCCAGATGAAAAGAGAGAGAAGTTGGATCAAACTGCAGAAAAGGGTTTCCTGATGGGCTATAGTGAGAATGCGAAGGCATATCGCATCTATATTCCAGAGAGCAGGAAAATCGTGGTAAGAAGGGATGTAAAATTCCTGGAGGAGAGAGCCTTCAGGAAATCTCGAGAAATGGTCATAGATACGCAGATTGAGGAGGATCCACTAGTACTGCCTCAACGACCTAGAGAGGATAGGTCAAGTGCCTTTCCAAGGCACAATGATTCTGAGGAAAGCTCCTCCAAAGAAGAACAAGGAGAGCAGGTAAGACCACCCACCACTGATGGAAGACTGAGCAGAGAACTTCAACAAATTCTTAAGGATGTAGAAGAATTTGTTGGAGCCCCTAGAGAATGAAAGAGGATAAGGAAGCAACCAGACAGATGTCTGGCACTGGTAGCTCAGGTTGGTGAACTGTCCACCTGTCGGGAAGCAGCTCAGCATCAAGTATGAGTGGATGCCATGGTGGAGGAGTATAGCTCCATCATGACGAATGATGTCTGGGAAGTAGTCCCTAGACCACATGACAGATTAGTTGTAGGATCTAGGTGGATCTACAAGATCAAATATGTTGCAGATGGCAGCATAGAGAAGTTCAAGGCAAGATTTGTAGCTAAGGGGTATGCACAAAAGGAAGGCATTGATTATGAGGAAACCTTCGCCCCAGTAGCTTGCTACACTTCTATCAGATCCGTCATCTCTCTGGCTGCGCAGATGGGATGGGAGATTCACTAGATGGATGTCAAGGCAACGTTCTTGAACGGGGTGATAGAGGAAGAAGTGTACATAGAACAGCCAGAGGGCTTCGAGACATGAACATAAGACTCATGTTTGCAGGCTTACGAAAGCCTTGTATGGTTTAAAACAAGCCCCCATGGCATGGTATGGAGGGATTGATAGCTAGTTGCAGAAGATGGGGTTCGTCAAGAGTGACGCAGATCCCAACCTCTACTACTACTTGAGAGTAGGAGATGAGCCGCTCATTCTTGTAATTTATGTGGATTATCTGTTTTTGACCGGATCATCCAAGCTCATCAAAGACTGTAAGGCGAATCTGGCAACAGAATTTGACATGAAAGCCCTGGGGCAGATGCACTATTTTCTTGGATTAGAAGTCTGGCAGCAGAAAGGGGTAATCTTTCTAGGACAAGGAAGATACACGACTGAAATCCTGAAGAGATTTCAGATGGAAGACTGTAGACCCATGGCCATGCCAATGATTACTAACTGGAAGGAGATAGACACATCGGAGGATGATGAGGCTGATCCCACCTTGTACAGATAGCTCATCGGATCATTGATGTATTTGGTCAATACTAGACCAGACATTTGTTATGTAGTGAATACCCTCAGTCAGTTCATGGTGGAACCAAGGAGGGCTCACTGGGAAACAACCAAACATGTTCTCAGATACCTGAGAGGGACAATCGAGTATGGGTTGAAGTACACCAAGGGAAATGAGGTCCAGTTGAGTGGGTTCACAGATGCAGATTGGCGTGGAAGCACAGTGGATTGGAAAAGTAGCAATGGGTATTGTTTCAGTCTCGGATCAGGAATGACCTCCTGGTGCAGGAGGAAACTAAAGTCTGTAGCACTAAGTTCAGTCGAGGCAGAGTACATGGTAGCGAGCACAACTTCATGCGAGGCCATCTGGCTCTGCAAGTTACTCTTGAACCTGCTCAAGAAGCAGATGGAACCGATCGAGATTATGTGCGATAATCAGAGTTGCATTAGGCTCTTTGAAAATCCTGTGTTTCATGACCAGTTGAAACACATTGACATTCGGTGCCACTTCATCAGGGACTATGTCTAGAGGGGAGCAATACAGTTACGATACACTCCTACAGGAGAATAGGTGGAAAATATCCTCACAAAGGCTCTAAGTAAGATCAAATTCACTTACTTTAGAGAGAAGATGGCGATGGTCGAGAACCCTTTCCATTAGAGGAAAGGGTGGTCTTCAGAAGAAGAGGGAGCTGCAGTACAGATGCTGCAGTGGCAGAGGCAGTGTCACGAGGCAGTAGTATAGGAAGCAACAACACATAGATGAGGGGCAACAACCAGGACAACATCAGCGTAGCAGATATTATAGAGTCAGAGCAGTGCAGTGGTATCTTGCTTAAACACTTTCCTCGCTAAAAGGGAGTGTTGATTTCTATAGCATTGGGAAGTGTTCTAAGTCGCATTTTTTGTGGAGAGACTTGGACAACAGTTATCCAGAGAACCCATAAATCGTTTGTGGAAATTCCACTCGGATATGACTTTATTAAAATAATTAATTATTTTAATGCAGACCCAAAGTTTAAACTTAGGGAAATTAAATAATTAAAGGGTACTAATATAGCAGAGTGTGAATCTTCTAGAAGACAAAAATCAAGTCATCTGTAAATTTGAGCCATTGATTAACGATATAATCTTGGCTGTTGATTCATCAACGAGAAGACTATAAGAAGAGACTTGAGGGCCATTTGGAAAGTAAACCGGGGGATACTCTCAGTACCCGAAGGAAATCGATTCTAAAGCAAGATAATTCGATTTCAACAGGTGAGATTGTAGAGGTAGGGTTGCAAAAGCAGAAGGAGGAGGGAGGAGTTAGTTATTGGGAAGCAGAAGTTAGGAGGATGAAGGGAAGGGCGAGCTGATCAGCGACAAGATCCCCTCCACGCAGAATCACGCAGCCCAGGGAGAAACTGCGCAAAGTTCTCATGCTGGATGACGCTGAGGGTGAAGGAGGTCACCCCGAGGGTTTGAAATTTGTTTGGAGGTTCTATAAAATTCAGGCGAGTGTTTGCTAATTTTCTCTGCTCCTCAGACTCTTGTAAATGTACTTTCCATTTCTAAAGATAAATACAAAACCTTCATCTGCTGCACCGATTTTCCCACATTGGGTTTTTCCGGGGACAATTGTCCAAAAATTACTGTGTTCATATGGTTGTTTCTATTGTGCTATTTACCTTTCTGTTCTTATGCTCTTGATGATAGTGAAGATCTGCAAATGTGTTTATTTCAGAATTTACTGAAGCATCTGTAAATAACTTATCTCATAAGTAGGAAAAATAAACCAAGTATTGCAGAAATATTTTCCTTCTTGAAAATTTCACAGGTGCAAGAGCAGAGAAAGATAGTCGCAAAACACCCCTGACCCTATGACCATTGAACCAGAGGTTGAGAGGCCAAACAAGGGGGATCATGGGGGAGATAAGATGAGTAAGGAAGAGGAGTTTGCCCAACACCTCTTGAAGTCTATCAATGATTTGTCAAGTTTATTGAGGAGCTGAGGCAGCGAAACTGCAGTAACAACAAGGGCAAGGGAATTCAAGGGGAAATTCACCTGGGTGAAGGCTCTGACACTTCACAACACCATGCAATTAATACCCCTAACATACCCCTTGTTTCTAATACACCACCCAGATCCACAATCCCCACATTTTTAGCATCCAATGTTGGAGGGGCACAAGGGAAGGAGGAGATTCCCATGGCAGATTATTTTGTGGAGTATCAGTCCTATGGGCCCGACTTTAGAGAGGCCATCACTTTCAATGATTTTTTCTAGCTGAAGGGCAATAACAGGAGCAAGGGACATGGTGCAAGAGGCTATGCACATGGCACTGATTTGCAACATACCATGGGGAGATTATTTTTCCCGACTTTTGATGGCTCGCCCAAGAGTTCAGCTAGGGCATGGGTTGAGAAGCTGGATGTCTACTTCTAACTCAATTAGATGACAGAGGTGGAGACAATTAAAATTGCCACTTTGCATCTAGAGGGGGAAGCCCATGACTGTTGGTTCCATGGTTTGACCACGATGGGGCACGCAAGAGTCACAACGTATGAGAATTTATGTTGTAAAACCAGCTCAAAAAAGAGAAGAAAAAAGATATCAACGCCTTAGAAATAAGCCACTTCGAGGGGGCAACCTCCAATACATTACGTGAATGAACAATTCTTAGATGATACAAATGACCAAAACCTCCTTCTATATATAGGAGTCCATGGGGCCACAATATAATCCTAGTGGGGCCACAATGTAATCCTAGCCGACCTAACAATAATAATGTAAGGGCACAATAATAACAATATGGGGGTTATAGGGGTACAAGTACAACAATAACAATAAGGGGGGCTACACTAACATAATAAGGGACTACACTATTAATATAGGGACTTAACATGCCCCTCTCCTTCAAACAAGTGTTATCCTCGACGCTTGATTATTTCTTGATGCTCAATGTGATCTTCCACTAATTTATCATCCATATTAGCTATTATTTAATCCTTCAAACCATCCAACTTAGCCTTCATTTATGCTTTTAAACCATCTATGTCATCTTCAGTTGCTCTTCGTAATATCGAAATTTGTTGCACTTGGTACCGTAATTTTGATATCTCATACGGCAATTCTTCCTCTTCATGCGTCATAGTATAGATTTTTGAGGGCTTAATGGGTATGGAATTATTTTTTGGGGGCACTATAGAACCGAATATGATAAAAATTCTAAAATATGCCCTTGGAATCACTTCAACTGCTTTTTCAAACAAACGTTATGCAATTTTCAAAACCAAATACACACCTTTTTCTTGATTTTGAGGAGCTCGATATTGAAACTGAATTACCTTTGTGATTTCAGATATTCAATATCTGAAATTTGGCACTGAGGTAGCCTTCTGAATTCTCTTTAGAATGCCACAGGTCCGACTTAATTTGGATTCTTTAAGACAAAGTTGTTCCCAATCTCCTATAATGACCTAATTATGGACTGGTTCAATAGAGCGAACTTGTACGACTTGCCACGTGTCACTGTTTCCTCCTTTGGCTTTGAAATTTATTGACAGGAAACTACAGTCTGTGTATTTGCGACCACTTTTTACGGCATTCCAATCCGATGCTCAGAGAGAGAGAGCTATGAATATTTTCCCACAATCACCTCTTTGAGATGAAATTCAGGAGCCTGAAAAATCCCTAAATTCCACAGACCATATCTCCGAAAATATTGCGAACCAAGCTTTGAAATTTTGCGACGATGTTCCTCAAGATTTTGGCTTCGCACTCTAAAAATTTCAGCTTCTGAACCTTCATAGAAAAAATCTTATAGTGAAAATTCCACGATGACCTGTTTAGGTTAAATTCAGGAGCCTACAAAAAGACCTAACTTCCACAGATCATATCTCCAAAAATATTGTGAACCAAGCTTTGAAATTTTGCGACGATGTTCTTTCAGATTTCGGCTTCTCACTCTAAAAATTTCAGCTTCTAAACCTTCGTAGAAAAAAAGTTATAGCGAAAATTCCACGATGAGCTATTTGGAGCAGCGAAACCCTAGAATCCAAAGATCTGATACCAAATGTTGTGAAACCAGCTCAAAAATGAGAAGAAAAGAGATATCAACGCCTTAAAAATAAGCAATTTCGAGGGGGCAACCTCCTATACATTACATGAATGAACAATTCTTGGATGATACAAATGACCAAAACCTCCTTCTATATATAGGAGTCCATGGGGCCACAATATAATCCTAGTGGGGCCACAATGTAATCCTGGCCGACCTAACAATAATAATGTAAGGACACAATAATAACAATATGGGGGTTACAGAGGTACAACAATAACAATAAGGGGGGCTACACTAACATAATACGTGACTAAACTATTAATATAGGGACTTAACATGCCCCTCTCCTTCAAACAAGTGTTGTCCTAACGCTTGATTATTTCTTGATGCTTCTGTATAAAATTCTCATCCTCCTATGTGGAATCTTCTACAGGAAAGTTCTTCCACTTGCTGAGACACTCTGAAATTGATCGTACTTGTCGAGTTCTTGTTTCTGTGACTACTTCAGAAATTCTTTCGATGTGATGTTGATCTTCCTGTTGTTTCATTAGATTCTGCACCAAAGTTAGGTTATCCTTTGAGAGTTGGAGAACTTGTTGTTGATACTCAATGTGATCTTCCACTAATTTATGATCCATATTAGCTATTATTTAATCCTTCAAACCATCCAACTTAGCCTTCATTTATGCTTTTAAACCATCTATGTCATCTTCAGCTGCTCTTCGTAATATCGAAATTTGTTGCACTTGCTATCGTAATTTTGATATCTCATATGGCAATTCTTCCTCTTCATGCGTCATAGTATAGATTTTTGAGGGCTTAATGGGTATGGAATTATTTTTTGGAGGCATTATAGAACCTAATATGATAAAAATTATAAAATATGCCCTTGGAATCCCTTCAAATTGCTTTTTCAAACAAACGTTATGCAATTTTAAAAACCAAATACACACCTTTTTCTTGATTTTGAGGAGCTCGATATTGAAACTGAATTACCTTTGTGATTTCGGATATTCAATATCTGAAATTTGGCACTGAGGTAGCCTTCTGAATTCTCTTTAGAATGCCATAGGTCTGACCTAATTTGGATTCTTTAAGACAAAGTTGTTCCCAATCTCCTACGATGACCTAATTATGGACTAGTTCAGTAGAGCAAACTTGTACGACTTGCCACGTGTCACTGTTTCCTCCTTCGGCTCTGAAATTTATTGACAGGAAACTACAATCTATGTATTTGCGACCACTTTTTACGGCATTCCAATCCGATGCTCAGAGAGAGAGCTATGAATATTTTCCCACGATCACCTCTTTGAGATGAAATTCAGGAGGCTGAAAAATCCCTAAATTCCACAAACCATATCTCCGAAAATATTGCGAACCAAGCTCTGAAATTTTGCGACGATGTTCCTCAGGATTTTGGCTTCGCACTCTAAAAATTTCAGTTTCTGAACCTTCATAGGAAAAAACTTATAGCGAAAATTCCACGATGACCTGTTTAGGTTAAATTCAAGAGCCTGCAAAAAGACCTAACTTCCACAGATCATATCTCCAAAAATATTGCGAACCAAGCTTTGAAGTTGTGCGACGATGTTCCTTCAAATTTTGGCTTCTCACTCTAAAAATTTTAGCTTCTGAACCTTCGTAGAAAAAAAGTTATAGCGAAAATTCCACGATGACCTGTTTGGAGCAGCGAAACCCTAGAATCCAAAGCTCTGATACCAAATGTTGTGAAACCAGCTCAAAAATGAGAAGAAAAGAGATATCAACGCCTTAGAAATAAGCCACTTCGAGGGGGCAACGTCTTATACATTACATGAATGAACAATTCTTGGATGATACAAATGACCAAAACCTCTTTCTATATATAGGAGTTTATGGGGCCACAATATAATCCTAGTGGGGCCACAATGTAATCGTAGCCGACCTAACAATAATAATGTAAGGGCACAATAATAACAATATGGGGGTTACAGGGGTACAACAATAACAATAAGGGGGCCTACACTAACATAATAAGGGACTACACTATTAATATAGGGACTTAACAATTTAACTAGGAGGGTGCTGGAGCGCTTTGAGAGGAGAGACTCGGAGGAACACTTTGGGGAGCTGACACGACTCAAGCAGATGGGGAGTACTAAGGCCTACATCTCCGAGTTTTTGAGATTGTCAGTGATGGTGCTCGATTTATCGGAGGCCAGGAGAGTTTTCATGTTGTTGGAGGGGCTAACAAAGCCACTGATAGGATTGGTGAGGTCCAACAGGCCCACCACTTTGCAAGAGGTAGTTGAGAGAGGTCAGAACTTGCAGGATGCTCTACTTAGGGCAAGGGCGCAGGTACCACCTAGGCAGGTGTTCCAGCAGAGCGGAAGAGATACTAGGGCTCCACCACCAAGAGCCAACTAGGGGCGTGGCCAGTTGGATGAGGATACTCGGAGAGATCTCCGAAGGAGGAAGCTATGCTTCACCTGTAAGGAGCCTTGGGCACTAGGCCATAGATGCACAACGGGAAAGGCCCATTACTGAGGTCTTTTCTGACACTAACCAGGAGGATGACGTAGTGTTGGAGGGAGGCGGAGATGACAGCGTGGCACATGAGGAGAGGGGACCCCCATTACCACCATCAGCAGGGGGAGATCCTTTCACACCATAAGGAGGGGTCCTTGCATCCTTACGTGGAGTACCCAAATTTTTGATGTTGATGACAAGGGCACCTTGCAGGGACAACGTGTCTCAGTTTTCGTGGACAGTGGGGCCAACCACAATTTCATCGATGCACAGATGGTTCAAAGGAGGGGTATCACGACTGAGGAGTTTGAGGGGTTCTAAGTCCTTGTGTCAGGAGACAGAACCATGTAGTGTACGCGATATGTTCCCGCTTTGACAATGACCATGGGGAACTATTTAGTGACAAATCGTTTCTTCGTGGTGGATGTGCCAGACACCAATGTGGTGATGGGTGTCTAGTGGCTCTATTCTCTTGGCCGAGTCACTACGGATTGAAGGAAGTTGGAGATGGAGCTTACATGGCTGGATGGAAAATTAGTTGTGCTTCGGGGGATGCATTCTTACCCTTCACAGACAGTCTCAGCAGATAGGATGGAGGCTGACCTGAGGCATCGTGAGATTGAGTGGGTGGTGGAGTGGAGGATTTCTGAAGCTGGGGGTCAGCCCAAGCCACCACAACTCGACATACAAGCGATCTTGGATAGTTACCTGATAGTGTTTGGGGACATACCACCAAGGCAACCACCTGACTGGGGATTTGAGCACACGATTGAGCTAGAGCTGGGGGTACAGGCTATTATTACCACGCTGTACATACTTCCCAAGTCCCGTAGGGGTGAGATTGAGTGAGCCATTCATGAGTTGCTAGCACTTGGACAGATTAGGCCAAGCTGTAGCCCCTTTGCTTCATTAGTTGTCCTAGTGAAGAAGAAGGAAGAGATGTTGAGTCTGCATAGATTATCGGGCACTCAACAAAAAGACCCTGAAGAACTGCTAACCATTCCACGCATAGATGAGCTAATGGATGAGTTGAGAGGAGCCAAGTACTTCTCCAAGACAGATTTGCGTTCAGGGTAGGACCAATTCCAAGCGAGGGATCAAGACGTCCCCAATACGGCTTTTAGGTGTTACTATGGGCACTTCAAGTTTCTGGTTATGCCTTTCGGGCTAACCAACGCACCTGCCACCTTCTAGTCCTGCATGAACCACGTATTCGATGGGCAGTTGCGGAGATTTGTATTGGTGTTTTTCGACGACATTATGATCTATAACAGGACCTGGGAGGAGCATTTGAAACACTTGGAGGTGGTGTTGCACATTTTAGAGGAGCATCAGTTCTATGCCAAGCTGTCCAAGTGCAGGTTCGGATTGACAAAGATGCTCTATTTGGGGCATATTATTAGGGAGGATGGCGTGAGAGTGCATGGGGAGAAGATCAGGGCCATTCGAGACTGGCTAGTACCTCAGAATGTGACAAAGCTGTGGGGTTTCGTGGGTATATGCACCTACTACAGGAAGTTCGTGAAGGGATTCTCCCAGTTGGAAATCCCCCTCACTGATTTGACAAAGAAGGGGGCATTTGAGTGGACCGATGGAGTGTAGGAGGCTTTTGAGCGCCTCAAATAGGTGATGAGTAGTTGTCCGGTGTTGG
The DNA here is from genome assembly GCA_034641835.2 of Pinus albicaulis. Lineage (NCBI taxonomy): Eukaryota > Viridiplantae > Streptophyta > Pinopsida > Pinales > Pinaceae > Pinus > Pinus albicaulis. The sequence goes on from CM076576.1 coordinate 933,727,897, forward strand.
CACTTCCAGATTTCACGCAACCCTTTGTGCATGAGTGCGATGCATTAGGGGAGGGCGTAGGAGCGGTCTTGATGCAGGGGGGGTCACCCGATAGCTTTTGAGAGTCGAAAGCTACTTCCCCACGAGTGGCTATACTCCATATACGATAAAGAGATGCTAGCCATCATGCATGTGCTAGCCAAGTTTAGACAATACTTGGTGGGTAATAGGTTTCTAGTGAAAACAAACCACAATAGCCTCATATTCTTTTTGGAGCAGAAACAACTGCATGAGAGGCAACAAAAGTGTGTGAGAAAGATTCTGGTGCATGACTTTGACATTGAATATGTCAAGCGACGACACAATGGGGTAGCTGATGCATTTTCAAGGAGGCCAACCACTATTTCGTTGATGAGAATTGCTCTGGATTGGAAGGCGCAGTTCCTAGTGGAGTATTCCCAGGACTGATTTGCATGTGAGGTCCTTGATGGCACAGTTACGGGTGATCAATACAGGGTGGTGAACGAGGTGATGTACTACAAGGATTGGATTTATATAGTACGCAACTCCCAATTGAGGGAAAAGAGTATGTAGGCTTCCCACAATTCACCGTTATCAGGGCATCAGGGGTTCATCAAAACCTACAGGGCTATCAGGGAATGTTTTTCATGGAAGGGCTTGAGAGGGGATGTTTTGAGGCACGTCCGAGAGTGTGATATGTGCCAGAGGAACAAGGGTGAGCAGACACACCCTATTGGATTGTTACAACCTCTTCCTATCCTTGAGGGGAAATGGGAGAGTATCTCGATGGATTTTATCACTGGGTTGCCTACAGTCCGAGGCAAGGACTGCATCTATGTGGTGGTAGACAAGTTAACCAAATTTGCCCACTTTCTAAACAAGAAATAGAAAGAAAATTCTTTTTCAAACCTGGGACATATATTATGTTGTTGAGGTGCAAATTTGATCCACTTTCCAATTCCAGCGATGTTGATCCTAGGGCTTTAACAACATAACTTTTGTTGTCACCTAATTCCACTGCATGAGAAGATGAGTCCCTTGATAGTGTATGCAATTTTTTACTTTCTCCTGTCATGTGTCTTGATGCTCCACTATCAATGATCCATGCATTGTCATTTTGAAGAGATCCTGTAAGGGCAACCAAAAATCCTTGACCTTTTACCTTGATGAATATGTAATGGATGACCTTCTTGATCCAGTTTCCAGCAGTGTTGATACCCATTCTTATGTAGTTCGTCAAAGGGGGAGAATCCATGCCAACAAAGTGATCTTCAGTTCTTCCTAACCTTAGCTCTGAAACCATGTTGAAGAATCAAAGAAGTTATATTAGGGTTTGATTCTTCGATCTTGATAATTACTTGTGAGTGTGTTGACTTTTTTACTTCTTTATTATCTTATCTTTCATCAACCAATTACCATAATGTGTCTATGAAGATCACAAAACAAGAGACACAAGATGTAGGCACTATGCCAGGGAAAAACCCCCTTCGAGGGGAAAACCCAGTCTAGATAATTCTTCCTTTCAATAGTATTCTTTGAGACTCTTCACCCTAGACATATACCAAACCTTCCCTCCACGCCAAGGCAGCCTTCCAGATCTTCGACCTAGCAACAACAACAACTTGCCCTCCAGCAACTTCGGCTAGGCAGTAGTTTCAGCAGCAACAACAACAACAAATTCTAAAAGACTTCGATCTCCCAAGAGAGGACACGAAATGCAGAGATTCCACCACAAAAATTTTGATTTTTCCTTCCTCTATCTTCTAGACCCAACTCACACTTCTTTCAGCTTCCTTCTTCCACTTCACACTCTTTCCTATGTAGGAGTAGATATCGAACTGGCTTGAGAAGTGATGCTCCAAATGAAGTCGATCTCCTTGCTTTTATAGGCTTTAGGTGAGGTCAAATTGGTCCCTCTGAGGCCGACTTGATCTCCTTAAGGCCGACCTGATGTGGAGTTATTCTAAACCATTTTTGACTCAAATTTAAACGTAATTACTTTCAAAAGCCCAAGATGGGTCAATATAAATCTGTAATGACTAACCTAGAAGTGCACAATGGAGACCTTAATCTAAATATGACCCAAGCATGAAACCCATGCTTTAATAAGTCATTTAATAATAAAATAAATGTCAAATGATAATATAATTTCTTTTATTTAATTCTTTTGATAAGTACAATAAATATAATTTATGAAGACCGAACTTAGTTACAATCTTCAACACATGTGACAACAACTACAAAGTTACCCCTCCATAGATGATGAGGGGCATATGGTTTTGGAGCTTGAGGCTATTGCAGAACAGGGTCATCAGGGAGTTTTTGATCAGATGGAGGAATCTGCTTGACGAGGATGCCACTTGGGAGGGAGAGAAAATACTCTAGTATCCATCCTTGCAGTTGCTTGAGAACAAGCAACATTTTGGCGGGGAGGACTGTGATATTCCTTCTTAGCAATGTTGGTAAGGGGAAATATCAATTTTGCCAATTTTTTCATATTTTATACTTTCACTTAGGAAAAGTGGGTTGCGAGACCCCAGTTGAGTTTTGGAGCTAAGGAAAGGGCCCAACTTAGGAAAAAAGGGGGAAATCAAATGGTTAGTGGATGGTGTGGACCACACGAAGGAGGGAATACACTCCATGTGAAAATTTGGTGACTCAAATCCTATTGCAGCCACTAGAAATAATTCTCCTAATTGTTAAATTAATTTTTAACAACTTATTTATTGTTTGCTACAACAAATACTGAATCAATCACATTGCAACCTACACAAATAAACTACAGAAGAAATAAGCGCTGGAAAAAAATGCTAGCAGAGACACAAAAATTTACACAATTATTTTTTGACCAATGTCCCTGGAAAAACCCAACTTAGGAAAACCGGTGCAACAACTGAGGGTTTTATGATTATGCAATAGTGAAATAATTTGTGTACAATTGGATGTCGAAATTGGAAATAAAAAATGTAGTGAGGAATTTTGCTCACTCCACAGGCAAATCTAGGCTATGACCTCAACTCAAATTGAGCTGTCCAAACTGGCTCTGCGCTGTCACTATGTCACCTTAGCGCAACCACTTCTGCACTGAGCTCGGAAAAACTTCTCCTCAAGCTGTTTGGTCAGCTACTGTCTTAGAAAATGTCTCTCATGGCCTCTGGAACCTCTGCCCAGCTTCTAGAACTGAAACTCTACTTCCCCCAGCAAACTCGAAATTGTCTCTAGAGGCTACTGCGCTACTCTATGTCAACCTCACTGTGGCTCCTCTGCCTCTCTGCAAATTCACTCATTGGAACTGGAATCCTTCATCTGACTTGGCTGTCCCTGCCCCTCTCTCACGGCTTTGATCTCACTGATTCCCTCTCTGGCAACTGACAACGACAACTCTGGAAATCGATCTGCCAATGAAATCAAACTGCTGAAGTGATTTCTCCAAGCCCCATCGACTTCTTATAATCCTCTGTTGAGACGTCAACGACCAAGATTAGATCTTTACCGATGGCTAGGATTAACTTGAAGTCAATTTGTGTGAGTTTCTAGAACATTCACACCTTGACTTAATTAATTTTGATTAATTAGTCATATCCCCTAAGTTTAGACTTAGGAAATATTTAAGAACTGACCAATAATCTAATTAAGTCATTTCTAGGCGAAATTTCTAGAAACAATTTTTGGGTTTTGGAGATCTCATGTATTCTTGCCTCTCCACAAAATTTCAAGGCTAGAACACATCCGATGCTACAAAAACTAACATTCTCTTTTTGCGAGGAATGTGTTCTAGTGCTGCACCTGCTGCCACAACACCCTGTCTCTGTACCATCTCCTGTCACGCTACTATTGTCTGGCTATTGGTGTCCACCAACCACTGAACAACTCTGATATGAGCCGCATCTGTGCTGCTGTTGACCTTGCTGAACTGTTGCCAACACTGCAACTGCACTGCAACTCCCTCTCATCTGCTGTTGCTGCAATTGCAGCATCTGCAACGCAGAAGTATCTCAAACACTGAACCAACTGTGTTCAGTTTGATGCATCTTTCACTCGAGTCATGATTGCTACTAGCTTCTGCACTGCTACTGAAGAATCTGTGCTGTTGCTGACTCTGCACCGCTGCCAAATTTGTACTGCACTCCCCAGTATATGACTGCTACTAGTCTTTGCAACTATCACTCTGGAATTTGACTACAACTAACACTGGTCCATCTTGCTAGTGAATACTGTGGGTCCTTCTAGCCAGGTACTGATCCAAGAGGTGGACTCGTCAAGGATCTTGCCCTTCTATAACACTCTGGGGCTACAACACCAAGTCACCCCATTTCACTCCTGGGGGTATGTCTGCAAACTTGGTGAAGTCTTCCTCCAGCCTGGAGGACAACCTAACAATCTCTGTAAAAGCTGCTTGCTGGTCCTGCTTCTCCTCCTTGTCCTTCTTCCTGAGAGGACACTGGGTACTGTAGTGGCCAAACTCGCCGCACCTGAAGCACTTGACCTTTGATAGGTCCTTCTTCTTTCATTGCTCCCCCTATCCCTGACTGGGACCCTTCGATGCGAGGGCCACATTCTCCTCCTCCTTCACCTACTCCAATGCGTTGCTGCAGCCACTGATGGAGCTCTTTACTAAGTCTTGTCTCAACTCCTGCGACAAATCGACCCAGATCCTGTCCCACCTTGACAAGGTGTCTCTGCCCAAGATACTTTGGACAAATACCTGCCACTCCAATGAGACATTGTTGAGTGCCAATCACACTAGTTCTGTGGGTTGAGGTGTTGCCCCAACTGTTGCAATTTTGTCTTGGATTTGTTGAATCCTGGTGAGGAAGGCGTCTATGCGTTCCCCTTTCTGTATCGTGGTGCATCTCAGCGTCTCCTCCATGTACATCTTTCGCTACTCGGAAGTGCCCTGGTACAATGTGCAAAGTGTATCTCACATCTCATTGGGCGTTCCCTTGGCCACTATGTGTGATACAATGTGATCCTGAACACCATCAGGGATCAACCTCTTCGCCCGTGCCATCTCCTTTCTATACTCCTTCAGCTGATCTGCATCCATGGGGATAACTACCACTGCATCTATGAATGGCTTTAGGCCATATTCATCCAGAAGGAAGGATATCCTTGCCTTCTAGATGACATAGTTGGAAGCACCATCCAACTTATCCTGATCTCGAAGACCAGCAATGGTCATCTCAAACAATATCGAAAATCTCCTCTTCCCTTCTGCTCAGCTGTTGCTCAACTATTCGCACTCCCTTCTGGAGTGAGAAATTCTGCTCACAACAATTGGTGATCTGCAAGCGAAATCGAACTTCTTGAGACTAGACGTTCCTTGAGGAAAAATTTCCCTCAGTGTGTGCTCTTCTTCCACCCGACACTAGTTTTGCTCTTGCAAATTGCTGCAAAAATACTGCGTCTAGCTAGAGATCAACTCTACGAAAAATACAGGCTGCTCCCTCTGCCTCTAGAATCCCCCGATCTGGAGAGATCAAATTATTCTGTCCCTCTAAGAAAAATTGGTTCTCCTCAAGAAATTTGACCTCTTGGTCAAGGAGACTGCGTTGCCCTCTGGGGTTTCGATTTGCCGCCCACACTGAACAATGAAACTCCTTTATTCGCTACTGAGCTCTCCGACTGATCATCTGTGCTTTGATACCATGTGAAAATTCGGTGACCCGAATCCTATCGCAGCAACTGGAAATAATTCTCCTAATTGTTAAATTAATTTTTAACAACTTACTTATTGTTTGCTACAGCAAACATTGAATCAATCACACTGCAACTTACACAAATAAACTGCGGAAGATATAAACGTTGGAAGAAATGCTAGCACACACACAAAAATTTACATAGTTATTTTTGGACCAATGTCCCCGGAAAAACCCAACTTGGGAAAACTGGTGCGACAACTGAGGGTTTTATTATTATGTAGCAGTGAAATAATCTGAGTACAACTAGATGCCGAAACTGGAAATCTTATAGAGAAATAACTGGCAAGAAAAAAATCTAGTGAGGAATTTCCTCACTCCACAGACAAATCCGGGCTTTGACCTGAGCTCAAATTGCGTCGTCCAAAATGGCTCTGCTCAGTCACTGCGTCACCTTAGCACAATCACTTCTGCACCGAGCTCGAAACAACTTCTCCTCAAGTCGTCTGGTCAACTGTTGTCTGGGAAAATGTCTCTCTTGGCCTCTGGAACCTCTGCCTAGCTTCTGGCACTGAGACTCTGCTTCTCCCCAACAAAATCCAAATTGCCTCTAGAGGCTACTGCGCTGCTCTGCATCTGCCTCACTGTGGCTCCTCTGCCTCTCTGCAAATTCACTTGTCGGAACTGGAATCCTTCCTCTGGCTTCACTATCCTTGTCCCACTCTCACTGCTTTGATCTCATTGACTCTCTCTCCGGCAATTGAAAACTGCTACTCTGGAAATCGATCTGTCAATGAAATCAAACCGCTGAAGTGATTTCTCCAAGCCCCATCAACTTCTTCTTATAATCCTCTATTGAGACATCAATGGCCAAGATTAGATCTTAATCGATGGCTAGGATTAACTTGAAGTCGATCTGTGTGAGTTTCTAGAACATTCACACCTTGAATTAATTAATTCTAATTAATTAGTCATATTCCCTAAGTTTAGACTTAGGAAATATTTAAAAATTGACTAATAATCTAATTAAGTCATTTCTAGGGAGAATTTCTAGAAACGATTTTTGGGTTTTGTAGATTTCATGTATTCTAGCCTCTCCACAAAATTTCAAGGCTAGAACACATCCGATGCTACAAAAACTAATATTCCTCCCTTGGAAATTCACACTCTTGGAGGGAAAGGATGAAAGGGATCGATGTTTGGGTCCCACATGAGAAAATTGGAGGTACATTGACAAAATAGGAGGATGCACTCATTATGGGTATCATTGATCATTTGAAGATTCACCTTGACTAACACGCTTGAGTAGGAATCCAAGTTTGCGTGTGTTGTTGAGCACAAGAGTTTTTCAGGCGAGAATCTCACCCTTGCTTCTGTGGACCTTGAGTGGCAACCCTAGGAGGGAGTCTTCATCTTTAATCTAATATGGGAGCCTTTCAACGTATTTGTGGAGCTGGTTCAGCAGGTGGGACTCAAGAAGGAGAAATACGTAGTCATTGAAGAAGTTGTTGTGGGGGCAATTGATTTGTTGGGTCTCGATATAATCAAGGGGCATCATTGGATGAAGAATCAAGGAAAATTCCATGACCTCAATTGGTGAGAATTGGCTAGGCCAAGCATTCATCAACAAAGATTGCGTGGGCCTGTGCAGTACTTTTTCGTGCCACATGTGGTGCATAGGGAAGAAGAGGAGTTTGGGGTTGAGACTTGTGGAGGAGCTCTAGAAGGGAATTTGTTGAATATCTCGGCCATTTTGGGAGCCTTCAAAAGTGACATTTACAGGTGGGTCGAAATGCCCCACAACTAGAGGAGCTAGGGGAAATTGGGCCGAAATTCCGGGGCCAACAGTTGGCCAAACCCTTGTTGGGTTTTGTTGGGTTATTGGAGGAGCATTTTCTTATAGCTAGCAGTGCAATTCTTGAGGGCCAGCGCAGAGCTTTGTTGGGGATAGCTACCTAGTGTTTGTGTGGTTGTTTTCATCACCTAGGCCTTTTTAGCTTGCCTTGGGCAAACCCAGGTTCATTCCTTCAGATCTCATATTGTACCCCACTATTTATCTTAATAAAATGGCTCTGCTCAGTGCAGATTTTTGCATTTTCTGGGTGTTTAATATTGTGTGAAATTTTTATGTTTGTTTTTGCTATGTTTACTTTGTTTATCATTGTAAATTTGCCTTAGTAATATTACATTGTACTTCTCTATGTTTCCATGCATACTTGATCTTGTAGATCCACTCGGAACTCACCACTGACTTCTCTTCAGGTCTCGACACAATTTCTTACATCATGGCTTTCTTCAAACTTGCTGGCCTACCTTTCTGGTCATCTGGCACAGTTCTGGATGTTAGTAGAATTTCTCCCTCATGAACACACATCATTCTAGCTGAGTTTATGCTCGATCCTGGGAGAATCCTCTTGCCACAAACTTTGCTTCATTCTTCCCGATGCTTCAATTTGCCTTTAGGGCCTTGGAAGCCTTCAAAGTGTACCTGCAAACCTCATTAGAAGATCATGGAAGAAACAATTACAACCGAGGAAAAGATACAAAGACAAAAGGTTGCACAAAATATAAAGTAATAACACGAAGAAGGAAAAATAAAATACTTATTTTTTGATCTGAGGATTGTAGGGAATTGTCAACTCTCTCTTAATCTTGAGGCATGAACTCTCTATCTGTACTGTCTTAAATAATAAGATCATCTGTACTGTCATTCCTAGATTTTTTTTTGATGTGGATATTCACAATCATTAATGTCTGTAGCTGAAGCATGCTGCTTGCCTTTCTGCTTTCTATCATTCTTCATTTCAGGACTGGTTTTTATAGTGACCAAACTTGTGACAATTGAAACACTGAAACTTTGACATATCCTTCTTCTTTTGACCCGGAATAGGAGCAGGTCTTCTACCTATATTCCTTTTCTGAAAATTTTGAAAATTTCTTCTTCTTTTACCATTCTTCCTATGAGCTGCAAGTTCTTAGGACTCATCATCTTGAGGTCTTTGAATTTTCCCTTTTGATATTACCCTAGACTCCTCTTGAGTATAGGAAGCCCATAGTTGATCAAACTTCGAAATTTCTGATATGCCACAAATGCTTGATAGAAATGAATCCCATGAATTCGGAAATCCATTAAGGGTCACAGTCACAAGTTTTGATTCATCAATATTCTATCCAATAGCCTTGGGTTGATCTCTTAACAGAGAGATCCTCATGAAATAGGAAGCCACATTATTAGATCTAGACATCTGCATATCATGAAGTTGATTCCTCAAGGTCATCTTTTGACCAATGTTGTTGGCTGCATACAAACCCACTAGGTCATCATACATTCATTTGAAGTCTTCAACTCAAAAACAGATGGAATCAAATGGTCTCTGATGGATTCAAAAATAATCCTCTTGGCCATAATTTCCATCTTCTTTTACCTGCCCTTTCCTTCATTATCTTGAGGTTCAGTAATTTTGTCTCTGATGTATTCCATGACAGCATTTTCTTCAAGAATGAGATCTATTCTGGTCTTCCAAGCTCTAAAATTTATTGCACCTTCTAGCCTATATTCAGGCTTGATAGAGGGAGCCATCTGATCAAGAGTCTAGTTCACAGATCAGATTGCAGAACAGGTGTCTTCAAGGAGTGATCTTACTGGTCTTTCTTCAACAAACCTCTGATACCATGTTGATTTTCTAGTACTAATTTAGGCAAACACAATTTTCTGCCACTGATAATTACTTCCAATGATATGCAGTCTTACTTTAGCATACTTCAGAACATCATTAAGCAATTACACTTAAAAAATTATACAGTAAATGCAGTAGAACAGTAAAGATCACCATAGAACAACCATGCACAATAGACACCAAAAGTTTTCACCTAGCAAGCCCAAACTCGAGAAAACCCAACAATCTTTTCTAGGAGATATTGTTCAATTCAACAATAGTACATTCTGATTTTCATGTCAAATTTGGTCAAACTAGACCAACAAAGTAGCAATTGGTCAAACCTAGTCAACCTGGCCTGAATTCGGCCTCTTGCAGCTGCTCATAAATTTGGTCAACCTTGAGTCAAACATGTCGAATTTTGGCCTCCTGCTGCTGCCCAGAAATTCAGTCAAACTTCCAAAAGACTTGGTGAAACTGCCAGTCAAACTGTGGTCAAAGCTGCCCATAATTCAGGTAGACTATGCCTCAGAAAATTTCGGTCAAACAACCTCCAAAATTTGGTCAAATAGAGCCTTAGAAATTCAGTCAAACAGCCTCAGATTTTCTGTCAAACAGAGCCTGAAAAATTGGTCAAATGAAGGTCAACGATGGTCAAACTTCTTGGTCAAACCTCAGAAGGCTTCGGTTGTCTTCTCTTCCTTCGCACGTGTAAATAAAAAATATATGTGTTTTAGTGATCCGAATTGATTGCCAAATGGAGGAGGTCAAATGTGTATTTATAGTGGTAAAATCAAGTGGGTTTCGACCAAGGCTCACCCCCATTCAATTGGTGGGGCCAACCTATTTCTTTCTATGACAGCTGCAAGGATTGAAGGGAATTTCTCATCTGTGAAAATAGAAGGAAAAATTGTGCAACACCTGAATGTGCAATTGCTTGAGGACAAGCAATTTTGGGAAGGGGGAACTATAATGTTCCCTATGGATTAATTACCCAAAGGAGGACAAAATAGCCTATGCAACACCATAGATTATAGTCTTGATAAACGGGGAAAACACAATTTTTCAAAATGTTTGGGGCAACATTGGGTGAATTTTGAGTTGGCTGGGGCAGAAATACCCGAACTGGGGGCTGGATTGCAACCCCTGACATTTGAGAAACCCCTTGAGGGAATCTATAAATAGAGGAGAGTTGGAATAATTTTGGCATGATCAATTTGTATTGGAATATCTTTGATTTTTTTGAGTCTAAGGCTTTGAGGGTTTTAAGACCCCTTCTTGATAACTAGATTTGGTGGAGGTGACCCCACCTTAGCTAGTCCCCTCTGATTTTGGTGGTGAAAGATTCCACCCTAGTATTGCTCTATATCTCTTCTGTTGGTTAAGCACATTGAAGAAGCTCTCTCTTTAGCTAAAATATTCAGTGTGGTCTTGGACAAAAGGGGTATGATCTGCAGTTGTTGGAGGGAAAAATCTGAGGTCAGCAGAGCACAGTCGAGGTTTGTTCCCAATCATAAATCCAACAGCGAAGATCCGAGTCATAACTTATGTTGTTCTGGTCTATATTCAGCCCTCCTAGGGTTTCTGATACAGGTCTGCAGGTCTGCAGTCCTGCAGTCCCACAGGTCCGCAGTCCTGGAGGTCTGCAGTTCTGTACAACCACAAGGCCGAATTTCTGTCTGGTACATTCTTAAGCCTGGTGGACAATTATAAGCTGCGGGTACCCTTAGGGAGGTGGTTGAGCCTACTGTAACTACTCTCAGACCAGCGAATTGATATAGGGAAGTCCAGGTTCTGTACAGGAGATTAGAGTAAATTCAGTATGGAAAAAGTCACGATTAAATCGGCAAAGTCCAATTTTTTGGACTAGCCGATTTAATCGGCCAACTTTTTCGCAATTTTTTCCCAGTTGAAAACGTCGAGATTAAATCGGGAGTTTCTCCAAAAAATCGTGAGTGAAGTAGTTTCCTTAACGACTTTTTGAACTTTTTTTGAAAAATCAAGATTTTATCGAAAAAGGTGGGATAAAATCTGGAGTTTTTCCAAAAAATCGTGAGTGAGGTAGTTTTTTTAAAGTCTTTTTAATTTATTTATTTATTTATTCTTTTTAAATGAATATTTTTGTATTTTTTTTTTTAATTTTGCCGATTTTTTCAAAAACCTCCAGACTTTAATGACATTTTCAATTTCTGGACCCTTGCCAATTTAATCCCGACTTCAACTTTTTTCACATTGAGTAAAATAGTTATCGGTAGAACTCAGCTAGAATGGTTTTAAAATAGTAGATCTGGTTATTTACATTTGCAAACAGCAGAATATTGGTGGAACATTGAATTGGATTTGAGGAATATCATATTGCTGTTGATCATATTGTGCATTTTACTGTTGTTGTATATTATATGAAGGACTGTTTGCTGTTGTGTGAGTAAATAAATTTCTTTTCTATTGGGAACCCTAGTTTGAATAAGAATCCTAGGACGAAAAATTACCCTAGGATATTACAAGTGACAGAAAAATTTGGCCGGCAATATCCCATGCTACGTTTTCTTTGAGGGAAAAGAAAATTTGAAGGAGAAAGCAATGTTATGTACTTAAAATTAGGATACGAAATAGATACGTATAATAGTAATGTCAATAAACGATTAAATGACATAATAATATAATATATAAATAGAAAGACTCTACCTATCATTAATATGCAGAAAGGAAACCCCTTTTAGGTTATATTTATATTTAGGATCCACTCAATTATTTCATCATTTACTTTTGTACATATATTATTATTTATTTATACGTTCTCCATTTGTTGACCATTTTCCGCTTCTTATAGACATGAAATAAGGTCATTCTTTGTAGTCAGCTTATGCAAAAAGGTTAAAATCACATAACTTAAGTAATATTTTGGTAATGCAATAACACATGATTTGGGAGTGATACTTTATTTTGGTAGATTTCTGTGTAGTTTGAGAGGCACACAAGTAGGCTGTTTTGTTTATGTATAGACTATATGTGTATTGAGAAACATCAGTAGAATGGTATCTGATAAATGTGAATCATTGAAGGATGAAACATTCATCTACTTCCATTTTCTTTGCTTATCTTGTTTAGATCTGTTTGTATGTAGTAGATTGAGATATACATACTGCTGTTTCTTTGGATTTGGTAATGCAACCTATATCTTCCTTTTCTGTTGATAAACTATCTTATTATCAGACAATGTTGCAGACCTTAAGTGCATTTATACTGAATCGCGCTGTTGTAATTTCAAACAAGCTCATTCAGTTCTTTTTTACTCTTAAGTGGCAAGTAGTATATCATGGCAGTAAATACAATCTTTTATGGTCTTACAATTAAGCGTCTTTGCAGCTTGGGTATGGTGATTTTAATGTTGCAACAACAAAGGTCTTGCGCATGGTGAATACCCTGGGGACAGATAACCAGACAAAGGACACAATAGAGTCTCTGCGAGCAGAGCTACAGAGACTTCAGGCAAAGCTGCAAGTTAGTGAGGAGTTGAAAAACCAGTCTGGTAATGATTGACAAAAAACTTATCCATGTTTTCGTAGACTAAGTCTTTTTTTCCCTTCTTAGAACTCTTCTTGGTCATGATTCTTAGCAATTGTGTGACACAGTTTAATTGGAGCCCTAGAAGTATATATAATGGAAGGAATTTTCAGATAGGTTTTGTAGCAGCAAATTGCAATGTGTGTTAATGCTTGCTTTCAGTGCTCTGAATATTAAGCTTTGTACAATTGCTCGAGCGTGATATCGAAGCAAGACTTGTTGTGTAGTTGGATATGGAATGTTTGTGTTCAGGTGGCATATAAGATTATATTCAATTGTGTTATCGGTAATGAACTGTTTGGTTTCAAGGCTATTACTGACAAATTGTCAATCTTGAATTAAATTATGATTTGTTTGATGGGTATGCAATTCAAAACTGGATAAAGACTATGAACATACTCTGTTCCATCTTTACATCATTATCATTGTTAAAATAGTCTTTTTTCAGCGAGTCACTTGCATTGTGATTGACATTTTTATTGTGTGTACTTATGTGATGCGAAATACTGTTGTGAGACATTTTGTGGTAATGTTCGTTGTTCTGCAGATCTTGTTATAGTGTTTTGTTATCTCCTTCATTGTTGGTAGTTATTTCTTAAAGTATGCTATAGTGTCTATACAGTCTTGATATAAATTCTTATGATTGATTCCAGAGAGGGGTGATCTTGCCGATACTTTTATTTCCGAGACAGTAACTCAACTGAAAGCACAAATTGCAACCCTGGAAAAACGTGAAGAAAGGTTTCTTGTTTACCCATTGTCCCTTTTTCCTTGGGCTTATTGTTCATTAATTATAAATTATTTGCTTATTGTGACAGTGAATTTATATATCGTTTGTCCAACTGATTGAGCAGGTATAAAAAGGTATTTGCAGAAAAAATTTCTGTTTTCAGGCTTGCATGCTGTGCACTTTTTGGTTATAAGGTAAAGTACCTCTAATTACACTCAAACCTTTGTGGAGGACTGAGGTATAATTTTAGATAACATGATTCGTATATTGATAGGTGACATTTTAATCTTTTGATATTTGATGTTCTTTGATACATAATCTGGTTTTTTCTTGTTTCCAAGCTCCAATTATATCTTAAGTAAAAACATAGAAGCAGTTTAATTAAAGAATCTGTATTATGACATGGTAACACTGCTTATAAGTCCCCTTATAAATTTCAAACTTTGTAATCGTGCTTGTAATTTTTGGTCCATTGCATCTTCCATTATAATCATTACACTAATTGCAGCGAGATCTGTTAATATGTGCTATTTTGTACCACTTTTTTATCATTAATGTAATATAGGTTAACCTGTACTTGAATACTCAGCTTTGCTACCAGAATCATCTTATCCATTGTCCGAGAGTTTGAATAATGCCTATTCTATATCTGCATGCATTATCCCTTGGTGGTAGCCTGCAGTGGTAATTTAGAAGCCTTTGAGACTGCTACTGGCATAGTTGCTTGCATATCATTAGGTTCCACCTCCCTTATTTAGGTTCAAATGACAATTGGTTCTCTGGGATTTGGCACCATACATCCTCATAATTGGGTAGGGCCCATAACTTGGCCCTAGGAGGTCGATGTGGCTAAAAGAATAAGGAAAAGCATATGATGGCCAGAAGCAAAAACAAAAGAAGATCAAAATGCAAAAGATGGCTGGGACATACACATTAGCACGTCGGAAAAAACCTAGCATGAGCTCTACCTCACCCATTATGGGCATCACCTAGTTCCCGAGCACATGTTGCTCTTCATATTATGAGAAGGAACCCTTGCATATCCTAACCCTTGATGGGAAATGAGTTTCCTCATCATTAAGGGGGTAGTAATTGCTATACATCATACAAAGGAAGCTCTAACCCTTTGAGCTACGAGTAGTAATACAAAGAAAAATCAACAAAAAGTACAAGGCACACAAGAGGGGTGGAAAAACAATGGACGAGTTGGTAACTCATGCATCCAGAATTGCTCCCTCCCCACATCTATACACTTAGGATGAGATGCTCATCATTGCTGGTCCCTTTGACCATGGCACTTGGCCATGAAGTTTGCTCCCCTCTGTTCCATCATCATTCACATGGCACATATCAATTGAAGAGTGGACCAAGGACATGTTACTTCCCCTTGGGGGTGGAAACACCTAATAGGGTGGTCTACTAACCACTCCTACCTAGGGAGGTAACACCATTGCAAGTTCAAAGCCTTAATTTTCGAAGGGAATCCTTATTTGAAGTGTCAAATTGGCCATTACTTGCAAGTATTGGATATTAATTGCCCATGATGTAGTTGCTAGCACTTGATATTGTGTGTAATTGTCAGATGGTTCCACAACCATGACTTGGGTAATTTAACTAGGGCCGACAGGTGTAGCATAGTGACACCCATAGGTGTAGTGTTGAGATCCATGTGACGCTACGCAGTAGCATAGCATCATACATAGTCAAGGGAACCTTCGACAACTACAACATTCCAACACTTTGCCCTACACTAATGACTTTTATGGGATGATAAACCTGGAACTAGCATTGCCCCCCAGCCAACTGAGCACTTCATGAGTGGTTGACATTTGATCTTAGGGCTCAGAGGAGGATGGTCTCACACCTTGTAATGTCCCTTCCTAAATTATTTTGTCACAAGATTTATTATTATGTAGTGAGGGCCAATTTTGATGATGGTAGGGCCCATTTGATTTTTCTTTAGAAGACTTAGGAGTTAGGAGTTAGTAATTTCATGTTATGTTATTTTATTTGTGGTGAATACAAACCACCCACTCATGAAATACGCATACCCTTAATAATTGGTTCGAAAAAGCACGAGTGTGAACAAGGTATGGAGGGAAAATGCGAGAAAAAGGCCCAACGAAGATTATAAAAGGAAGAAAGCTTATTTCATTTGGCATATTTGGATAATCAATTTTGATCTCAATTGCTCAGGCTGCTTAGCCGAGTCACTTGCTGTTTAACACGAGTTTTCCGAGCAGATAACTCACCCATTCTTCGAGGTAATTCGAGTGCCACCCTAGTTTGGTTTTCCATTTCATTCGAGAGAGCTTCACTGTGATATCTTCAGCTTCTGCATTTAGTTGCCTCGACAGTGCGTATTTCTGGAGGATGAAGTTGTGTTCTTGTGTGGTTGTTGCTGGTTGCAATTTCATTAGCTTACGAGAGCTATAGGCGAACCTAGGTTCATTAGGTTATTAGGCTATAGGCGAACCTCCAAGGGCTGAGATTGATAGTCTACTTCTAAAGTAGCGTGAGAGTCTCTAGGCCAGCGCAGAGGAGGAGAGTTGGGCATAGAGGTGGGATAGTGCCTCAACCATTTGAGATTTTGTTTGCCGAGGGAGATAGAGGTAGTGCAGGCGAGAGTATTTCTTTCATACTTGGAGGGCCGTTGAGTATTTCGCTGATGATTCTGTAGACAACGTATTCAACAACTATTGGGAGAGCGTAGGGCTTATTGGGGGTCAATTTTGGAAGGTCGTGATCAGGCCGAACCATTTATAGGTTTTGGCCGGATTGGGTTGAGGAGTCCGGGGTTAATTTTGAAGAATTTTTTGAGCACCGAAAGTGGGGTTTCTAGCTATCCCATAGCAGCAACTAGTGCAGATTCACTGGGACAACGCAAAGCATCATTGGGCATATTTTTTGGGCTATTGTGGTTTCATCTGGGCTTTGCTCAAATTACCAAAAAGGAAAGCTCAGGTGCATTTCTATATATATTTGTACTCTTGCCCATTTCATAATAAAATGGCTTAGCCATTTCTAGATTTTATATGGTTTCGATTGATTACTGCAATGTTTTAAATTTTCCATGGTGTAAATTTATGGTTTTCTGTATTAGCATTGTTTTTCCTATTTTGGAACATTACACACCTTGAGACATGGGGTGCTAGCACCACCTTGAAAGCCGCCAATGTTGGAGCAGAGACATGCATTTTGACCACCTGAAGACTCATGAGATCACTTTTGTGCCCCAAGATGGAAATTGGGGTCCACAAAGGAGCATTGAAATAGACCTAAGGGAAAAACCTTAGGAGGTGATTTTAGGAGGCTTTTACTCACATTTTGGCACCAAGGAACTGTTGGAAAATGTAAAGCGACAACCATTATATCTTACTTACCTTAACCTTGATATTTGCTTGTGAATCTTATTTATCTTCTTTGTGTTCTATAGTTAGATCTATTCATCAAACAATATCAAAAACAATAATAGCAATAATAGAGGATAAAAATATTGGCTCTCAGCCAGGGAAAAACCCCTCCAAGGGGAAAACCCGAAAACTCGTCTCTTCTTAGATTTTGCTTCAAATGAGATACAAAGACCCAAACCCTAGACCAGTCTTTCTCCTAGTACCAAGTCAACCCTTCCTCAAGCCCTTGATTCTGCACCAAACTGTTACACACTGCAACTTCGACTTGCCAGCTTCGATATTGCTACTAAGCCTGCAACTTCGTCCCTGCAATTCTGGTTTTGTAGCTTCCAAGGAAACCCTAGATCAACCTGCTCTTGAAACTTTCCTGGAGCAAGACAACTCCTCCTAAGGTCAACGAGGTCTAGAATAAGTATCTTTCTTTCCAGCTACAAGATGATGCACTTTGTCTTCTTGCAACTCAGACCTTCAACTTTGGCTTCTTCCAGCAGCTCAAAACCCTAGAATTTTGCACATGTGAAAGAGATAGAGCCTAAAACAAAATATTTTTGTCCTTCTTTTTCTTCCTTGGCCTTCGTTGTTGTTTTCTTGTTCTTCCTAGCAATAGATGAAACTCTTTCTTGTAGATCAAACTTGTTGAGTGAGTGAGTCCAAATGAGGTCGAACTACTTCCTTTTATAACCTTTTCAAGGGGTTGAATTCTGTCCTTTAGGCCGACTTGATGTTTCGAGGGCCGACTTATACTTTGGAGCTCCCAGGACTTTCTAGACTAAAAAATAATTATTTTTACAAATATATATTTTCCCTGAAGGGTCTTATAAACATGATGTTAACTCATTTGAAATCCTAGGACCTAACAAATGCTAGAAGCATGAAGAACATGGTTTTACCTAAAATACCATTAATAATGAGCATGGAACCCATGCTTTAATAATAATATATTTTTATTTCTTTTCTTGTTTGTTACATAGTATACATATTGAAATGAGTACAACAATTATGAAGGCCGAAACTAGTTACATTTTCAACACTCCCTCTTAACTAGGGAGGTATTCATAATTGTACAACTCGTACAACATCATATCTCAAACTAAAGAGTTCTCACGAGAAGAGTCAGATTGATATACCATATCATGACTAGCACTATCTCTGAGGCCTAGCTAGATAAGCTCTTCTTTAATTAAGAGCATTATACTCGGAGGGTTTATGTGTGATACCACACTGCCTCTACAAGGAACATACCCCATCTGAATGTCTACAAGGTATGGCCTTTTAGGATTATTCTTATCTTGGATCTCCAATCCTGAGTCCTCAAGGAATATCGGTCCTCTTTGACAACTCTTCCCTTGGATTCTTGTCCCATCTTCAAAGATTATTTGTACCTTTCGTTTCTTGGATGTTATATCCTCGAGGAAACCATAGATGCTTATCCAATTCTCCGCCATTTTCTGTTCATCATCTGAAGAGGAGAATGCACATGCGATGTTCAACGTCACTCCTTCTCAAGCAGAGAGGACATACCTATTCTCCTTTAATATTGAGAATAGAACCTTGCTCCTACACAAGGAGACTCCTTTACTCCCTCTCAAAATCAGAGGAGATCTAGACTTCCTTTCTATTTGGGAAATCATCATCACAAGCCTTACAACTTGTCTTCATAAGAGTATCAACGACTAGTTCTTCATAGCTTCCTAGCTCCCTCTTTCCTCTGCATTATCGAGCTTTGTTTCTTTCAAGGTATCATGTGTGAAAATTCTCAACCAGTTGCAGTGATAGATTTATTTCTCCTACTTATTATTTCAATAAGTTATTATTCAGAAATCTTCCGGTAAATATCAAAATAAATACTATTGCAACATTCACAATTATATATGCAAAGAAATAAACAGTAGAGAACATAAGTACAAGAATCAATCACATGTACACAGTTAGTTTGGACAAATGTCCCCGGAAAAACCCAATGTGGGAAAACCGGTGCAGCAGATGAGGGTTTTATTAATTCTTCAGAAATTGATATCTTTACAGAGAATTATTTGGTAGATAAATTCTGAACCACCTGAGACTGAATGCCTAGCTCTTTTGGACAAATTTCTGACACCCAGAATAGCCCCTGCAAGCCCCTGCGTTAGTCCGCGTGATTCTCTGCGCAATCCTAGAGCCAGACTGCATGGGGTCTCTGCTCTGTAGCCTCAAGCTACCTTTAGTGACCCACTGCTGCTCTCCGACCCTAATCTCAATCACCCCTGACATCCTCTTGCTTCTGCAACTTCTTGCCCTGCAACTCTCCCAATGAGATCGAATTCTACATCAGAATGGATCTCCTTCGGGTACTGAGTGTGTGCTTGACTTCTCTTCCAAGTAACCCTCAAGCCGTTTTTTATAATCTTCCCGTTGGAGAACCAATGACCCATATTAAAAGATTAATCAATGGCTAAGATTATATCTTGACTTAATCCATGTTTTCTAGAAGATTCACACTCTGAATTATCAATGCCCTTTAATTATTTCCTTTACCTAAGTTTGGACTTAGGGTCTCGATTAAAATAACTAATTATTTTAATAATCCTTGAACCGAGTGGAATTTCCACAAACTGTTTCTGGGCTCTTTGGAATGCTGTTGTCCAAGCCTCCCTGCGAAGTTTGAGACTTGGAACACTTCCAGATGCTACAAAAATCAACATCATGGAGCCACCTCTCTTCAATTTTGTGACAGGTTCCAGTTCAATCCTTTTTCTCATCACTTTCTTCTTTGATGTGAAGGCATTACTTTGAGCCTTCCCAAACTTCAAGTTGATCATGGCTTCTTGAAAGTGATCTTCCTTTTGTTGATTTTTGTAGCTCAGGGGGGTACTCCAAGCCCTAGGGTTCAGGATTTGGAGGGAAAAGAAAAAAAAGGGTCACTTGTGGGCTTGGAACCCAAGTATGGGGTTTTGCACCCAATCATGTTTGGGGCATTTCCGGAAGCACATTTCTACATGTGATGGCATGAGACGATAGAGGGCGGAAAGGAGAATCAAATGCTTCGAGAATCATCGAATTCCGAGTTGTAGAAGTGGAGATATGAATTTTTGAAGGTTAATGATGGGTTTGCACTTGTATGTTTAGGTTGGCCTAAGGTGGTTTAAGCTTGTGGCAGCCTGGCAACCCTTGTGTGACATCCTAGGACGGAGCCCCTCATTTGTGTATAAATAGAGGGTGAAGGAGAAGCATTTTCTCATCCATCTTCTGCAACGTTATCTCTATAAAAGGATCCGGTGGAGAGGGAGATCTCTTGCCCTAGTCGCAGCACAAGGGAGGCAGGAACAATGTGGAGACAAGGGACTATTTCAGGGTTAAAACAGGGGTTCAAGTTGCTGCCATGGAGGCCGAGCCCTTGAGGGCTAAAACGTTGTTGGTTTGAACTTGTTTAGGCACTGTTTTGGGGGACCGTTTGCTACAGGACCGTTGTGTGCTAGGCTGTAGGCCATATCAACACAACTGGGCTTGCGTAGGGCATGTTAAGGGGCTGGTATATGCCCAAGATAACAATGCAGCAAAGGAGTCCTTAAGGGTGTGCCTCAGCTAATTAGTGGGCTGTTTGGGGACTGTGAAAGGAGTTTAGGGCTGCAGCAAGTGCCCTAACCAGAACAACCACAAACAACAGTGTGCAAATGGAATTAGAGTAGTGTTTTGCAGTAGCGTTGGGTCAAATAAGTTGACCAGACTGGATCATTGTTGTTGCATCCTGTTGGTGCCATGTGGAGGACCTTTCGTGGTGGTGAAGGGTCCATCCTAGGAGTAGGATCGATAGTGTAGTATTGGGTGCCATTGATCTGGTGGAGGGCAATGTGTTGGCCACCCAAAGTAGCCCTAGATGAGCTATCTTGATGTGACAAAGAGGAGCTGAAGGTTGGGTGAAGTTTGGTGCCGAAGTGCAGCACCTTGATGGACAAAGGTGGCTGTTAGCCTGGCTCTTTGGAGCTTGGGAATTAGGCCTACCAAGAGAGCAGATTGGATCAACCCGTGTACACTCTACAAAAGGGGCTTGCAGCAGTGTTAGGAGACAACCCTCCTGAAGTCTCGATGTGTTGTCCTTTGAAGGACTAAGGGGCGACTAGTGAGCAGTACGAAAGTGAAGGACCGACAGGACAAGATACGACATAGAGTTTGTCATTGTATCTTGTATACCATAGACTGCTGTATTATTCAGATTTGTTTTAATATAACGAAGATTGATGATTTTACATTATTGTACAATTTTGTTAAAAACTGTGTATATTTGTGCATATGTGATTTACTGCTTTATGTTTCTGCTGTGAAAGTAGTTCATGGTTGAGATTCTTGGTTTGGTAGTGTCAGTGATTCGAAGACTCAAACTAGACCCAAGGTCATGGAGATTAAACACCTTTGACCTCCAGGTTATCCTCTTACACCACTTCCTTTTAGTCCCAGGATGTCCACATCTTGTTTCATAGTTGCCAGGTACCAGATATTGAGCTTCCCTCAATATTCTTCATCCATACAGTTGAATTTGCCTCAGCTGCCATCATATATTCCTACAACATTCTTCTAGGTAGCAACATAATATGTTAACCAGATAACCAATTAAAATTAGACTTACCTCATCTTGTTGACCTTGTCACCAACATCCTCATCGACCATCTCCACTTGAAACTTCCTTCATGCATCCGAGTGGCCAAAGATCAAACTTGATTACCAAGTTATAACTTTTCTTTCAGAGACTATACTGGATGTTAATCATTACAATATATATATATATATATATATATATATATATATATATATATATATATATATATATATATATATATATATATATTCTAGAGAAGGTTTTAAATTCTTTATACATCCTTAAGTAAGTCAAATCCTATTCCTTTTGAGCATCAGATATCCATACACCTAAGCATATTTCACGACCAACTTTTTCACCACAAGATTCTATATATATGGGTCTCATCAAAAGTTTGTATCCAACATGCATGCCTATGCTTTTATCCGATCATCTAGCTATCCATATAAAGAACTTGCATCCTGGCCCATTGCATTCTTTCATCCCTTTACTAGTATTGATTCCACATTACATGGAATGTCTACTAATTTTTGCCATAGTGCTTCTTCGAAGAACCTTTCATAATTATGGTTCTTCTAAGATCATGATGATCCATCTTAGCAAAATGACTTCCTCTAACAAATGTTAGACAATGCTTCGATGATCAATATGCAAAATGGTCTTATCTATCCATCATCTAGATGATCTTTACAAAGAAACTTAATCATGAAAATTCTAGACATGTTACTATCATATGCTTCTTTCTATGATGCTATGCAAAAACACACTTTTCTAAAAGAAAGATTAAACTTCAAGAATCTGAGAAGTTTTGATTCAAATTTGTTGGATCCCTTGATGTACAGGAAATCAAGTAGAATGGAGGGAGCAACCTTTCTTGAGGATTTCATGGTATTGAGATTGTCAGACTAGATGCTTAGAGATGGGAGGTCTTTAAGAGCAATATGCGTTCTATTAATGGACGATGCAAAACAACATATATGCTTTAGTGATTAAGAAGCGATAGTGCAAAGGGAGCAACCATGATTGGAATAACAAGATTTATTTCAGAGGGAGCACCTAATCAAGGTGACCGGAAAACAACTATGATGGTGGATCCAGTGAAGGAAACCAATCAATTTATGGTTGACCTGAGGAATACGACACAACATGTGTTGAGGTACCAACGTGGTACAATTGGATATGGATTGAGATATGATGAAGTACAACTAAAGGGATATACAGATTCAGATTGAGCTGAAAGTGCCGAAGACAGGAAGAGCACATCAAGATTGGGTCTTTCTATGATATCTTGGATGTGCAGGAAATAGACATCTATTGCATTCAGTGCTACAAAGTCTGAGTATATTGTAGCTATTTTGACGAGTTGTGAAGCAGTGTGGTTTCAGAAGCTAATCGTATGATTGGTTGATAAAGTGTTGGAAACGATTGCGGTGATAGGTCGAAGCACATTGAGATCAAGTACTGAGACATGGTATAGATGGGAGCAGTGAGGCTCCAATGCAATTCTACCAAGGAGTAGGATGTTGACATTCTCACAAAGCCTCTATCCCAGGATGAAGTTTGTTTACTTCAAGGACATGCTTAGAGTAGTTGAGAACAAGGTTGCGCACCCTCCCCCCTCGACCCTGCTCCCAAAACGCACTCCGAGTGGGATTGTTTTGGGAGTGCATAGGGAGCACGCTCCCTAAACAGAAAAAATGGCCCCTGCCTTTTCGGGAGCGTTTTAGGGAGCGCTCGGGAGCAAACGCTGCCGAGTGCTTCCTAAAAAAAAGCTTTGGGAGGGAATATTTTAAGGAGGGAGCGCTCGTGGAGCGTTCACTCCCAACCGCTCCTCCTCTGGAAAAAAGCTCTCACTCGGAGCAATTTTTTCTGGCTGCGCGGAGAAGGAGGGAAGCCCACGCTTTTTTTTGGATGGAAAGAGGGGGGGGGGGGGGGACCCTCCCTCTCTCTCATTATCATCTTTTTCAAGATAGCAAAAGTGGAGAGGAGAGGAGAGAGCAATAGAGAGCAAGAGAGGAGAGGAGAGAGCAAGAGAGAGTAAGGGAAAGGAGAGCTTGGAGAGAGCAAGGAGCTTGGAGCTTGGAGAGGATATTAGAGCTTGGGATTGAAGGCCAAAGGAGTAGGATCTACACTCTAGAGTCTTATCTAGATTTTTTTTTTTTTTCTATATCGTATTTTAATTTTTTGAAAAATGAAAAATTGAAATTATTTTTTTCTATGTTGCATTTTTTCCCATTCTCATTTGGCATTCCTCCATTTTTTTGTAGGCTAAAAACTTGAAACATCATGGCTATATGGCTTGGCATTTTCTTCTTGTTGATTATTTTTTTCGCTGTTATGGTTTTGGAGAGTAGAAGAAAGAGGGTTATTCAAGAAGAGGAGGATGAAGAAGTGGGTTATAGTGGATTTGATGAAAATCCTGAAGAGGAGTACCATGGTGAGGAGGAAGGGGAGAGTGGAGATAATGAGACCACAGTGACACCAACTAAAATTGACCAAACACTATTGTGGAAATATGTTACTAGGCTTGAAGCAGGGAAAGGGGGTGGAACCACTAATTTTTTTTGCCCTCATTGCAATAAACAATACACAGGTTCATACACTCGTTCCAGAAGGCACCTTTGTGGGAAAAGGACATGGGATGGAGATAAAAATGTAGGAATCATAGCTTGTGTAAGTGTGTTAGCAACAGATAGAGCCAAATACATAAGGGAAGAAGAGGAAGCCCAATACAAATCTAAAAGATCTAAGGATTTCTTAGAACCTTATCCGGCATTGCATCATGTGCAAAGAAGTCCATCAACTTCCACCCATGGCAATGGATATGGAGGCACACCTGGCACATGAGCAAACATCTCTTTAAGGCGTAGAACCATATCAGATTTCCTTAGCGAAGGGTCTAGGAATGATGTGGATTCAAAAAATTTCCGGTTTCTCTATGCATGTGGGGTACCATTCAATGTTCTTCGCTCACCTTATTGGCATTAAATGGTTTCTGCCATTAATGATGCCCCCAAAAGATACAAGAGCCCTATGTATGACAAGGCTAGAACCATGGGACTTGATCGCGGAAAAGCAAAAATAACTCATTCTTTGAGTAGAACGACAAGTTCTTGGAATGAGCATGGGGTGTCCATTGTATTTGATGGATGGACAAATGTAAAAGGCAAGCCATTGATAAGTGTTCTTGCTATGTCTGTTAGTGGTGCAATCTTCCTTTCATCATATGATTATTTAGATAAGTTCAAGTCTGGCATCAACATTGCAGAACCATTACTTCAAACAATTGAGCATATTGGGCCATACAATGTCCTCTAAGTCATCACTGATAATGCTGTTAATTGTAAGGCAGCATGAGGAATTATTGAGGATAAATACCCAAACATATTTTGGTTTGGGTGTTTGATTCACACAATGAACCTTTTGATGCATGATATAATTAAAAACAAACAACCTCAATACAGATGGATTGGTGATTGTACAAGAGAGGCAAAAAAATGATAAGATTTATTACAAATCATAGCAATACCCATGGGATTTTCCGTAGTCACTCAAGATTGGAGCTGTTGAAGATTGCAAAGACTAGATTTGCTAGCTATTACCTCACCTTCAAGTGCCTTTTGAAGGTAAGAGAGTCATTGGCTAGCATGGTATCAATTCCACACTGGTAGGTATTAAAGGATAGGGCAACAACATCAGTTGATGGGCAAGGTTTTGAACAGGTGGAGGAGACCGCTCTTGATGGTCTGTTTTGGGCATGTGTGAGGGAAATTTTGAATTTCACCAAGCCCATTTATAGCATGATTCGTTTTGCAGATACAAATAAACTAG
Source organism: Pinus albicaulis (assembly GCA_034641835.2). Taxonomy (NCBI): domain Eukaryota; kingdom Viridiplantae; phylum Streptophyta; class Pinopsida; order Pinales; family Pinaceae; genus Pinus; species Pinus albicaulis. The sequence goes on from CM076576.1 coordinate 933,753,300, forward strand.
TGATTAGGGAGGTGTCTGAGCAGATGGATAACATGTTGGGGCAAGTAAAAGATGTTGTTAAGGAAAATGATCCCAACTTGTATTCAATGATTCACAATTGTGTGTGTGCACGGTGGAATAAACTTAATGTTTCACTACATGCCTTGGCTTATATCCTTATGCCAAAATAATACTCTCCATCTTGGTTGGGCCAACCTGCAGCTGGGGGTGGGGTTTGGATCAAACCTCATATAGATCCAGAGGTACAAGAGGGATATATGAAAGCATTAGACAAGTTGGGCCCTGACAGGGAGGGGTGTGCTAATCTGCGCCTTGAATTAGGTAGATACTTCAGTTGCACTGGTTTGTTTGGTTCTTTGCATGCAATGGAAGATAGAGACATATTTGACGCTCTCACATGGTGGGAGCATATGGCGGCATGGGACTATTTCCAAAATTGGCAAAAAAAGTTCTCTCAGGTTGTAAAAACTTCTTCAGTAGAGAGGTGTTGGAGCACCTACAACTTCATACACAATGTGAGAAGAAATAGACTCAATGAAAACCGAGTAGAAAGCTTGCTATGTGCGCTACAACTTGAGGTTGTTGAGTCATTATTGTGATCAGGCTTATGAGGATCCATCATATAAAGTTTGGGACAACAACCCAGAGGACGATAATTTGGAGGACGACACTATACGTCTAGAAGAATTGGAAGCATAAATTTTGAGAGATGAGGATGAAGCAACAACATCCATGCCACTGCCACAACCACCATCTAGTAGCAGTGCTAGTGCCAGTGTTCGAGTTCCAACTATTGTTCCTGTGCTGACGCAGCCTCCACCTACATCCTCACGTGGAGGGCATGTGCCTTCTAGTTTGTTGAGATTTTGTGTATTTGGGGTAGCATCAGTTTTTCTCTAGGTCCCAAATTTTGAGGAAGGACTAGAGTACACTTGATCCACAAGACCCAGAAATGGATTTGGGAAATTTTATCTGGTTTAGGAGATATTAAATTAATTAATTATTTTAAGTGTATTTCCTAAGTTAAAACTTAGGGAACTTAAATAATTAAAGTGAATTTAATTAAACATGTGATGAAATTGTCTCAAGTCACACGGATCAAGCTTTCTTTTAATCTTAGCCATTGATTCAAGATCTGATCATGGCTGTTGATTTGTCAACGAGAAAAATATAAAGGAAAGGCTTGGGGTCATTTGTAAAGACACACAGAGACAGAGCACTGAAGCTAAGTTGAGATTCTAGGGCAGGGTTTGCTAAGAATACTCAGAAGTGTTTCAGCTGCAGAGAAGGGAATTTAGACTAAGGGGATGATCTGATCCTGGGGTCTAGAATATACAAGACGCAGAGATCAGCTCAAGGACAACACAGAGGAAGACAGCAGCAAGGACAACACAATATCTTCAAGGACAGCGTTATTTTCAGTGAGAAACCCTCAGGGGTTACGCAAAGACCCTTCAGGGGTAGCGTAGTGACTACGTTAGGCAGTCTGGGGTAACGCAGTCCCTTTCGGAGCAGCGCTGAGGGTTTAGAGGACTTCCGAGGCTGACGCAGAGGCTTTTAGGGGCTTCAGAGGCTAACACAGAGCCTTTCAGGGGCAGCGTTGGGGTTTCTAGGCCCTAATCTTGGCTGAGTTTTGTAAATTCCGTTTGAGGGTGTGGATCAGTTATTATTTTGGCCCTAGATCAGCCAATGAGTTGTAGATCTAGTGTTTTCTCTGTCAGGTTTTCCAGATCTGGAACTCAGATTTGTGTATTCAGAATATTCTTAATAATAGAACCCTCCAGCAGCCAGAGACCGGTTTTCCAACATTGGGTTTTTCCGAGGACTATTTGTCCAGAAATAACTGTCACTTTGTCAATCTGTGCATGTGCTTATTCTAGATCTGAATTTGTAGAGATCTGTTATGTGTTTTGCTTCGATGTTAACTTGAATTTATTCAATAAATAACTTATCTAAGTAGGAAGAGCTTAACCGGATTAACAGTAATAATTTTTGCATAAGTGTTAAGATTCAGAAATTTATACATGGTATCGGAGCAATTACAGATCTAGGAGGGACACCAGCTGAAGAGACTGAAGGTTCTAGCTATAGAAAACAGCTGGAAAAGCAGCAGAAATGCAGATTTGAAGGGACAACGTAGTTTTCAGGAGCAGATTCACGCAAAGAAAAGGTGACGATGTCCAACGCTGTGTCCTAGCAAGCCCACACAATTACTGCATAGAGGCAGCTCAAAAACAACGCTGGTTTGGTCTGAGCCAACCAATGTGATTTAGATCTGAATCTGTCAGATCTAGAAGAGACTGCAGAAAAGCTGCAGAAATTCAAAAGCGCTGGTGGGTTTAAAATTCTGAAGTTTTTAGATTTTCAGCCTTAGTACAAGTGACAAAGATTGGGAGGAGATCAACTTCTCAGGAGGTTTCTTGCTAAAGGAAACTTAGAATTTGATCAGAGGATCAAAGAAGAAGCTGAATCATAGTTGATTTGGTAGATTTCCAAGGAGGGAAATCAAGTGTCAGAGGGAGCAGAAGGCACCTGTTTCACCAGGGGCCTTAGATCCATTTCTCTAGCAAAGAGAAAAGGAAGTTCTGACACATTCTGAGCAGATGGCTTCTCATGGACTGCGTGATTAGGATAGGCTGGATGGCCTCTCCAACTTTTCAGTGTGGAAGGCAAGGATCCTGATTGTCCTTGAGGCATATAATCTAAGAGACCATGCAGAGCAGACTCTGGCCACATCGACAGATGTGGATCTCCTTCGGAAGCATAAGGAGGCTGTTGGGCATGCCAAGCGGCTGATTATGGATAGTATCAAGGACCATATTGTACCACACATAGCTGAGAAGAAGACAACTAACGAGATGTGGAAGGCCTTGACTTCCCTGTATGAGGGAAAGTCTTTCCAACGAAAAATGCTGTTGGAAACCCAAATGAGGTCATTCATGATGACCAAGGGAGAAAACATGGAACACTTCCTCTTCAGACTGCAGTCAATCAGAGATCAGCTGACTGCAATGGGTGCAACGGTGGATGCTGTGATAGTCAGGACTGCCCTTAATGCAATCACGTATGAGTGGGAAACCTTTGTCCAAAGTATCTTGGGTAGAGCAGACCTCGCAGATTGGGACAACTTGTGGTCAATTCTGTGTCAAGAAGAACTCCGCAGGTTCACCAAGAGGAAACATAACCCAGGATTGAGCAAAGTGAAGAAGGAAGATGAGGGAGATGCAACCTTGGCATCAAAGAAGCAGCCAAAGAAGAAGAAGTATCTTTCAAAGATCAAGTGCTTCCAGTGTGGTGAAATGGGAAATTTTGCCAGCCATAGTCTAGAGAAGAAAAGTGACAAGGAAGCATCTTCTTCCAAAGTAGCTGTGCAGATGATGGGTCAGGAGATGATGTAGCCATGAGTGCTCATGAACCACGAAGGTGGGGTGACATGGGCATGTAGAGGGCTACATGAAAGAAAGGCAGGATCCTTGAGCAGCTCATCTCTTGGATCACATGCAAGCTACGACAACCTTAAGACAGTAGCAGGACAAGTGGAGCAGTGGGTGCATAGATCACAGATGAGGCAGAGGCAGAAGCAAATCTGAAGGCTGGGAGGAGCAACGCAGAGCAAAGCAGCAGCAACGTAGAAGCAGTAGCAGCGCAGAGGCTGATGTGACTTCAACAATGCAAAGCATTGCATCTTACGCAGTGCAGAGCTGCAGCAACGCATGGAGCTTCAAAGGGACAGTGTAGTGCAGCAACAATGTGATAGATTTCAACACAAGGAGCTGATGTGACTTCAGTAGTGTAGAGGGAGTCTGATTACGAAGGCAGAGTTGTAGTTGTGCATCGTTCTTTAGATGCCAGCACAGATCTGTAGCCTATGGAGCTTCAGTGATAAGGATGCAACCCATTTGACTTGTCTGCCAAAGATTGGGCAGGAGATTTAGTTGTTTTTCTCAACAACTGAAGTTGCAGTGCAGCGGATCAACAGTGGCATTGCTATGAGCATCACAGATGCAACATATTGAGAGGGAGCTATAGTACAGAAGTTGAAGTGGCAGTGGTAGAGTCATGGGCAGCAGTACAGAATGGTAGCAGTGGTGCAGAGTTGAGTGGCAGCAAGCCAAGCTTCAATAGCACAAAACCAGTACTTGAAGTCATGTAATGAATAGTGTGATGTATTGCTAGAGCACACCCTTGATGCTAAGAGGGAGTGTTGAGATTTTGTGTATTTGAGGTAGCATCAGTTGTGCTCTAGGTCCCAAATTTTGAGAAAGGACTAGAGTACAATTGATCTACAAGACCCAGAAATGGATTTGGGAAATTTCATCTGGTTTAGGAGATATTAAATTAATTAATTATTTTAAGTGTATTTCCTAAGTTAAAACTTAGGGAACTTAAATAATTAAAGTGAATTTAATTAAACATGTGATGAAATTGTCTTAAGTCACACAGATCAAGCTTTCTTTTAATCTTAGCCATTGGTTCAAGATCTGATCATGGCCTTTGATTTGTCAATGAGAAAAGTATAAAGGAAAGGCTTGGGGTCATTTGTAAAGACACACAGAGGCAGAGCACTGAAGCTAAGCTGAGATTTTAGGGTAAGGTTTGCTAAGAATACTCAGAAGTGTTTCCACTGTAGAGAGGGGAATTTAGACCAAGGGGATGATCTAGTCCCAGGGTCTAGAATACACAAGATGCAAAGATCAGCTCAAGGACAACGTAGAGGAAGGCAACAACAACAACAACAAGGACATCGCAATCTCTCCAAGGACATCATGATTTTCAGTAGGAAACCCTCAGTGTTTACGCAGAGACCCTTCAGGGGTAGCGTAGTGACTACGTCACCCACTCCGAGGTAACGCAATCCCTTCCGAAGCAGCGCTGAAGATTTGGAGGACTTCCAAGGCTAACGCAGAGGCTTTCAGGTGCTTCAGAGGTTGACGCAGAGCCTTTCAGCGGGAGTGCTGGGGTTTCTAGGCCCTAATCTTGGTTGAGTTTTGTAAATCCCGTTTGAGGGTGTGGATCAGTCATTATTTTGACCCTAGATCAGCCAGTGAGCTATAGATCTAGTGTTTTCTCTATTGGGTTTTCCAGATCTGGAACCCAGATTTGTGTATTCAGAACTATTCTTAATAATAGAACCCTCCAGCAGCTAGAGACCGGTTTTCGCTCTCGCTCCCAAGTAACCTTGGTTGAGAATGTCTCCCTTAGTGAGAGGGAGTGTTGAAGTTGTAGCATCAAGGGCAGACATTTTTCTGAGGTCAAAGGTATTGAAACCATGTATTGTGGTTAGAGAAAATGGTCTAGAGAGCATCAAGGCTCATAGTGCTCCCCTGGTCAGAAGGTTCTGACCATATTGCCAAGAGGTGCTTGGCTAGTGGGTGGAGTGAGTGCCTTTAGCATTAGTTAAATGTATTACCATTCACTTGGCATGCAAGAATGGTAATTAGCCTAGGGTTTCATCATTTTTTGGTCTAAGGTACTGACTTTGCTCCAAGTGACAACTTGTTGAGCTTGTGACCATGCTCCAATTGACGACTTGTTGAGCATGTTGTTGATGCAAGATGCTTTCCACATGAAGTGGATGGATACATTAACATAGTAAGTGCTAGAAAATTAGAAAGGAAAAAAGATATTCTTAACTTGATAATTACTTGTGATTTATTTGAATTTCTTATTATCTTCTTTAATGTTTTTTATTATCTTCTTATCATCAAGCAACTATCAAAATCATAAACATGAAGATTGTTGGCCTGTGACCGCACACAAAGGGGAGAGGGAGAAAGGAAGGGGAGTCTTGACTGTCAAAGAACTTCAAAGGAATCAATCTACATCTCAATTCAGTGAAAAGGGGAAAAATGTAGCTGATAAGGCTTAAATGGTGAGCAAACTTCATTTCCGCCATCCTTCATCTCATCTACCCTCTTTACCTACATTTACCCTCTCTCACCCTTCACTTTCCCTTTTATAAAGCCCCGCATTGCATTTCTTCATTAGCAACACCGCCCCCCGCAAGTTTTAACCTTTGCCTCTTAAGCCGTAGTCGAAACTTATTTTTTCGCTGATGCGGTTTGGTGGGACCTGTCTGACCTTACCGCATTGCCAAATTCGCATGCAAACCCTTGTATTCCACACTTCCCTTACCTTTCACCTTTCCACACTTTGCAGCGACTAGCACGTTGCATATCGCATATCGCGCAATTTACAACTTACCACTTAAAGCACCCGCAATATATTTTATTTAGTTTGCGATGTGATAAGCTGGCCCCACCTCAACAGTTCCCTCCCATTGCACAGTGGTCGCAATACATTGATATATTTGTAACACTTACCGCTTAAACCTTCGTCGATTCACAAAAAACTCCGCCACATGGCCAATGGGTCCATCCTCCCGCATTGCGCAAATTTTAAAAGTTAACCTTCACAGCTTATAACTAAAAGCTAAAAGCTGCGATGTGCGATCGGGTCCCACCTTCCTCCACGTCACTTCCTTTCTCCCCCGCGCTTCGCACTTCGTACTGTTTAAGGCTTATCTCTACTGCTCCATGGTAAAGACTTGCGATCGCGATGCGGTCGACTCCACTTTACCTTGCCACATCCCTCACCTCCCTCACACTTCGCCCATCGTAGGCCTTAACGTCCAAACTCCGCCTCCTCGCACATAAACTTTGCGGTATGCGATTTGCGGGCACAGGTCCCACCACTTTGCCACGTCATCAATAACCCCCATGGCTTGTCTTTTTCCCACCTCAATGTAAATGACTTCCGCCATCCTGCCTTCACTTCCGCTCCACCCCAACGCATCCAATGGTCCTTAACACATTTCGGACCCCTCTCGGCCTTCAAACTTTAACTATGGGGCAGCACTGGAATGGATAAGCCCATTACCACCCTCTCCTCCACGTGCCTTCCTCTTGTCATTTCGCGCCCCCCCCCCCTCCGATACCGCTTACCGATTGGGACCCCCTCCGGAATCAAGAGCCTGGTTTTCAGATTCAGCATGAGTCTTTCATTGGTAAAGCACTCGGTCACAGGTTACGCAGTTACACTAAGAGCTCCCCACCAAAGAATTCAGTCTGCACAGCACAAACGACCGTTCCACAATAGCTAGTGGAAATCATGCGAGTCAGAGAGTGGAGGATGCCAAACAGCACATGGAATCACATAATGAAGTCTACATTGTTTGCCACTTCTCAACACCCCTTTGAAGATTCTGGAATTTGGCCTCCGTGGCTAAATGTTTTGCTTATTTTATTGTTAGATAATGATGTTTTGCTGGTAAAATCTCGATTTTACCCATTCTGTATTGATTTCTTTGTTGCAGGAGCGATTGCTTGAAGCACGCTCTGATAGTTTGTTAGGATATTTTGGTTTCACCTGTGTGGGTCAATCATGACAAAATATTCGGTTAGAAACCCTCAGGGAGAACTCTATATGTAGTGAGTACTAAGATGAAACAAAGGTTTTGGATTTTGGAAGAATTTTGCTGTAGTTTTGTATGATTGTGCTCCCTATGCCCTGAGATACATATTTGGGAGAGTTGTTCAAACTTAATATGAACATAGAGCTGATATTTGGATTCCAGATGGAGCAATGAGTAGTATGTATATGTTTCCTTCTGTTATCAGTTATCTCCTTTCATGTATAATCATCTTTCATGCTATACTTTTATGAGGGTTCGTGTAATGTAGCTGCTGGGAGTTTACAAATTTTATTCATGAATTCGTGTCTGTCTAACGCTTAGGTGTTAACGCTCATGTGTTAAGTTTGATGTGCTTCCTTAATTCGTGCTCCACGAACCCCTGTTGTTGTCCATAATTCATTCATCGCCATTTCCTCTGAATTCACAGGGGACAGATCCTTAAATCTCTTAAGCCTATCACTCGTGGGTTCCTTCTTAGTTATCTCTCAACGCCTCTGCATATTTTAAAAGTTTCTGCTCATTGTTTTATACTTGGCCCATTTAAAAGCGATCAGGCCTCACGACCTCTTGAGCCCTCTCACAGTATAGGGAATCCATAGGAATCGACTCCAAGGTCTTCTCCATCCATGAACCACCAAAACCATTGTTCTCTCATTCCATATTTTGTCAGAGGCGTTTTATACAATTGTCCACATTCAACCTCTGATTTTTTAAGATGTTCTAGGCACTAGTCTTTTGCAACTCAAGGCTATCTCTAGGAGCTACAACATCTTTTTGGCGCCATCGCCGGGGAACAAATTAGAAAACCTTTCCTTGGGATACGACATTATCTTCACCCTTCAATTAGGTGAGCATGAAGGGTTGAGAGTTGCATAGCCCTCACCTTGGCGACTCCACTATTATCAAAGTCCAAATTAAGCGTAATCCTGGCTTACACCAGACCTCATACCCGATCAGATACTTCTCAGCAGAGAACCCCTTCTGTATCTGATCCTTACAAGATTATATTCAGGAAAATCTGGAGGGAGAAGCAGCCCATCCAGACTGACCTACCCTCATTTTCTCTAGAAGATTCACCTTCCTCTTCCCAGAAAGCTAATATATATGATCCTGGCTCCACAACGCGTGTGCTTGAGTACCCTCCAGAAGCCTTTGCTTCAGCCAGTGCAGACATAAAAGACGAAGCCGAATTCCTTGATATTTCTTTGCCTCCTTTGCATCCTACTCCAGAGGCTGAAGTAGTCAAAGAAGTTACAGCACTCTAGAACTCATTACAGATAAACATCCAAATGCCTGCTCAACATATACCTTCTGTACCATAGCCAAATCATCCTCAGAACCTACCACCACCCCTCATGGCTATACCTGGCTTCCTCCTCAACAAATATGCCCCATTGGCTTTGCCTCAAGTATTGCATGACATGCCTCAAGATTATCTAAAGCTCTTGCCTCGGTTTACCGGGGAAGACGGTACTTCTACGTAGAAATATATTGAAGACTTTTGCGCGTTTGCTGAAAATGTGAATGTAGAACACCTAGATGTGGTGTCGAGGCTTTTCGTCCAATCCTTGGATGGAGAGGCTCGAAAGTTGTTAAAATCTCTTGCTAATAATGTAGTCACCACTTGGGAGGAAATGGAGAATTTCTTCACACTAAAATGGTAAGAGAAGAGGCACCATGGATATGTCCTCACAGAGTTCAATGCTCTTAGAAAGAGACACAATGAGGGTGTAATAGAATTTATAAAGAGGTTCAATAAGCTTTATAATAATCTTCCTGCTGAAATAAAGCCTCCACAAGCAGCTGCTAAGGTGGTTTTCGCAGGAGCTTTTGAACCAGATTTTGGTTTCACCCTAAGGGAAAGAAAGTCTACATCCCTAGACCAGATCCAGACTAATGCACTAGAGATAGAAGAAAAAATTGCTTCTACAGGTAAATTCAAAGGGAGGATAGAGCATGATGCCAGGAGAAGGGTTAGGGAGGAGGCTTCTACCTCGAATCAAGAAAGGGAATCACCAGAGTATAAAATTGAAGAGATGAATAAGCTGATCAAGAACCTCTCGAATAAGTTAGTGAAGCTTGAATTGGAGGCTAAGAATTCCTCTCCTCATCCTAACCAAATGATTCCAAACCGTGGGTTTAATCCCCAATACCGGAAGCCCCCTCTACAATTGTTACAGCGGGAAAGGAAGGAGCAACAATATCACATCCAACCTCCTCTATACTTAGAAGGGGAAATGGAGGGACAAGTCGAGGAAGTAATTGACAGCCAAGAAGATCAATTTCTCGCTTATTCAGAAGATGAAGAAGGTGAACTCACCCTGCAAGACGAACTAGAAGGAAAGGAAGTTCCCCCAGAGGATCGAGATATTGATAATTACTGTAGGCAGTTTGTGGACTTCATGGAAGCTCAGCTCCATAAGAAGTATGACCTTAGGTCCTCTAGAAAGAGAACACGAGTGCAAGAACAAAACGAAGAATCAATACCAAGAGGAAAAACCTCTTCTAGTTTTGCCAGTAAGGGGAAGAAGCCTTTAGAAGAGCCTGCACATCATAAGGCCACTGCGTCCACTTCCACAAAGCTAGGTTATGATCCTGCTGCAAACCAAAAGTCCTCTTCCATAGCCTCGAACCTGCCTGATCACCCTTAAGGGCAGTCTAAAGAAGTCATTGCAGAAAAAGCCCCCACGGCCTATAACCTCCAGAAAGAGCTAGAGAATGTCACGATCCCGGTTCCCCTGATCGAGCTTCTAAAGCAACCTTCATACAAAGCCCAAGTGTCTCAATTCATGCTGCCCCATAGCGTAGGCCCTCTCCCTGACAGCCTCAATCTCCAAGTGGAAAGACCCATGGTAGTCTTTGGACCTCATGTAGAAGAGTTGGACTCGGCCACTCCCCCATTCTATGTGTCTCTAGTTATTCATGACCTGTTTACTCAATAAAAGCATGCTAGATTCCAGGGCTTCACCTAATCTATTACCATTGTCTGTCATGGAGCAGCTGGGGTTGCAGATTACCAGACCTTATAAAGATTTGTATTCTTTTGATTCCAAGAGGGTAAAGTGCTTGGGCATGATAAAAGATCTGGTAGTAAGCCTGGCCCAGATTCCGGCCAAAAGTGTGGTGATGGACGTCGTTGTGGCTGATATCCCGACTCGGTTTGGAATGTTGCTGTCCAGATCTTGGGGATCCAAGATTGGAGGGTCCATAAAATTGGACCTCACTTATGCTACTATTCCAGTATTCGGTGGGGAGGAAAGAAGGTTATACCATGAATTCAGATTCGTGAAGACAGTCACCAAAGCCAATGGTTCCACAAATTCTCTGGTATATGGTAAGGAGGGTGAATTCTCTTGTCTTATGCTTGAGGAGGATGAAGATTTCCTGCAAGAAACAGAGATTTGTCCTATAATACGAAAAGGTCCTATGAGCATGGAGGAAAACAAGATATGGACCTTGCAGTTTGATGGAGCTAATTCACGAGAAGGCAATGGGGCCAGGGTACTCTTGATATTCCCAAAGGGATGCTTGGTTCCCCTCTCCTTTAAGCTGGAATTTGAAGCCACAAATAATGTGGCTGCATATGAAGCACTGCTGCTGGGGTTACAGACAGCCCGGAATATGAACATACAACACCTCAAGGTGTTTGGAGATTCAGAGCTTGTAGTGAGACAAGTCAGGAACCAATGCCAAACTAAGCACCCGCGCCTCAGAGCCTACAGGAACGAGGTATGGGATTTAGTTGAGAACTTCTTTTCTGCATTTAATATTCAGTTCATGCCAATGGATCAGAACAAAATGGTAGACATACTAGTTGTGGGTACTAGTAATTTTCGCCCCCTGCAGAATCTTCTGCTTTGATATGAGGTTGAAGTGCGATACTGCCTTTCCATTCCGGACAACGTAAAGCATTGGCAAGTCTTCGAAGATGAAGTGCAGGTCCAACGTTTCATGGAAACGATAGGCGAATTTTCAAATATGGTGATCGATTCAGTGCCTGAGGATGACAATGAAGAGCCAAAAACTAGGTGGGAGGAAACACTGGCCGGACATCGTGTTCTGCAATTAAAGTGAAATGTCATCTCCAGGGGGTTTGTGCCATTGGAGAGATTGTTTGACAAGAATGACATCCCAGTAAATCCCAACAAAATGACCCTCGACGAGCCTGTCAGGGATGTTAATATTGGGACAGAAGAAGATCCGAAGGTGGTAAAGCTGTCAAAAGGGGTTCCTGAAGAATACCAAGGTCAGTATCTCAGTCTGTTCCAATCATATAAAGACGTCTTCGCCTAGTCATACCAGGATCTGAAGACTTTTGACATAGATATTATACAGCACAAAATACCCCTAAAAGAAGATGCAAAGCCTCATTAGTAGAAGCTGAGACAGATCACCCCCTTCTCCTCCCAACTATCGAGAGGGAAATAAAGAAGCTATTGCAGGCCAAGATCATTGTTCCTTTAAGATACTCTGAGTGGGTGGCGAATTTGGTGCCGGTAAGGAAGAAGAATGGCGAAATTAGACTCTGCGTGGATTTTCACAATCTGAACAGAGCCTCACTCAAGGATAACTATCCCCTCCCAAAGATGGACCACATCCTGCAAAAGGTGGTGGGATCCTCCTGCATGTCCATGATGGATGGCTTCTCAGGATATAATCAGGTGGCAGTGCTCCCAGAAGACCAAAAGAAGACGACATTCACCACGCCTTGGGGAACTTTCATGTACGCCCGAATGCCCTTTGGCCTGATAAATGCTGGTGCTACATTTAAGCGTGCGATGGACATTGCTTTCATGGGAGAGCAAGACAAATTTGTGGTGATTTACCTGGATGACATCACTGTCTTTTCAAAGAGTGATGCTGAACACATTGAGCATCTCTATCGAACCTTTGAAAAATGCTGCAGGTATGATCTATCTCTGAACCCTCAGAAATCCATGTTTGGCTTGGAGGAAGGAAAGTTATTGGGGCACATAGTAACTAAGGAAGAAGTGAAGATCGATCCGAAGAGGGTAGAGGTGATAGATAGCATTCCCCTACCAAGAAACAAGAAGGAGATGCAAGGGTTCCTGGGAAGAATAAATTTCCTCAGAAGGTTCATTCCCAACTATGTCAAGGTTGTTTGAAACATCACTGGGATGCTGAAGAAGAACAGTGAAGTTAGATGGACCCCTGGATCCAGGGACTCCTTTAACAGGATCAAACAGGCCTTTGCAGAAGCTCCAGTGCTAGCCGGTCCAGATTATGGGAAGCCGTTCATGATCTTCTCCTTCGCATCTCCTCACACAATAGCCGTAGTACTTTTACAGAAAAATGTCGAAGGACATGAGCAACCCATTGCGTTCTTCAGCCAAGTCTTGCGAGACGCCGAGCTGAAATATGATATCTTGGAAAAGCAAGCTTATGCCTTAGTCAAATCTCTAAAGTCATTCTGGGTATATGTATTACAGTCTGCTATAATTGCCTATGTCCCCACAACAACGGTGAAGGATATCTTGGTACAGGCCGACAGTGAAGGAAGAAGGGGCAAGTGGATAGCCAAGATTCAGGAGTATGAATTGGAGATAAAGCCTACCAAGCTCATTAAAGGCCAAGGGCTGGCCAAAATCTTATCTGAATCCAACTGTCAAGCTATGGGAATAACTGTTTATGAAAGGAGGAGAGGCACAAGAGGGCACAGGTGCACATCAAGGCATAGAATCTTCCACTCAAAAAACACACGTGAAGTACCTTCTCTCCCCATGATATAAAGATATTGTGGAATATTTTTTATCGCGGAGATGTCCTCCTAACTATGATAAGGCCAATTACCTTAAGGCTGAAGTCTCAAAAGTATATCGTGGAAAATGGGCGACTTTACTGGAAAGACCTGGCAGAGATCCTACTATTGTGTTTAACAGAGCAAGAGGTGGACCAAGTGATGGCTGAAATCCATGAAGGGATATGTGGCGGACACTATAGCTGGCGATCCACCGCACACAAGACCCTGAGGGTAGGTTTCTTCAGGCCTAAACTGTTTGGTGATGTACATGTTCGTGTCCGGGCCTGCGAGAAGTGTCAGACGTTCACTGAAAAGCAAAGGTATGCACCTCTCCTGTTGATCCCAGTACATGTTGGAGAACCTTTTAAGCAGTGGGGAATTGATTTCATAGGAGAGATTCACCCGACTTCTAGCAATCAACATCGATGGATCCTCACTGCTACAAATTACTTCACCAGGTGGGTAGAAGCCGTGCCCACAAGAAATGCTACAGATTCAGTGGTGATCAAGTTCCTAGAGGAGAATATAATAGCTAGGTTTGGATGCCCAGCTAAAATCATTTCAGATAATGGCCAGGTTTTCAAGTCGGCTAAATTTGTAAATTTTTGTTAGTGTTACAACATCTTGCTGGGACACTCCACTGCATACTACCCACAGGGCAACGCGTTGGCAGAAACATCTAACAGGACATTGGTGAGGATTTTGAAGAAGACCATCAATGAAAATCAAAAGAACTAGGATTCTCAGCTCAAGTTTGCACTCTAGGCAAATTGCATCACCACTAAAAGATCCACAAGAAAGTCCCCTTATGAGCTAGTGTATGGCAGAGCCGCGGTCTTCCCAATTCAGCTTGCATTATCCGTGGCTCAATTCTTACAAGAAAGCGAGGAGGAGCCAAATGACCTTATCCGAAGAATGAATCAGTTGGTGGAGTTGAATGAAACTCGGGAACAGGTAGGCCTTAGACTAGCAGAATATCAAGAAAAAATGAAAGGCTTATTTGACCAAAAAGCTAAGGATAGAGATATCCAAGTTGGGGATTTGGTGCTGCAATGGGATATCAGGCGAGCAGACAAAGGGAAGCATGGGAAGTTCGACCCCCTCTGGTTTGGTCCATGCAGGGTGGCAGACGACAAAGGCAACAATACTTTCGTGCTGGAGAACGTAGAAGGAGACATACTTGAGGCACTTGTAAATGGGCAGTTCCTCAAGTTTTACTTTCATCACTGATGAGGGCTAATCTAGCTCACTGTATATATCTTTTCACTGTATATGTCATTCCACTGTACTTCCTTTTGTTTACATTTCTCCCATTTCATCTTCCATATCATATTCTACTGTTTCCATTTTGTTTCATCCATTGTTTGCATTTTCCATTTCATCTTCCATATCATCCTCCATTTCATCTTCTAGTTTGTCTTCACTTGATCGTTGGTATAAAACTTTGTCTAATCAGTGTGCATTTGCAATCCTTGAACCCAATAAAAGCACAGGCATGCAGGTCTGTAGGTTCTCAACGTACTGAAGAACAACACATTGTCCCTAGATGGAGCCAATGTTGGCCTCTGACCACACACAAAGGGGAGAGGGTGAAAGGAAGGCCAATCTTGATTGTCAAAGAGCTTCAAAGGAATCAATCTACATCTCAGTTCAGTAAAAAGGGGAAAAATGTAGTTGATAAGGCTTAAATGGTTAGCAAACTTCATTTCCGCCATCCTTCATCTCATCTACCCTCTTTTCCTACATTTACCCTCTCTCACCCTTCACTTTCCCTTTTATAAAGCCCCGCGTTGCATTTCTTCATTAGCAACACTGCCCCCCGCAAGTTTTAACCTTTGCCTCTTAAGCCATAGCCGAAACTTATTTTTTCGCTAATGTGATTTGGTGGGACCTGTTCGACCTTATCGCATTGCCAAATTTGCATGCAAACCCTTGTATTCCACACTTCCCTTACTTTTCGCCTTTCCGCACTTTGCAACGACTAGTGCGTCGCATATCGCATATTGCGCAATTTACAACTTACCACTTAAAGCACCCACAATCTATTTTTTTTAGTTTGCGATGCGATAGGCCGACCCCACCTCAGCAGTTACCCCCCATTGCACAGTCGTCGCAATACATTGATATATTTGTAACAATTACCGCTTAAACCTTCGCTGATTCACAAAAAACTCCACCATGGGCAGTGGGTCCCTCCTCCCACACTGCGCAAATTTTAAAAGTTAACCCTCGCAACTTATAACTAAAAGCTAAAAGCTGCGATGTGCGATTTTCGGTCGGCTCCCATGTTCCTCCATGTCACTTTCTTTCTCCCCTCCGCTTCGCACTTCTTACCGTTTAAGGCTTATCTCTACTGCTCCATGGTAAAGACATGTGATTGCGATGTGGTCGACCCCACTTTACCCTGCCACGTCCCTCACCTCCCTCACACTTCTCCCATCGCAGGTCTTAACGTCCAAACTCTGCCTGCTCGCACATAAACTTTGCGGTATGCGATTTGCGGGCACGGGTCCCACCACTTCACCACGTCATCAATAACCCCCTGTGGCCTGTCTTTCGCCCACCTCAATGTAAATGATTTCGCCATCTCACCTTCACTTCCACTCCACCCTAACGCATCCAACGGTCCTTAACACATTTCGGACCCCTCTCGACCTTCGAACTTTAACTATGGGCGGGGGGAGGGGGGGTCTAGAATAGATGGTTTCCATTACCACCCTCTCCTCCATGTGCCTTCCTCTTGTCATTTCGCATCCCCCCTCTCCGATACCGCTTACTGCTTGGGACCCCCTCCAGAATTAGGAGCCTGGTTTTCAGATTCAACACGAGTCTTTCATTGGTAAAGCACTCGGTCACAAGTTACGCAGTCTCACCAAGAGATCCCCACCAAAGAATTCAGTCTGCACAGCACAACCAACCGTTCCGCAATAGCTAGTGGAAATCATCTCCTCCATGTGCCTTCCTCTTATCATTTTGCATCCCCCCTCTCCGATACCGCTTACTGCTTGGGACCCCCTCCATAATTAGGAGCTTGGTTTTCAGATTCAACACGAGTCTTTCATTGGTAAAGCACTCGGTCACAGGTTACGCAGTCTCACCAAGAGCTCCCCACCAAAGAATTCAGTCTGCACAGCGCAACCAACCGTTCCGCAATAGCTAGTGGAAATCATGAGAGTCAGAGAGTGGAGGATGCCAAACAGCACACGGAATCACATATTGAAGTCTACACGTCCGCCACTTGTCATCACCCCTTTGAAGATTCTAGAATTTGGCCTCCGTGACTAAATGTTTTGCTAGTAAAATCCCGATTTTACCCATTCTGTTTTGATTTCTCTATTGTAGGAGCAATTGCTTGAAGCACGCTCTGATAGTTTGTTACGATATTTTGGTTTCACCTGTGTGGGTCAATCGTGACAGAATGTTTGGTCAGAAACCCTCAAGGATAACTCTATATGTAGCGTGTTCTAAGATGAAACAAAGGTTCTGGAATTTGGAAGAATTTTGTTGTAGTTTTGTATGATTGTGCTCCCTATGCCCTGAGATACATATTTGGGAGAGCTCTTCAAACTTAATATGAATACAGAGCTGATATTTGGATTCCAGATGGAGCAATGAGTAGTATGTATATGTTACCTTTTGTTATCAATTATCTCCTTTCATGTATAATCATCTTTCATGCTATGCTTCTATGAGGGTTCGTGTAATGTAGTTGCCGGGAGTTTGGAAATTTTATTCATGAATTCGTGTTTGTCTAACACTCAGGTGTTAACGCTCATGTGTTAAGTTTGATGTGCTTCCTTAATTCGAGCTCCACGAACCCCTTCTGTTGTCCATATTTCATTCATAGCCATTTTGTCTGAATTCATAGGGGATAGATTCTTAAATCTTTTAAGCTTGTCCCTCGTGGGTTCCTTCTCAGTTCTCTCTCAACGCCTCTGCATATTTTAAAAGTTTTTGCTCATTGTTTTATACTTGGCCCATTTAAAATCCATCAAGCCTCGCGACTTCTTGAGCCCTCTCACATTATAGGGAATTCATAGGAATCGACTCCAAGGTCTTCTCCATCCATGAACCACCAAAACCATTGTTCTCTCATTCCATATTTTTTCATAGGCCTTTTATACAATTGTCCACATTCAACCTCTGATTTTTTAAGATGTCCTAGGCACTGGTCTTTTGCAACTCAAGGGTGTCTCTAGGAGCTACAACAAAGATAAAGGACACAAGATGTATGCTCGCAACCAGGGCAAAACCCCTCCTTGAGGGGAAAACCCAAAAATCTCCTCTTCCTCAAGGACCAAATCAAATGAGACAACCAAGACCTTATGACATAGACCAAGCCCTTCCTCCATCCACCAAGTCAACCCTTAAGAATCTTCCTTAAATCAAGACATAATCCATCAAAGAGGGGTGAACTCAAGTCAACGCTTAAGTTGATCAAATAGGGCTTCAACCCTCTGTAATTCATCCTGCTATCACAGTTTGCGTCTTCGACCCTGCAGTGCTTTAGTCCTCTTAAATGTGTGAGAGAAGGATATACATTTTTTTCTTCCTTTGTTTAGACAGGAGTCTCCTCTTCTTCGCTATAGTGTTTCCCCTACTTTGTCACACCTTGCTAGACATTGTTCTGCTCAAACAGAAACAATGCCCCACCAACCGCTACTGAAGAAAAATGATCTGCACTTCTAGCCACAACAACTGAAAAAATGGAGGCTCGAAACCCCTACGTTGGCTAGCAAACACTGCGCTGCCAATGCTGCAGCTACAACGTCACCTCTCCTGGCTAATGCAGGCTCTGTGTGAGCCCCACAGGTGATTGCGTCACCCTTCCTTGCCTGTCTTTAGGATCAACGCTGTCTCTCGAGACAACTGCCTTCTTGCAGCAATATTTCTTCGGTCTTTGTTGATGGCTTCAACTCCTCCTGATTTGTAAATGCTCTGATACCATGTGAAAATTTCTGAATCTTCTAAACAGAAACCCTACTGCAGTAAATCTGATTTACTTCTCCTATTTGCTTTATTTACTTAATAAGTTATTTTTCTGAATTATCTAGTAAAACATCAAAGTAAATACACTGCAGCCTACACAACTATACTGAAGAATAAGCACATTCAGACAAAGGACGCATCAGATTTTTCAGACAAATGTCCCCAGAAAACCCCAATGTGGGAAAACCGGAGCAACAGTTCTGAGGGTTTTTATTATTAAGCAGCAGTTCTGAGTACATCTAGGGTGCCATAATCCTGCTCACCCAATAGACAAATCCTCGACAATCAGAGATAAACGTGAGTTTTAACTAACTCTGCAAGTCCCAGCTGATCCAGATCAGTTACTAGTGAAATCCCAGCTAGCTTTGCGCAGTGTCTACAGTGCCACTGCGTAAGCCTGCGTGGGCCTGGTTGAAGGATTTTGTCACCCTTCCTCTATGTTGATCAACTTCTCCTGGAATCGAGTTTCAGCCATGTCGGCTTAGAAACCCCGATCTCCAGCTAATTTTGGACTATCCCTCAGAGGCACTTCTCTAAGATTATAAAAGACTTGATCCTCATCACTTGGAACATTCTCACCCACATGTTTTAATTAATTCACTTTAATTATTTAATTTCCCTAAGTTTGACTTAGGGTCTCCATTAAAATAATTAATTATTTTAATAACTTTCACACTGGGTTGAATTTCTCCAAATGATTTATGGGTCTTGGAGATCTGATGAGTTCTAGACCCTCCACAAAGTTTCAGAGCTAGAGCACATCCGATGCAACCCAAAATCTCAACACTCCATGCATTCTTCCACTCCAAAGTGCCGGTTGAGGCAAGCACTCTATAGACTTGAGCAAGCTTCAAGAGCTTGGTATTCGAGGATTGATACTTACTTGCAGCGGATGGGGTTCATGAAGTGTGATGCAGATCCGAACCTATACTACATTGCTGTAGGGGATGATCCGCTCATTCTTGTGTTATATGTTGATGACTTGTTAATTATTGGGGCAAAGAGACTGATTAGTGGTTGCAAGGGGGATGTTGATATGGAGTTCAAGATGAAGGACATTGGGCTGATGCATTACTTTTTGGGGCTTGAGGTGTGGCAGGAAAAGGGGCATATATTTCTGGGGCAGGGGCAGTATGTTGTGGATGTGTTGAGTAGATTTCACATGGCAGACTGTAGACCCATGTCTACACCTATGATCAGCAACTAGAAGAAGCTTCATGCTTCTGATTCTAGTTTGGTGGATCCCACATTGTATAAGTAGCTTATTGGGTCCTTGATGTGTCTGGTCAACACTAGGCCAGATATATGCTTTGTAGTGAACACACTTAGCCAGTTCATGGTTGAGCCCAAAAGGGTGCACTAGGTAGTTGCAAAGCACATTCTTCACTACGTGCAGGGCACTGTTGATTATGGTCTGGATTATAGGCGGGGAGATGGAGTGAGGTTGGCAGGTTACACAGATTTAGATTGGGCAGGAAGTGCTTCTGACAGGAAAAACACATCAGGGTGTTGCTTCGGATTGGGTTCGACAGTTGTGTTGTGGTTCAGTCGAAAGAAAAAGTCAGTTGCTTTGAGCTCTTCTGAGGCTGAGTATATGGCCGCTAGCCAGGCTAGTTGTGAGGCCATTTGGCTTCGCAAGTTATTGTATGGCCTATTTGATCAGGAGTTGAGACTGATAGTTATTCACTGTGATAATCAGAGTTGCATGAAACTCATGGAGAATCCAGAGTTTCATGACAGGTCAAAACACATTGACATCAGATATCATTTCATCATGGACTATGTTCAGAAGGGGGCAGTGAAGTTGGAGTATATATAGACAGATGAGTAGGTAGCTGATGTTCTCACAAAGTCCTTGCCAAGAGGCAAACATGTCCATTTTAGGGGCAAGATGGGAGTGTTGAGAAACACTTTCCTCGGTAAGAGGGAGTGTTTGATTTTTAATGTACCTTGCACAACTGGTTTGCCATGGGTTAGTCTCTACCTAGGGAAAAGTGTCCAAAATAATTCTTTTTCTAAGGGTGACTTTATAAGTGGTAAAGTCAATATTAAATTATAAAGTGAAAAGTGACTTTAGACATAAAGTACAATGTGGGTACTTTATTTAATGGGTGAGTTAAAAAATAGAAAGTGAGAATTAAATGCACATTTATTCTCATCCCTTGATCTAAATGAATCTGAGCCATTGGATCTTAAGGTTGCTCAAAAGTCATTTAGGGAAACAAAAGGGGGAAAAGAAAAGAGAGACTGCATTTATTCATTCGTCATGAGCAGATTGGAGAAAAGTTCTAAAAGGGAAATTTGTTGTAGCAAGCTGAATGAGTGATTTCTGTCCAAAGTTGGGCATGAAAATCAAGGCATAGAAGACAACAAAAGGTACAGTTCGAACAACATTTAATGCTGTGAGCTGCACATAGTTCGAGGGTTGTTTTTGAGCAATTATTTTTATTTTTTTAGAAAAAAAATCCATATAGTTCGTATAGAGGTACAGAAATATGTACAGTACACTTTGCTTCCGTACAATATTGTTTCAACTTCAAGTGGGCTCGAAAATTGAGGCAAAATGGGCACGATTTTTCATGAGTTTTGGGCTGAAGAGATGAGTTGTATCTCACTATTTTGTTTTGTCTGCAAATGTATTTTTCCTGAACTTGAAAGATAAATAAATTTGAAGAGCTCTCTAATAGGTTTTCCTCGGAGAAGATTGAAGGGGTTTTGCCTGGTTCTAAGTTGACCAAAATTCTGTGTGTATTTTTTATGTGTTGCTGGTCTGTTTATGTCGAAATATATTTTCAGCATGTGTTGACAGTTCCACGTGTTTTAATCTGAAAATTTCATTTTCAGAATTCTATATGTTGAATGTAAGTTTATGGGAAAGGACATTTAACTGAATGGGAGTGATAAGATGAAATTAAAATCGGGTTGGGATTGCAGGAAAATTTTTAGGCATCAAATTTCAACATATATATATATATATATATATATATATATATATATATATATATTGTTGTCACCCATTCATGTTTATATCCTTATATATATTGTTGTTCTCTACATATTCTTGTATATGTAATAACTAGTGTGCTTCACATCTCTTGTTATGTACCAACTTCTTTCATCACAATTCCAATTTCAATTTCTGTCATGTCAACCTTTCTTCTCTGCAATATTGTAATTCGCCGTAATTTTCACATCTCTGTTTAGATTATATATCTACCTTCGCACTTTAATCAGGTTATGAATCATGTGTAGCTTGTATTAATTTTACCGACAACTTTTACTATAAGGAGCTTGCATCAAAATTTTCAATTTTAACTAGTCAACCAAAACATTGCTTCAGAATTCTAGAATAGTGCTAATAATGAGAGCGAAGTTATTTAAGCTTCCTTTTTCCCTTCTACTTTGCCTTAGCTATGATACCATGTTAGAAAATCAGAAAGGCAGAAAGATGTTCTTAACTTGATAATTGCTTGTGATTTCTTTGAATTTCTTATTACCTTCTTTAATGTCTTCTGTTATCTTCTTATCATCAAGCAACTATCAAAAGCATAAACATGAAGATCAAGGACATAAGATGTAGGCTCGCAGCCAGGGAAAAACCCCTACTTATGGGGAAAACCCAAAAATCTCTACTCTTATTGAAGACCAAATCAAATGGGACAACTAAGACCCTATGATCAAGACCAAGACCTTCCTCCATCCACCAAGTCAACCCTTAAGAATCTTCCATCAAATCAAGACATAATCGATCAAAGAGGGGTTAACTCAAGTCAACCCTTGAGTTGATCAAATAGGGGCTTCGACCCTCTGTAATTTGTCCTGCAATCATAGTCTACATCTTCATCCTTGCAATGCTTCAATCCTTTTATACGTGTGATAGAAAGATAGACATTTTTGGCTTCCTTTGTTTAGACAAGAGTCTCCTCTTCTTTGCTATACCTTCTTTTCTCTCTTTAGGCTTCTCCGCATCCTTCTTCTTTACTGAAAAGTTGCAGATCAAATGCTTCTTGCTCTGATCCAAACTAGGTTGAATGCTAGGGTATATATAGTGGTTTGAAGTTGTTCCTTGAGGCCAACATGAATAGTGGGAAGGTCTACTTGATGGTGGACGAGTAGATGACCTAATTACATTAAAATAATTTCATTTCTTTGATACAAAATGCCCAATAAAGGTCTAGACCAGAATGCTAAGGACATAGACTCATGACTCAACCCTAGAAGCCTTCAATGGAGGCTTTGACCTAGAAATAAAATAATAAAACATGAAACCCATGCTAATGAATAATTTTTCTTTTTCTTTCTTTTGACAAGTACATTACATCATGACTCAAATACAATTATGAAGACCGATACTAGTTACATTTCTCAACAGCAAGCTCATTCAATCCTTTCTTAGGAAGGAGAAATTCTTTCAACAAAGTGGACATTTGAAGAAGTCAAGATGAATACCTCCCTAGCTAAGAGGGAGTGTTGATAACCATGGTGTTCTATGCTTGATGCAATTTTACTTCAATCTTTCTTAGGGCCAATACAAAATAGCAATCGCATAAACTTGAAAGTAAAATGCTGATAGAACACAATAATAGACCAATAGAAGACAAGCCAAATATACATCAGATTTACAATTCATTTTGTCCAGCAAAGATATGAGATATTGTGGTATTACGACGGTCAGCAGGATGCTTCAACCAACAAAGTCTTTCTCGGTCAGCCAACACTTTCATGTGTCACACCCATAGCCCTCAAAGATAGCTCATCACAAGTCAACGCAAGTCAAACCAGGGACAACGTCAAAAAGTCAACGCAAGCAGCTTCAGAAAAGTCAATGCAAGAACTAGGGCGTTGGTCAAACAACCCAAAATTCCTCGATTTTAGTGCTCAGCTGTATGGTCTCCTAAAATCGGAATTTCTGCAGAAGATTGAGATCAAACGACCAAGGGTTGACCACGGTCAAGGTTGGTCAATGCTGCAGCAGAAAACCCTAAACAAATCAGTGCAGAAAACAAAAAGCCCTAAATAGATCAGCGTTGAAAACAGCAGCGTCGCTCCACACATGTGAGGGAAAAATGCTTCCAAAGGTTATCGAACCAATCATATCACAATGAGAGAATGTGTGATGAGATGATGAGAAAATGACATCCAAGTCTCTCCAATTTATATTCATCAATGAGGGTGTGTGACATATCTCTTAGGCATGTGGGATAAATCTGGTCGACCTTGCACATGTGGAAAATAAATTCAAAATCAATGTTCTGCTCATCTAATCAAGATGATCTTTAGATCAATCTTGCACCTCTCCGAAAGAGGAATCCAACAAAAATATGACCATCGTCATATGAGCAGTGCAACATGGAGTTTGGATTTAGTTGCCCAAAATTAACACTCCCTCTCAACTAGGGAGAACTCCATCTTTCCACAAGTGACATCCATCATGTAACAAACCAAACAAAGTGCGTCATCCCGCCGTAACTTGCTTTGCTGGCTCTTTATTTTGGGACAAAAGGTGAGTCACAAAGACATCACACACAGCTGACTCGAAGTCATCTTAGAGGTAAAAATCTCTCTCGGACTCAAAAGAGTCTCATACTAACCCGAAGTTAGTTTACGGACCCGAAGTCTGTTTAGAGGATAAAACCTCATCATACTTGATCCCAAATCAAGGTGTTGGACACGTGCCATCCTAGACATAGAGAGTACGACAATCTCCGATGTGTCCATCGGTCTTGCTATGGTCTCTATCCACATTTCCCACGTCATTGGCCAAATGAGAGGTACTTCCCATGAGTCCGAAACTCCATGGGTAGGATGCATGCGGGGCACAGATCAGAGAGAGGCGAACCAACTCAATATCATAACTGTGAGGCAGAAGCACAACAAGGTTTGGCAAGCCTAACCCTGTATGTGCTTATAGCTCCAAGAAGTTATCCCGAAGCCCCCTGGAGCTCTCAGAGCTCATAGTCCAACTCAAGAAGGACCCTCAGCATAGGGTCTTTCCATGATTCCAAGCTTCTCACGGAAGGTTAGGAACTTGACATTCCCCAAGGGCTTCGTGAGAATATCTGCGACTTGCTCATCAGTTCCTATATGATTGAGCCTTACAGCGCCTCGCTGTACCATATCTCAGATAAAGTGGTACTTGATATCAATATGCTAGGATCGATCGTGGAACATGGGATTCTCAAAAAGACGAATCACAACTCTGGTTATCACAAAGGATAACGGTGGTATCTAGCACATGCCCGAACAACTCATTAAAGAGCTTTCGCAACCAAATAGCTTCACAACAGGCCATACTCGCTGCAATGTATTCGGCCTCAGCGGTGCTCAAAGCCACCGACTTCTACTTCCTGCTCATCCAAGATATCGAAGCAAAACCCAAGGTGAAGCAACATCCAGATGTGGTCTTGTGATCCACCACACTGCCAGCCCAATCTGCATCAATATATCCATGGAGTCTCAAACTCTCGGCAATGTATCTCAGCCCATAGTTGATTGTGCCTCGAAGATATCTCAACATATTCTTGGCACCAATCCCATGAATGTGATGATGTTCAACGAAATGTTGACTCAAAGTGTTCACTGCAAAACATACGTCTGGACGGGAGTTCACTAAGAACATCAGGGCCCCTACGAGTTGTCGATACTCGGTAGGATTTGCTAGCACATGCCCAACAACATTTCCACTCAACTTCTTAAAGTTGAGTTCCATCGGTGTCGACACAGACTTACAGTCCACCATGCCAAATATCTCTAGCAGCTTAACGACATATTTTCCTTGAGAAAGGAAAATCTCGCCTGGCCTCTGCCAGAACTCCAAGCCTAGGAAGTGGCGCATCAGTCCTAGGTTTTTCTTCTCAAACTCGGAAGCTAGCTCCCTCTTACATTGATGAATGAGAGGGTCAGCACCTGTCAGGAAGAGATCGTCCACATAGAGAACCAAAATGAGAAGCCTTTCTCTATCAACCTTAAAATAAAGGTTCAGATCAACATTACTTCGAGTGAAGCCCAGCTTCATCAAGTAGTTATCTATCCTCTTGTACCAAGCCTTGGGGGCTTGCTTCAATCCATAGAGGGCTTTCTTCAACTTGCATACATGGTTGTCTCTATCTCAGACTTCGAACCCCAGAGGTTGCTCCACATACACCTCTTCCTTTATAGGTCCATGCAGAAAAACAGTCTTCACATCCATCCGATGTAGACTCCATCCTTGCATAGCAGCAAGGGCAATAATAGATCGGATGGTGGTATAGCGGGCTACAGGTGCAAATATATCATCATAATCGATGCCTTCTTTTTTAGAGAAGCCTCAAGCAACGAATCTTGCCTTGTACTTTTCAACACTTCCATCAGATCAATGCTTGATCTTATAGATGTTGAGATATTGTGTATTTGGGGTAGCATTTGTTGTGCTCTAAGTCCCAAATTTTGAGGAAGGACTAGAGTTCACCTGATCTACAAGACCCAGAAATGGATTTGGGAAATTTCATCTGGTTTAGGAGATATTAAATTAATTAATTATTTTAATGTATTTCCTAAGTTAAAACTTAGGAAAATAAAATAATTAAAGTGAATTTAATTAAACATGTGATGAAATTGTCTTAAGTCACACAGATCAAGCTTTCTTTTAATCTTAGCCATTGATTAAAGATTTAATCTTGGTTGTTGATTTGTCAACGAGAAAAGTATAAAGGAAAGGCTTGGAGTTATTTGTAACAAACACAGAGGCAGAGCACTGAAGCTAAGCTGAGATTCTAGGGTGGGGTTGCTAAAAATTCTCAAGTGTTTCAGTTGCAGAGAGGGGAATTTAGACCAAGGGGATAATCTGATCCCAGGGTCTAGAATACACAAGAAGTAGAGAAGAGATTAGGAAAGACAGCGCAAAGGAAGGCAACAACAGCAGACGGCAGCGAGGACAACGTGATTTTCAGGAAACCCTTCAAGGGTTATGCAGAGACCCTTAGGGGCAGCGTAGTGACCATAGTTATTAAAACCAGAACCGGTGACTGGACCGGTGGACCTAATGAACTGGGTTTCGAACCGGAACCGGTCTAACCGGTAGCAGTCAGATCTCAATGAACTGGTTTTAAAAAAAATACATTAAATAATTATTTTTTAATAAAAAAAACTATTTTTAAGATTTGCAACTATGATTCCAAGCCAATAGAGACAAAATATGCAAAATTTGCTCATTTATATACCATGCAAAGGTGAATATATCGAAATGGCACCGAGTGCAATACATATCATCGAAAAATACATAAGCAATGAGGCTCCAAATGGCCCATAAAGTCCAAAAACAATGCTACAAGCTATGAGGCCATTGGTGTAAATTTTTGTAGATGTTCTATGCTAGGAGCAACTTTACTTTTCTCACAGCAATCATACAAATAGTTAAGTAAAATGCAGATAGAACATATAAGTGGATCTTATAGAAGACAAATCAGAAACAGGAAAATGTGGTGGTGCGTTACGGCGGTCAACAGGATGCTTCAACCAGCAAAGTCTCCTTGGTCAGCCAACCCAGAATGTGTCACAACAGTCCTCCAATCAGCAAACGAGTCAACCCAAGTCAACTCCCAAAAAGTCAACGTTGTCCTGAAAAAGTCAACGCAGGGCAGCAAGCTAAAAGTCAACGCAACAGCAGATTGGTCAACCCTTTGACCTCGATTTCTGTGCCAAACAGTACGGCCTTCCAAAATCGAACTTCCCACAAATTTTCAGCCCAATTGGACCATGCGTTGACCAAAGTCAACGCTGGTCAAACTTTCTGCAAAACCCTAACTGCAGAAAAATCGTCCTTCAACTCAGCCGTACTGTTTTGTCCTTCTTCTCCTTCACACGTGTGGCTGAACTCGTCCTCCAAGTAGCTCGTACTATCTCAGATGAGAGAAGAAGATGTGGGTTGTGTTGTGATGAAAAGCTCTCCAACTTTGCCTGTATTTATATCCATCATTGGGGCGTGTGACACATCTGCTGGGGGCGTGCAACCTTAAGGCCGACCTGCACATATAATTTATTAAGAAAAATAAATTCAAAATAAATGTTCTGCTCATCTGATTAAGACATATTATATATGGATTTTACACCTCTCCGAAAGAGGATTCCAACAAAAATATTAGCTTCTTAATCTGAGCATCATAACATGGAGTTTGGACCTAGTTGTCCAAATTTAACACTCCCTCTCAACTAGGGAGAACTCCATCCATCAGTGCAATCAAACATCGTGCGTCATCCTTCCGTAACTTGCTTTGCTGGCCTCTTTATTTCAGAACAGAAGTGGGTCAGTCACAAAGACATCATCCCCCGACTGACATAATCAGTCCAGAGGTTCAAAACCTCTATCAAACTCATGAAGAGTATCCAACCAACCCAAAGTTGGTTCTTCTGACGCGAAGTCAGGCAGAGGTCCTAGACCTCACTAAACTTGATCCCAGATCAAGTGGTTGGACCGTGCCATCCTAGATAGAGAGTAAGACAATCTCTGATGCGTCCATCAGTCTTTGCTAATAGTCTCTAGCTTTTCCCACCTCATTGGCCAAATGAGAGGTACTTCCCATGAGCCCTGAACTCAATGGGTAGGATGCATACGGGGCACAGATAAATGAGAGGCGAACCAGCTCAATAATCACAAAGGTGGGGCAGAAGCATTATGAGTGCTTATAGCTCCGAGAAACTATCCCCAAAGCCCCCCAGAGCTCCTAGAGCTCATCGTCCAACAGGACCCACATCATAGGGTCTTTCCACGACACCAAGACTCTCACGGAAGGTTAGGAACTTGACCTTCCCCAGGGGCTTAGTGAGAATATCCGCGACCTGCTCATCAGTTCCTATATGATCGAGCCTTACGGCGCCTCGCTGTACCATATCCCGGATAAAGTGGTACCCGATATCAATATGCTTGGATCGGTCGTGGAACACAGGATTCTCAGTCATACGAATCCCACTCTGATTATCACAGAGTATCACAGTGGTATCTAGCACATGTCCAAACAACTCACTAAAGAGCTTCCGCAACCAAACTGCTTCACAACAGGCCATACTAGCAGCAATGTATTCGGCCTCCGCGGTGCTCAAAGCCACCGACTTCTGCTTTTTGCTCATCCATGAGATCGAAGCAGAACCAAGATTGAAGCAGCATCCCGATGTGCTCTTACGATCCACCACACTGCCAGCCCAATCGGCATCAGTATATCCACGGAGTATCACACTCCCGGCAATGTATCTCAGCCCATGGTTTATCGTGCCCCGAAGATATCTCAAAATATTCTTGGCACCAACCCAGTGAAAATGATGAGGCTCAACCATCTGTTGACTCAAAGTGTTCACTGCAAAACATATGTCCGGACGGGTGTTCACTAAGAACATCAAAGCTCCTATGAGTTGACGATACTCAATAGGATTGGCCAAGATAGGCCCAGCAGCGCTGCCACTCAACTTCTTAAAGTTGAGTTCCATCGGTGTCGACACGGACTTACAGTCCACCATACCAAATCTTTCCAGAAGCTTCACAATGTATTTTCCTTGAGAAAGGAAAATCTCTCCAGGTCTCTGCCAGACCTCCAGGCCTAGGAAGTAGTGCATCAATCCTAGGTCCTTCATCTCAAACTCAGCAGCAAGCTCCCTCTTACATTGATGAATGAGAGGGTCAGCACCTGTCAGGAAGAGGTCGTCCACATACAGCACTAGAATGAGAGGCTTCTCCTGCACAACCTTGAAGTAAAGTGTAATATTCCCAATTAGCCTTGCTAATTGGAATATTTCATTTTTGCTTTATTTTGCCGCTTTAGCTAGACATAATAAATAAAGTGAGAAATAAGAGGGGTCACCTCACTTTAGTCACCTCACTTTATAATAAAGTGTTCTTTCCCTAGTAGATTGACGTTGTAACTTAAGAGAGGGGGCCTTGGGGGTCCACATGAGTATGATGGGGGAGGCATCAGGCTGACCCAAGGTAAACTGCGCAGGTCAAAGGAGAGTTAAGTTTTGGAGGGAGTTTGGCATTATAAAAGGAGAGGTTCTCACCTCATTTGGATCATGCATATTTTGATATTGATATTGAGAGCTAGACTTTGGTCTGCTTCAGCACGCCGGTTGTTTAGTCGGTCTGCAGCACTGTTTAGTGCACGAGTGTCTCCGGTCGGAGATCTCACCCTTAGCCTCGGGGGACTTCGAGTGCCTGCCCTGGTAAGGTTTTTTTGGTTTCACCCTTAGCTTCGGGGGACTTCGAGTGCCCGCCTAGTAAGGTTTGTCCTGAGTATACTTTTCAGTTCCAGTAGCAGCAGCAGCAGTTTCTGAAGCATATCTGAGGAGGAGAAAAGCCCTCTTGTGGCTGCGCAGAGCAAGAGAAGGAAGGACGCTGATCGCCTTGGGAGGAGGACGCCTGCTCCAAGAGGAAGAGGAGTAGATCCGACAGTGGAGTTCGCGCATCCGTCTCCAGAGGCTGCGCATACGAGGTAGCACTAGATCCAACTTGGGAGATTGCGGATCTGAAGAGATATTGGCAGATCTAGCCTAGATCTGAAGAGATAACATCAGATCCAGCCTTGGAGGTTGCAGATCTGAAGAGATATTGTCAGATCCAACATAGATCTGAAGGGATAACAGTAGATCTGATCTAGGAGGACGCAGATCTGGAGAGATAGTAGCAGATCCAGCCTTGCATGACTCAGATCCAGCAGATCTGGGCAGAGAGGACGCAGATCCAGTCAGGGAGCACGCAGATCTGATGAGTAGGGTCTTTATGTGGGGTTCTGGCAGCATTTTTCAGTGTTTTCAGCCTTGAGGAGTTGGTCATCTCATCTGGAGGATTTGTGGGTAGATCCAGCCCTTTTGCCAGCATATTACTTGAGCTTCTGAGCTGTTCCTGAAGGCACAGCGTTTTTGTAGGAGGAGGGTTCCTAGGGGCGATTTTCGGAGGTGGTCCATTTGCTTCACGGTTTCTGGGTTTTGTCCGGAGTAGCGAGTATAGGTGATCTGTAGATTTTTAGCTCATTCCGGCAAGGGGATCAGCCCCTAGCTTCAGTTCACTCCAGCAGCAGCAGTTTACGGCAGTTTCTTCCAGCAGCTGGGATGCAGTTTCTGTAATAGCCATTTCCTATTTTCTGAGAGGATTCTTCACTTGCCTTGAGCAAGGATAGGTGCCTTCATTCTGATTTTCTTGTACTCCTCTCTATGTACTTTCAGATTAATAAAATGGCTCAGTTTTCTGGCATTCTATGTGTAATTGTTCCATGATCTGGTTCAGCATTGTATTTTCTATATCTGTCTGGCATATTTCTGTTTATTACTGGTTATTTCCCTTTGGGGATATTACATAAAGGTTCGGATCAGCATTACTTCGAGTGAAGCCCAGCTTCATCAAGTAACTATCCATCCTCTCGTACCAAGCTCTGGGTGCTTGCTTTAACCCATAGAGGGCTTTCTTCAACCTGCAGACATGAGTGTCTCGATCCTGAACTTCAAATCCCAGAGGTTGTTCTACATACACCTCTTCTTTTATTGCACCATGCAGAAAAGCGGTCTTGACATCCATCCGATGAAGACTCCATCCTTGCGTAGCAGCAAGGGCTATGATTGATCGAATGGTGGTATATCGTGCCACAGGTGCAAATATGTCATCATAGTCTATTCCTTCCTTTTGAGAGAAGCCACGGGCAACAAATCTTGCCTTGAACTTTTCAGCACTCCCATCAGATCCATGTTTGATCTTGTAGAGCCATTTCGCGTGACAACAGATTTGTCTTTCGGTCTCGGGACCACATCCCAAACATCATTCTTCATTATGGACTCATATTCTTCGTGCATAGCATCCTTCCAGACTTGATGCTTTACGGCTTCCTCAAAAGATCCAGGTTCAGATTGTACAATAGTACTCATGGCAGCTAGATACCCTTGGTATCTACACGGCTTCTTGCTTTTTCGGAATGTCCCCCTTGGGGCAGCATGACCCTCAGCATCTTCGAGGGTGTCCCTAAGCCATGATGGTCTCTTTCCCAGTGAAGGAGATGGATCAATAGGGTCCATTGGTCGTTCAATATCAGGCATTGTCTCATCCTGCGGTTCTTCCAGATTTCCAGGCCTTTCTTCATGATTTTCTCCAGATCTTGGAAGATCTACTACTTTCTTCAGGGAAGCATCTTCGTCAAAAGTGACATCATGGCTTATCTCTACTTCTCTTTGACCAGGTACATAGACTCTATATGCCTTAGAAGTCTCACTGTAGCCCACAAACATTCCTTTCTTCCCAGTAGCATCCAACTTACTTCTCTTTTCTTTTGGCACATGAAAATAGACAGGACATCCAAAAATTCTAAAATGTGAGACATCAGGTTTCTTACCAGAGAAAACCTCTTCGGGAGTTTTGGAGTCCAAAGCGGAATGAGGGCATCGGTTTTGAATGTACACAGCAGTATTTGCAGCTTCTCCCCACAGAAACTTTGGTAGACCCTGGTCACATAGCATGGCACGGGCAGTTTCCACAATAGTCCTATTCTTGCGTTCAGCAACACCATTCTGCTCAGGAGTATATGCAGTGGTAGTCTCCCTCTTAATGCCAGCTTCTCTGCAAAAGTCTTTGAACTCATTTGACTCATATTCAGTGCCATTGTCAGTCCTCAAAATCTTGATCTTCTTTCCGGCCATATTTTCCACCAAGGCTTTGAAGGTACGGAACCACATGAAAGCCTCATCCTTCTTCTTCAAGAAGTATATCCAGGTTTTGCGAGAGAAGTCATCAGTAAATGTCATGTAGTAAGAACATCCCCCCAGGGATGTTACGGGCAACATACCAGATAGATTAGAATGGACCAGTTGCAATATATCAAATGTCTTTGTGACACTTGAGGGGAAAGGTCCCCTTGTATGTTTTCCTTCAGCACAACCCTTACATACACCTTCATGATTATTTCCAAAGTCAGGCATCCCTGTCACCACCTTCCTTGCTTCGGGAAGGGCCTTGTAATGAAGGTGTCCAAATCTTCAGTGCCATAGTTCGGTTTGTCGGATAGTATCACAAGTCATAGCTCCCAACGGACTCCCTCCAACCTGGTAGAGTGTACCAACTCTAAAACCAATTGAGATAGCTTCCTTGAAGCTCTCCTTCCACATGAGCACCTTTCCATCTGAGAAAGTTACATTGAATCCTTTGTCTTCCATGGCAGATACAGACACAAGGTTCTTCTTCAATTTAGGTACATAGAGTACATCTTGCAAACGTAGGACTTGTCCTTGAGACAAGTGGAGGGTCATAGTCCCTGTCCCTTTCACGGGATATGTGGCATTATCCCCAAGGATAATTTCTAGATTAGTATCCCTTTCAACCATGTCAGAGAGTGCTTCCTTGAATCCAGTGATGTGTCTTGAGGCACCACTATCGATTAGCCAGACATCCATAGTGTCGGGCGGAGATGCAGCAGAGAGAGCAGATATAAGAATATACTCATTTCTTTTATCAACAACATTAGACTCCTCATACCCGGTATTTCTAGACCTTTTA
Source organism: Pinus albicaulis (assembly GCA_034641835.2). Classification (NCBI taxonomy): domain Eukaryota; kingdom Viridiplantae; phylum Streptophyta; class Pinopsida; order Pinales; family Pinaceae; genus Pinus; species Pinus albicaulis. Next base: position 933,785,958 of record CM076576.1, read on the forward strand.
AAAGGTTGATTGTTTCCACCAAAGTGAGCCTTCCTCTTTCCTTTGGATTTGTCATTTCTTCGATTCCCATTCCTTCGGTTGTTGTTGTTATCATCACTATCGGGAGAATCCTTCTTGAAGGGGCATTCTCTAGCATAGTGACCAGGCCTATGGCAGGTGAAACATTTCCCCTTCTTCTCTTGAGTCCTTGTTCTTCCTTTGTCCTTAGAACCACCAGAGTTCTTCTTTCGGGTATGAGCACCATAGGCAGCATTTCTGTCATTATCGAATTCCTTCATCCTTGTTTTTTCTTGCATACATCTAGACAGAAGCTCATCAAAGTTAGGAATGGTATTATTGTTGAGAATGGTAGTTGTGAATACTTGCCATTCATATGGGAGTCCTCCAAGTGCGGTGAGAACCATCTCACGATCAGCTATTGTCTCCCCAATAGCCAGTAGATTGTTCCTTGTTTCGGTCAATTTCAGAAAGTAAGTTTGAACAGACTCATCCCGGCCCTTCTTCATATTCTTCAACTTGTTCTTGAGGAATAGCACTTGGTTCACATTGTTTACCTTGAACATGATCCAAGAGATCATGATCTTCCAATTTGAGATCTAAAATCATCTTCCAGGCATGGAAGTCATCCCTTCCAGTCAGCTTGTCATTCTCCTTGAATTCAAGACTAGTGGAACCCATTTCTTCCGGTGGTGATTGCTAACGATAGAGTTTGTCTTCACCTCAGCTCCGATACCATGTAAATTTTTGTAGATGTTCTATGCTAGGAGCAACTTTACTTTTCTCACAACAATCATACAAATAGTTAAGTAAAATGCAGATAGAACATATAAGTGGATCTTATAGAAGACAAATCAGAAACAGGAAAAATGTGGTGGTGCGTTACGGCGGTCGCTTCAACCAGCAAAGTCTCCTTGGTCAGCCAACCCAGAATGTGTCACAACAGTCCTCCAATCAGCAAACGAGTCAACCCAAGTCAACTCCAAAAAAGTCAACGCTGTCCTGAAAAAGTCAACGCAGGGCAGCAAGCTAAAAGTCAACGCAACAGCAGATTGGTCAACCCTTTGACCTCGATTTCTGTGCCAAATAGTACGGCCTTCCAAAATCGAACTTCCCACAAAGTTTCAGCCCAATTGGACCATGCGTTGACCAAAGTCAACGCTGGTCAAACTTTCTGCAAAACCCTAACTGCAGAAAAATCGTCCTTCAACTCAGCCGTACTGTTTTGTCCTTCTTCTCCTTCACACGTGTGGCCGAACTCGTCCTCCAAGTAGCTCGTACTATCTCAGATGAGAGAAGAAGATGTGAGTTGTGTTGTGATGAAATGCTCTCCAACTTTGCCTGTATTTATATCCATCATTGGGGCGTGTGACACATCTGCTGGGGGCGTGCAACCTTAAGGACGACGTGCACATATAATTTATTAAGAATAATAAATTCAAAATAAATGTTCTGCTCATCGGATTAAGACATATTATATATGGATTTTACACCTCTCCGAAAGAGGATTCCAACAAAAATATTAGCCTCTTAATCTGAGCATCATAACATGGAGTTTGGACCTAGTTGTCCAAATTTAACAATTGGCCTAATACAAGACTACACATGAATGATGATCAATCATCAAATTCATCACCGCTACTAGACACAGGATCAACATCGGCTGCTACATAGACATCATCTGGATCAAAGTCTGAGGATGCCTCAGCCTCAGGCTCATCTGCAACCTCGGTACCCCTGCCACCAATAATAATAGAAGTGGACCTAATGGAAGCACAAGTTACTCGAGGTGCATGACTAGTGTCGTCCATTGGTTGTTTGCCTTTGCTTGATGTAGCTACCAATCCTGGGTCTGCGTCTGATGGCGCCACCAAAACTGCTTCAAATTCACCTCCTGCTACTGCTGCATCAAAATCAAAATCAACGTCAAATACTGGATCTTCAGTCTCCTCCACCCATTCTGATGTTGGATCAATATTATCCAAAACAATGGGATCTAGATTAGGTGTTTTGCTCATCAGGTGGTTCCACCTCAAGCGAAGGTTGTATTGCAAAAACACAAGATCATTTAACCGTTTTTGTTCTAAATTGTTTCTCTTCTTTGTGTGTATGCGCTCAAAAACATACCCATTGCGCTCACAACCTGAAGCATCGCAAGTTTGGCTGAGGATTCTAATTGCAAACTTTTGCAATTGAGGACATTGGCCACCAAATGACTCTCACCAATGTGCTGCAAATAAAAAGACATTCATTAGTAACATAGTTCATTTCATTACTTATTTACAAACAATTTAACTTGAAAAGAAAAACAAATTGGAATTGCTTACCTGGTTGATCCACATCTCTTGCCATTTTTGCCAAGTTCTTTCCAAAGGTACCAGCTGCCATACCGAAATGAGTAAGTTGTTTATGTGTTTCCAAAAGGTCTGCACGGTTAGGGACCATGCGCTCCAAGCAATCAATCAATCTAGATCTGACCTCCCCATCCTGCTGATCTCCTAGCAGAGCTCTATAATGATACTTTGGGTTCAAAAAATACCCAGCTGCATGTATAGGACGATTGAGTTGATTGTTCCATCTGTTATCAATGATCTCCCATATCCGGCCATATTTAGCTAACCTGTCCCTGTAAGCTGCCCGTATCTGCTCTTTGGCCTAATCCATAGCCTCATAAATTTATCCCATTGCCATATTTTCCCCATCCACCATCCTTAGCACCTTAACAAGGGGCTTAGTAATTTTTACCAGCTCTGAAGACCTTTTCCAAAAATTAATGTCCAAGACATTCTTTTTGGTGTCTTTTCCATCTTGTCTACGAGCCCACCGGGATTCAGTCCAATCATCAGAAGAAAACATTTTCTGCAGGTTTTTTGTTGAGAATTGAGACATTGCAACGTGAGGAAGTGAGTTGCAAATCTCGTAATGGCAGGCCTAACAAGCTCTTTGCCCCCAGTTTTTTTCCTCATTAGGCTCAATACCCATGAGTGGTTGTAAATGTATTTTGTAATGCACTTGCCATGCTCTACAATGTTTTTTACCCATTCCACTTTGCCTATGTCCTCAAGCATGAGGTCTATGCAATGTGCAGCACATGGAGTCCAAAATATGGTATTATACTTGGAGTCAAGCATCTTTCTAGCAAGAACATAGTTTGAGGCATTATCTGTGATGACCTGCACAACATTCTGCTCTCCCACTTCCTGAATAATCTCATCCAAAAGCTCAAATAGAAGGGTTGCATCCTTCACCTTATCAGATGCATCAACTGATCTCAAAAACATTGTTCCTCGAGGGAAAGCAACAAGGAAGTTAATGATAGTGCAGTTCTTTCCATCAGTCCATCCATCTGACTTGATGGAACAACTTGTTTTGAGCCGTGACTCTTTATATTCAGCCAAATACTCATCAATATTACAAATCTCTTGTTGCAAAAGAGCTCCCTTTAAGTCATGCGCAGTAGGGCCTTTGAAGCCCCTTCTTGCAACAAAAACATAGTCCCACATAGCCTGGTAATAAGGTGAGTGAGCAGCATTAAATGGGATATCTGAATCATACCACCATCTAGCAATGTACTGATAAGAAGCTTATTTGCATTGTTTTTTCCAATGTTGATCCAAAGTGGGTTGACAACTTGGAGTTGGCTGGGACATGGAGGCAGTGGCTGCGGGATTAGCAGTGGACGAGAAATAACTCATGAGGTTGGGTTTCTTTGTTGGGTTTGATCTTTTGCCAATAGGAGGAACATAGTGAAAGGGTTATTGGTGGAAGGGATAGAAGTGGAGTCTTGAATCTCATACTCATCATTTTCATACCCACTCTCTCTCATCATTTCTACTATTACCCTCTTCTTTGCAATTTCATCTTGGATGGCCTTCTCCCTAGCCTTAGTCTCCTCAAACTTTTCAAGCTTGGCAAGGTATTTTGCCCTAACCGGACCTAACACTGCATTAGGTGCATCACATGGCGTTACATTGCCTCTTATCCCAGTCAAGTGATGTTTCAATCTAAGAATACCCCCACCTCTAATACATTTTCGACAAAGTTTGCATACCATCTTTCCATCAATCACATCACAATGGACCCATGCACTGTCCTTGGCTTTTGGAGGCATCTTGACTTGAAATAATTGAAATTTGGAAATAAATCTGCCATTTAAAAAAAAATTGCAGCTAAGATAAATGGACAACTAAGGCTAAATTTACGAAACAAAATGCACATTCAAATTTCAAACATACAAAATTTGATAGCATAGGACTAAAGATTTGAGAGCAATAAAATAGCTAAACACATGAGAAAATAAATACATGAACAACAATGAAATGATGGATTTTTCAAGTGAAAATTCTTACCTGGCAATGCAAACTAGCTTCCTTAGCGTCCCCTTGAAGATGCCAACACTATTGACAGCTCCAAACTATCTCCAAGATAGCTCCAACTCCAACTCCAAGCCTCCAAGATCACTGCTCCAACAAACACTCAACACTCTCCAAGCTCTCAATCAAATTCACAAACAGCAAATGAGTTGGTGTGAGACAAAGGAGAGGCTGCCCCTCCTTATAAAAGATTGGGGAGGGTGTTTTTGGAGGGAAACAACCCTCCCCTTACCTCCACATATGCCCTAAGGCTGTGTTGCTGGCCGCCTGTGGGTCCGCGCAAGGAAGGGACACCTAACCGGCCAGTTAGGAATGGAACCAGTTGATTTATGCATTAATCGGCCGGTTCCGTACCTAACCCGCTGGTTAGGTCCGGTTAACCGGCCAAATCAGGTGAGACCCTCCTCTAAAGCCGATTGCATGAGCGGTTATGACCGGAGGCTGAGCTGATCGGCCGGTTTGACCGGTTACCGGTTCAAACTAGCCGGTTTTGATAACTATGGTAGTGACTGCTTCACTCAGTCTGGGGTAACGCAATCCCTTCCAGTGACAGCGCTGAGCATTTGGAGGCCTTCAGAGGCTGACGCAGTGTCTTTCAGGGGCAGATCTGGGGTTTCTAGGCCTAGATCTGGTTGAGTTCTATAAATCTCGTTTGAGGGTGTGGATCAGTGAATATTGTTTGTCTTAGATCAGCCAGGTGCTGCAGATCTAGAGTTTTCTCTGTAGGGTTTTCCGGATTTGGAACCCAGAGTTGTGTATTTAGAAATATTCTTAATAATAGAGCCCTCCAACAGCCAGAGACAGGTTTTCTCACATTGGGTTTTTCCGGGGACAATTTGTCCAGAAATAACTGTGTCACTTTGTCTATGTGTGCATGTGCTTATTTTAGATCTGTATTGGTAGAGATCTGTTATGTGTTTTTCTTTGATGCTAACTTGAATTTATTCAGTTGATAACTTGTATAAGTAGGAGAAGCTTAACCAAATTAACATAAATAATTTCTACATAAGAATTAAGATTCAGAAATTTCTACATGGTATCAGAATGATTGCAGATCTAGAAGGGTCACTAGCTGAAGATTCTGAAGGATTGAGCTGCAGAAAGCAGTTGGAAAGGCATCAAAAAAGCAGATCTGAAGGGACAACGCAGTTTTCATGAGCAGAATCACGCAGAGGGAAGGGTGATGCTGTCCAACGCTGTGTCCTAGCAAGCCCACGCAATTACTACGCAGAGGCAGCTCTGAAACAACACTGGTTGGGTCTAAAGCCAGACAATGTGATTCATATCTGAATGTGTCAAATCCAGAAAAAGTCTGCAGAAAAGTTGCAGAAATTCAGAAGAGCTAGTGGGGTTAAACTTCTGAAGTTTTGAGACTTTTAACCTTAGCACAAGTGACAAAGTTTGGGAAGAGATTAGTTTCTCAGAGAGTTTCTTGCCAAAGGAAACTTGCAGTTTGGTTAGAGGATCAAAGAAGAAGTTGAATCATAGTTGGTTTGGTAGATTTCCAAAAAGGGAAATCAAGTGTCAGAGGGAGCAGAGGGTGCCTAGTTCGAAAAGGACCCTAGATTCAGATCTCTAGCATAGAGAAGAGGAGCTCCGACACATTCTGAGTAGATGGCTCCTCATGGACTGCGTGATCAGGATAGGCTAGAGGGCCTCTCAAACTTTTCGGTGTGGAAAGCAAGGATCCTAATTGTCATTGAGGCAAACAATCTAAGAGACCATGCAGAGCAGACCCTAGCCACACCGACAGATGCAGATCTCCTACGGAAGCATAGAGAAGCTACTGGGCATTCCAAGCGGCTGATAATGGATAGAATCAAGGACAATATTGTACCACACATAGCTGAGAAGAGGGCAACTAATGAGATGTGGAAGGCCTTGACTTCCCTTTATCAGGGAAAATCAATCCAAAGAAAGATGTTGTTGGAGGCCCAAATGAGGTCATTCATGATGACCAAGGGAGAAGACATCGAGCATTTCCTCTTCCGATTGCAGTCAATCAGGGATCAACTAACTGCAACGGTTGCAACCGTAGATGATGCAATGATAGTCAGGACTGCTCTTAATGCAGTCACGGATGAGTGGGAAACCTTTGTGCAAAGTATCTTGGGCAGAGCAGACCTCCTAGATTGGGACAACTTGTGGTCAATCCTGCAGCAAGAAGAACTACACAAATTCACCAAGAAGCAGCACAACCTTGCATTGAGCAAGGTTAAAAAGGAAGAGGAGGAAGATGCAGCCTTGGCATCAAAGAAGTAGCCGAAGAAGAAGAAGGGTCTTTCTAAGATCAAGTGCTTCTAGTGTGGCGAAATGGGACATTTTGCCAGCCATTGTCCAGGAAAGAAGGATAGGGAAGCATCTTCTTCCAAAACAGTGGTGGCAAATGATGGGTCAGGAGATGATGTAGCCATGAGCACTCATGAACCACGAATGTAAGGCGACATGGATCTGTAGAGGATCTAGAAAATGTAAGGCAGAATCCTTGAGCAACTCATCTCTTGGATCAACAAGTGAGCTATGGCAGCCTTAAGACAGTAGCGGGACAAGTGGAGCATTAGGTGCATAGATCACAGATGAGGCAGAGGTAGAGGTAGATCTGGAGGCTGGGAGGAGTAGCGCAAAGCATAGCAGCAGTATGAGCGCAGAGGCTGATGTGACTTCAACAACGCAGTGCAGTACTGCTTGCGCAGTGCAGAGAGCTTCAGAGGGTCAGTGTAGTGCAGTAGCAACGTGATAGATTTCAGCATAAGGAGCTGATGTGACTTCAGTAGTGCAGAGGGAGTTTGATTACGCTAGCAGAGCTGTAGCCGTGCATTGTTCTTTAGATGCTAGCACAGATCTGTAGCCTATGGAGCTTCAATGATGAGGATGCAACCCATTTGACTTGTCTGTCAAAGATTGGGCAGGAGATTCAGTTGTTTCTCTCAAACAACTAAAGTTGCAGTGCAGCAGATCAGCAGTGGCAATGCTATGAGTAGCACAGATGGAGCATATTTAGAGGGAGCTGTAGTATAGTGGTTGTAGTGGCAATGGCAGAGTCATGGGCAGCAGTACAAAATGGCAGCAACAGTGCAGAGTTGAGTGGCAGGAGGCCAAGCTTTAGCAACATAGAAACAGTGCCCAAAATCATGTAATGCATAAGTGTGATGTATTGCAAGAGCAGACCCTTGATGCTAAAAGGGAGTATTGAGATTTTGTGTATCTGGGGTAGCATTAGTTGTGCTCTAAGTCCCAAATTTTGAGGAAGGACTAGAGTTCACCTGATCTACAAGAGCCATAAATGGATTTGGGAAATTTCATTTGGTTTAGGAGATGTTGAATTAATTAATTATTTTAATGTATTTCCTAAGTTAAAACTTAGGAAAATAAAATAATTAAAATGAATTTAATTAAACATGTGATGAAATTGTTTTAAGTCACATGGATCAAGCTTTATTTTAATCTTAGCCATTGATTAATGATTTAATCTTGGCTGTTGGTTTGTCAACGAGAAAAGTATAAAGGAAAGGCTTGGGGTTATTTGTAACAAACACAGAGGCATAGCACTGAAGCTAAGCTGAGATTCTAGGGTGGGGTTGCTAAGAATTCTCAAGTGTTTCAGTTGCAGAGAGGGGAATTTAGACCAAGGGGATGATCTGATCTCGGGGTTTAGAATACACAAGAAGCAGAGAAGAGATCAGGAAAGATAGCGCAGAGGAAGGCAGCAGACGACAACAGCAGTAGATGGTAGCAGCAACAGACGGCAGCAGCAGCAGTAGCAAGGACAACGTGATTTTTAGGAAACCCTTCAAGGGTTACCCAGAGACCCTTAGGGGTAGCGTAGTGACTGCGTCATCCAGTGTGGAGTAACGCAATCCCTTCCAATGACAGATCTGGGGTTTCTAGGCCTAGATTTGGTTGAGTTCTGTAAATCCCGTTTGAGGGTGTGGATCAGTCAGTGTTGTTGGTCTTTAGATCAACCAGGTGCTGTAGATCTAGAGTTTTCTCTGTAGGGTTTTCCAGATCTGGAACCCAGAGTTGTGTATTCAGAAATATTCTTAATAATAGAGCCCTCCAGCAGCCAGAGACCGATTTTCCCACATTGGGTTTTTTCAAGGACAGTTTGTACAGAAATAACTGTGTCACTTTGTCTATGTGTGCATGTGCTTATTCTAGATCTTTATTGGGAGAGATCTGTTATGTGTTTTTCTTTGATGTTGACTTAAATTTATTCAGTTTATAACTTGTATAAGTAGGAGAAGCTTAACCGGATTAACAGAAATAATTTCTGCATAAGAGTTAAGATTCAGAAATTTCTACAATAGAGCCATTTTGAGGTGACAACAGATTTTTTCTTTGGTCTTGGGACCACTTCCCAGACATCATTCTTTATAATGGACTCATATTCTTTGTGCATAGCATCCTTCCAAACTTGATGCTTTACGACTTCTTCAAATGTTCCAAGCTCAGATTGTACTATCGTACTCATGGCTGCTAGATACCCTTGGTATCTCTTCGGCTTCTTGCTTTCACGGAATGTCCCCCTTGGGGCAATATGTCTCTCGACATCTTCGAGAGTATCCTTAAGCCATGAGGGTCTTCTCTTATTTGAAGGAGGTGGATTAATGGGATCCATAGGTCCTTTAACATCGGGCATCGGGTCATCCTTTGGCTCTTCCAACTTTCCTGCTTCTTCATCTTCTTTGTCTTCCTTGGAGCTAGGAAGATATCTTACTTTCTTGAGGGAAACATCTTCATCGAAGGTGACATCGTGGCATATCTCCAGTTCCACTTCTCTTTGACCAGACACATAGATTCTATATGCCTTCAAAGTTTCACTGTAGCCCACAAACATTCCCTTCTTTCCAGAAGCATCCAACTTGCTTCTCTTTTCTTTCGACACATGAAAGTAAACATGACATCCAAAAACTCTAAAATGAGAAACATCAGGTTTCTTACCAGAGAAGACTTCTTAGAGAGTTTTGGAGTCCAGAGCGGAATGTGGACAACTGTTTTGAACATACACAACAGTGTTCGTAGCTTCTTCCCATAGAAACTTCGGAAGACCTTGGTCACATAGCATGGCGCGGGCAACTTCCACAATGGTCCTGTTCTTTCTTTCAGCAACACCATTTTGCTCAGGAGTGTATGTAGTTGTGGTCTCCCTCTTAATGCCAGCTTCTCTACAAAAGTCACTAAAATCATTTGACTCATACTCGGTCCCACTGTCGGTCCTCAAAACTTTGATTTTCTTCTTGGTTTGATTTTCCACCAAGGCCTTGAAGGTACATAACCATTTGAATGCTTCATCCTTCTTCTTCAAAAAATATATCCAAGTCTTGCGAGAGAAGTCATCTGTAAATGTCATGTAATAGGAACATCCTCCCAAGGATGTCACAGGCAGCATACCAGATAAGTAAGAATGTATCAACTACAAGATATCAGTTGTCTTTGTGACACTTGAGGGGAATGGTCCCCTTGTATGCTTCCCTTTGGCACAACCTTGAAATATACCTTCATGATCATCTCTCAATTCGGGCGTCCCTGTCACCACCTTCCTTTGCTTCGGGAAGGGCTTTGTAATGAAGGTGTGCAAACCTCTGGTACCATAACTCTGTTTGAAGAGTTGTATCACATGTCATAGCCCCCAATGGACTTCCTCCAGCCTGGTAGAGTGTATCAACTCTAAAACCAATAGAAAGAGATTCCTTGAAGTTCTTCTTCTAGATAAGTACCTTTCCATCAACGAATGCCACCTTGAACCCTTTGTCTTCCATTGCCGAAATGGACACAAGGTTCTTCTTCAAATTAGGTACATACAACACATCTTGTAATCGGATGACTTGACCTTGAGATAAATGGAGGGTCACAGTCCCTGTCCCTTTCACAGGATCGGTGGCATTATCTCCAAGGATAATTTCCATATTAGTATCATTCTCAACCAAATCAGAAAGGGCTTCTTTATAACCAGTGAGGTGCCTTGAAGCACCACTATCAATTAACCAAACATCTAGGGTGTTGGGTGGAGATGTAGCTGAGAGGGCATATATAAGAATAAAATCATTTCTCTTATTATCAACAACATTAGGCTCATCGTACCTGGAATTTCTTAATCTCTTGAAAGGTTGCCCATTTCCATTACGATCAGAGGGAGCCTTCCTTTTTCCTTGGAACCTGTTGTTCCTTCCATTCCTTCTCGAGTTGTTGTTGTCATTATCCCTGGGAGAGTCCCTTCTATTAGGGTACTCTCTTGCATAGTGACTAGTCTTGTTATAAGTGTAACATCTTCCCTTCCTTTGGGCTCCGCTCTACCATGATTTTGATTTCTCGGGCCACCATGGTTCTTCTTCTTTGCATGAGCGGCGAAGGCAGTAGGGTCAATTCCATTACCATTAGAGGCATACTCCATCATTCTTGTTTCCTCTTGAGTGCATCTCATCAATATTTCATCAAAATCAGGAATCACATTATTATTGAGAATAGTGGTATTGAATACATGCCAATCACGGGGGAGACCTCCAAGTGCAATAAGAACCATCTCTCTATCAGATATTGCTTCCCCAATAGCTAGGAGGTTATTCCTGATTTCATTGAGCCTCATAAGATAGGATTGAATAGATTCATCCTTACCCTTCTTGATATTCTTCAATTGATTCTTGAAGAAGAGTATTGATTAGCATTGCTAGCCCTGAACATGTTCACCAACTTATCATACATTTTCTTAGATGTCTTCAGCTCATAAATGTAAGCAACCAAATGCTTATGAATAGTATCCCGGATAATCATCTTTGCTTTGATTTCCCATTTTCTATACTCTGTCTTTCTGGCAGCAACTTGCATTTGATGGAGGCTCTTGAATATTCCCCTGTACATAGTCCATGACATCTTGATCTTCTAGCGCCAAATCCGAGGACATCTTCCATGCATGATAATCAGACTTATCAGTCAATTTATCATTAGCCTTGAAACCCTTGTAGGTTGAGGAGGCCATTTGTCCTTGATAGGATTTCTTCCTTCAGAGATAGCTTCTAACACCAGTTTGGACTTTTGGACTTTGTCATCACCTCAGCTCTGATACCATGTTAAATTTAGATAACCATGGTGTTCTATGCTTGATGCACTTTTACTTCAATCTTTCTTAGGTCCAATAAAAAATAGCAATCACATAAACTTGAAAGTAAAACGCTGCTAGTTCACAATAATAGATCAATAGAAGACAAGCCAAATATAGATCAGATTTACAATTCCTTTTGTCCAGCAAAGATATGAGATATTGTGGTGTTACAACAATCAGCGGGATGCTTCAACCAACAAAGTCTTTCTGGGTCAGCCAACACTTTCATGTGTCACACCCACAACCCTCAAAGACAGCACATCACAAGTCAACGCAAGTCAAACCAGGGATAGTGCAGAAAATTCAATGCAGGCAGCTTCAGAAAAGTCAATGCAGCAAACTAGGGTTTCAGTCAAACAACCCAGAATTCCTCGATTTTAGTGCCCAGCTGTACGACCTCCTAAAATCAGAATTTCTGCAGAAGATTGAGGTCAAACGACCAAGGGTTGACCACGGTCAAGGCTGGTCAATGCTACAGCAGAAAAGCCCTAAACAGATTAGCACGGAAAACAGAAAGCCCTAAACAGATCAGTGCAGAAAACAACAGCTTTGCTCCACAAGTGTGAGGGAAAAAGACTTCCAAAGGTTATCGAACCAATCAGATCACAATGAGAGAATGTGTGATGAGATGATGAGAAAATGACCTCCAAGTCTCTCCAATTTATATTCATCAATGAGGGTGTGTGACACATCTCTTAGGCATGTGGGATAAATCTGGCCGACCTTGCACTTGTGGAAAATAAATTCAAAATCAATGTTCTGCTCATCCGATCAAGATGATCATTAGATCAATCTTGCACCTCTCCGAAAGAGGAATCCAACAAAAATATGACCACCATCATATGAGCAGTGCAACATGGAGTTTGGACCTAGTTCCCAAAATTAACAGGTCGTTATTCAAATCGGCCTTAAAAGAAAATTTAAAAGGAGGGAAATTAATTTTAAAATTTTAAAATTAAATTGATCATGGAGGCTCCAAAAGCCCAAGTCGGCACAACGAAAAGTCATACCTCTTGGACAGTGTTAGGCCCCTATATTACTAGTATAGTCCCTTAATTTTGCTAGTGTAACCCTCTTATTGTTATTGTTGTACCCTTGTAACCCCCATATTGTTATTATTGTGCCCTTACATTATTATTGTTAGGTCAGCTAGGATTACATTGTGGCCCCACTAGGATTACATTGTGGTCCCATGGACTCCTATATATAGAAAGGAGGTTTTGTCATTTTTATCATTCAAGAATTGTTCATTTATGTAATGTATTGGAGGTTGCCCCCTCGAAGTGGCTAATTTCTAAGGCGTTGATCTCTCTTTTCTTCTATTTTTGGAGCTGGTTTCACAACCTTTGGTATCAGAGCTTTGGATTATAGGGTTTCGCTGCTCCAAACAGGTCATCGTGGCATTTTCGCTATAAATATTTTTCTACGAAGGTTCGGAGATATGGTTTGTGGAAATTAGGGCTTTTGCACGCTCCTGAATTTAACCTAAACAGGTCATTGCAATATTTTCTCTATAACATTTTTTCTACGAGGGTTCAGAAGCTGAAATTTTCATAGAGCGAAGCTGCAATCCCAAGGAACGTCGTGGAAAAATTTCAGATATTGATTCGCATTATTTTGGGAGGTAAGATCTGATGGAAGTTAGGGCTTTTTCATGCTCCTGAATTTTATCTCAAAGAGGTGATCGTGGGAAAAATCTTCATAACTCCCTCTCTAAGCATCGGATTGGAATTCTATATAGTGTCGCTGCAAGTACACAGACTGTAGTTTCTTTTCTATCAATTTCAGAGCCAAAGAAGGAAACAATGACACGTGGCAAGTCGTACAAGTTCTCTCTACTGAACCAGTTAGGTCATTGTGGGAGATTGGACATAACTTTGTTTTGAAGAATCCAAATCAGGTCAGACCCGTGGCATTCAGAGGGCAAGAAAAAGGTGTGTATTTTTTTCTGAATTGCATAAGTCTTGTGTAAAAAATCAGTTTGAAGTGATTCCAAGGGCCTATTGAGCATATATATCAGTATTGGGTTCTAAAATGCCCCCTAAAAAGAATTCAACACCCATTAAGCCTTTAGAAGGCTCTACTATGACTCATGAAGACGAAGAATGGCAACATGACATATCAAAATTACAAGAGTAAGTGCAACAAATTTCGCTCTCGCAAAGAGCAACAAAAAATGACATGGAAGTTTTGAAGAAAGGTGTGGAAACTAAGATAGATGGTTTGAAGAAAGGCGTGGAATCTAAGATGGATGGTTTGAAGAATGGCATGGAAGCTGAGATGGATGGCATGGACGTTGGCATGGAATCTAAGATGGATGACATGGAAGCTAAGATCGATGAAAAAATGGAAAACATGAAGAATGATCTAAAAGTAGACATGGAAGGTTTGACAAGGTTGATACAAGAAATGTTTCTTAATGGTGAAAAGATAGTAGAGGAAACTCATGATGAGAACAAAATAAATGTTAATCATGATCTCATAAACTCTAATGTTGGAGGGAAGAACCACCACATTTCAAAAATGGATATGAGGAAGTTTGATGGCAAGGATCCCGTAACATGGATACTACAGATGGAGCAATATTTTGATCTCAATAATGTGCAAAACACACAAAAGGTACAGATTGCAACTTTACATTTAGAACAAAATACATTTGTACAGTATCGATGGCTTTGCTCCCGTAAAAGAATTGTCACTTGGTCAATTTTTACGGAGGAAATGATAGCACATTATGAGGATACAAAGAGCAACACCTTCTTTAGCCAATTGATAAATCTCAAACAAAAGGGTTTAGTGGGGGAGCACATTTAGGACTTCCAAAAATTGAATATAAGGGTAACTGATATTCTAGAGGAACACAGGATTGATCTCTTCATAGGCACTTTAAAGGATAACATCCAACATGAAGTTCGCGTTTTGGAACCTGATTCATTGGAGAAGGCATTCGGGTTGGCAAGAAAAGTTGAATGTAAAATTATGGCGACAAGGAAGCCTACCACTCAATTCTATAAAGAAGGAAGTGTTTCTACGCCTAGATTTCCACAACCTACAAGGTTGACACCACAACAATTGGAAGAAAAAAGAGCAAAAGGGCTTTGCTACAGTTGTGATAGAAAATACACTAAAGGTCATAAGTGCGTTGAGAAGAAATTATTTTACATAGATTGTGAAGAGGAGGAAGAAAATGAAGAAGAAACTTCAAAAGTAGAGGATATACACCAGGAAGAAACCCTAGAAGAAGAAGAAATGAGTCCAACCATATCATGTAATGCATTGGCAGGAATTACCACTCCTCAAACTCTCAAGATAGAAGGACATATCAAGAAGAAAAAGGTAATAGTGTTGATTGATTCGGGTAGTACCCATAATTTTATTCATTGTAAGGTAGTCAAAGAATTGAATTGTTTCCTATAAATTGCTCTGGAAAATGCCATAATATCAAGCTAGCCATGGTGGAATATGTATTGAATAGTCCAATGCTTTCCATCCCAATGGGAGGTGCTGATGTTGTACTAGGAGTACAATGGTTACAATCTTTGGGGACGGTAGCTTTTAATTTTCAGGAACTTTTCTTGAATTTTTTTTCGGAAGGAAAGGAAATCGAATTACGGGGTATCGCAGGGAAGCCAGGAAAGATAATAAGCTCTAATGTCATGACAAAGCTTCTGAAGAAAGAACGAGGCGTAATTGCACAAGTATGCTCACTAGAAGTTCCAACATCAAAATCATCTATTTCTCCAGATCTCCAAAAAGTCTTGGACAGTCGTTCCAAGGTGTTTGATACTCCCAAAGGACTCCCACCTATTCGTGATCATGATCATGCTATTCATTTGATTCCAAGAAGTGTTCCTCCAAACATCAGGCCTTACAGATATCCTTATGTCCAAAAGAGCGAAATTGAACGTATGATTATAGAAATGTTAGAGGCTGGTAAAATTCAACCTAGTTAGAGTCCTTTCTCTGCTCTAGTAGTATTGGTGCACAAGAAAGATGGATCATGGCGCATGTGTTCGGATTATAGGGAGCTGCATAAGCTCACTATTAAAGATAAATTTCCCATTCCTATGATTGATGAATTATTGGATGAATTACATGGAGCAATTTATTTTACCAAGTTGGATCTTCGTTCAGGATATCATCAAATTAGAATGAAGACTGAAGATATTCCGAAAACAACATTTCGAACTCATGAGGGTCATTATGAATTTTTGGTCATGCCTTTTGGCTTTACCAATGCACCTTCTACATTTCAAGGGTTGATGAATTCCATTTTCAAACCCTTCCTTAGAAAATTTTTGCTAGTATTTTTTGATGATATACTAATCTACAGCAGGTCTTGGAAGGATCATGTTCTACATGTTGACAGGGTGCTCAAACTATTGGAGGAGAAACAATTATATGAAAAAACATCCAAATGTTTCTTTGGAGTACAAGAGGTGGAATATCTGGGTCATATTGTATCTCACGAGGGTGTTAAGGTAGACCCTCACAAAATTAAAGCCATTAAGGAATGGAAAGTCCCCACAACCATAAAGCAGTTGCGTGGATTTCTCGGGTTAACAGGGTATTATCGCAAGTTTGTTAAGAATTATGGGAGAATAGCAACACCTGTAACAACATTATTGAAGAAAGATGCATTTTCATGGACTCTTGAAGCAACTAAGGCCTTTGAACATCTTAAGGAGGCAATGCGCCTAGCACCAGTCTTAGCTACGCTAGACTTCACAAAAACCTTTATTATGGAATGTGATGCCTCAAGAAATGGAATTGGTGTTGTTTTAATGCAAGAAGGAAGATCCATTGCTTTTGAAAGTCGTTCAATCAAAGGGAAGTATTTTCAAAAGGCTATTTATGAGAAGGAAATGTTGGCAATACTACATGCACTAAAGAAATAGAGACCTTACCTAATGGGAAGACACTTCAAGGTAAAAAGTAATCATGATAGTCTTAAACACTTTCTGGAACAAAGACTATCTTCAGAAGAGCAGCAAAAATGGGTCACAAAGATGTTGGGTTATGACTTTGATATCATCTATAAAAAAGGGAAGCTAAATGTTGTTGCAGATGCACTCTCAAGAAAGGATGAAGAGGTGGAAGCATTGCTTTGTGCCATTTCAATTATCCAACCAGATTGGATAACCGAAGCAAGGAACGAATGGAAGAAGGACAAAGAAGTGTGGACACTCATTCAAAAGTTCTCCAACTCTTAAAGGATAACCTAAATTTGGGACAAAATCGATTGAAACAACAGGCAGATCAACATCGCAGTGAGAGAAGTTTTGATGTGGGAGACTGGGTATTTTTACGGCTACAGCCATACAAACAAATGTCCCTCAAGCAAGCTAAGAAGGATAATAAATTATCGCCAAAGTACTATGGTCCTTACAAGGTGTTGCAAAAGATTGGTACTATGGCATACAAATTGGAGCTTCCTTCTTCTTCGCGAGTGCATCCAGTTTTCCATGTTTCATGCTTAAAAAAGGTTATAGGGGACAAACTTCCAGTTCAAACAATATTACTAGAACTTGATGAGGAAGGAAAAACCATATTGGAACTTGAAGCAGTCACGGAAACAAGAACTCGACAGCTACGAAGTAGATCAATTTCAGAGTATCTCATCAAATGGAAGAACTTACCCACTGAAGATTCTACATGGGAGGATGAGAATTTTATACAAAAGCACCCGGAGCTACTCTAGCGTTGAGGACAACACTTTTTTGAAGGAGAGGAGCATGTTAGGTCCCTATATTACTAGTATAGTCCCTTATTGTTGTTAGTGTAACCCCCTTATTGTTATTGTTGTACACATAATATATTGTTATTATTGTGCCCTTACATTATTATTGTTAGGTCGGCTAGGATTACATTGTGGCCCCATGGACTCCTATATATAGAAAGGAGGTTTTGTCATTTGTATCATTCAAGAATTGTTCATTTATGTAATGTATTGGAGGTTGCCCCCTCAAAGTGGCTAATTTCTAAGGCATTGATCTCTCTTTTCTTCTATTTTTGGAGCTGGTTTCACAACAGACATTGCTAATTCACCATAAATAGGGCATTTGATCGACTCATTTGTACACAGACACAAGACATGTTCTATCTCTCTCATACGTTCGAAGGAGACTAAGAAAGAGGTTGAGTTTTCTAAGGACGAAGAAGATTTTTTGTGGCAGAAAAGTTTATCCACCATTTGACCAGGCTTGACCTCACACGTGTGGCTACAACAACATACAGTTTGACCAAAACCTTTACTGGGCAAGTTTTGGACAGTTGACTGAACTTTTGGGCAGATTGACCAAATCTTCTGGGTAGCTGCAGGAGGCCGAATTTTGGCCCTGTTGACCAGGGTTGTCTAAAATTCTGAGCAGTAGCAAGAAGGCCGAAAATTGGTCTATTTGACCAGGTTAGACTTATTGGATTTATGTGGTCAGTTTGACCTTGTTTCACTGGAAAATCAGATTGCACGTTTTGTTGAATTGACAAATTTCTCCTAAGAAAAGATTGCTGGGATTTTTCCCTAGTTAGGGTTTTCCTAAGGTAAAGTTTTAGTCTCTTTGTTCTTGGCTGTCTCTTTATGATCCTACTGTCATTATTGCATTACCGTTAAGATTTTCTATGTATATTTGCATAATGATGAATGTGACATAAGTTAATTTGCTTAAGAAATCATTGGAAAGTAATTATCAGATTAGAAGATCAGATTCTCCTTGAAAAATCAACATGTGTCAATGAGGGGTTGTGCTCCATCAATGTTTTGCACCATCTAAATAAAAGTTATTTCCCTAGCAAAACCCCACCATGATATCAAGAAAATATGTGGTTGACATAGTATTGAATTTAGGGTGCACCACATTGAATGGACTAATACCTCAAAAATACATGATCCACCCCTTTGAAAAGGCTAGATAGTTAAGGAAACATATGTAGTACCTATCCCCCTCTAATTCAAGCTTGGGAAAAGTAGAATCTCACCAAGGCAACATGCATAACCCGACCACATCAACATCATAGGAGAAGTAGACAAAAGAAAGTGTTAGCTCTATCAAACATTAGGTATTGTTGAAAAGTGTAACTAGGATCGGTCTTCATATGTAATTATATATTTATGTAAAGAAAACAAAGATAATAATATATATATTTTTGGTATGCTTGCCTCATGGGTTTCATGAGTAAGGTTTTATTATAGGTCAATAGACATCTTCTTGATGTCTTCTTGATGTCATAAATAGTGTTAATTATAGAGTCATGTTTATGAAGAGTCTAGTCATTTATATGCCTCCAGATTGTGTCACATAAGTCTTGAAGATTGCACACAAATAGTGATCAAGATCAGTGTTGGAGAACCTATCAAGTCAACCTTCATCTCCTTGGAAAATGCTCTGTTCAAGGCGGCCTATAATACTTGTTGAAGTCAGCCTCAAAGTCAAAGAACAGGTCGGCTTATTTACAGTCAGGAACAACTAGAATTTCGGACAAGTGTTTTGAGATTTAGTGTGAGTCGCAGGACTGAAGCAAAGTGCGAGAAAGGAAGATTATTTCTGCGGTTTCATTTGAAGATAGATCTTGGACAAGTCTGTAATAAGTTCGATAAAAAAAAGTGTGAATTTTAGACTGTGGTTTCAGCCTAAGTCACTAGGTTCGTGTTCGTGTTCGAGTTCGACGATGTTGAAATTCGAATAAAGTTCGGCACCTAAAATTTTGTCGATAAAGTTCGACATAAAATTCGACATATAGAAATTTGAAAAAATATATATATAAACAATTTTAAGCATGTTGACAGATAAATATGATGCACATAAATAAATAAGCATGTCAATTTTCAAAGTGCATAATACACATTGCAAATACATAGATGATAGGATTATTGCTTAAACATTTACATTATTTCCACATATAAACCATGAAAGCGAGTGCCAAATTGCCAATAAGAACCAACTTCAGTCTTCCATACATAGTAAACAAGGTGAGAAATTCATCATAGACAGTGACAGCAGGCCATCTTCAAATATCAAATTCAATAAAACCATGGGCCATATCAGATTTCATATATTGAAAACAATTTGATAAAAAAGTATTCAAAATATATACACTTTAAAGTAGTTTGGCAGTTTTAGAATATTGTTCATGCAAAAAGTAAACTAGAAGTCTAGCAAGAAGTAAACTAGAAGTCTAAAACGAGAACACAAGTTTTATTCTTGATGTTCTCGTGGCCCACTTGTGATATCAAAAAGTTCTATATCAACAAGAGCAGTAGGGGTTGTGAATCTGCTAGATGCCTCAACATCAGATTCATCACTGAATTCTCTGTCAATGTCACTATCATTGTAAAGATGAGCTTCATCCCTTGATGCATTAGGAACATGATCGATCCACTGAGTAGAGGAATTGGATGACTATTTAAACACATTTTTCAAAGCCAACTACAAGTTACTACGAACATACACAAGATCTTCTAATCTTCCAGATAACAATCTATTTCTTTTCTTGGAATGAATGTGGTCAAAGGAACTCCAATTCCTTTCACATGTTGATGCACTTGATCCTTGACTTGATACGAATTGCAAAATTTTGCAATTCTGGTGCCCCTGGACCATAAAACTCTCACCATATTGCTAGATCACTTCTGCTCCTATCATACTTTGTTGATTGTGTACCAAATAGCCCTTCTTCTAACCTGTATGCCCTCAACTGAGATCTGACCAAACCTGCAATTGTTGGATCTGGATTTAGCTTCTCAATAGCCTGGATAAGTCCATTCATGACTTCTTCATCCCTATGTCTTGATAACCCAAACAATCTAGGGTCCAAATAACATGCTGCTGCATGTAATGGACTATGCATCATTTTCCATCTTTGATCAATTACTTCTCATATCTCCTGGTAATCAGCGTCCACATTATTAAAAGCACTTGCAATGGCCTCTTTGCAACGATCAATGCTTTCATAAACAAAACCCATACAAGGTTTGTCACCATCAACCATGCGGAGCACATTAATAGTTGGGCCACATATTTTTAAAACCTTGTCTGCATTTTCCCAAAAGCCATTATTGAACACTATTTGTTCAACATGTTTCCCCTTTATTGTTTTTGAAAGAGGAGATCTCTCCCACTCAGTATTGCAGAAAACAGCTCTAAGGATTGCTTTTTCCTCAACAACTCTTTTTAGAGTAATATAAAAAGTAGCAAACCTTGTATCACAAGGCCTCAACAACTCTTTAGATGCATTCTTCCTATATATGCTCAAAGTGAGACAATGGTTGGTGATGAAGTTTGCAATTGTTTTGGCTCTTCGTATTGTCTCATTGACCCAAGGAAATTTGGCTAAATCATGCAACATCAAATCCAACCAGTGAGCTACACAAGGGGTCCAGTAAATATGATTATAATTTTCCATAATCATCTTCCCTGCACCAACACAATTTGATGCATTATCTGTAATAACATAGACCACGTTTTTCTCCCCATCCTCTTGAATTGCTTCATCCAAAGTTCCAAAAATAAATTCCGATGTCTTCACCTGATCCATTGCATTAACTGCCTTCAAGAAAAGTACCCCTTGAGGACTGTAAACAAGCACATTGATCAATGGGCGATGACACAAATCTGACCAACCATCACTCAAAATTGTGCATCCTGTATACTTCCAAGACTCTTTAATCTCAGACAATTTTTCTGTCACTCTGTCTCTTGTTTTCTTTAGCAAAGTGGTCCTTAAAGCTTCAGATCTGGGAGGAACATAGCCCTTCCCAAAATCAATGACCTTTTTAATTAAATTTTTAAAATATGGATCCCTGACACCATTAAAGGGAATTGCACATGCATAAAAGAATTTTGCAACAGCATCATCAACTTCTTGTCTCACCACGGGTTTCCAAAATTGATTTAATGTTTTGGTTCCACCTGTTTTTACTGCAGTAGAGCTTGATCCACCAATAGTTGAGATTGAATTAATGGTGTTTGAGGAAGACTTGGCAATCTCCCTCTCAATTAGCTGCCTCTTCTTCTCTCTTTATTCCTTTTCTGTCTTTGAAGTGAAATAGCTTTTCTCCACTGCGGTTTTTTGTTCACCTGAGATCTTAGTGCAGCCTTCAACACTGCCTCCATTTCCATTGCTAATACTGAGAAGGTGATCCACTGCTCTAGTTAAAGAGCCAGTGAATTGATGTCCACAAAGCTGACACAAGATTTTTCCCTTCTTTATTGACAAAATTTCATGTTACAGCAGTTGATTTTGGGGGTGCCATTGGAATCTGAAGGTTTTGATTGCTGAAGTAAAGGGTGAAATGTCTGCATTTAAAAAAAAAATTACATTTGAGTTAGTTCTAATTTTTTGCAGCATGAATTTTTTTGTAAACAAATTTTTTTTTAAACTGTTTAATTTTTTGTAAACTGGAATTTCATTTAAAACTGTGTATATACAGTAAAATGCCACTTTTTTTTTTTAGTCACAGACTCATAGTAAGCACTAGCAGTAAATTAATTTTTTAATTTTTTTGTAAAAATTAATTTTAAAAAAATCGCAGTAAAAAAATTAAACTCACATACTTGGAGGGCCGAGGCTGTAGTGTGGCACTGTGGGCCACTGGGAGCTGGCTGCAGCAGTGGAGAGGAGGCCCACGACAGACTGCAGTCTGCACTGTGCAGTGGAGAGGAGGCCGCTCTAGAGGATCTGGAGTAGTGGAGGGCCGAGTGCTCGAGAGGAGCTGGAGCAGTGGAGGGCTGAGGGTTGCGAGCCGCGCGAAAGTCAGTGTTGAGGTGGTAGGCCGAGGGCCGAACACTCTGACTCCACAGTTACTCGAGGGCCAAGGGCCGGTCGGCGGTGACTCCGGTGAGCAGTGCAGTGAGCACGGTGGGTCGGTGGGCCAGTGGTTGTGCGCACGGTAGACAAGTGGGCCTGTGATTGTGACTCCTGTGAGTAGTGCTGAGTGGTGAATACGGTGGCATCGTCTTCGAGTAGAGGAGTAGGGCCGAGGCTGGAGCTGTACGATGGCACTGGCAACATCTTTGAGTAGTCGCGGAGGAGCTAGGCTTGACCAGAGGAGCGGTCAATCAAAAAATTGTGACGGTGGAAAATCATGACGGCTTTTTAGCCAAAAAAAAACAAAATGAAACCTGCGGCCGAATTTTTAAAACGAATATTGCCGAACTTTTTGAAAAATTGCCGAATTTTTTAAAAGAAATCGTTTATAGTCACGTTTAAATTTGGGTTCGAATTCGCCTTTGGTGTTTGCGATTAAATTCGGCGAATTTTTTTGATTATATTCGGGAAGGGTTAAAGTTCGACGAATTTCAAACTTAATCGATTAAGTTCGCCGAACCCAATGACTTAGGTTTCAGCGTAGTAAGGAGACAGATAAGTGAAGGAAGAGGGCTAACATACATACATGGTTTGGGTGTAAACTCTCAAAGAACATCACAGCAATCTATGTCTGTTCACGGATTTCAGTAAGTGACAGAGGTACTATAAGTAGGAAGTATAATAAGTTGGCTCTGCAATACAAGTCTAGAAAGGGTATCACTATAGTATGGACTGCTTAACGAAAGAAGACAGGTCATGTGTATATTGAAGACCAGCCAGCAAGGTCAAATGGAAATGCAAGTTGTCCACATCAAGGTGATAATATCTCAGTGAGGATCACACTCAGCCAAAGAAAGGAAATACAGTGAGAGACCGAGCTCTCTATTTCTGGTGCAGAAAGGTGCAGGACGGTGCAGGACACTGCAGAAAGAAGGATCAGCTCAAGGAGTCAACGAAGAAGCAGTGACAAGGTCTTGGAGGCATACAAGGGTCAAGGGTCTGTGTCATGGTCATGGTACTTGTCATCTGAAAGTCTATAAGAAGAATTTCTTGTGGGTTTTCCTCTCCAAAAGGGAGAGGTTTTGACCCTGGCTCGAAGAGCCTAAATTTGTGTCTCTTGTGTTTTTGGTAATGGACTTAATGAAAGACATAATAAGCTAAGAAGAGAAGACATAAGTAAGCTCACAAGTAATTATCAAGAAGATAATTTGAATTAAGCACTGCCCTACCTAATTCTCAACAGGCATGTCTCCCAGCACTCATCCAACATAAGAGACCCAAGTAGAACACCCCCTTCTAGTGACATCAATAATGTAACATCACCATCATGCAAGATCACGAGGATGCTCTAAGTAAATATAACACATGAAGTAGCAGTCACCAATATATGAAGAGAGTGATCCATGAAACAATGGCATGAAAATAGAAGTATCAGTCACCAATATATGAAGAGAGTGATCCATGAAACCATGGCATGAAAATAGAAGTATCAGTCACCAATATTTGAAGAGAGTGATCCATGAAACAATGGCATGAAATAGCATTAAAACCATGAGAAGATGATCAACTGTGACCATCCACCAAAGAGAAGTGAGTCCTCTTCAAACCAAAATGCCAACTCAACTGAGAAGTGGCATCTCCAAGCAGAGAAAGAGAGTGTGTGCACCAATACATTTAAAAATATCCAAAGGTCACAACTGGAAACTTCATCAATGTGCTGAAAGTACAACGTGAACCTCGTACATTATGAGGTGTAACATTAGGCTCCAGCTTGAAGACATGCACTCTTAGTGGGAGCAATGTTAATAAAAAATGGACGGTTCATCAAACTGGTAGAGCCCAAAAATGTGAACTGGACCAGAACTAGAAAAAGTTGGACTGAAAAAGGAAATACATAAAATATTCAAATATTAAATAAAAGCATATATACATATATTCGTGGGCATCCATATGAGTCACACCGTATATACACAGATATGCGAAAGTTCTTATTTACATAGCAAGAGTGCATATGGCCAAAATAGCTTTTAGTGCAATACATCTCTGAACCAAAGTACATCAACATATTCCATCTATCTGCCATGTCCAATTCTACTACCATTTCTTAAAACACCAACCCTAGAGGAGAAATTGTAAGCGTTTACAAATATTTCTTTTAAATCTGTCACAAATATTTGATTGAGTAGCTGTATGAGCATCCCAATAATCTTTGATTAAGTCATTTTGCTGTTTAATACCGATATTAATATTTGAGATTTATTTTTTTATCATTCACATGTACCTTCTTCATTTAGATAACAATATCAATATCCATTTCTTGATCACAACGCCACATTAATGGCATATGTGTTGGAATATTTCATCTTCCTTTTGCGGCGGGTCTTAATTCAGTTATCGACCATTTTCTAACTAGGCCATTAGTTTGATTTCATGTTTGTATTTATTCACTATATCTAACATGGATCTTCGAAGTAGTCCAGTTAACCTCTACTGCATGACGAATGTCACTTAACAAAACTAGTATTTACCTGTTGACTGGCATCTTAGGTTCAAGTATTTGTTATTATGTATGCTTTCAAATAAGTTTCTGATTTTCGTGTGTTGTTCACATTGTGATGATTTTTGGTTCTTTATCAGATACAGATGGATGAACAACAACGTCCTAGTGGCATACCAGTTACATTGTTTACTCTTCAATCTATATATGCACAGAATGATGATGAGAAACTTGAATTTGAATATGAATCAGGAAACATGAATCTTCAGGTAACAAATTAGCGTTCTGTTATATAAGCTCCTCTGTTATTTGAACCTCCTCTTTGAAATTTCATTGAAAGTAACGTTTTTCTATTATCAATTGTGCAGATGAATGGATACACTTCTCAGGCTGAAATAGCACGTGAGGTAAGTGTCAACTGAAACTTGTACTTTTTTTTGTCAAGACTTTGTATGTGGCAGATTGGTGATACTCAAGATATACATTTAATTTGATGAACGCAGGTGAATGTTTTCCTGCACAAATTTCACTCAATTCCAGCTTTCACAGCTAATTTGACGGTTGAACTTTTTAACAGATCAACAATGAGTTAAATATGGTTCTTTCAAGAAGTTTATTAAAAGGTGGAATCAAAATATGAATTCAGTTTAAATGGCACTTCAAATATATACGGGCGTGCACAATTTTCCCAGTATATTTCTTTATTTCATTTAGTTTTCATGGTGGTTTTCAGAGTTTTACAACTGTACTAACAAGTTGATAAATGAAATATAGTAGGGAATCCCTCCTAATCAGAGTTCAAAGGTAATATTTAGATTTAATCAGACAACTGTTTGTTACTGGATCTTATGAATGGATGATGTTCGGAAGATCAGGAGTTTTGTCTATTGAGTTAATCTGGTTTGGCAAATCAATGGTGCGCTGAAAAGAAAAATAAAATATCCATCTATATGTGTGTTCGTGTCACAATTTATGTGAAAATTTGAATTATTGGATTCACAATTTTTTATCTATTTTAATTTCCTTTATTTGATCTCACTCCTTTTTGTATACCTATAAGGGTTTTTCCTGCATTCAAAGTTCTATTATGCATGTCTCTGAATAGTTTTATCAGTTACCATGAGAGGTTTTTTAAAATGTGCTTCAGAATTTTAAAGGCTTTAGAGGCTAGATTTTAAAGTTGACAACATTAGAGTGTCTTCTGTACTGATGTTCTTATTGTTTTTGTTTATTCTGAAGGTCTTGTTTATTTTAAATTTTCTCGTTAGTTAACCTGGTATGAAAATGGTATGATGGTCTTCAAAGAATTCGTCTTATGGATTACAAAAAACGCTATAATAATATTTTGGTTAATAGAATTATATTCTTGTTTTGGATTTACTTCAATGTATCATGTATGCTTCTTTTGAAGTAGATATCCTGTCAAATGTATTTTTGTATTGTTAAATGATATATCCAGTCACCGTACTTGGCGGTTAAACAGTACTTGGCAGGGCTTCCTGATTTAGCCCCAGAACTGTCTGGGATTAGACTATTGCACACATCATAATTTT
Source organism: Pinus albicaulis (assembly GCA_034641835.2). Lineage (NCBI taxonomy): Eukaryota > Viridiplantae > Streptophyta > Pinopsida > Pinales > Pinaceae > Pinus > Pinus albicaulis. Next base: position 933,812,277 of record CM076576.1, read on the forward strand.
GAAACTTTGGCTTAGACACCTATAAACTTGGGTTTTGACTTGGACCCAATGACTCGGTTTTAAAAAATACATGAATAATTACATTTTACTAGCAAAAAATATTTTTAAGTTTCCAAACCATTACAGAGAAAATATGCTCATTTTGCTGATCTATATACCATGTAAGAGTGAATATCAAAATGGCACTGAGTGCAATACATATTAGCCAAACAAATACATAATCAATGAGGCTCTAAATAGCTTCTAGAGTTCAAAGGCATGCTGCAAGCTATTGGCTTACTATGAATCATTGATCAACATGATCACTCATCAAAATCATAACCACTACTATAAATGAGATCATTAGCTGGAGCTACAAAACATCATGTGGCCCAATATCTTTAGGCTCCTTACATTTGTCAGGTACATCTGCAACCCAGTAACAGTAATAGTAGTAGTAGTCCTAGCAGAAGCATGAGTTGGCCTAGCTACATGACTAGTGCTTGCATGTGCCATGCTTGGTGCTTCGCTTGCTTCAACTCTTAGTCCAAGTACTAGATTTGTATTGGGGTCAACTGTACTACTATAAATGGGATCATTAATTGGAGCTACAAATACAATAATTTCCACCACTATAAATGCAATAATTAGCTAGAGCTACAAAGCATCATTTGGCTCAGAGTATTTAGACTCCTTAGACTCACCACAACCTCAATAGTAGTAGTGGTAGTCCTATAATAAGCACAAGTTGGTCAAGCTACATGACTATTGCTTGCATGTGCCATGCTTGGTGCTTCGCTTCCACTAGCCCGTTGGCCAAGTATTGAGTCTGTATTGGGGTCAACCCCCCCTAACTCCATGTCATCAATATCAAAATCAATATCAAACTGTGTTGGTTGACCCCCTTAACTCCATGTCATCAATATCAAAATCAATATCAAACTCTGTTGGTTGAGACTCCTCTACCCATTCTAAACTTGGATCAATTTCATCCAACACAATGGGATTTATATCAGGGCTTTTGTTATGCAATTGGTGGCATCTTGGTTGGGGGTTGTATTGCATGAAAACGAGATCATTTAAGCATTTTTGTTCCAAACAATTTCTCTTCTTTGTGTGAACCCACTAAGAGACAAGTCAATTTCTCTAACACCCAAAAGTACTACAAGTTTGGTTAAGGAATCTGTTAATTTTTGGCAACTAGGTCCAAACTCCATGTTGCACTGCTCATATGATGATGGTCATATTTTTGTTGGATTCCTCTTTCGGAGAGGTGCAAGATTGATCTAATGATCTTCTTGTTTGGATGAGCAGAACAAATATTTTGAATTTATTTTCCACACATGTGCAAGGTCGGCCCGATTTGTAATGCAGGCTCACATGCCTAATAGATGTGTCACACACCCTCACTGATAGATATAAATTGGAGAGACTTAAAGGTCATTTGCTCATCAACTAATCACACATCTCTCATTGTGATCCGATTGGTTCGATAGCCTTAGGAGGCCTCTTCCCTTCACACGTGCAGAGCTGAAGGAGTTGTTTTTCTACGGATTTGTTTAGGGCTGAATTGCGGAAGCGTTGACCAGTGTTGACCATGGTCAACCCTTGGTCGTTTGACCTCAAAACTGCCAAAATTCGAATTTTGGGAGGCCGTACTATTGGGCACTAAAATCAAGGAAAACAAAGTTGTTTGACCGAAGCCCCAATTTGCAGCGTTGACTCTCTGTTGTTGTCCTGCGTTGACTTTTCTGCATTGACTTTTTGGTTGGCCAACGTTGACTTGTGATGAGTTGTCTTTGAGGGTTGTGGGTGTGACACTTGGAAGGTTCGCTGATCTAGAAAGGCTTTGCTGCCTGAAGCATCTTGTTGACTGCCGTAACACACAATATCTCATATCTTTTCTGGATAAGAAGAATTGTAAATATGATCTATATTATTGGCTTGTCTTTCGTTGATCAATAATTGTGTTCTAACAACATTTTACTTTCATGTTTATGTGATTGCTAATTTGTATCGGGCCTAAGAAAGATTGAAGTAAATTTTCATTAAGCATAGAACACACCATGGTTATCTAAATTTAACATGGGATCAGAGCTGAGGTGAAGACAAAGTCCAAGCTAGTGTTGCAAGCAATCACTGAAGGAAGAAATCCTATCAAGGACGGATGGCCTCCTCAACCTACAAGGGTTTCAAGGATGATGATAAATTGACTGATAAGTTTGATTATCATGCATGGAAGATGTCCTTGGATTTGGTACTAGAAGATCAAGATGTCATGGAATATCTGCAGGGGAAGATTCAAGAGTCCCATCAAACGCTGTTGTTGCCACAAAGAGGAAGTATAGAAAAGGGGAAATCAAAGCAAAGATGATTATCCAGGATTCTATTCATAAGCACTTGGTTGCTTACATTTCTGAGCTGAACACATCTAAAGAGATGTATGATAAGCTGGTTAGCATGTTCAGGGCTAACAACGCTAGTCAAATCCTTTTCTTCAAGGATCAATTGAAGAATATCAAGGAGGGGAAGGATGAATCTATTCAATCCTTTTTTATGAAGCTCACTGAAATCAGGAATAACCTTCTAGCTATTCGGGAAGAAATATATGATCGAGAGATTGTTCTTATTGCACTTGGAGGTCTCCCTCGTGATTGGTATCTATTCAATACCACTATTCTTAATAATAATGTGATTCTTGATTTTGATGAAATATTGACGAGATGCACTCAAGAGGAAACAAGAATGATGGAGAGAGATTATCCCTCTAATGGAAATGGAAGTGACCCTACTGACTTCGCCGCTCATGCAAAGAAGAAAAACAATGGTGGCCCGATAAATCAAAACCATGGAAGAGTGGGGCCCAAAGGAAGGAAGGGAAAATGTTACACTTGTAACAAGTTTGGTCACTATGCAAGAGAGTGCCCTAATAGAAGGGACTCTCCTAGGGATGATGACAACAACTCGAGAGGGAATGGAAATCAAAGGAACAACAGGTTCAAAGGAAAAAGGAAGGCTCCCTCTGATCATAGTGGAAATGGGCAACCTTTCAAGAGATCAAGAAATTCCAAGTACGATGAGTCTAATGTTGTTGATAATAAGAGACATGAATTTATTCTTGTATCTGCCCTCTCTACTGCATCTTCTCCCCTACACCCTAGATGTTTGGTTGATTGATAGTGGTGCTTCAAGGCACCTCACTGGTTATAAAGAACCCCTCTCTGATTTGATTGAGAAGGATACCAATCTGGAAATTATCCTTGGAGATAATGCCACCTATCCCGTGAAAGGGACAAAGACTGTGACCCTCCATCTATCTCAAGGTCAAGTCCTCCAATTACAAGATGTCTTGCACGTACTTGATTTGAATAAGAACCTTGTGTCCATCTCGGCGATGGAGGACAAGGATTCAAGGTGGCATTCGTTGATGGAAAAGTACGTATCTAGAAGAAGAACTTCAAGGAAGCGGTTTTAGAGTTGATACACTCTACCAGGTTGGAGGAAGTCCATTGGGGGCTATGTCATGTGATACAACTCTTCAAACAAAGTTATGGCACTGGAGGTTTTCACACCTTCATTACAAAGCTCTTCTCGAAGCAAGGAAGGTGGTGACAAGGATGCTCGAATTTAGAGATGATCATGAAGGTATATGTTAGGGTTGTGCCGAAGGGAAGCATACAAGGGGACCATTCCCCTCAAGTGTCATGAAGACAATTGATATCTTGCAGTTGATACATTCTGATTTATCTGGTATGCTGCCCATGACATCCTTGGGAGAATGTTCCTATTACATGACTTTTACAGATGATTTCTCCCCCAAGACTTGGATATATTGATTAAAGAAGAAGGATGAAGCATTCAAATGGTTTCATACCTTCAAGGCCTCGGTGGAAAATCAAACCGAGAAGAAAATCAAAGTTTTGAGGATCGACAATGGGACTGGGTATGAGTCAAATGAGTTTAATGACTTTTGTAGAGAAGTTGACATTAAGAGGGAGACCACAACTATGTACACTCCTGAGCAAAATGGTGTTGCTGAAAGAAATAAAATAACTATTGTGGAAGCTGCCCGAGCCATGCTATGTGACGATGGTCTTTCGAAGTTTCTATGGGGAGAAGATACGAATACTGATGTGTACATTCAAAATATATGCCCGCATTTCGCTCTGGACTCCAAAACTCCCGAAGAAGTCTTCTCTGGTAAGAAACCTGATGTTTCTCATTTTAGAGTTTTTGGTTGTCCTGTTTTCTTTCATGTGCCAAAAGAAAATAGTAGCAAGTTGGATGCTTCTGGAAAGAAGGGAAGGTTTGTGGGCTACAATGAATCTTCGAAGGCATATAGAATCTGTTTGCCTGGTCAAAGAGAAGTGGAGATATGCCACGATGTCACCTTCGATGAAGATGTTGCCCTCAAGAAAGTGGAAAATCTTCCTAGCTCCAAAGAAGACAATGAAGATGAAGAAGCAGGGAAGCAGGAAGAGCCGAAGGATGACCTGATGCTCGATGTTGAAGAACCTGTGGATCCTATTAATCCACCTACTTCAAATAAGAGAAGACCCTCATGGCTCAGGGATACTCTCGTAGATGTCGAGAGACATATTGCCCCAAGGGGGACATTCCGTGAAAGCAAGAAGTCAAAGAGATACCAAGGGTATCTAGCAGCCATGAGTACGATTGTACAATCTGAGCTTGGATCATTTGAAGAAGCCGTAAAGCATCAAGTTTGGAAGGATGCTATGTACGAAGATTATGAATCCATTATGAAAAATGAGGGTCTGGGAAGTGGTCCCGAGACTGGAGGACAAATCTGTTATCAACTTGAAATGGCTCTATAAGATCAAGCATGGATCTGATGGAAGTGTTGCAAAGTATAAGGAAATATTTGTTTCTCGAAGCTTCTCTCAAAAAGAAGGCATAGATTATGATGATATATTTGCACCTGTGGCCCGCTATACCACCATCCGATCTATTATTGCCCTTGTTGCAATGCAAGGATAGTGTCTACATCAGATGGATGTGAAGGACACTTTTCTGCATGGTTCTATAAAGGAAGAGGTGTATGTGGAGCAACCTCTGGGGTTTGAAGTCCGAGATAGAGACACCCATGTATGCAGGTTGAAGAAAGCCCTCTATGGGTTGAATCAAGCCCCTAGGGCTTGGTATGAGAGGATAGATAACTACTTGATGAAGTTGGGCTTCACTCGAAGTAATGCTGATTAAAACCTTTATTTTAAGGCTGATAGAGAAAGGCCTCTCATTCTAGTTCTCTATGTGGACGATCTCTTCCGGACAAGTGTTGACCCTCTCATTCATTAGTGTAAGAGGGAGCTAGCTTCCGAGTTTGAGATGAAAGACCTAGGGCTGATGCATTATTTCCTAGGCTTGGAGGTCTGACAGAGGCCAGGCAAGATTTCCTTTCTCAAGGAAAATATGTCGTGAAGTTGCTGGAGAGATTTGATATGGTGGAGTGTAAGTCTATGTCGACACTGATGGAACTCAACTTTAAGAAGTTGTGTGGAAAAGCTGTTGGGCCCATGATAGCAAATCTTACCAAGTATCGACAACTCGTGGGGGCCCTGATGTTCCTAGTGAACTCTAGTCAGGATGTATGTTTTGTCGTGAACACTTTGAGTCAATATATGTTTGACCCTCATCACATTCACTGGATTAGTGCCAAGAATCTATTGCGATATCTTCGAGGCACAATCAACCATGGGCTGAGATACACTATTGGGAGTTTGAGACTCCATGGATATATTGATGTCGATTGGGCTAGCAGTGTGGTGGATCGCAAGAGCACATCTGGATGTTTTTTCAGCTTGGGTTTTGCTTCGATATCTTGGATGAGCAGGAAGCAGAAGTCAGTGGCTTTGAGCACTGCTGAGGTCGAATACATTGCAGCGAGTATGGCCTATTGTGAAGCTGTTTGCTTGTGAAAGGTCTTCAGTGAGTTGTTTGGGCATGTGTTAGATACCACTGTTATCCTTTGTGATAACTAGAGTGGGATTCGTCTTTCTGAGAATCTCGTGTTCCTCGATCGATCCAAGCATATTGATATCATGTACCACTTTATTCGGGATATGGTACAACGAGGCGCTGTAAGGCTCGATCATATAGGAATTGATGAGTAGGTCGCAGATATTCTCACAAAGCCCCTGGGGAAGGTCAAGTTCCTAATCTTCTGTTAGAAGCTTGGAATCATGGAAAGACCCTATTCTAAGGGTCTTGCTTGAGTTGGACAATGAACTATGGGAGCTCCAGGGGGCTTGGGGATAGCTTCTTGGAGCTATAAGCACATACGGGGCTAGGCTTACCGAACCTTGTTGTGCTTCTGCCCCATCGTTATGATATCGAGTTGGTTCACCTCTCTTTGATCTGTGCCCCACACGCATCCTACCCATGGAGTTTCATGCTCATGGGAAGTACCTCTCATTTGGCTAATGAAGTGGGAAATGTAGATAGAGACCAACATCAAGACTGATGGACGCATCGAAGATTGTCGTACTCTCTATGTCTAGGATGGCACGTGTCCAACACCTTGATCTGGGATTAAGTATGATGAGGGTCTTACCTCTAAACTGACTTCGGGTTAGTATGAGACTCTTTTGAGTCCAAGAGAGGTTTTAACCTTTAAGCTGACTTCAGGTCAGCTGAGTGTGATGTCTTTGTGACTCACCTTTTTTTTTGTTCTATCTGAGAACGAGAGCCAGCAAAGCAAGTTACAACAGGATGACGCACGATGATGGGTGAAAGTACACGATGGTACTGATGGATGGCACTTGTGGACGGATGGAGTTCTCCCTAGCTGAGAGGGAATGCTAATTTTGGGCAACTAGGTCCAAACTCCATGTTGTTCTGCTCATATGATGACGGTCATATTTTTGTTGGATTCCTCTTTTGGAGAGGTGCAAGATTGATCTAAAGATCATCTTGTTTGGATGAGCAAAACATATATTTTGAATTTATTTTCCACACATGTGCAAGGTCAGCGTGATTTGTAATGTAGGCTCACATGCCTAATAAATGTGTCGCACACCCTCACTGATGGATATAAATTGGAGAGACTTGGAGGTCGCTCATCAACTCATCACACATCTCTCATTGTGATTTGATTAGTTCAGTAGCCTTTGGAGGCCTCTTCCCTTCACACGTGCAGAGCTAAAGGAGCTGTTTTTTTGTGGATTTGTTTAGGGCCGAATTACAAAAGCGTTGACTAGCGTTGCCTGTGGTCAACCCTTGGTCGTTTGATCTCAAAACTCTACCAAAATTTCGGTTTTGAGAGGCTGTACTGCTGGGCACTAAAATCGGGGAAAACCTAGCTTCTTGATCGAAGCCCCAATCTGTAGCATTGACTTTCTGTTGTTGTCATGTGTTGACTTTTTGGTTGACTAGTGTTGACTTGTGGTGAGCTGTATTTGAGGGCTGTGGGTGTGACACTTGGAAGGTTGGCTGATTTAGAAAGGCTTTGCTGGCTGAAGCATCCTATTGACTACTGTAACGCACAATATCTCATATCTTTGCTGGACAAGAAGAATTGTAAATCCGATCTATATTATTGGCTTGTCTTCTATTGATCTATAAATGTGTTCAATCATCATTTTACTTTCATGTTCATGTGATTGCTAATTTGTATCGGGCCTAAGAAAGATTGAAGTAAATTTGCATTAAGCATAGATACCATGGTTATCTAAATTTAAGAGAATCTAATGGTAAAATTTTGTAATTGAGGACATTGGCGATCAAATGACTTCCACCAATGTGTTGCAAGGACAAAGACTAAAGTTAGTTCAACAAATTAGATTGTGAGTTTGGTTCAACATTCAAGTATTTATGGTTTGAATTTAACAAAATCCTTGGAATTGCTTACTTGGGTTGTGCACATCTCTTGTAATATTTGCTAGGTTTTTGCCAAAGGTAATTATGGCCCTAGTGAAAGCAATGATTTATCTTTGTCTTTCTAGTTGGTCGAACTCGTTAGGGACCATGTGCTCCAAGCACTTGTATAACAGATCTTTGACCTCACCAGTGTAATCTTCTCTTAATTGAACTTTGTAATGATAATTTGGGCTAAGAAAATACCCAACTGCATGTATAGGATGATGGAATTGATTATTCAATTTGTTATCAATGATCTTCCAAATAGGTTTATACTTACTTTATCTTTGTAGGTTGCCCATATTTTCTCCTTTACATGATTAAGAGCCTCATAGATGTAACCAATGGCCAATTTTTTCCCATCCACCAACTGCAACACCTTTACAAGGGGCTTGCCAATTTGCACAACCTTTGATGCTATTTATCTTTGTATTTCAAGTTGCTCAAACACATTAGGGACCATGTGCTCCAAGCACTTGTATAACAAATCTTTGATCTCCCCAATCGAATCCTCTTAATCAAACTTTGTAATGATAATTTGGGTTTAGAAAATACCCAACTGCATGTATAGGATGATGGAATTGGTTGTTCAATTTGTTATCAATGATCTTCCAAATAGGTTTATACTTACTTTATCGTTGTAGGTTGCCCGTATTTGCTCCTTTACATGATTAAGAGCCTCATAGATGTAACCCATGGCCAATTTTTTCCCATCCACCAACTGCAACACCTTTTGCAGGGGGCTTGCCAATTTGCACAACCTTTGATGCTATTTTCCTAAAGTGTTACAATTTTTGTTTTCAGTGTCTTTTCCATTTTATTCATGAGCACATAGAGATACATTCACATCATCACTGGAAAGCATTTTCTGCACATTTTGTGATTCAGAAAGGAGAGATTGCAATGTGAGGGAGTTGTAAATCTCATGATGGTAGGCCTAACCAACTCCTTGCCCTTGATTTTTTCTTCATTAGGCTCAATACCCATGATTAGCTGTAGATTTATTTTGTGATACACATGGCATTCTCTACAATGTTCTTTATCCAATCCACTTTGCCTATGGCCTCAAGCATGATCTATGCAATCTGTAGCACATGGGGTCCATAATATGGTCCTATATTTGGACTCTAGCATATTACCATCAAGAACATAGCTTGAGGCATTATTTTTGATGATCTAAACAACATTTTGCTACCTCGTTATCCTAAGCATCTCATCCAAAAGATCAAATAAAAGGTTTTTATTTTTCACATTATTAGATGCATTAATTGATTTCAAAATCATGGTTTCTTGAAGGTAAGAGATAAGGAAAGTTATGAATGATAGTACAACCCTTTCCATCAAACATGATGGGACATATTGTGTCAGCCTATAACTCACAAAACTCCTTTAAATACTCATCCATGGACATAACTTCTTTTGTAAAATATATCCCCTCAACTTATGCATACTAGGGCCTTTGAATCCATTTTATGTAGCAATAACAGAGTTTGACATAGTTTGTTAATAAGGTGTGTAGGTGCCATTATAGGGGATATCTACATCATAGCACCATTTGGTAATGTATTAAAAAAAACTCCTTTGCATTGCTTCTTTTAATGGCTAAGGTAGGTTGATTGTGGCTTAGTTAAGAGTCCCCAACAAATGTAGAGCTAGGGGGATGTGTAAACTAACTCTTAATGTTTTTCTTTATAAGTTGATTGTGAGACTTTGGAGGGGGAGGAACATAATGGAAGGGGTCATGGACAATGATAGAAGAGACAGAGGAAGAGTCTTCAAGTTCAAAATCAACACTAACATTCACTCTCATAAGTTCAAGTTGCCTCTTCCTTGCAATATTTATTTATTTATTTAATTTTCCGTAGCCTTCTCTTCAACATGTTCGAACTATTGAGAATTTCTATTCTAATATGTATGATCACCTCCTTTAGTGCTCCACACGGGGTTACTTAGCCTCTTACACCAGCTAAGTGTTGCTTCAATTACGAATTCCTCTCTTCTGCTTATAATAGTTGTAATACATTAGGTCATCATTAATGTCACAATGGGTCCATGTAGGATCTTTTATTTTTGGGGTGATGGATGATGGAATTTAAATCAAATGAAATTTACTAATTCAAAAATAAAATATGCAACAAATTACAATGTAGGCCTTATCTTAAATTTAAGAAGAAAGAGCGAGAGATTTAAACTTAAAAAATAAAAGAGCAAAAATGAAAAATGAGGATAGAATTCTGATTTGCAATCTTAGAAGAGGAAAAAAATAATTGGGAATGAGAAGATGGTTTGTAGTATGCTCTCCAATTTGCCAATTCCATTAGACAACTCCAAACTAGCTCCATGATGCTAAATCAGCTCCAAGTTGCTTGTTCAAGTTTTGAGTGTTCTAGAAAATTGTAGGCCTACATATGCTCAAAGAAGCTTCAAATGAGAGGTATGAGGCAAACATACGAGTGTGGAGGTTTATATATTGTAAATGTTAAGGTTAAGGAAGGGATTTTATGTTTTCTAAATTAGAAAAATCCTATCATATTGTGTTGAGTCCATGCTTGTGCTTTGCGAGGTGGCTTGGTTGGTTCGAATAAACTTGGATCAATTTATACTAAATAGGCCCAAACCAATTCAGTGATATAGTTTGTTGCTTGATTTGACTCTGACACTTTTTCTTGGCCCGTTTGACAAGTTTCAAGTTGGATCTGATCAAGTTTGAAAACACTGATATATATAGCTAATTAACTATCAACTATATTCATTATCTAATTAATAGTACTAGATCAATGCCTACATTCATCTTGAGGAACAATTGATATTCTTATTATGCATCAAATTGTGATTACAAATCTCTCTCTCTCTCTCTCTCTCTATATATATATATATGTATATAGACACACACAAATACAAGTTTATTTTGATTTTTCTATTTCTCGAGTTGATCTAGCTCTTTGCTAGGGGATGAGTCAATGATGATCATATGGGCCAAAATGGGTGTTGCACCAAGTCGAGTTAGGATTGGTTGCTATGGTTACAAAACTTTGTCCTTGATGTATATTTTCTATTCAATTTACTCATTATTATTAGATAACTAAAAGTTGCACCCTCTTTCAATAAATTTTTAGTTCTTTTTCCTTTATTACATTGTATGGAAGTTGGTTGTTTAGACATTTCTTGTTAAGAATTAGGCAGAGTAGTTATCTAATTAATAATACTAGATTAGAGAATATATTAGTCTTAGGGAGCTATAGATATTCTTATTATGTGATTGCCTCAAATTGTGATCTATTCTTTTGGTTCTTTTTTTGCATCATATGATGAGTGAGAAAACTTGATATATTATTATTATTATTATTGTGTAAACATAAAATTTATTATTTATACACAAAATTATGTACATTAGCTAAAGAAAGAAAACTGAAAATGGAAGGGTATATATGCAATGAATTTTATATCTTTTTATAATGTAACTAAAACAATGATAAAGTTTAAATAAAAGACATGACCTAACAATTTGACATCCTTAATTAGTAAAGATATGGTTGCAAACAATTGCATATGTACCTTATTTCTCCATAATTGACCAAATGCTCCTAAGATGGACCCTGTAATCTACAAATACTGAGTAGATATGATGTTGCACAAACCAAATGGACTCTCGATTTTATCATCATGCTAGGATAAAATAATTTTATGTCATATTAAAACCTACAAAGGAGATGTCCCCTTGAGATATCTAACCACTCACTTGGTCATCAAGATACTTCCCTAACTAATAACATCAATTAGACCAAGGTTTGTCTCATCCTTGGACATGGTGTAGACATCCCCAAGTACCATGGGAAGATCTTGAACCCACTGTACTTGGATCACAAGTATGAACACAAAATCTACTTGAAGTGATGCCATCCCTATTGGGGAGACAACAAAATATGCATAGTAAATGTGGGAAGCTAGAAGGATCTTTTTCACAACTGTAATCTTACTAGCAAAGGGAAGATCATTACATTGATAAAGAAGTAATTTACATTTTAATTTCCAAGGGAATTGATCCCACATAATAATTGGCGAGAGGCCAATACCAAAAGGAATACTGAGACATCTCACAATTACACTAGGTTGATCAGACATCCATGTAGTAGGAATCCAAGTAGGTGGATTGCCCATTCGGACTAAATAGTAGTTAGCATTTCCATCACTAACAATAGGCTTTGATGCCTCATAGAAAAATGAAAAACAATCCCTAGTCGCTGAAATGAATATTTTTTTGCAATTATTGACATAAAAGAGTTATTTGAAAAATATTGTTTACCATATCATCTCCCCTTGGGAGAGAAATGCTTCTAATATGTGTTGAGAAATATAGGGTGTCATGAATTAGGTGATTTCTATTTAATTAGTCACTTCCTGTGAGTTCTTTTTACAACTTTAGATTAGGATATTCTTCTACTTAGCTTATTAGTGTTCTTCATCAAAGAACTACCAATCCATGAACATACATAGACAAGAGACACAAAATGTAGGCTATGAGCCAGGGCCAAAACCTCTCACTCTTTTAGAGGAAAACCCACACAAAATCTTCTTATAGAGATTCAATTGAAAAAAACCAAGACCAAGATCATTGACCTATTAGACACTCCAAAACCAAGACACTAGTTCTCTTGACTATCCTCTGCTCTTTTCTTCTTTTTGACTCCTCTTTCACTTTGACGTTCTTAGCACAGAGACACCATCATTACCAAGAACTTGTCACTGACATGACACCGAGATATCCTTACCATAGTTGCACCGAAACATAGATATAGTGGCAGCATTAGACAAACTGTGGGCTCTGAGATCTATTCGAACACACTGAGATGGTCATCAAACCTGTGATGGAAGCAAACCCTTAAGGCACCGAGATTGTAAGAGACATGAGCCGAATCATAGCACAAAACTTGTAGTCTATTATAGCATTGCACTGAACTGTGGTCTCCATTATAGCACCGAACTGTAGTTTATATGCACCCTTTGTTCGAACTGTGTTTCTTTCCTTTAGAACCAAGACTCTTTCTTAGACATCTGAACTCTTGTTTTTGTGATTAGCCCTAAAATATCCTCAATGTTCCTTCATCACTGATATGAGTTCCTTCTATACTTTGACATTTGAACTTGTCTCCTTTCTTGTCACTGTAACTGTGCTTCGAATTTCAGAGAGATCGAATCTGTTTTTCTCAATCTGAAGAATTTCCCATAAGAAGAATTGGATTGGTAACCGATTTGTATAGCATCATATCAACCATCATTGTCACATAGCAAGGCCTTGACTAACAACTCTATCTCTCCACAAGATCTGAGTTCAATGCTGGCGAAACAAATGATTTATAAACACTCTCATCATTGTCTTTCTTAGAACATACCCCACCCAGGTTCTGAGGGTGTGTTCCATCGAGACTATTCTTATCTTGGATTCTCAGTCCTCAAAGAATATCGGTCCTCTACGGCTACTCTTATCCTGGATGCCCTATCTCATCCTCAAAGAGAATCAAATTCCAAATGATTACCCAATCCTCTAATCTATCTTTCCAAGTGAAGACAAGAATGATGTGTCTATCTCTTCCTCTTAATTAGGGAGGACATATCTATTCCTATAAAAGAATGAGTAAAGGGATGTATTCATTCCTATAGAAGGAATGTACCTAAGCTCTGTCTTGGCTTAGGAATTTCCAATTCTTCCAAGTAAGAAACTTGTTTCCAAGCTCCCTCTTAATTAGTGACCTTCAACAGCTCCTCAGGTGGAGATAATTGGAAAACCAACTACTTTGAAGGACTCCTTTCTTCTATGTCATAAATTTTTCTTTTTATGGAGTCTTCATCTTTTGGGACTTCTTCATAAGGCACAGACCATCCATCACTTTCATCCATGACTCAGTCATGTCATCATTCCTTTCATTAGAAAGCGATCCATCAGTCTACATCTGGCCTTACTTCATGTCATGCTTCCTTCTTCATGTTGTCTTCTTTTAGAGGGATCTTACATCCTTCTACATGGTCATTCTAGGAAGACATCCATAGTTCTACCCTTGGAAGTTCTACATAAGCCCATCCAGATATTTGTTCAAAAATAAGAAATGAACACTTAAATCAAAAATTACCTTTGTGTTGGTACTTTATCATGACATCTTCTTGTTAGCATCAACAACATGCATACATGTTGACATATCTCCCAAAGATATCCATTGTCAAGGGTCTCCATATTTTTCTAGACTTCCATCATTGCCTTTATATCTTTTCAGGAGATTTCCTAGTCAAATCTTCTTGGTCTTGGATGTTGAATGCCTGCTTCTTTGGTTGCATAGTCTATGATCTCTTCCTTTCTTTCTTCACACATGACATTCTCAGGAACTTCCAATTAGAGTTTTCCAATTACTGTCAATCACCTCATATTCCATATGATGACAAATTATGTTGATTTCATCTAGTGTGACCCATGCCTTGCGACACATTTTCATAGGAGGAGATTCCCTTTCCTTTGATCATGGTTCTCAAGATATAGCAGTGATCCCTATTACCTGCAACCATACAACATGACTTTATAATATTAAATACATACCTCATTTACCTTTAGTTCATATAGGCTTCTTTTAACAGCTTCCTTGATTGAAAAGAGCTTCAACCCCTTGATCTGCTTCATCTCTTATGTCATCATACCATCATCCCATGAATTCCACAAGTTGGAGTTCCTGATGAAACACTTGCTTCCTCTCTAGATTGGTGAACCCTACGATGAGGATTCCATCAAAGAATCTTGAGGATCTTACATATCCCTGTTCAACAGATGTTTCCTTTTTGGCTTGATGTATGATGAGAATTTTCCTAGATGACTTCTCCTTTTTTTCCCATAAGTGTCACTTGGGCTTTCAATGATTTTCCCTTGATCTGCTTCATCTCATATGTCAACATACCATCATCCCATGAATTCCACAAGTGGAGTTCCTAATGAAACACTTGCTTCCTCTCTAGATCGGTGAACCCTACGATGAGGATTCCATCAGAGAATCTTGAGGATCTTACATATCCCTGTTCAACAGATGTTTCCTTTTTGGCTTGATGTATGATGAGACTTTTCCTAGATGACTTCTCCCTTTTTTCCCATAAGTGTCACTTGGGCTTTCAATGATTTTCCCAATAGCTATATCCTTCATATTTGAATGTTATGAACATCCTAAATGTTTCCTATAGTGATGTCACGAGCCCCTACTTCTAATTTTTTTCCTCTTCTTTGTACTTCCTTGTTATTTCCCTTCTTGAGCTTAGACCAATCTTTCCTGTAATGCTCATAGCATTGAATTTTAGCTATTCTCTTCTTTCCTTTCAACAAATATCTTGAGTACTTTTTTTCCCTCAACTTGTCTTTTTCTATCTTGCATAGAAAACACAAGTTGTTGAATGGGATATCCTTCTTATCCTCATAGATGTTTGTTACCTTGTTCATTATTTAGTGTATTTAGAACAATGCGGATTATCTCCTTATCCGATATCATCTCCCAGATCTTGCAATTGAGATCTTATGAAGATATCCCTTCATCTTTTGATATCTTCAATTTGTGTAGATCAAATTTAAGTGATATGACCTTTCTTATCGCATCTTCAAAGAATAGTTCTACTAGCTTATCATATATCTCTTTTGATGTCTCCAATCATGCTATATGGGGAATGAGGGAACCTTTGACTGATTTCATAAGAATCCTTTGGTCCCTTTGATCCCTTTCCATGCGTGGTAGTGTATTCGGCGCGTGGGCGTACGAAATACACTTTGCTTAGTAGGCAGGTTGCTTACCTACATAATAGTCACAGGCCAAAATGGTTTTTTAAACGTTAGTGCAACAAGTTCAACATGTAATAAGCTAGGTTAGAAAGGAAACATAGCATACTACACAAACAATAAAACAAAAACAAAACAACATGCACAAGATACACGCTTGATAGAGAAAACACACTAATAACTCAAAATGGAGAGCTTCTCCCTTTATTAGGTGCTGGTGGTAATAGAAGATAGAATGCTAAATCTCTTGTAGTGGACCCCTTGAGCTATGGGCTCCGATATCCAAGACAAGAATGTCTCTTCCCCTCAAGTTTTCATCAAGCCTCTCTACCCTCTCAAAGAATGGTATATCAATGAACATGTGGTGAACTCCTCTCTCTTGGATTGAGATGTTGGGTAGCCAAAAATTGAGTCCTTCCAATCCTTCTGTTGCTGGATAACACAAGCTGGTTTGCTATGGAGTAATTTTGGCAGCATAACAATGTGTCTCCTATTCTTCTTCCAAAGATTGGATTTTATAGAACACTTTCAAATTTTCCCTCCTTCTCTTAGCCCAAGATGGATGGTGACACAAGGGTGGAGGTATGATTCCTTTATGTGCCGCATTAAGGCCTCAAGGTGGCTCAAAGGTGACTGTACTTGGTCAGGTTGAGTGGGAGTCTTTTTAACCAAGTGGTCCCGGATGGTGACATTTTGTCATCCCCAGGACTGCGCGGCTATCGAAGAAAAAGTTGCACTGTGCGCAAAAATCCTTTGTTGCTTGTGCATTGTCCATAAATTTGTCCTTTGAACTTAGGAAGATTTAAATTTTTTTGCTCTTCCTAATGTATTTCTTCTCTGGAGACCTTTATCTGTACCTTCTGCCTGACATTTTTAACGTCTTTTTCCCGTACAATTTTCCAGTGTTAACAGTTTCCCCCTAATGTATGAGGTCTAGGAAGAACTGTATAGCCGAAATAAATTATGGTTTCTTTTCTATGCGATCCTTTTGAGAGAGAGAGAGAGAGAGAGAGAGAGAGAGTAACTTGCTTTAGAACTAATTTGAGAGACCCCTTGCCTTGAGTAAAAAGAATACCATGCTCTGTTCGAAATTTGCAAGAGATATAATGAATAAAATATTTCTACGAGGCGGGCATGTCCCATGCTTGTGATGTTTTGACTAGTTAAGCTTATCTGATAGATATTGGTTTTGTTTATGCCACTTTTGGTAGTGACCTACTGCTGGTTGATGATGACGATTTTTGACTCCCTTAGGGGCGTTTTTATTTGAGAGAAGGTTTAATGTGGTACCCACATGCATAATCTTGGTATGGCACGTTTGTTTAGAATAAGTGGTCATTGTATGCATGGGTCTTTGACTGTTGGGGACCTTCCCGTGTAAGCATTGCTGAAAGAGATGCTTATCAAGTCACGGGTCTTTGACGAATTATGACAGAGTGCAACAGTTATGAAGTACGATACCATATTGACATGAAAGCTTATCTTGAAGTTGAATGTCAAGAGGATCGATGACATCAATGGGCAATGATGATTCCCATAGTGCCACCCGGGGATGCCCCTATTGAGGTGAGGAGTCATCTAAGATACCACCTCCTTCTTGGAAAATGTTTGTTGTAGTCGACAATAAGGAAGCATCAACCGAACAAAGTGAGTACTGATGCAAGGGACTAGGGTTTATGATGTAGCAGGGCGTGGTGTGATGGGTTAACTAGGCATGATGATGGGAAATGGTTATAACTGATGATGGTAGTTAAGTGGCCCGAGGTTGGATGTTAGGTCCCTATATTACTAGTATAGTCCTTATTGTTGTTAGTGTAACCCCCTTATTGTTATTATTGTACCCTTGTAACCCCCATTTTGTTATTATTGTGCCCTTAAATTATTATTGTTAGGTCGGCTAGGATTACATTGTGGCCCATAGGATTACATTATGGCCCCATGGACTCCTATATATAGAAAGGAGGTTTTGTAAATTGTATCATCCAAGAATTGTTCATTTATGTAATGTATTGGAGGTTTCTCCCTCGAAGTGGCTCATTTCTAAGGCGTTGATATCTCTTTTCTTCTATTTTTGGAGCTGGTTACACAACATTTGGTATCAGAGCTTTGGATTCTAGGGTTTCGCTGCTCCAAACAGGTCATCGTGGCATTTTCGCTATAACTTTTTTTCTACGACGTTTCAGAAGCTGAAATTTTTAGGGTGCGAAGCCGAAATCCTGAGGAAGATTGTCTAAAAATTTCAGAGCTTGGTTCGCAATATTTTCAGAGATATGATCTGTGGAAGTTAGGTCTTTTTTCAGGCTCCTAAATAGGTCATCGTGGAATTTTCGCTATAAATTTTTTTCTACGAAGGTTCAGAATCTAAAATTCCTATGGTGTGAAGTTGAAATCCTGAAGAAATTCGTCAAAAAATTTCAGAGCTTGGTTCGCAATATTTTTGGAGATATGATCTGTGGAAGGTAGTGCTTTTTCAAGCTCCTGAATTTCATCTCAAAGAGGTGATCGTGGGAAAAGTTCAATAACTCTCTCTCTGGGCATCGGATTGGAGTGCCGTAAAATGTGATCGCAAGTGCACGGACTGTAGTTTCTTGGCTATCAATTTCAGAGACGAAGGATGAAACAGTGACACGTGGCACGTCGTACAAGTTCGCTCTATTGAACTAGTCCATAATTAGGTCATTGTGGGAGATTGGACACAAATTTTTCTTGGAGAATCCAAATCAGGTCAGACCTGTGGCATTCGAAAGATAATTCAGAGGGCTACGTTGGTACCGAAAATCAAATATTGAAGTGCTGCAATCACAAATATAATCCAATTTTCAATATCGAGCTCCTCAAAAGCAAGAAAAAGGTGTGTATTTTTTTTTCGAATTGCATACATCTTGTTAGAAGAATCAATTTGAATTGATTCCAAGGGCATATTGTAGAATAGATATCAGTATTGGGTTCTAAAATATGCCCCGTAAAAATAATTCAACACCCATTAAGCCTTCAGAAGGCTCTACTATGACTCATGAAGATGAAGAATCGCAACATGATCTATCAAAATTACAAGAGCAAGTGCAACAAATTTCACTCTCGCAAAGAGCAACAAAAAATGAAATGGAAGTTTTGAAGAAAGACGTGGAAGCTAAGATGGATGGCGTGCAAGCTAAGATGGATGGCGTGGAAGCTAAGATGGATGGCATGCAATCTAAGATGGATGGCGTGGAAGCTAAGATGGATGGCATGGAAGCTGGCATGGAAGCTAAGATGGAAAACATGAAGAATGATCTAAAAACAGACATCGAAGGTTTGACAAAGTTGATACAAGAAATGTTTCCTAATGGTGAAAAGATAGTAGAAGAACCTCATGATGAGAACAAAATCAATGCTAATCGTGATTTGATAAACTCTAATGTTTGTGGGAAGAACCACCATATTCCAAAAATGGATATGAGGAAGTTTGATGGAAAGGATCCTGTAACATGGATACTACAGATGGAGCAATATTTTGATCTCCATAACGTGCAAAACACACAAAAGGTACGCGTTGCAACTTTACATTTAGAACAAAATACATTTGTATGGTATCGATGGCTTTGCTCCCGTAAAAAAATTGTCACTTGGTCAATTTTTACGGAGGAAATGATAGCACATTATGAGGATACAAAGAGCAACACCTTCTTTAGCCAATTGATAAATCTCAAACAAAAGGGTTTAGTGGGGCAGCACATGAGGACTTCCAAAAATTGAATATAAGGGTAACTGATATTCCAGAGGAACACAGGATTGATCTCTTCATAGGCACTTTAAAGGATAACATCCAACATGAAGTTCGCGCTTTGGAACCTGATTCATTGGAGAAGGCATTCAGGTTGGCAAGAAAAGTTGAATGTAAAATTATGGCGACAAGGAAGCCTACCACTCAATTCTATAAAGAAGGAAGTGTTACTACGCCTAGATTTCCACAACCTACAAGGTTGACACCACAACAATTGGAAGAAAAAGAGCAAAAGGGCTTTGCTACAGTTGTGATAGCAAATACACTAAAGGTCATAAGTGTGCTGAGAAGAAATTATTTTACATAGATTGTGAAGAGGAAGAAGAAAATGAACAAGAAGAGAATATACACCAGGAACCAGCCCCAGAAGAGGAAGAAATGAATCCAACCATATCGTGTAATGCACTGGCAGGAATTACCACTCCTCAAACTCTCAAGATAAAAGGAAAAATCAAGAAGAGAAAGGTAATAGTGTTGATTGATTCAGGTAGCACCCATAATTTTATTCATTGTAAGGTAGCCAAGGAATTAAATTGTTTCCTATACCCAGCACCAGAATGTCAAGTGATGGTTGCAAATGGAGGAACTATAAATCGCTCTGGAAAATGCCATAATATCAAGCTAACCATGGGGGAATATGTATTGACTAGTCCAATGCTTTCCATTCCTATGGGAGGTGCCGATGTTGTACTAGGAGTACAATGGTTACAATCTTTGGGGACGGTAGCTTTTAATTTTCAAGAACTTTTCTTGAAATTTTTTTCAGAAGGAAAGGAAGTCGAATTACTGGGTATTGCGGGGAAGCCAGGAAGGATAATAAGCTCTAATGTCATGACAAAGCTTCTAAAGAAAGAACAGCGAGGCGTAATTGCACAATTATGCTCACTAGAAGTTCCAACATCAAAATCATCTATTTCTGCAGATCTCCAACAAGTCTTGGACAATCATTCCAAGGTGTTTGAAACCCCCAAAGGACTCCCACCTATTCGTGATCATGATCATGCTATTCATTTGATTCCAGGAAGTGTTCCTCCAAACATCAGGCCTTATAGATATCCTTACTTCCAACAGAGTGAAATTGAACGTATGATTGCAGAAATGTTAGAGGCGGGTATAATTCAACCTAGTCAAAGTTCTTTCTCTGCTCCTGTAGTATTGGTACACAAGAAGGATGGATCATGGCGAATGTGTTTGGATTATAAGGAGCTCAATAAACTCATCATTAAAGATAAATTTCCGATTCCTGTGATTGATGAATTATTGGATGAATTACATGGAGCAATTTATTTTACCAAGTTGGATCTTCGTTCATGATATCATCAAATTAGAATGAAGACTGAAGATATTCCAAAAACAACATTTCGAATTCATGAGGGTCATTATGAATTTTTGGTCATGCCTTTTGGCCTTACCAATGCACCTTCTACATTTCAAGGGTTGATGAATTCCATTTTCAAACCCTTCCTAGAAAATTTGTGCTAGTCACTTTTTTGATGATATACTAATCTACAACAGGTCTTGGAAGGAGCATGTTCAAGATGTTAACAGGGTGCTCAAACTATTGCAGGAGAAACAATTATATGCAAAACATCCAAATGTTTCTTTGGAGTACAAGAGGTGGAATATTTGGGTCATATTGTATCTCACGAGGGTGTTAAGGTAGACCCTAACAAAATTAAAGCCATTAAGGAATGGAAAGTCCCCACAACCATAAAGCAGTTGCGAGGATTTCTCGGGTTAACAAGGTATTATCTCAAGTTTGTTAAGAATTATGGGAGAATAGCAGCACCTCTAACAACATTATTGAAGAAAGATGCATTTTCATGGACTCCTGAAGCAACTAAGGCCTTTGAACATCTTAAAGAGGCAATGTGCCTATCACCGGTCTTAGCTACGCCAGACTTCACAAAAACCTTTATTGTGGAATGTGATGCCTCAGGAAATGGAATTGGTGCAGTTTTAATGCAGGAAGGAAGACCCATTGCTTTTGAAAGTCGTCCAATCAAAGGAAAGTATTTACAGAAACCTATTTATGAGAAGGAAATGTTAGCAATACTGCATGCACTAAAGAAATCGTGAACTTACCTAATGGGAAGACACTTCAAGGTAAAAACTGATCATGATAGTCTTAAACACTTTTTGGAACAAAGACTATCTTCAGAAGAGCAGCAAAATGGGTCACAAAGATGTTGGGTTATGAATTTGAAATAATCTACAAAAAAGGGAAGCTAAATGTTGTTGCAGATGCACTCTCAAGAAAGAATGAAGAGGTGGAAGTATTGCTTTGTGCCATTTCTATTATCCAACCAGATTGGATAACCGAAGCAAGAGATGAATGGAAGAAGGACGAAGAAGTGTGGACACTCATTCAAAAGTTGCAGCAAGATCCTAGTACATCTGATACATTTAGTTGGAAAAATGATTCCTTATGGTACAAAGATCGCTTATATCTTTGTAATAATTCCTAACTAAAACAAAAGATTCTTTTGGAATTGCACACTTCTCCTTTAGGAGGACACTCAGGATTTTTAAAAACTTACCACAAGGTGAAGAAAGAATTTTTTTGGGATGGCCTTAAATCCGATATTCAAAAGTTTGTGGTGGAATGTTTGGTTTGCCAACAGAATAAAGTGGAAACAATTAAGACCCCGGGACTTCTACAACCTTTATCCATTCCAAGTCAACGTTGGGAGGAGATTTCAATGGATTTTATCACAGGTTTACCTAAGTCCGAAGGAAAGAATGTCATCATGGTAGTAGTTGATAGACTTACCAAGTATGCACACTTTTGTGCATTATCTCATCCATTTAAAGCAAGTACAGTTGCTACTACATTTATGGACAGAATTCAAAAGCTACATTGAAGCCCAAGGGTTATTGTGAGCGACAGAGATCCCATTTTTACTGGAAATTTTTGGATGGAGTTATTTTCTTGTTTGGGTACTCAATTAGCTCATAGCTCATCTTATCATCCTCAATCTGATGGTCAAACTGAGATAGTAATAAATGTTTGGAAGGATATCTTCGTTGTTTTGTATCTGATAAACAAACACAATGGGTCAAGTGGTTACCTCTTGCTGAATGGTGGTATAACACTTCCTTCCATACTGCAGCAAAAATGACCCTATTTATGGCACTTTATGGATATCATCCACCATCCATCACATCATCTTTAAGGGAAAATTCGAAGGTTCAAGCAGTGGAAGATCACATCGAGCATCAGCAAGAAGTTCTCCAACTCTTAAAGGATAACCCGAATTTGGCACAAAATCGAATGAAACAACAGGCAGATCAACATCGCAGCGAGAGAAGTTTTGATGTAGGAGATTGGGTATTTTTACGGCTACAACCATACAAACAAATGTCCCTCAAGCAAGCTAAGAAGGACAATAAATTATCGCCAAAGTACTATGGTCCTTACAAGGTGTTGCAAAAGATTGGTACTATGGCATACAAATTGGAGCTTCCTACTTCTTCGCGAGTGCATCCAGTTTTCCATGTTTCATGCTTAAAGAAGGTTATAGGTGAAAATCTTCCAGTTCAAACAATATTGCCAGAACTTGATGAGGAAGGAAAATCATATTGGAACCTGAAGCGGTCATGGAAACAAGAACTCGACAGCTACGGAATCGATCAATTTCAGAGTATCTCATCAAGTGGAAGAACTTACCCACTGAAGATTCTACATGGGAGGACGAGAATTTTATACAGAAGCACCCGGAGCTACTCAAGCGTTGAGGACAACACTTTTTTTGAAGGAGAGGGGCATGTTAGGTCCCTATATCACTAGTATAGTCCCTTATTATTGTTAGTGTAAACACCTTATTGTTATTATTGTACCCTTGTAACCCCCATTTTGTTATTATTATACCCTTAAATTATTATTGTTAGGTCGGCTAGGATTACATTGTGGCCCACTAGGATTACATTATGGCCCCATGGACTCCTATATATAGAAAGGAGGTTTTGTAAATTGTATCATCCAAGAATTGTTCATTTATGTAATGTATTGGAGGTTTCCCCCTCGA